>BSYR01000018.1:0-600000 GCA_030270665.1 Hibiscus trionum
CGAACGGCTATTTACAACTTCCGGTAGTAACACTGCTAGACTTAGAACTATAGGTTCCTGTCACAGTCTTCAATTTCTTCCAACTCACATCTTCTTCTGTCTGTTCAAGATTTGTTCTAATACACTCGGCTAATCTACATGTCCTAAGAGAATATCTTCATTAACTCGAAGTTCACGTTGCACAACTTGGTATACAATTAATTCTCTAATAGAATCTACCACACTAACTTCAAAGCTTGTCATGATCTTCCTCTGCACTTGAATATACTCACGTGACATCTAGAAGAGCTACTACAACTGATCAAGAAACTCAGGAAAATATTCTGCTCAACCTCTCTATGAAGGTAACTAACACACTAGTCAAACAAAACGGTACAACTCGGAACTCAAAGCGATCACATCTTGCCCCGGAAACTGTCTTCGGTACATCAACTTCTCTCACTTTCAGCTGGTAGAATCGGATCTCAAACTAATCTTCAAATAGACTGAAGCACACACTAACTGACCAACAAATCACTAACACTCGGAAACGGATACTAATCATTCACTGTCACTTGTTTCGACTGTATGTAATCTGAACACAATCTCGTACTGTCACTCTTTCTTCTTCACAAATTACACTGTAGAACTCTGAGATGATGCACTAGGCCTAATGAATCTAAGGTCTAACAAGTCTCGAAGTTAATTCTTCAATATTCTCAATTCTTCCGGAATTCATAAGTTACAGAACAAACAAAACAGAAGCAACCTCGAAAACGGTCTCAATAACAAACTCTTCTCCTCTAACAAGAGGTAAACCGGCAATTCTTCCAAACACTTCTAGGTAAAGAAAACACAACTATTCTAACATTCTGTGGTTTAATCTTCATTCCAAATCAAATCCATCACAATTGCTAAGCAAGTCTGCCAACTAAACTCAATCAATCTTCGACCTCCAAAGCTGGGTCAACATTCGACAAGAAGTTCACCTCCTCACCTACTACTACAGTCACATAGAAAATCTGCAACTCCAAGGCAACTCTCTCTTTGTCTCAACGTATATCCTAGCTTTGTGCTCTACAAGCCAAACCATGTCAAAAGGTACATCGAAACCGTAGGAAGACAATCACTTCACATCTACTAGAAACTAGTAACTCTGAACCACCAACAAACATCTTCTGTACATCTTTCTGATCACTACTATCTCCCAAAAGGCTAGTCACATGTGTCCCTACATCTAAGGTCTCAACAAAGATATCTAATTTCTTACATGCTCACACAAAAGGAGGTATCCGCAGAAATTGCAACTTCACATGTACACAACTGATAGTCTTCGGTCCTCTTGTCTTCAGACTGGTTCTTCAACAAAATCTGACTCTTCTAAATTGTTCTTAGAGCATCTCGTAACTTCAAGATTCAATTCTGATCACACACACAAACAGTCATGCTGGACTTGTTCTACCCCTAGCAAACAATCTGGAGTCAAGGCTCGAGACTCCCTTCTCGGCTCAACTACATCGGAAGTGACTTCATCTCTTCCGCTTGCTGGAAGACAACTCAACGTACACTGACCCAATCACACAAACTAGCTCCCATTCACGGACACTGACTGGCTGTCTTGCATTAAAATCATAGGCGAACATCAATGGTCACCAACTAACATTCCGAAATTCAGACTACTCACACGAGACCCCTAGCTTGATCTCGCTAAAAGAACCAAGGTACTCGCACCTACCTCTAACAATTCACCAGGCATATTCAAACTTGCATACTTGCTAACGATATATGAAAGCACTGATTTAGAATCAACTGGAGGAAGCAACTTAACACTGTACCAAGGGCTTATCTGCTAAAACATCGACACCACTCTAACTCCCACTCATATGCCTTCACTTCTTCTTACCAACTAATGCCAGTGTTGATCACATCGTCCCTCATCCACAGGAATCAACCCACATACACACCGTCTCAAACGGACAAATTGTACCTCAATTCCGGTACAACCATACCTCCCTAACTAAGGTGATGGACTCCCTCTACATCGTCCACCTTTTCAGAACTACAACTTCTACTTACCGAAAAGCAATTAAATCAACAACAACATCAACAGTAAAACATACAAGATTGGGTTAGCAAGGCAAGGCTTCCAAGTGGCTCAAGTATGATTTCCTCACTTAAATCTCTTTTCCGATGTAATAGTAGCAATGGGACTCTACTAAGCATGTTTCAAACAACTCAACACACATACATGCTCAAACAAGCATATAACAAGGCTTACTTGCTAAACAAGCAAACACATGCGTACTATCAAAAGACATACATTCTCAATCAAACAAGCGTATACCACAGCATTCACGGATAACAAGCAACATGCTTACATGGCAAGCAAACACCGTGCAATTTCAATCATAAAACACAACTTACCTCACTTACCTGCCCAAGGTCTCGGAAACCTTAGGCTCTGATACCAACAAATGTAACCCCCTCGTCCCGGTCTGGCCGGATGACCGGTCCGAGTAAGCTACACGGGGAAAACTGAGTGAAAACTCCCTAAGGAATTCCCCCTCGGTTAGCGACCCTATTTTTTTTCTATTTTAAATCTTGTCTAGATGAGTATTTAATCCTATGTGATCATACAGCGGAACAACATTCACGAGGCAAACAAACGAACTCAGCCCAACATCTTACAGCCCAATTTTAAGCTTTAACTACAGGCGGTATCGATACCCTTAAGGGGTGTATCGATACCCCTTGACTAGGTTTAAGCTTTAACTGCAGGCGGTATCGATACCCTTAAGGGGTGTATCGATACCCCCTTGACTAGGTCAACTGGTCAAAGTCAACCCGTAGAGACCGTATCGATACACCCAAGGAGTGTATCGATACCTTCCCCAACGGTTGACTTCCTACGGTCAACGCTAAGATGACGGTATCGATACACCAGAGGCCGGTATCGATACCGAAATGGACAGTAGCTCCAGTGACCAAAATGGTATCGATACACCCCTCAAGTGTATCGATACCCGAGGCCTGAAACAAGAAGGTGGTATCGATACCGTACCAACCGTATCGATACCCCTGCTACGAACTTGCAGGTTTGAGCTGATTTAAGGCACAAGGAGGCCCTTAAATCCCTCTAAAACTCCAACCAACACACTAACATCAATCCTAAGGCAAATCAAACATAAAAGCATGCTTTAACTTGAAATCAAAGGCACAATCCAACACTAGATGATACACAAACCATACAAGCAACATAAGCTTTCAAGTATGGCATTCCAATAAAGGGCATTTCAACATTTAAGGTCATACCTGGTGCTCGAAGGCCTTAAAAGGCACATGATAAGCATAAAGAGGTTTGCACTATAACAAGGCAACCTAAACGTCTATAGACATGCCACCACACACAAGCATACATCAAAGCATAACATGTTTTACAAACCAAGGCCAAATCAAAACATCAACATACACCCAAACTCAAACAACAATACATATCCCATTGCTTAACTATTACATTCTATCACTTAAAATTCATACATTGAGCTCACCAAAGCAACACTTGGAGACCTTTCCTTGCCCTTGCCACCCTCGAGCTATTGATCTGCATTGTCGAACAAAAGAGAGCGTAAGCATAAAAGCTTAGTGAGGGTAAGCTCATAAAACAAACCTTCGACAATGCAGGGTCCAAGCACGAGCTACAACCAAGATAAAATGCATGATCTTACTTCCGATCCACACGAGCCATAATTATAAATGATGCATAAACATATATTCAATATCATGTCATGTTCAACATGTTTAAATCCACAACATATGAAATCACATATATTAAATCATGTTAGCAACACATCCCAAATCACATTGGCTCACAATTAATCACATATTGGCAACATAAACCACAATCCGTATTGGCACCTAGCTATGACTCGAATACGCGGATAACCGTTGGAACTCACATCCAACAACACAACCATTACCTGACGGTGGGATTACACTCATCACCGTTCACGCGGAGGGGATTCCACTCATCCTCACGCCTCATTTCACGCGGAGGGGATTCCACTCATCCTCACGCCCGTCGATGGGATTCCACTCATCACCGACATATAGATATATAAGAAGATTTCCGGGCGAACCCGTACTCCATCTTGATGACTACCATCATCAAGACCACGCGCGCATTTGACTCACATGTGCACACTAACATCCTAATGATCGATCATTTGTACCCAAGCATACTAGTGCCAATACTACACATTTCATTAATCTTTCACAATATCATTTCATAACAACTTTCGTGCTTAGCACGTACTCACCATGACTCACCGTCATGCACAAACCACATTTCCATGCCTAGCATGTACTCACCATGATCCTCGGATCAAGCAATCACCTCATAATCTCATTTCACATGACAACACCACATGTACATCATTAACAACCATATCACATCTATCATCAACATGCATATAACAATGCATCCAACATGCCTCAACATACATGTATACAACATATACATAATCAACACCATCACAATTTAACACGAGGCATATACAACCATTAAAGAGTGCAACCAAAGTCTCTAATCAAAGCTTGGGATTAGGCTACCACTCTAATCCCAACTCTAGGTGGGTTTACCAAGCCCATCCTAGGTTCACATGCTTGAACCAAATACTTAAAACCATTTTAAAAACATTTAACCACTCACCGCCATTCCTTAGCAACCGAAGCAAATCTCCTACGAACCCGGATTCGGTCCCAAAGCTTCTTCGACGACTCCTCTTGTTTCTAGCCAAGCAAAACACATACATTACTTCACAATTCGATGCTAAAACCCAACCATTAACTTACTTTACAAACACAAGCCAAAATTCACAAATCCCCAAATCACATAATCATCCAAAATACCAATTTTCGTGCTCCCCTAAAACCTTGCTGAAATTTCCATCTCCAAACCTCCAAATGACTCTCAAATGATCCCAAAACATCCTCATAACATAGGTAGACCAACAACTCTTCAATTTCAACCTTAAACCTCCCAAAAACTCAAGTTTTAATACCTTAAAATTTGCCCTAAGACCATACTACGGATTTTCATCCAAATTCAACCAAATTGATATATGTTACACCTTTTAACATGATTAACTAAAGCCCCAACTCAATTTTGTGAAACAAAATGAAAAACTCTTTAAAAACCCAACCTTTAAAACAAAACCCTAATTTTCAAAACTCCATAACTTTAAAATCTAAGACCATAGGTGGATAGAGGATAAAGAGGAGAGTAAGAAAACATGTTTACCTTTCAAAAACACCTTGAAATGAAGTTGAAATCGGAATGAATAGTAACTTGAATATTTGAGAGAGTTTTGGAGAGGGGTTTTGTTTTTCACGTGGGAATAGAGGGGAAAGGGGGAAGAAGATGACAACTTTAAAAGTTGTCTTCCTTTTTCAAAACTCTTGGGTAAAATCGCAATGTAGGTCCCTCCCCTCTTATTAAAGCTCATTTACATCATAAATTAGGTTCAACTGTTTTAATTTAAATTTTATTGACTCGAACCATAAACTCGGTTAACTCCTAGGCCCAAAACACGGGTGTTACAAAAAGACATGACAATACAACAATCCGGCCAAAAACCCTGATGCCAGACGACGGGGAGAAAGAGGGGAACAAAATGTGAAAATACCCCAAGCCCACCGACACTCAGAAAAACCTATAGCGGTTCAAGACACCTCCGATCCTCAGCTACACAGCGCTCCACAACCGGCGGAGCCTCTTCAATCCAGAATCGGTCTACCGACGAGTCCATCCCGATCTGTGCAAGTGCATGTGCCACCCTATTCGCACTCCGACCGACTTGACGAAACCAACAACGGGAGAATCGGCCCATCAATGACTTAGCGGTGGAGACAATCGGTCCAATTTTTGAAAGATCAGAGGTCGACGATTCAATTCGCTTGATAACCGACCGGGAATCGCCCTCCACGACAACGGACGAAAAACGAAGGTCAGCCGCGAAATTCAGACCATGCACCACCGCAAACGCCTCCGCAGAAAAGGCAGATTGAACCCTAGTTGTCCGAAGGTGACATGCACCCAACAGGTAACCCCCATCGTCCCTCACTACTACCCCCGAAACCGAAATTTTCTGATTTCGAGAAAACGCAGCATCCACACTAACCTTGACCATTGTTGCAGGGGGAGGTTGCCAACGCTCCACACTCGCCAGGGATGGCCCGGAACTCAACCGTGATAGGCTCTGTAATTCCAGAAGAAAGCTGCGAACAAAGGTAACCAGTTCCTCCTTCCTTTGATACACCCCCTCCTGCCAAAGTTTATTACGAGAATACCATAATGACCATAGAACTAATACGATCTCCAATCTCCGTTGTAAACCATTATTGCTAAATAGCCAAGCCAACCACTCTTTAAAGCACAAAGAGGAGATATGAATAGGCCAGTTAATCTGTAGGGAAGACCATATACTAGCTGCATAGGAACAATCACGAAACACATGCTCACAATTCTCTATTGCACCATTGCACCTAAAACACATTGAGTCAGATGCCACTCGCTTGATACATAGATTGTGTTTAGTTGGAATATAGTTATGAGCAAACTTCCAGATAGCAATGCGGATTTTAGAGGGACACTGTAATTGTCATAGTTGTTTGTAGAAGCCATCTTGCTGACTTATATTCAGCACGTCCTGTTGAAGGAGACGATACCCACTGCGAACTGTCTACTCACCGGTGTGTTCCCCCGACCAAACCTGGACATCCGAACGAGGGTGCGGAAAGGTCAGAATAGCCAAGATCCTCTCAGCATCCTCTGAGTTAAAAGACGATTGGATAAGGCCCTCATTCCATTGTGTAGAGTTAGGAGTCATTAGATCAGAAACCCAATTAAGTCCCTCCACTCTAGAAGTTTGGACCTTGCTAGGCGGATGGCCCGGTAACCAGACATCATCCCAAATGAAGGTACCCCTCCCAGAATCGATCTGCCAACTCAGGCCCATCTCTAACAGGCCCCTGGAGCTCCAGATGCTGCGCCAAATTAACGACGGTTTAGAGCCCAGACGGGCCTTTAGGAATGACGAACCTGGGAAATATTTGGCCCGTAATAGACGAGCAACCAAGGACGTGGGATTAGACACCAACCGCCGGCCATGTTTAGCCAACAAAGCTATATTGAACTTACATAAGTCTCTAAAGCCCATACCGCCATCTTCCTTCAGCTCACAAAGACTGGCCCAATCACACCAATGTATATCGCGCTTGCCCGAAGCCTTTTGCCACCAAAACCTGGCCTCTTTAGCCTCCAAAGCCTTACAAAATGATTTAGGTAATAGGAAACATGACATGGTGTACATCGAAATAGATTGTAATACGGCCTTAACAAATACCTCCTTGCCACCAACCGAAAGAGGCCTAGTAGCCCAGCTATTAATTCTGCCATCAAACTTATCAAAAAGGGATAAAAAAGCTTGCCTTTTGTTCCGCCCCACAACAGTAGGAAGGCCCAAATATTTCTCCGGGCAACTAGTACTCGAAATGCCCAATATCCTACGGATATTGATACGAGTCTCTTTAGGCACATTCGAACTAAAAAACTAACCTAATTTGGCGAAATTGACCAACTGCCCCGAAGCGCCTGCATACGTTGTCAACAAGTCCTTAATAGCACCAGCCTATGTGGATGTGGCAGCTCTAAAGATCAAGCAATCATCTGCAAAAAGCAGATGGGAAACGATGGGAGCAGAACGAGCAATTTTCGCACCACTCAATGACCTACGTTGAACCGCACCCCTCAGAAGAGCTGATAAGCCTTCGCTGCAAATAAGGAATAAAAAGGGGCTAAGCGGGTCCCCTTGTCGAAGGC
This sequence comes from Hibiscus trionum, assembly GCA_030270665.1. Classification (NCBI taxonomy): domain Eukaryota; kingdom Viridiplantae; phylum Streptophyta; class Magnoliopsida; order Malvales; family Malvaceae; genus Hibiscus; species Hibiscus trionum. The sequence goes on from BSYR01000018.1 coordinate 7,859, forward strand.
CTCTAGCCGGATAAAAACGAGGTCCCACCACACCATTTAATACCACTGCGTAAGATACCGACGAAACACATCGACAGATCATATCAACCCAAGAGTCTGAGAAGCCCATTTTACGCATAACAGCCTCGAGAAAATGCCACTCCACACGGTTATAGGCTTTACTCATATCAAGTTTCAACGCGAACGAGCCCTGTCTACCATACTGATGCTGTTGAAACGAGTGTAGAATCTCATACGCGGCAATCAGATTGTCCGTAATGAGACGTCCAGGGACAAATGCACTCTGAGACTCGTCAATGCAGCAGTGTAAAACTTCTTGAAAACGGAACACTAACATCTTGGAGATAATTTTATATAAAACGTTGCATAGACTTATCGGACGAAATTCTGACATTGAAAAAGGAGAACTTACTTTTGGAATGAGGACGATATGAGTTTCATTAATAGGCTCCAAAGCTTCATTTTCATTCAGTAAGTCGAGACAAAAACGCCCGATGTCAGCCCCAACTATAGGCCAGAACTGCTGATAAAAGATAGCGCCTAAGCCGTCCGGCCCAGCTGCCTTCAATGGGCTCATGGATTTCACTGCAGCCAATACATCATCCATGGAAAAAGCGCGGCCCAAATCAATATTCATTTCACTTGATATGCATGGAACAATACCTTCTAAGACGGGCTCTAACTCACCCCCTGGGCTGCTTGTAAAAAGATTCTTAAAATAATCAAGAGCAATATCTTCCATTTCAGGCTGATTAGAGAAAAATTGACCATCCTCCGAAGTAAGACCCTTGACCGTATTCGTCCGACGACGTTGTGATGCAAAACGGTGGAAAAACATCGTGTTTCTATCCCCATTTGTCAACCAATTCGCCCTTGCACGTTGTTCCCAGTAGAGCTCATCCTTATCAAGTTCCATATTCAACACTAGTTTAACATCCAAAGTCTCATGAATTACCTCATCAGAAGGGAAGAGGTCATTAAGGTGCTCAAGTCTCCTTCGCAGGTCCTCTTTTGTTATATTCCTCTCCTTCCGTATCTTCCGAAACCAAGCCACAAGTCCCTCACTAACCACTCCAAGGCGCTCAGGAATTGAACCACTAGCGTGGGTCCAAAGGTAACGAACCTTAGGTTCACAAGACTCCTCCAACAACCAAGAAGCTTCGAACTTGAAGTGCCATTTCCTATTTAAACAAGGGAGCACTTCCGACTGCAACAACAAGGGACAATGGTTTTAAAAAGAGTGCGATAAATGAGACAACTCGAAGTGAGGGAAGAGGTCCCTCCAACGTTCATTTACCACTGCACGATCAAGGCGCTCCCTAATGTTGGTTGAAGAAAATCTCCCCTTCTCCCATGTAAACCAATTACCCGTGTAACCAATATCCGTTAAACTGCAATCATCCAACCCCTGTTTAAAGTCATCCATTTGACGGCTACTACGATAACGCCCTCCTTGCTTCTCATGGGAATACAGAAGCTCATTGAAGTCTCCTATAACTAACCAGGGGATACTGGGGCAATCATTTAAAGATCTTAAGAGATTCCATGACTCAGCCCGATTTACCTCCTCGGGTGCTCCGTAAAACCCCGTGCACCTCCACTGCACATCACCTGAATCATCCATAATAAAGAAATCAATGTACCTCTCCGAACAAGACCGAACTGAAGCATGACAATTATCTCTCCAACCCAAGGCTAAACCCCCACTACGCCCCAATGAACTAACTTCCACCCCATGGGGAAAACCACATCTCCTACGCACCCTAGCCATCCTTTCAGCAGACAGCTTTGTTTCAATAAAAAAAATAGACATCTGGGTTACTATCTCGAAGCATTTGCTTGAGACAACGGACTGTTCGAGGCTTACCCAGGCCCCGAACGTTCCAGCTAATGAGTTTCATTGTAAACGGCGGGCCTGATGATCAAGGCCGGCCGATAGATTAAAGTGACTAGTACCAGATGGATCCGTCAAAGAAGAAGCATCTGATACACCAGTTTGAATTCGAACTCGTTTCTTTCCATCGGGTTGGGCCAAAGGGCTTTCCTCCAAAGCATTTTCCATATGAACATCCAAGCTAAAATTTTCCTTATCAGAATCCCTTAAATTCAGCCCAATAGAAGATTGTCCAACCAACAACTTCCCCTGATTACGCTCCGTGACAGCTAGGGGAATCTGATTGCCCACAAATCCGCTAAAATCACTACTATGATTCTGTCCAAGATTATCGGCATCTTCCCTCAACCACCTGTTCGTCAGCGCCTGCCTGTGTTTCGGTGCCCGGAGAGATAGATCCTAGTGGAAAACCACATCCTTAGGGTCAACAGTGAGTCGCAACGGGCAGAAGCCTTCGTCATGACCCAATTTACCACAGAGGAAACAAAAAAGTCTGATTCGTTCATACTCAAATCTGGCATAAAACTGCTCTCCACGTTTTGAAACCAGCTTCTTCTTCCGTTTCAGAGGCAACCTCGTATCAAATCGCACCCGTATTCGCATAACCCGGTTGAAAATAGAGCCCGACGCCTTTGTATCGTACTCTAAAAAACGACCAACGAAATTACCCAGATTAACAGCGACTGCTTCATACATGAATCCTAAAGGAAGATCATGGACACGAACCCATAAATCAATAAAAAACAGAGGGACCACTAACGGGTCCTCCCCCTCTTTTAGACGGTGAAGAAGAAGGAGATGACCATTAAAGTTCCAAGGCCCACCATCCAGAATTCTATTCACATCAACAATGTGAAAGAGACGAAATAGATACCTATCATCACCCAAATCAGTGATAGCAATACCCCTGATAGGCCTCCAGACGCTCGAGAGAGTGTGTCGCATAGCCTCAAACTTGACAATATTGGAAGTCAGAAAACAACCCACCAAGCAGAGATCCAACGAGAGAGGAGGAAGGATAGGATCTACATCAACTTGCAAGGACTCCTCCTCGCCATCATCGATAGCCAGGGATGCCAACGGATCCGTCACTGCCTCCATGGAACAACACTGCCTTGAAAAACAAAGCCAAAAGACGATCAAAAGACCAAAGGGACCGTGCTATGCAGCAGAGAGAAGACGTGCTAATCAGCAGAGAGAAAACGTGCTTATTTTAGATGAGTTTTGTTAGAGACGTAGAGAAAGTTTTGATAGAGTATATATTTTAAAGGCATTATACTTTTATATTAAGCTGATGACAAGATTACCATCAAAGCCCAGATTTTTTTTATTTGTTCAAACCATCAAAGCCCAGATTAGACGATACGAGAAGGAATTTTTAATACCAAACGTACATGACATTTTATGTTGACGTAACACGTCAGTCAAAATTTAATTTTATAAAAATATATAAAATATAAATTTATTTTTTTGTTAATCTCAAGATATTAATCATTAATTGACAAACTTTTTTATTTACAGAAGAGTCATTTGAATTTAAAATGATACATTAAAAATTAAATGCTTTAAAAAATTAGGATCCATAATAACTATTCGATTACATGTAAGATGAAGCCTAGCTTTAGATACAAATACGTCTGCAGACTGCAGTTTAGAGTAGGACAATAGCTGGGGCATCGGCAGTTGTGGATTTTGATTGAATTGACAAAACTATGGTATGGAGTTCAGAGATAACATTGTGTACATCACAAATAATACATCTTGGGTTGCACTTTTATTTCATCTAAAGTGCATATAAAATCCTAAACTGTTATGTCCCCGAGATATGAGTCGACTCAATAAACGATTCTTAACAGGAACTTGTCCAAGAGAATTTCAGAACTCGTTGCAACTATGAACCAATATCAACCTACACTCAATGTATTGCGACATGAAGTTTAACTATTACCGATACCGAGTCTAAGACCTTTTTTTATTAAATAGAGAGCTATCATATTCCCAAGGCAAATATCTGGATTCGAACTCATACAAGATGAGACAACATGAGCATCCTTGGCCACTAGGCTACTTAGTCGATCTCGAGTCTAAGACCCTTTGATGCTTAAAAGAGCATGTAATATAAACCTATATCACCCCTGATTAAAGGAAGGGAAGGATTTCCCTTGTGCAAGATTGACTGCAAATTGAAATTATAATACATATTTACACACATCTCACCCACAGTAAAAATGCAGGTAAAAAGATAGATTTGCAGCCTGCGAAGTTATGCTATTTGACACCATACCTACTCTAGAAACATGCAGTCTTTTGTATTTACTCTAAAAGTTTCAATACTTAAGCCTCTAACTATATCAATCAACTTTTTTTCACAAATCCGAGACTGACGACTGTGAAAGTACTATGACAAAATCACAACGGTAGAAATGTGCAAGTTGTAAATCCAAGCACTACTGTTCAAAAGACAGACTATTAGAATGAGAAATTATGCTATTTGGCCCCATGCCTACCAAACATACAGGTTTTTGTACGTAGGCTAAAGCTCCAATACTTTAGACTCTAAAAAAGTTTATCAATATTCTGAGATTATGAACCTGTTAAAGCATTGTGACAGTATCTGACAGTAGAAACAAGCAAGATGTATATCCAAACACAAATGTTCAGATTTGAGAGTACAGAGTACATATCTCAAAGGAAAACAATACCTCAACTTCATGGCTTCGAGTTTAAAAGTCTACTAAAGTTTGACACCAAACAAAATGAACTGAAACATATTCAGCCTCTAAAACTGGATAAAAGAAAACTAAAAAAACATCACAATCATTCTGAAGAGAATTGAGGACCCAGAGTGAAAAACAATCTTTCCTGAGGCCCATAGAGATGTTTTCACTTGCCTGCCTTAATGCTTTGCCAAGATGAAGAAATAGTTTTCTAAAAGAATATGACAAACACCAGGGGTCTCATTGGCTAGTCGATAAAACAGAACTATTGGGGAATAGCTTGGTCATGAATTAAATCAGATATATTTGCATACACACAACAACGAATGTAAAACTCTATTTCAAGTCCTCAAACAAATTTATATTCTTCCATCTTACTCGGACTCGGGATTCAGTACCTGTTTGTACTCAATAAATTATTCATGCAAACAGATATGTTAGGTAAATCCCCTATTTCAAATCCTCAAACAAGTTTATCTTCTTCTATCTTACTCAGACATGGGATATGGGTACGAGTTTGTGCTCAATAATTAAATATGATATTCATGCAAACAAATAACAATGAAGAAGGTAAAAGCCTATTTCAAGGCCTCAAAGAAGTTTATCTTCTTTATCGGACTCAGGATTCAGGTTCTTGCCAAACAGAAACCCATGCTAAGTGAAGAGTTAAAGAGCTCACTACAGGATATTAAGCAACTCAGAGCTAGAATTTCAGTTCAATTTAACATTAAGGATATCAAAATTCAACCAAAAAAAGAAACCTTTTATGCCAAAATTGAGATAAAATTTCAGTTCAATTCAACTCAAAAAAGAAACCCTTATGAATTCATACCAATTATCACCCACTAACAAAATCTACTTCTTGATACAAAAAGAATTATGGGCTTCAATTAAAATATAACAAGAAGCGAAAACAAAGTGTAGATCAAGAAACAAGCGTACGCAATAAGGCCTCGATGTTCTTCACCACCATCAGCAAGCGCCACCATCAAATTGGTGCAAGCTCTAGTGGCCCAAACAACAAAAACCCCCGCCGCCACGTACCTAGCAACGCTGGTTCCTTGGGGTATAAAAAGCGATGCTGCCGATAAGATCACCACCGGTAACAAACAATAACCAACCACGCTCGTGCACCTGTGGAGATCTAGGTTGCCGTTGCGACCAGCTAACATGTTGAAAACGATGTATAGGAAAATCGATGAGACGACGATCCAACCAAGGATTACACCGAATTGGATCTTGCCAGAAAGGAGTTGGAATAAGCAGAGGGATAGGTAGAGGAAGATTGGGCCGGACAAGTCGGCGTCTCGATGGGCCGTCGGGTTGAGCCGGAAAGGGTTGAGGATGGACTTTGTTTTGTGCCAGATTTGGTCGGGGTGGATGCCGAGCTCATCAAGAAGGGGCTCTTCATCTTCGAATGAGGCGGAGCCGGATGCTGTTGAGGCTGAGATTGCGCCGCCTAAGGATCCCGATGCTGAAGCGGCGGAACCCATATCGAAAGACATGAAGGGTAGGGCGGAGGAGGAGGTTGGAGGGCGTGAGGGTTGGAATGGAGCGGAGGGGGCTCGGCGTTGGCTGATGTTTCCGGCGGCGGGGTTGACTCCGTTGCTGGAAGAGAAGACAACCGGTGGCACCGTGAATTGCTTCGCCATTTCTTGTTAAAAGCCTGTGCAACTGAATCTTTTGTGAGAGAGGTACCAGAAAATTGGAAATCGGAATCTTAGATGTGCCCTTTCTTAACTTCTTTAGATTGATTTTTATCCAGGACGTTGAATTAAAAGATATTTTTAGGAAAAACTACACTAGTAATACCTGAACTTCTAAGATGCTTGGAATATGGTCATTAAACTATTAAACTTTTAAAATTTGTAAAACAATCACTAAACTTTTGATTTGCTTTCATTACAAACACTACCATTATTTGTCGCTAAAAAGCTAACATGACATGTTAACTTAAAAAAGTTTTACTAAATTTATGATTTGCTTTCATTACGGTCATTGCACTTTTGATCCGCTTTCATTGCAGTGATTGAACTTTTAATTCGCTTTCGTTACAAGTGTAGCTCCAAACGACAACCGTGACTGTAGCTCATGCTACTTTATCAAAAAAAAATTGACATCATCAGTATGATTGTGTATATCATAAACCATTGTATTCAAGAGGTGAGGTTGGCTAAAACAAACACCTTGAATCTTTTAGACAGGCATTAGTACCAAAGGTAATTTATTATGTTTGATCTAATGTAACATATAAACAACAAAATTGTAGAGTTAAAAGAAAACTCAATTTTTCATTTGTTGATACAAGTATATGATTTTTTTAAACAAAGGAAAGAAAATAGCTAAACAACATTACCTTTAGTTAAGTATAATAGGCTCGAAACTTTCCTACTTAAATTCTTCTGGAAAGTACGGACCTTCAATGTTGAACCTCTCATTTTTGGGTTCTCAACTAGCTCATAATAGACAAGATCATCCCCTCTTCCTTTAAAGTACTTTCCAATAAATAATTTCAAATCGTCAACAGAAACTAGGGAGGGAGCCAAGATTAAATATTGGGAGCGGCTGAAATATTAAATTTAAAAAAAATCCAGTGATTTATTAAGTATTTAGACTCAAAATTCTAAAGACAATGTCTTTTATCTAAAATTTTGTAACACCCGTGTTTTGGGGTTAAGAGTTAGTCGTGTGAGTTGGTTCGAGTCGGTAAAATCAATTTTTATCAAATTGACCTAAGTTTTGATTTAATTGAGATTTAAATAAAAAGGAGTGGTCATTTTGGTAATTTAACCAAAACAAAAAGGTAGACAACCTTTTTGAAAACAAAAGAAAAAAAAGGCTATCATCTTTCCTCCTCTCGTTCATTTTCAACGTGAAAAGCACCTAAACCCCTCCCAAACCCCAAATTTACTATTCCATCAAATTTCTCCATTGATTCAAAGGTATTTTCAAAGGTAAATACATATTTACACTCCCCTCATCATCCTCTACATTTACCTAGTCTTGAAATTGAAAACTACCATCTTTTTTTGAAATCTCAAGTTTGAAGAAAGTTTGAATTTTTAATGGATTTTTTCAATTGATTTTGAAATGTTAAGTTGGGTTTTAGTTTAATCTCATCATAATACACATAATATCTTGAAATGATGGATTTTGAGTGAAAACTCGAAGTGGGTCTTTGGGGCCATTTTTGAGGTGTCTAAAATTGAGTTTTTGGTGAGTTTTAGGCTTGGGTTGAAGGGCTGATGGTTTAGGGATATTAGGGAAGTGATTTGGAACCTTTAGATGCCTTTTAGGTGCTTGAAATCATGGTTTTCTGCTGGGTAATAAGGGAGCACGAAAATTGGAAGTTTGGTGAGAAAATGGGTTTGAATTTGAGTGAAGTTTAGCTTGTGTTGTAAGTGGGGTTGTGACTGAAATTTAGCATTGATTTGTGAGTAATGGTTGTGTTTTGATTGGCTAGAAACAAGAGGAGACATCGGAGAAGCATCGGGACCGAATCCGAGAAATTAGGAGGCTTGCTTACTTGCTTGGTTTGCTAAGGAAGAGTGGTGAGTAAAACTTTGAATTTGTTTTAAAGTTGGTTCAAGTGTGAGTAGTGGATGTGTTGAAATGAGCTTGGTAGGCCATTCCGGGGTGGAAGTTAAATTGGTAGTTTAACTCCTTGATTTCTATTGATGCTTGTTATACCATTGCCTATTTGATCTTGTGAAATATGGATTGATTTGTATGTGTTTACTTTGATACTTTGATACGTGTATGAGATGAATATGTGATGTAAATGGTGGATGTGTGATGTGGTTAAAGAAATTGGCACTAATTAACTTACCGGGTGTAAATGATCGATCATTAGGATTAGTGTGCACACAATTGAGTCAAAACACGCGTGGCCTTGATGGCGTTGAGTCATCAAGGAGGAGTACGGTGATGTAATATTCCACCGGAAATTTATTTATATTCTACGTGATGATGAGTGGAATCCCATCCATAGGGCATGTGGTGATGAGTGAAATCCTGCCCATGCAAGGTCCGGTGATGAGAGTAATCCCACCGAGGTAATGTTGTTGTTGAGAGTAAATCCGCACATCCGAGTAAACTAATAGTGGCCAATGAACCTGATTTTATAATTATGATGTTGTGATGTGGATATACATTGTTGAGCTTAGTATGATGTGAGATACCATATTATGACTCTTGAAATGACTAGCTAGGTTGCCTTGTTGATATCTATATATGTTGTGTGTGATGTTAAGGATTTGCATGCTTGAACCCTGAATTGTTGTTGTTTTTTATTTTAGAGCATCCTCACTAAGCTTCCAGCTTACGCTCTCATTTTCAACAATGCAGATCATTAGCGTGGTATTAGCAAGGAGCAAGGCGGAGGGGCTTTCCAAGTGTAGTTGCTCAAGTATGATTTGCGTATTAAAGTGGTAGTTTAGCAATGGGGCTACTATGTTTTTTGTATGAGCATTGTATGACTCATAAATGTTGTTGATGTTCATGTTTGGGCTTGGTATGTAAAGCATGTTATATCTTGTTGCATGCTTGTGTGTGATGGCATGCCTTTTGGATGTTTAGGTTGCTTTGGTTGTATATGCAAATTTTGTATGTGATAATTTGTGCCTTATGGCCTTTGAACTCTTTAGTATGCTAACATATGCAACATTTATCCTTTGTATGAATGCCATGTTGTGTAAGTGTTAATGTTCATCTAGGTTGTTCTTTATGATAGATCATGGTCGTGCAATGTTGTATGGATGTTTAAGTGTGGCTAGGAGAGTCTTTATATGCCTATAGAATTAGTGTCTTGAGAGTTTTGGCTGAAAATGGAGAATTGCAGAGCAGGGCGTATCGGTACGCCTGAGGGCCGCATCGATACAGTCTTGCCTGCAGGACTCAGTTTAGGCTGGGCGTATCGATACACGGGGGTGTATCGATACGGTTTTTTCTCTCTGGAATTCTGAGTTTTTGGGGAGTTTTTGGCATATCGGTACGATGTTGGGGCGTATCGATACGGGTTTATCTCGTTGACCGCGAGAAGTTGACCGAGAGGGGCGTATCGATACGCTCAAGGGCTGTATCGATACGGTCTTCCCTGAGTTGACTGTTTGAGTTGACCTAGTCAAGGCATATCGATACCCCTGACTGGTGTATCGATACGGCATGCCTTGTATGTGTAAAATGAGTAGTTTAATGTATGGTTTATGGTTCGAATGTGTTTCCTTACTAATGTTTTCCGCTGACGTGATCACCTAGGATTTAATATGCCTTTAGACAATATTAAAATGAAAGAAAATTTTTAGGGTTGCTAACCGAGGTGGAATCCTTAGCAGGTTTCGCATCGGTTTTCCCCGTGTAGCCTATTCGAACCGGTCAGCCGACCAGACCGGGGTAAGGGGGTTACAAATTTACACTTATAAGTACAAAGGGCGGCTATTAGGGAAACACCATGAGTGACTGCCCAGGGCCCCAACCAGCTTAGGGTCTTAAAAATTAATTATTCTTATTTTCTAAATTTTATTTTTAAATTTATCAAATGAATAAATTAATCTGACATTAAAATTTCATCATCTTCCCTAAACTTTAATCCTCTTTTCCAAATCTCAAAAAATAAATTTTAAATTTAATTCTCTCCTTATTCTTCTCCAATCTAATGATAAAAAATGATACAATACTTTTCCAATTTTTTGTATTTATTGTTCAAAACCAAGCTCCATATCATACTCACAATTTAATTCCTTCAAATTTTCTTAACAAAATAATGAAAATAACGTGTTTAACAAAGTTTAATCATGTTTCCATGGTTTATTAATGAAATATTAAATTAATTTTTCAAAGTAATGAGATATGTTTTTGCTCCATAGGCCATATGGTTCTATTTTTTAGATTTCGCTCAGGGTCCCAAAAATGTCCGAAATAACCCGATAAGGACTTAAATTGTTGTTAGACTAAGAATTTGAGAACATGGTCTCATCCTTCTTTGGTTTAGTCCTTACTTGATTAAATATATAATAAATATTTGTATTTTTTTAATTTAAATACTTATTTTTACGGGGCCAAAATACTATTAAAACAAAATTTATCAAATATGTAAAATTTTCAACAGGGGTTGAGGCCCTTGTGGACCCCAATAGAGCTTCGCCAATGACAGAAACCGACTCAATTGTCATTATGAAAACTTTACCAAATTCATCAAAAGTGATGGAAACCTGATAAACTAAGGTCCACCTTCACGGTCACCACTTTTGAGTTGTTTCTCTCTTTTTTTATTAAAATAAAGGAGTACTACCGAGTGTCTTATTACAAACCTTTTTAAACTTAAATAAAAGAAAATAGTACACGTGATAGTATCAAAAGTCAAGAAACAGCATCATGCCCACCAACTGACAGACAGAAAACACAAACCAATAACCTCACATAAACCTGCACTAATAACAAGCACCCAACACTGCAAACAGACTAGCCCTCCTTTCGATGAAGCATACTGTGGTCGACCGAGCTGTTTCTTTCTTTGCTAACATGGTGGTATATTGTAAGCACTCGAAATGTTTATGGACTACTAGTATAGTTGACCCATTTTTTAAGTCAACGTGCCATATCAGCTTCTTTTGACGATGATGACCATAATGAAAGCGAATTAAAAGGTCAGTAATTGTGTTACAAGTTTTAAAAGTTAAGTGATCATATTACAAATGCCTTAAAACTTTAGGGACTACTAGTGTAGTTTATTATTCTTTTTAGGGATAATTACATTTTTAGTACCCCACCTTTACCCGTTTTCCTATTTGGTACCCTGCTTATTTTTTTTGGCAAAATAGTACCTAACGTTACGTTTTGTTTTTATTTTAGTACCTCACCATTAAAAGATTAACAGAAGGCTGACTAGGAGAGAGAAAATCACACGTGGCATGTTGCCACATCATTTTCTCTCTCCTAGTCAGCATGCCACGTCAACAAAAATCATGAAAAAAGCACATGTGGCATGCTGACTAGGAGAGAGAAAATGACGTGGCAGCATGCCATGTGTGATTGTCTCTCTCCTAGCCAACCTTCCGTTAATTTTTTAACGGCGGGGTACCAAAATAGAAACAAAACATAACGCTAGGTACTATTTTGCCAAAAAATAGATAGGGTACCAAAATAGGAAAACGGGTAAAGGTGAGGTACTAAAAATATAGTTATCCCTTCTTTTTATTATGGTAAAATATAGAAATAACCTTTTATAATGTAATTTTTTTAATAGTTTAAAAGTGATTACAAGATAGTATCTATTACATAGCGGTTTAAACCTGTATTTCTTAAGATAACATCATTCGCTTTTTTTACTAAAAAATTTGTTGAGTTTTTTATAATGTAATTTTTTTCTTCGAGGAAAGAAAGATTTTCACTAATTCAAACCATTAGTACAATGGGTAACAAATGTCCAAAGTAAAATAAAGGCAACATACGCCCAAAACCTAACATATGCAACAAAGGCCCAAAATATGACACATGAAACAAAGGCCTCGGGGTAGGCAAAAAAACCCTAGCTGGAAGACAAACAAAACAGGCAACATGGAGCACTATAGTGGAGGAGCGGCGAGAGAAGTACCAGAAAATTGGAAATCGGAATCTTCGATGTGCCCTTTCTTAACTTCTTTAGATTGATTTTTATCGAGTACGTTGAATTAAAAGGTATTTTTAGGATAAAAACACTAGTAATCTCTGAACTTTTCGGATACCATATTTAAACTTTTAAAACTTGTAATATAATCACTAAATTTTTAATTTACTTTCATTATAGACACTATTACCATTTGTTGTTAAAAAGTTAAAATGTTAACGTGACATTTTAACTTAAAAAAGTTTTATTGAAATTATAATTCGCTTTCATTACGGTGACATCGCTTTTAATCCAATTTTATTACAGTCATTGAACTTTTAATTCGCTTTCGTTACAAGTGTAGCTCCAAGCAACAACTGTGACTGTAGCTCATGCTACTTTATCATAAAAAATTTGATACCATCGGTACGTTTGTATATATCATAAACTATTACACTCAAGAGTTGAGGTTGGCTACAACAAACACCTAGAATCTTTTAGACAGACATTAGTACAAAGGTAATTTACTATGTTTGATCTAATGTAACATATAAACCAAAAAAATGTAGAGTTAAAAGAAAAGTCAAATTTTTATTTTTTGATTCAAGTATATGGTTTTTTTAAACAAAAGAAAGAAAACAACTGAACAACATTACCTTTAGTTAGTATAATAGGCTCAAAATTTTCTTACTTAAATTCTTTCAAAAAGCATGGACCTTCAATGTTGAACCTCTCATTTTTGGGTTCTCAACCTTAGGAAAAAACCATGAGGCTCTGGTACGAAATCCACTAACTCAGAATAGACAACATCATCCCCTCCGCCTTTAAAATACTTTCTAATAAACTATTTCAAATCGTTAACAGAAACCGACTCATTTGTCATTATGAAAAGTTTATCAAATTCATCCAGGGTGATGGAAACATGATAAATTAAGCTCCACCTTGACGGTCACCGCTTGGAGCTGTTTCTTTCTTTGCTAACATGATGGTATGCAGATAGGGATAGGCACGGGTCGGGTTTTTGGCCCACCCGAACCCGACCCGAAACTAATTATCTTAAAACCGACCCCGACCCGACTCGATCTAATTTTTTAAAAAACCCAACCCGAAAATAAATATTCTAAACCCGACCCGATCCGACTTATAAAAAAAATTAATTTTAGGGACCTAATTGTAAAAAAATAATTTTAAGAGGCATAATTATAAAAAAGAATAATTTTAAGGACTAAAATGTAAATAAAAAATTAATTTTAAGGACCTAATTATAAAAATATATATATAAAGAGAGGGTATTATTACAAATATCCCTAAAAAATTTAAGAAAAAATTACACTATTAATCCCAGGTCGGGTCGGGTCGGGTCGAATTTTTTCACCCTAAAACTCGAACTCGACCCGACCCGACCTCACCCTACACAAAAACCCGACCCGACCCGAGCCCAAATTTTTCATAAAAATACCCGACCCGATCGGGTCGGGTCGGAACCCGTCAGGTCCGGGTACCGTGCCCATCCCTATATGAAGAGTAGTGAGCACGAACAATTTAAGATTTTTGTTTCTAGCATCAAAAAAAAGGAACATGTCACGTTTAGCTAGTGTCTGGTGAAGATAAAGAGAAAGAGAGGAGTTAGAGGAGAAAGAGAAGAAAGAAAGACATGTTTGGATGAAGAAAAAATGAGAAGAGGAGAAAAAAGGGTGAGAAAAGATGATCATATTGCAAGTTTTAAAATTTTGGTGATCATATTGTAAGCACCCTAAATGTTTAGGGACTACTAGTATAGTTTACCCATTTTTTAAGTTAACATGCCCCGGGACGGAGCTGTGTGGGCTGTGGAAGGGACAATTCCCCCCCCCCCCCCCCCAGTTTAGGACCAAAATGAACAAAAATATTATTATATTAAAAGTATTGGACTAAATTATAACCATTATAAAGAAATTGGGGTTAATTTTGGGGTTAAATATAGATTTTTAGGATTAAATTGAACAAAAATATAATTATTTTAAAAATATTGGACTAAATTATAAAGATTAGAAAGAAATTGGGGTTAATTTTAGGTTTAAATAAAGATTTTGAGACTAAAATTAAAAAATATAATTATATTTAAAATATTGGACTAAATTATAAAGATTAGAAAGAAATTAGGGTTAATTCCGGGCTAAATAAAGATTTTTAGGACTAAAATGAACAAAAGTATAAATATATTTAAAATATTGGACTGAATTATAAAATATAGAAAGAATTTGGGGTTATTTTCGGGTTAAAATAAAAAATAGACTAATTTGAACATAAATATGATTATATTAAAAATATTAGACTAAATTATAAAAATTATAAAGAAATAGAGTCACTTTCAGGTTAAATATAGAATTTTAGGACTATATTGAACAAAAATATAATTAAATTTAAAATGGTGTACTAAATTATAAAAATTATAAAGATATAGGGATCAAATTCGGGTTAAATAAAGGACTGAATTGAACAAAAATATCATCATATTAAAAATATTGGACTAAATTATACAAATTAGAAAGGAATTTGAATCAATTTCGGGTTAAATAAAGATTTTTAGAACTAAATTGAACAAAAATAAAAATTAGAAGACTTAACGTGCAATTTACTTCTTTTATTAAAGTTAAATGATTTTTTTGTTAATAAAGTGACATGTGGTGTATTCTGATTGGTCTATTAAATTTTTTAACGTGAGTTAACGATAGGGACCAACTAAGATCACGATTTAAAGTTTATAGGACAAAACGTCTTAAAAATTCTTTAAGAGACATCTTAGTAAAAGGTATATACTTTAGGTGCCATTAGTGCCATCAAGCCTTTCCTTTTCAATTTACTTTCTTTTATAGATTTCATTTTATTTAAACTATATATATAGTTAAGATCCACTTACATTGTGTAAAATTCAATTAATTTTATACTTTTTTAGATCGTTGGATGATGGAAATAAATGGCTAAGATTTTTCCTTATTTTTTTTCTAAGTGATAATATTCACATTTTCTATTGTTAATCTCATACAAGTGTTCAAAAAGTGTAAAACTTTCAAGTTTAACATAGTGTAAGAGGATCCCATGCATATATAGGATGAGTCTACCACGTGCGACGAACATTGCTGAACACCACTAACGATGAACACCGCTGAACATCATTAATTTTAAAAAAAATTAAAAACCTAAAGGACTAAAATTATAATTAAAATTATCTCTTAAAAAATAAAAATCAAATTTAATAGGTACTTTATAATATTTTTTAATAGATTAGAATCAAATATACCCAACATTCCTAAACCCTAACAAAATCAATCTCTTAAAAATAGAAATTAATTTATAATTTTTTAATAGATTAGAATCAAATATACCAAACTCTCCTAAACCTAAACCCTAACAAATTCAACCCTAACAATTTTTTTAATAGATTAGAATCAATTAAGAACTCAAATGGTCATATTTCAAAATCAAGAAACATAGCAATTTGAAACCAAGATCTGAGTTTAGCACACGATTGATTAATGCATATAGATGAAGGTACATGTAGCAATATCGATAAGATATATGTATAAGGTAAAAAATCAATTTGCATAAATGCAGGAAATGGATAATTTAAGGGGTTGAATTTGTTAGGGTTTAGGTTTAGGAGAGTTGGGTATATTTGATTCTAATCTATTAAAAAATTAGGCTAAAGGGTCAAATTTGCCCCTGTAGTAATCCGAAATCAGCAATGTTGCCCCTACTTTTTTTCTCCGTAATTTTGCCCTCAAAGTCAGTCAATTGAAGCAATGTTGCCCTTTGACCGATTTTGACCGTTAAATGCTGACGGGGCAGTTAACGGTGCTGACGGGGCAATTTTACCCTCGAAGTCATTCATGCAATTTTGCCCTCGAAGTCATTAATTGCAGCACTTTTACCCTTGGTTTATTTAGTTTTTGAAATAAATTGGATAAATAATTTGGTTTTTTCGAGTTGAACTTTAACAAACAGAATATATGAAAATTCGATTAACAAATTGATGTAAATATCCTTTGAGTCCCTAGTAATTTTAAAAATAAGCAAAATGAGAACTCTCACAAAAAATCAAAATATTATTCAATTTTTTTAAAATAAATATATAAACTTAATAAAAATAAATACGATATTCAAAAAAATTTATTGAAAATAAACCAACGAGAAGCGTGTTAATTGAACGGTGAACGTGAACTATTCTATTCGAATGACGTTCGATTGACACACTTACCGACGATGGGTTGTTAGGAAAAAATGTACGATGATCTCAGAAAACGACATTAGTGGTGTTCGGCGAAAACGACATGGGAGATAAGGGCATGAGAGATAAATACAAGGATATCCAGAAGATAAAGCAGAATTCAACCTGAGCCACATGATTCGAGTTCACCGTACATTTTTTCCTAACAACCCATCGTCGGTAAGTGTGTCAATCGAACGTCGTTCGAATAGAATAGTTCGCGTTCACCGTTCAATTAACACGCTTCTCGTTGGTTTATTTTCAATAATTTTTTTGAATATCATATTTATTTTTATTAAGTTTATAGATTTTTTTAAAAAATTGAATAATATTTTGATTTTTTGTGAGAGTTCTCATTTTGCTTATTTTTAAAATTACTAGGGACTCAAAGGATATTTACATCAATTTGTTAATCGATTTTTCATATATTCTGTTTGTTAAAGTTCAACTCGAAAAAACCAAATTATTTATCCAATTTTATTCTAAAACTAAATAAACCAAGGGTAAAAGTGCTGCAATTAATGACTTCGAGGGCAAAATTGCATGAATGACTTCGAGGGTAAAATTGCCCCGTCAGCACCGTTAACTGCCACGTCAGCATTTAATGGTCAAAATCGGTCAAATGGCAACATTGCTACAATTGACTGACTTTGAGGGCAAAATTACGGAGAAAAAAAAGTAGGGGCAACATTGCTGATTTCAGATTACTACAGGGGCAAATTTGACCCTTTAGCCAAAAAATTATAAACTGATTTCTATTTTTTAAAAGATTGATTTTGTTAGGGTTTAGGAATGTTGGGTATATTTGATTTTGGAAAATTCTACAACGGGCGACAAACATTGATGAACACCACTACCGATGAACACCGTTAATTTTTTTTTAAAATTTTAAAAATCTAAAGGACTAAAATTATAATTAAAATTATCTTTTAAAAAATAAAAATCAAATTTATAGTTACTTTATAATATTTTTTTAATAGGTTAGAATCAAATATACCAAATTCTCCTAAACCCTAACAAAATCAATCTCTTAAAAAAATATACCCAATTCTCCTAAACCCTAACAAAATCAATCTCTTAAAAAAATAAAAATCAGTTTATAATTTTGTAATAGATTCGAATCAAATATACCCAAATCTCCTAAACCTAAACCCTAACAAACTCGAAATTGGGGATAATTAAAATTAGGGTTTGATTTGGGAGAATTGAGTATATTTGATTCTAACCTATTAAAAAATATTATAAAGTAATTATTAAATTTGATTTTTATTTTTTAAGAGATAATTTTAATTATAATTTTAGTCCTTTAGATTTTTAAAATTTTAAAAAAAATTAATGGTGTTCATCGGTGTTCATCGTTAGTGGTGTTCAACAATGTTCGTCGCACGTGGTAGACTCATCCTTTGATTTTAATCTATTAAAAAATATTATAAAATACCTATTAAATTTGATTTTTATTTTTTAAGAGATAATTTTAATTATAATTTTAGTCCTTTAGATTTTTTAAATTTTTTTAAAAAATTAATGGTGTTCAGCGGTGTTCATCGTTAGTGGTGTTCAGAAATGTTCGTCGCACGTGGTAGAATTTTCCATGTATATATATATATATATATGTGTGTGTGTGTGTGTGTGTGTGTGTGTATAAAGTTTTACACGTTTTTTGGATCATTGGATGGGTGAAACGGATAGCTGAGATTAATAGTAGAATATATGAAGATTATCACTTGGGAAAAAAAAAGGTAAGGAGTTAATCTCAGCCATCTATTTCTCCCATTCAACGATTCAAAAAAACGTGTAAAACTTAAAGAGTTTTACATTGTGTAAGTATATACGTCCAATTGGATAGATAAGATTAACAATAGAAAATGTAAAACTCAAAATTCTAAAAAACGTGTAAAACTTAAAGAGTTAATCTCAGTTATCTGTTTCCCTCATCCAATAATCCAAAAAAACGTGTAAAACTCAATTAGTTTTACACTAATTCATGGCCATTAAATGAGTGAAATGGATAGATGAGATTAACTCCTTACTTTTTTCACAAGTGATAATCTTCCAATATTCTACTTCTAATATATATATATATATATATAATCGGTTTGTTTATTTATTTATTATTATTGGCTTTTATAGAGAAATTATATTTTGGGTAGATCAATTAAAAATATTTAGATTATAGTCATAATAATAAGTAATTCTACACGAAAATACTAGTGTTAATATTATTACATTTACATACAATGTCAACGCAAAATTAAAAAAAAAAGTACAATATAAAAATAACATAAACGGTAACCGATGTAAGTACATGAATATTGCAAATATTATGCTTAATACAATAATAGGAGACTAAATTATATTTTTAACTTTAGACGCTTAAAGTGTGTTTTTAGTAAAAGTATGTGTTTAAAGTTTCATCCGTTATGATTTTAAATGATTGGCCGTTTAAAAAATCGTTACCCAATAAAAACATGACATGTAACATTTTTATTATCATTTTAAATAAAATTTAAAAAAAAGTTTATAAATAAAAAAAACTCAAAATTCTAAAAAAAACATCAAATCTCTAATACACAAAACCACAAATTCCCCAATAGGAGGTGTGCCAATGGAACGACGATACGTCCAATTGGCACACTTACCGGCAACATTTTTATATCAAAAACCCATTTTTATTAATTATTTGGAATAATGACCTCGCCGTCTTTTATTTGGAAAAAAGACCCCCAAAATTTCCACGTATAAAGAACTCGCTTTTTGGGAAACGCGAGATGCAATATCGCTTTCCGCAGAAAGCAGGTTCTACATACTTGTCAACGCTTTTTAGAATAATGAATTCAACAGGAACTCGCGTTCTGCAGAAAGCGAGTTCTCCGAGAATTTGAAGAGCCGACTTAATTTATCTCGAAGAACTCACTTTCTGCAGAAAGCGAGTTCTTTATAAATCGGGTTGGCATACCAAGTGTCCATAGGCATGTTCGAGCAATATTCCGGGGCTATTAATCGTATAATTTTAATAAACATTGAGTTTAGGTGTGTAGTACTGGAACTTGTCTTTCATTCGACACCAATATGGGCAAGTTCGGTGCATTTTAAACCGAGTAAAATTCGCGTTGAAAACGGTTCCATAGCTTGTTTTTTGTGAATGAATGAAAATATAAAATGGCCTAATAGGCTTGTTCTGTCAAAATTTTTGGGTTTTTAATTCGAGAATTATCGCAATTTTTGACCTTGGAGGCGTTGTAGTAGAACTTGTCTTCGATCTGAGACTGATATAGGGACGCGCGATACATGGAGAAGGGTATAAAATTTGCGTTGAAAATGGTTCCAAAGCGTGGTTTTGTGCAGGAACGACAAGCCGAAAAGATAATTTTTAAAACGAATTAGATCTTATTATTTAAACTGAAACTTGAGAAACGCAGACAATAAGAAATTACAATCATTTAGTTGATACGAAGGCCCGAGCGATTAGGACACTTGTTACGCGTGTGTCCAGGATTTTTATATATAGTGCAATGTTTCTTTTGTTCGATTTTTTCTCTATGTTCGACCATATCCTCCGCACAGTAAATTCGTATAGATCGTGGACGTCTCTTTTCTCGCAGTAGTGCAGGATCTGGGCGCATGGTCGGTTCAGTGTCAACGACATACATATCAATTTCATTTTCGATGGAAGGAAACTCTTTTTCGTAAACTTTGAATATCATTTTTAGTAAATATACCAGATCAAGCACTCTCATGTAGTGAATCTGTTGGGAAGAACAAGCAACAATGGCGTGTGCACACGTGTATTTTAATGTTTGGAAGACTCTGCACTTGCAGGTTTTTTTCCAAAGATCTACCACGTACGCGTTGTGTTTTATGCCTTCCAACGGTCTCGAAAATTCTGAAATACGGAACAAATGGCCTTCTCGAGAGAAGAAAGTTGCAATCATCGCATTTGAATGGCACACATAAGTTTGCAATTGTTCGAGAAGGTCAGTGTGGACTTTGTGGTCACCTGCCATGTACTCAGTTGCTTGTCTTCCCAAGGTTGCAAATAGGGTAGCCAAACGATAGTAGGTCGCTTTGACAATAGAAGTGATAGGTAAATGTTGCACTCCCTTGAGTAAATTTAATTGAGCGTGGGTTTTATAGTAAAGGAAAAACACCGCATAAGTAAATTTAATTGAAATAAAAAAATATAATACAAAAAATCTGTTAGTAAAAAATATAATACAAAAAAATATGTAAATTCAAATTCGGAATTCATTTACTTTAAATTTAATTTAATATCTTTTTCTTTAACGTTTTCCGACAAGTAATAAAAAAACCCGTGACCTTGCGTTCTGCAAAACGCGATATTTTTCGGAACTCGCTTTCTGCAGAACGCGAGGTCCCTTCTGACCGTTCAATAGATGCGTCTTGTCAACGACACGTTGTTTCAAAAGAACTTGCTTTCCGCAGAACGTGAGGTCCCTGAAATACTATGTTTTGCAGAACGCGAGTTCTTTTAAATGTCGCTTCCCAAGGGGTGTGACGCCTCCTATAAATAGTGGCCCTACCTTCTCATAAACCCCACACCAAATATCTTCTATCTTCCTCTTCTTTTCTTATTTATTTTCTATACAATGGCGGGTTTATTGAGGTTAGACGGACGACACGTGTTCAACTATTGGCGGACGAATGGGGAGGTAGTATTCTTTTTATTTTTAACTTTAAATTATTTCTTTATTCTTATATATATATATTATTATGTTTTATTATTTTTCTTCAAGAATTACGAACGAACATTGACATGCTATCTAAATCGTATCACCGACGCGTTGAATGAGGATATTGTTTCGTTTATTGAGGAAGCCGGTTTTGGCCATGTCGCTACTATCGTTGGCGGTACGAAGTTGAATCGTGCATTTATTAACGCAATATTAGAAGTTAACGATGAAGGCCAAAGACGCACACCTTTCATCTTCCGTGTGGCAAGGATACAATTACACTGGAAGATGTTGCATATCATCTTGGCTTGCCTACGGACGGTGAGATTATTATTGGTATTGCCGACGGTGATTGGTCTACCCTGTGTGCTGACCTGCTAGGAGTGGTTCCGGACAAGTTCGACGGTGGCAAAAATTTTATTAACTTTTTTGGAGCAAAATTTTACAATCCTCCCCCCGATGCAGATGATGAAACAAAGCGGGTAAATATATTTATTTTACTATATATATATATATTATTTTCTATTTTTTTAATAATTAATTTTTTTATAACAGTACATGTTATTTTTCGTAGCGGTTTGCTCGTGCCCACATCCTACGAATTATTGGAGGGATTTTTATGCCTGAGAAATCTCGCAACAAAGTCCATGTGATGTGGTTGTACCATCTCGGTAATTTTTCCGAATCAAGAAGAAAATGTTGGGGAGCAATGGTGTTTTTTACTACTGCAATCGGAGGATGTCTTTTACTGCTGCAGTCTTGGGCTTGGATTCGGATGTCGTTTTTAAGCCCGCGGCCTAGAAACCAAACCCCGTACCTGTTCCCACTAATTCAGAGGTACTATTAAAATTATTTAATTTAATTTAATTTAATTTAATTTATTTTATTTTATAAATATTTTTTAAAACTATTATAATTTTTTTAATTCTTTTTTATTAATGACAGGTGGTGTGTTCTAGTCACTCACCAGGGACTGCCAGATAGACAGCGCGACTATAGACTTCTGATCGACAAGATACAAGACGAGGTTAGGAATTCGGACCATTTTTTTAATTTCTCAAATTCTTTTTGTAACACCCCAAAATTTTGCCCCAAATTAAAAACTTAAATTCTAAAATTCTCAATTCAGAAACCCTAGATTTTGAAATCCCTAGAATTAAAAACCCTAAAATTTGGGAATTTCTATTTAAAACCCTAATTTCAATTTAAGGATCAATTGGGCATAACATCATATTTTAGTGATTATTCTGTGATATGGGTCAAAGTTAGAGGCCATTATGTGAACCCTTAACCAATCTAGTGACCCCGTGTGTAATTTACCCATTCTTTAGGGTATTGAAATCCCTTTTATTAGGTTATGAAACCCTTCCAGCTTCTTTTCGACATTTTGGCAGCCGCATACCACTTTTCCATCCTTTTCTCTCAAATAATCAACTCCTCACCCATCTTCGGCGAAGCTCTGGTAAGGCCCAAGTCATCGTCTGTTCGTCGATAGGAGACCACCGGTGTACTTGGGTTCCTTTCGCGATCAAAGCCCACCCAACCATCACCTTTTGTCACCGACCGTTTGCTCGGAAACGGTAGAAAACCGTTCGGTCATTTTCTTGTTCTCCTTTGTCATTTCCCGCACGACCACCACCATCTCGATCACCATCATCTTGCGAACAACCTCAACCCTTGGGTACACCATCGACCATCGTTTGTGAGAGAACAGAGAGAAACGTTTCATTTTTCACCCTCACCATTGTGCTCCGCCGTCGTCTCCTCCATCGTTGTTGTTGGGTAAGCTTTGGCATTCCCTTTTCAGTTTTTAGCTTTGTGTAGTAGAGTGATTTTGCTAGCCGGTGTTGGTTGTTGCTATCGCTGCCATGTCGGACAGATTTTATTTGGTTCTCGTTTGGATCTGCCACCGCCGCTTGCGCCAGTGTCCTCTCTGCCCCTCCATGTTGTTCGTTAGTTTGATTGTGCCCCCGCCGACAAGGGTTGAAACCTTAGCTTCAAATTCTTGTAAAGGGTAGAGGCGGGAGATGAGTGTTTGGGTAAGCTTAGAAACTATGTTTTCATGGTTGTGGATATATGTGTTAAGCCATCGGAAATATTTGTCCCCACCACGTCAAAACACTGTTGCCGTCGTGATGTCGAACCGCCGCCGCCTTCGCTTGGTTCTGTTATCGCCGCCATGAGGGTGCTGGAAACCCTAGTCCCAAATTTCGGTGAAAGGGGTAAAGCATAGTTGAGCTTGTGTATTGTTGGGTTAGGCCCAATACACTAGTCTTGTTGACATTGTGCCCATCATGAATTGAGAGAAAGTCCAATTCTCGTGACCCAAACCAGATCAGTGAACTGGATCGACCCGTGAACAGTTGACTCGAACCGCTTTTGACCTTGGACTAGTTTGACTTTGACTAGTTGACTTTGACTTTGACCAGGGTTGACCAAGAGTTGACTTTTTTGGAAAAAGTGTTCCTCTTGACCTTTTTCGACGTCCTGAGTCCATATTTGCTGCCCGTTTTGTCAAATTCAAACCCGAAAGCTTCGTTTTGCTAATTTCAATTAATTATTACATAGAATTTGTAAGTTGTAGATTTCAAAATCTGATTCAGAATATTCTCGTGTTCAGGTATCGACACTAAGGCTGACGAGTTACCTCATCCTCTTCAGACCAACCATGCACGTTCTTCGAGATCTTCACGTGAGTATATCTTCAGTTCAGTTTTTAGTGTTTTAGTCGGTGACTTAGTGATAGAAATAAATGCTAATATAAAATTCATGTCTCGTTGGTCCTGATTTAGTGAGATCCGAGCGTGAGGCTCGCCGTTCTCGAGATTAGAGCTTTTGTGGCTAAGGTGTATTTCTTGGGGTGTTTTCAGTAAATGTTTTATTCTTGCTTGATTTATTATCTGATTAATTATGGTTTGAGACTATTTGAAACGTTATGCATAGCATAATGAAATGTGTTTTAAATCAAGCATCTGATTTTCGAAAAATATGATACTCGTAAGAGTTCAGATTTATGATTTTACAAATCATATCATGCGTCATTTGTTTGGAATTGTGTTCAGAAAAAGTGAGAGAAATCTCCACTCTGGCGATGGAAACCTCCACTCTATATGATATTGGATATTCGGGCATTGCATCATGCATCGGACATCATAACATTTATGATTTTGATTTATCGGATACACTCTATTTTCGGAAATGAATTTATCGAAAAATGAAATATTTTTTTTGATTATGTGTTTTGTTTATACAAAAGGACACACTAAGCTCTTTACCTTACACCCCTTAGTTTTTACTTTCAGATACTCAGACTTATTAGGCGACTCAGTACTTGAAGCATCTCGTATATTTTACTCGGATATTTATTTTTCAGTATGAACTCTCTCTACTATTTCAAGCTATTATTTAGCAAAATTTAGAATAATTTTTAATTTTTGACATTGAGACTTTTATTTTGAGATTATGTTTTTTTTTCATGCATTTGAATTTATTTCAGATGTTTTTTATGAAATATTTAGTACATGTTTTAATGTTCGAGTTTCATAAATATTTAAGTAATTTTACATTAATTATTATTAATTAATTCAATTTGTATTTTAAAATATTTCTAAACCTAAGACTTATAACTTGAGGGGAAAGTTTTCAAACCTAACTTCTTAGATTCGGCCCATTTCTTCTGGGCCGAGTTTAGGGGGTTACATTAAGTGGTATCAGAGCCTAGGTTCAAGCCTCGGACTGTGAGGCTCAAAATAGTTGTTTTCAAAATATTTTTAACTTTTGCATGCATCTGAAATATTTTGGGACAAATGGGAATTTTCTGGAAAAAAAAATTACTACGGTATTAAGTGATTTTGAATTATTTTAAATCCGAGACTCCAGTATCGAATCTGAATCTAGGTTATTACCTTCTATAGATAGTTACTAAGCCACCACGAAGAAGTTCTTGTGTTGAACTAGGTTGTTGTCGTGATGTTGCTTCTAATTGTGATCATCCGTCTTATGCTAATTAGACAGAAAATTGGAATGATATATGTGATAATGAGAATTGATATGGGAGAGCGGAGTACCTTGTGATACGTCGAGAAGATTTTATAAATCTGAAACAGAATAATGTTAGTTAATGAGTATGGGATAGTGTTTTTGAGGTTGATAAAATATACTCCGGGTTAGTTGCGACTGAAAAAGATAAGTGTGATTGGTTTTTGAAGAGACTTCGTCTACCGATTCAGAGAGATGTTGCAACACATCATAAAAAAGTGTTTAGTGACATGGTTGGTCGAGCCAAGACTGCTGAGAGGATAATGACACTTATGGAAAATGAGGAATTTCATAATTCTGGTCAAGTTAGAAAACAATCGGACATGTCTGTTCAACCAAGCTTTGTCAATTTTACTGAAAAGAGTCCTAGGGATGAGTTTGTTCCTTAGAGTCATCGGAATGTGAGACATGTAGTATCGATAGTTCCGTCTGGTAGTGTGGGTAGTTCAAAAGTCCGTCGACATATTTCTGTGTGTGGTTATTGCAATAAGAAGCATAACAGAGAGTGCAGATTGATGAACAAAGCGTGTTTTAGATGTGGATCTCATGATCATTACTTGAAAGAATGTCCTCGACCACCTATCGGTTCATCCGTTCAGAGTCAGACATATGCGTCAGTTCAGGTACCTCACCGAGGTAGAGGGCAGTTTAGATCAGTTACTTCTGGTACAGCTAGTAGAGGTAGACCTGCTCAGAGTGATAGGTCAGCTGGATATGAGATTAGATGACTAGGTTCAGTTTATTCGATCGGAGTTTGCATTGGATGTGATGATATGCAAAATGACGTAGCATATAAATTTATGATGTTTTTAGTTCTATTTTGGTTATGATGGATTATGAATTCAGAATAAGAAAGTATTGAATTTGTTAGTTAGTTGTGATCTCTGCTGATGAGTCTGAAAATTTCGAGGGCGAAATTTCTTTAAGGGAGGGAGAGTTGTAACACCCCAAAATTTTGCCCCAAATTAAAAACTTAAATTCTAAAATTCCCAATTCGGAAACCCTAGATTTTGAAATCCATAGAATTAAAAACCCTAAAATTTGGGAATTTCTATTTAAAACCCTAATTTCAATTTAAGGATCAATTGGGCATAAAATCAAATTTTAGTAATTATTCTGTGATATGGGTCAAAGTTAGAGGCCATTATGTGAACCCTTAACAAATCTAGTGACCCTGTGTGTAATTTACCCATTCTTTAGGGTATTGAAATCCCTTTTATGAGGTTATGAAACCCTTCCAGCTTCTTTTCGACATTTTGGCAGCCGCATACCCCTTTTCCATCCTTTTCTCTCAAATAATCAACTTCTCATCCATCTTCGGTGAAGCTCCGGTTAGGCCCAAGTCGATGTCCATTCGTCGATAGGAGACCATCGGTGTGCTAGGGTTCCCTTCGCGATCAAAGCCCACCCAACCATCACCTTTTGTCACCGACCGTTTGCTCAGAAACGGTAGAAAATCGTTCGGCCATTTTCTTGTTCTCCTTTGTCGTTTCCGCACGACCACCACCATCTCGATCAACATCATCTTGCGAACAACCTCAACCCTTGGGTACACCATCGATCGTCGTTTGTGAGAGAACAGAGAGAAACGTTTCGTTTTTCACCCTCACCATTGTGCTCCGCCGTCGTCTCCTCCATCGTTGTTGTTGGGTAAGCTTTGTCTTTCCCTTTTTGGTTTTTAGCTTGTGTAGTGGTGTGATTTTGCTAACCAGTGTTGGTTGTTGCTATCACTGCCATGTCGGACAGATTTTATTTGGTTCTCGTTTGGATCTGCCACCATCGCTTGCACCGGCATCCTCTCCACGCCTCCATATTGTTCGTTAGTTTGGTTGTGCCACCGCCGACAAGGGTTGAAACCTTAGCTTCAGATTCTTGTATAGGGTAGCGATGAGAGATGTGTGTTTGGGTAAGCTTAGAAACTATGTTTTCATTGTTATGGATATATATATTAAGCCATCGGAAATCTTTGTCCCCACCGCGTCGAACCACTGTCGTCGTCGTGATGTCGAACCGCCGCCGCATTCGCTTGGTTCTGTTAACGCCGCCATGAGGGTGTTGGAAACCCTAGTCCCAAATTTTGGTGAAAGGGGTAAAGCATAGTTGGGCTTGTGTATTATTGGGTTAGGCCCAATACACTAGTCTCGTTGATATTGTGCCCATCATGAATTGAGAGAAAGTCCAATTCCCGTGGGCCCAAACCAGTAAATGACCATGACCCAAATTTGTTAACGGGATCAGGCTGGACCATATGAACTGGACCAAATCGAACCAGTTGTAAAATAACTTATTTAGCCGAACCGGCTTTAATATGAATCGGACCTATGATATGAACCGAACCGGGTAAAGCCTTGAACCGAACCTGGAAGTTAAACCGGACCATAACCCAAACCAAATCAGTGAACCGGATCGACCCGTGATTAGTTGACTCGAACCGCTTTTGACCTTGGACTAGTTTGACTTTGACCAGTTTGGCCAATTGACTTTGACCAGGGTTAACCAAGAGTTGACTTTTTCAGAAAACATTCCTCTTGACCTTTTTCGACGTCCTGAGTCCGTATTCGTTGCATGTTTTGTCAAATTCAAACCCGAAAGCTCTGTTTTGCTAATTTCTATTAATTATTTCATAGAATTTGGTAAGTTGTGAATTTCAAAATCTGATTCAGAATATTCTCGTGTTCAGGTATCGACATTGAGGCTGACGAGTTACCTCATCCTCTTCAGACCGACCATGCACGTTCTTCGAGATCTTCACGTGAGTATATCTTCAGTTCGGTTTTTAGTGTTTTAGTCGGTGGCTTAGTGATAGAAATAAATGCTAATATAAAATTTATGTCTCTTTGGTCCTGATTTAGTGAGATCCGAGCGTGAGGCTCGCCCTTCTCGAGATTAGAGCTTTTGTGGCTAAGGTGTGTATCTTGGGGTGTTTTCAGTAAATGTTTTATTCTTGCTTGATTTATTATCTGATTAATTATGGGTTGAGACTATTTGAAACATCATGCATAGCATAATGAAATGTGTTTTAAATCAAGCATCTGATTTTCAGAAAATATGATACTCGTAAGAGTTCAGATTTATGATTTTACAAATCATATCATGCGTCATTTGTTTGGAATTGTGTTCAGAATAAGTGAGAGAAATCTCCACTCTATATGATATTGGATATTCGGGCATTGCATCATGCATCAGACATTATAACATTTATGATTTTGATTTATCGGATACACTCTATTTTCGGAAATGAATTTATCGAAAAATGAAATACTGTTTTTGATTTTGTGTTTTGTTTATACAAAAGGACACACTAAGCTCTTTAGCTTACACCCCTTAGTTTTTACTTTCAGATACTCAGACTTATTAGGCGACTCGGTACTTAAAGCATCTCGTATATTTTACTCAGATATTTATTTTTCAGTATGAACTCTCTTTGACTATTTCAAGCTATTATTTAGCAAAATTTAGAATAATTTTTAATTTCAGACATTGAGACTTTTATTTTGAGATTATGTTTTTTTGCATGCATTTGAATTTATTTAGGATGTTTTTATGAAATATTTAGTACATGTTTTAATGTTCGAGTTTCCTAAATATTTAAGTAATTTTACATATATTATTATTAATTAATTCAATTTGTATTTTAAAATATTTCTAAACCTAAGACTTACAACTTGAGGGGAAAGATTTCAAACCTAACTTCTTAGATTCGGCCTATTTCTTCTAAGTCAGGTTTAGTGGTTACATTTTTTCTAATCAAACTTTGTATAACTCACGTTCAAAAAAAATATTTCAGTTCGTGTGGACTCTGTACGCTGCTCCTCCGATTCGAGACTGTATTCTGCCTGACATTATGGACACCTCTCACGTCTGGCTACCGCGAGTGCCACTCATCAACTACGAAATTGTCGAGTGGCATCCTACCGACCGGGTTCTGAGACAATTTGGCTACATCCAAGGGGTTTCGGAGCCGCCACCCAATTTGGACGAATTACATCGGTTGATGCGGCAGGGGAAGACAGAAGTCCATTGGGGCCATCATCATGCTAATTGGGTCGAGCAATGGATGACTAGATGTGGCAGGCGGTCGCCCATCTGTGCACCCATTGTGAATCAGGACGTCACTTTCGACTATATGCAGTGGTACCACCAAAATGGGAAGTCGCATATACTGACTTCAGAGGAGCGCGAGCGAGAAATTGAGGTGCCTCCCCAAAGCTGCCCACCCGCACAACGTCAAGCCACCCAAAGCCAGCCGATGCAGCGTGGTACCAGAATGGGGCCTGAAAGCCACAGATGGCGAACTCACACTGCAAGGGCTTCGTCGTCTGGAACAACGCAAGCAGCAGGTCACTATGCGGCACAGTGTTCGACATCAGCACCATGACTAACATTCATTCACTCAGCTTCGTCATCGTTTCTGCAGATGAGTAGTCCTGAGACGTTTCAGCAGATGAAGCCTCCACCCGAGTTCTGCTTTATGGACGCCTATCGTCCCTTCATGACGATGAGTTCACCATATGTTCCTCCAGTGTTCGATGTTCCACCGTTGGCAGCACAGTTCGACTACAACATTGTCGAGCAGATGCCACCGCAGAGCTTGTTCTACACCGGCCCCGGTGCCAGCAGAGGTCCGCGTTTCGAGCACGATCATGGTGCCTGTGATGATGACACTGTTGATGAGGACAACAATAGAGCACATGACGTTCGAAGGAATCTGTCACGGGATCGTCGTGCACTCAGCTGCGGAACGGGTGGACATAAGCATCATTAGGATGAGGGGATGTATAAAAAAATTTAATTATGTTTATGCACGACTTTATTTCTAATTTTATAATTAGCAATATTTAATTATGCCTTATTTATTTTTTACATTGTTTTTATATTTAATTTCGTTCTTCTTTGGATAAACAATAACCTACATTATTCGATTAATAAACCGAACAAGCCTATCGCGCCTTTTTAAAAGCAAAATCATTAACAAAAAACAAGCTATGGAACCGTTTTCAACGCAAATTTTACTTGGTTTAAAATGCACCGAACTTGCCCATATTGGTGTCGAATGAAAGACAAATTCCAGTACTACACACCTAAACTCAATGTTTACTAAAATTATATGATTAATAACCTCGAAATATTGCTCGAACATGCCTATGGACGCTTGGTCTGCTAGCCCAATTTACAAATGCAGAAAGCGAGTTCCCTGCGATAAATTAAGTTAGCTCTTCAAATTCTCGGGGAACTCGCTTTCTGCAGAACGCGAGTTCCTGTTAAATTCATTATTCTGAAAAGCATTGCCACGTATAAAGAACTCGCTTTCTGCAGAACGCGAGTTCGCGTCTCGCTTTTCCAGAAAGCAAGTTCTTCATACGTGGCAGATTTGGGGGTCATTTTTCTAAATATAAGTCAACAGGGGTCATTTTTCCAAATAATAAATAAAAATGGGTTTTTGATTTAAAAATGCCCTTACCAGCGGTTACCAGCGATGGGTGGCCTCCGACGATGGCAGTGGTAGTGTCTAGTGACAACAACGACGACAACAACAATAATTTTGGGAATTTGTGATTTTGGGTATTAGAGATTTAGAATTTTTTAGGATTTTAGGAATTTTGAGTATTTTTAAAAAATATATATTTCAATAATAATAATAATAATAATAATAATATGTCACCTTTTTACTGGGTAACAATTTTTTAAACAGTCGAACACTTAAACTTGTGACGGTTGAAATTTTAGGCACATATATTTACGAAAAAATATTTTAGGCACTTAAATTTTATAGCTTGGACACTTATTTTTCATATAAGCCCAAATATTATATAATTTGAACACGAATCAACCATAAAATAAACATGGCATGATGTGATATAAATTCATGAAAACAATTTTTCTATAAAACATGTAATGAGAGCTAACATTTACGTAACAATTATAGGGCAAACTATCGAAATGGCCACTTACCTTTAGTAAGTGTATATTTTACTCACCAATTTCAAAAATCTAACATTGTAATCACTTAGGTTTTATTTTGTAAATTTATTTGATTTGTTCTTTTTAAATATTTTAAGAAAAAACACTCTAAATATAAAAAATCTAAAAAATTATATAATTTTCAAATTTTAGATTTTGAACTTATATTTTTCACAAAATTATAATTATGCATAATTTATTTTTTTCAAAAAAATAAAAAATAACAAAACTGAAAAGACCCATAAAATTCCCAAAAAAATCTTCGAAGTTTTTTAGAATTAGATTTACAATTTTTATTTTTTTTGTGTTTTTTATGTTTTTTAATAGTCTAAAGGCGACTAGAATGTAATATCTACATAGATATTCTTAACCCTTCGACAAAGCACACACACCTTGTAGACATTGCGGTTGAACCCGGGTCTCGTAACATGAAAATTATCTGCTTTTTCACTAAGACCACATGATAATCTCTTATTGGATTACATGATATCTTTTATAAAAAGTAATATTAGAAGAATGAGTATGATAGAACGGTAGTAAATGCCAAAATTGACAAAATACTCATTAAACAAAGTAAAAATTAGAGTATAATAAAAAGGTAATGAACTATTAAGCCTAATCGAAATTAGCAACAACAAAAATCCCTATATTGCCGCCCTTAATTAATGGGTAAAACAGTAATTTAACTATAAGTGTAGTAATAAATATGACTGAGTGAGCAAGCATACTAAACTGCTCATCTTTGTTCCCTCATTTCCTTTAAGCCGTGGGTTCTAGACCCAATAGGAGCACTTCCTTCCACCCCTAGAGTCTCCTTCCCCTCCCCTCTAGGTAAGACTAGAATTAGGATTTGTCAATAAAAAACCCTTGATATAATAACAACTTTAGTCCCTAAAACTTATACATTCTATCGTTAAATTAAAATATGAACTGGTATAATTCAATAATTCAAATGATTTAATTTAATTGCCTTGATCAAAACGGTGTGTTTTGTGTCAAGTTTTCAAAATTTTCACTATAGTCATTATAATTTCTTATTTACATTTCAGTCCAAATTGTAAAATAAATTGACCAAAGTCGCCGACAATTACCGACGGTTCTCACCTCACCCATGAAAGTTGATAGCAGCTAGTGGCGACTCCCCTTTTGTATTGTAAATTTTGACCATCTTCCTAAATAATTTTTCAAATGTACCATTTCTTCAAATTTGTTCATAAAGAAAATGACATTTCCCTAATTTAACCTCTATTAGTACTATCTAGAAGTGAATCTCAATTAAATAAACTTTACGTGAATATTCAAAAATAAATAATAGATCCAAATATCTAAATGTATCGTACACAAAAATAAAATGTGTTCAAATAATGAATATACAAATCTATTATATGTAAAAAAAAATTGAAATAATAGATATCTAAAGGTTGATATCTATATCTATTCTAAGATCTGAATCCAAAGAAAATAGTAATCTAAAAACCACAATTCAAATATTATCCAAAATCACTAAAAACCAAATAAAATATTTGCAAGTATTGTGGTTACCGTCAATACTCATTTTAGGATCAAGTTGAAGAACTTATACAAACTCAACTTGCCGTTATCGGCACTTTAAATAATTTTTAAAAACTTATTCTACTTTTACCTAGAATGGGGAAGGAGAAATCTAAGTGTAGGCAACGCTCCTGAGAAATCTTGAACTCAAAATTTAAAGAAAATGGAGTAGAACAGGTAAGTGTGCTCTGACACTTTTAATAATGAAAAGCCGGAAATGAAATGAAAAAGACATTTCATTGAATCCTATAGGAAAACATGACTACTCAAATTTTAAATACTTTATTACATCAATTTAATTGTTTACGTAAATATCAGTACGTTTAATAAATTTATCCAGAAATGCTCACTTCATCATTTTCTTATCAATAGAAAATAATCAACAATAAATGAAATTATAATACATATTTTAATGAATTGAAAATGCACTTTCATAGTTTCATTTTGTTAAAAATGAAAAATAAGTGCCTATATACTTCTTTTAAACTTTAGGTATCTGAAGTATTTTTTTTGCTAAAAATAAATGCTTAAAATTTATACCATTGTAATTTTAGGTGCCTAAAGTTTACACTGTTGCAATTTTAGGTGTCAGACCGTAAGAGGTGTTAAAAAATTGTTAACCAATCAATGCTTGACACATGGTAGAATAATTTTATTTTTAATAGATCATTATTTTTAAAATATTAAACTTAGTTCAGTGTTAATGTTCTTTTTTTTTGCTCGATAAAATGCATGATTTATTAAAAGAGATCATACATAGCCATCACTACCATAAGCCTCGTTAAAAACCTCTCTAGAACCTATGTAGAGGAAAAGAGTACTCATGGTAGTGTGAAAGAACAGATATACACCCATACAACAATCGAATATGATCCGAACGGGTCCAACCCCTAATAAAATCAACAAAAACTCATCCAAACCACTGAAACAATTCAGGTCGATCGACACCACTCTTAGCAAGAGCATCTGCCAATTTATTCGCCTCACGGTATACATGATGAAAGCAAACATCAGACATCGTGGCACAAGCCTCATCAATCTGTCGTAACCATTGCCAAAATTTCCACGGTCGTTTCTCATGGTGTAAGACCCACACAATTGT
Organism: Hibiscus trionum; assembly: GCA_030270665.1. Classification (NCBI taxonomy): domain Eukaryota; kingdom Viridiplantae; phylum Streptophyta; class Magnoliopsida; order Malvales; family Malvaceae; genus Hibiscus; species Hibiscus trionum. The sequence continues at coordinate 41,641 of BSYR01000018.1, forward strand.
CGTAGTAGAGTCCGATTCAATCACTAGTGGCAGCTGTAAACAATTCGATCCAAGCATCATCTCTAGAGCAAAGCAAATGGCATGCAATCTCGCTTCATTCGAATCTGCCATTCCAATCGGCCCTGAGAACAAGGCTAAGATATGACCAAACTCGTTGCGCAAAACTCCACCACACCCAGCTTTACCCGGTTTCCCTCTAGCAGACCCTTCAATGTTGAATTTCAACACCCCTGTAGGCGACATCTCCCAACTAATGTTCGCCCGTCTCGAGTCACTATTTGGCTGAAAATCACAAAGCCACGGGCATTCCCACCACGTCGCTTCCATTACCATACCCGAGGGTAAACCAATCCGCACCCAATACATAGAGCGTAATTTAATCAAGAAAAACAATTCGCCCGAACTCGCCCTTGTACCATTGAATATACAATTGTTCATCGCCAACCACAACGACCATACAACCGTCGCGCAGCTTGCCAACCACCACTCTCGCACCCTACCAACAAAGAAGCTGCCAAAACATTGCTCCAATAACCCCACAAACGCTCTCGGCTGGACTATTACCACTCTCCACCATCGGAAAAAACATAGCCAAATCTCTCATACAACAGGGCAGTGAAACACGTTATGGTCCAATGTTTCCTCCACCTTGCGACACCAACAATACAATGATTCCACCGCAACACACATCCATCGGCCTTGCAACATGGCCATCTTCGGCAACCTATCAAGCATGGCAAACCACAAAAAATGTTAAACTTTAGGGGGAATTGGCAGCTTCCAAATCGCGGCCAGCTCGACATTCACCTCAAGACCGAAAGATTGCATCAAACGATATAGACCAGCCACCGAAATTTGCTCGTAGCCAAAGGCTTCCATACGAGTCTATCCACAAAATTAAAACAAAGTTAAAAGCCTCGTACACATGCCTTTAGCTCGCACACTTGAGTAATCTCAAAAGAGCGCAGGTCTCATCCAAAAAATGGCTCCATTCATCATGTTCAAAACTGCCTTATCTCGTGTAGTCCTTGACCAACGCCCTTTTATCAATAGCTAAACGAAATAATCTCGAGAAAACCACATGCAACGATTCATCAATACACCAATTGTCCTACCAAAATAAAATCCTCTCACCATCACCCAACATCCAACGAAATTGTGAACTCCCCATAAAACGATTCACCTCATCATCACACTGCAATTTTACTATTTGTCTCCATACCGTGGACATCTTTCTAACCCTTACAACATTAGGTCCCCATCGGATAGCATTGCTACCATACTTAGCATCGATAATCGCTCGCCATAAAGAATCTTCATTCATCGCATAACGCCAACTCCACTTAGCCAACAAAGCCAAATTTCGAGCGCGTAAATCCACCACGCCCAACCCCCCATATTGTCTAGGCCGACAAGGAATAGACCAGTTTACACGGCTCATTTTGATTTTTGCATCCGATCCCCTCCATAAAAACCTACGCCTTATCCGATCAATCTTGGCGATTATACTCTACGGGACCAAAAACAACCCCATGTAATATAGCGGCAAAGTAGACAACACGGAGTTAACCAAGATCAATCTCCCTGCAAAAGATAATGCATCTCGCTTCCATCCTGCCAAGCACTTACGGAATCGTTGGAGTAAGGGATCCCACATATGCAAACTCCGCGGATTAACACCCAATGGTAAGCCCGAGTACTTAATCGGAAAATCAGCATATTCACAACCCAAAATAGATGCAATATTCACTACTAAATCTTCCTCCACTCCTACCCCATACAAGCTTGATTTGGCATAATTAATTTGCAAACCAGAAGTATATTCAAAACTTGTCAAAATTCACTTCAAATTTCTATTATAACATACCTTCACTTGAAAGAAAATGATCGTATCATCCGCGAACTGTAAGTGAGACACGACACAAACCGCCACCACTGTAATTCTTTTAACCACCTATAACTCTATCGCATTACACAGAAACTAGTGTAACATCTCCGCCACAATCACAAAAAGCAATGGTGTTAGCAGATCACCCTGTTGTAACCCCCTATGCATCGCAAACTCACTAGTCGGGGAACCATTCACTAAAATCGATAGTCGTGCTGCACTAACATATTCCAACATCCAGCTACGCCACACCGAGCCAAACCACATTCGAATTATGACTTGGTCTAAACAATTCCATTTAATGCAGTCATATGCCTTCGCAAAGTCAAGTTTCAGAATCAAACCCCCTTCACTAAAATGCCTCTTTTGTAAAGAATGTATCGTCTCATTTGCTAACATTATACCATCCAATATTTTTCGCCCGCTTACGAATGCCGACTACACATCACTAATCAGTTTCAGCAATATTGATTGCAATCACCGCGCCAAGCATTTGGCCAAAATCTTATATAGAAAATTAAGCAAACATATCGGCTGAAAATCCCCCATATCCTTTGGATCATCCTTCTTAGGAATCATGACCACAAATGTCGAGTTCACTCCTCGCGGCAACTTACTAGATGCACAAAACTCATTCACAAAATGGAGCATATCCGCTTTAAGAAACGACCACCCTCACTTATAGAATTCAAAAGTAAAACCATCGGGTCCTGGTGCCTTAGAACCTTCGCATCCCCAAATTACACCCTCACTTTATCTTCAGTAAACCCAACTTTCAAACTAGCAACTTCAAATTCGCTTAAGCAATTAAAACTCACAGCTGCATCCAACGAACCATCCACCTGTATTCGTGAGAAATGCTGTTGGAATGCGCGAAAAAAATCCCTTTAACTGCTCCGAATCCGTTATCCAAATACCCCGAGACATCACCCCCTGATCGTGGTCCTCATCGCTCTAATCCTTGATGCCCGATGGAAAAACTTGGTATTGTGATCACCCTCCTTCAACCAAGTCATGTGCGATTTTTGTCGCCAAACTGACTCGTGAAACCTTGTTAGATGCCATAACTCAGCATTCAGATTTTACCTCTCCTCTATATCCTCCCAAGATGTCGAGCCATCCGCCACTCTGCCATCCAACCCATCCAACCTTTTTGTAACATACCCAATTCTAGTGTGAATGTTGCCAAATGAATTAGAATTCCATTGCTTGAGGAAAGCTTTCATGCCACAAAATTTTGCCAACATGCCCAGCTCACCCCATCCCCTATTCAGATCACCCATCCGCAACCATTCTTTCTCCATCATCCCCACTGATTTCTTTGACGCAAGACAAGCATTCAGGAACCGAAACGGACGTGGTCCACTATCCATTGGATCACTAGCAAGTAAAAGAGGCAAGTGATACGATAAACCCCATAGCAATGCTAATACCCTCAAATCCCCATACTTCACAGTCCACTCCGGTGCGACTAGAAAACGATTAATGCGGCTACATTGCTTGCCCGGTCCGAACCACGTATATTGCTTCTTCTACAATGGGATATCGATCAAAGCATTTAAATCCACAAATTCATGAAATAACACCATACCTCGAGATATAATTGCACAGTTGCGTCGTTCTTTCGGATGCAAAATCATGTTAAAATCCCCCCCAACACACCATGGTAAGGAACTATCGGACATTTCCTTGCTCAACGAATTCCACAACTCTGCTTGTTCCCCTAACACACACAATGCATATACACCCAAAATTCCACATCGCCAATCATCAAGAAGCCATTGACCCTCAATCTTCACAAAACGCGCTCCCAATTTAATTGTACTTGCCACAAACCGAGCCATATCCCAAACAATTAAAATTCCCCCTGATCTTCCTATAGACGGGGCAAACGAAAATTCAAATGCATCGGAACTCCAAATCCTACCAACCAAATCACTCGTAATTTCTTCGAGTTTCGTTTCTTGTACAATTAGTAACTCACACCTATGTTGTCGCACAAGATTATGCACCACCCTTCTTTTTTATGCCGAGCCCAATCCCCTCACATTCCACGACAACATCCGCATCCCGCGTTGCTATTGTTAGCCCTCACGAGCTGCGATCATCCTAGCAATATCATGTACAATCTCGTCATCATTCCATACCGTCTCCGCGCCAATATATTTCCCCAAAATTAACATCTCACGTGCTTCCTTTAGAATCGATCTTTTCCGAATTTCAAAATCCGAATCCGATAAAGAACTGTTGGCAATTCCTTGTGATCTATTGGCATTCTTTTTTGGATGTCCCCGGCCTCTTTTACTCAAGCGTTGTTCTGCCTCTTGCCATTGCTCAGGGGATAGATAACTCAAGATAATTTCAGATACTTGTCTCACCCAACGTAGTTCCCCATTTGCTTCAACCACTGTTGCTTTACCAGCCCTTTAGATTTCGGATCGTGGCCCATCCAGTGACGGTCGAGGCTCATAATCCCTTTGTCTCTTTTGTATTAACATCCTAGAATCTTGCCACCATAACATATCTCTCATGTTCATCCCATAGTCCATCCCGACCATGTGAACTTGTTCCTCCTCTGGTCGTGAAACGACACCAACGTCTTCGTCCGCCATCCAACTCACATCCCTTGATAACACCTCCAACACTCTCTCATCGACAACACACTTATCAGTCCATAATCGATTCAAATGTTCCACATTCCCCCACCCCCGATATTGAGTTAGAGACAATTGTAGCATCCTTCTTGTCTCCCTGAGTCATACGATCCAGGGGTCTTTCGTCACTAGCCTTGTCACTCCCCGTCTCCGTAAGACTTGTGTTCTCCGCAACTCTGCAACAACAATCACATTTCGTTCCCAATGTCTCCTCCATCTTGGCACGCGGAATGTATTCTCACCCACTTGCAAATCCATCACAGTATCAATATTTTCTATCCAATCAGTTTCAATTTGAAAACGGCATCTCTCAAACGACGCCGCCGCCATAGTTTCTGCATCCACTTGTACTAACTCCCCCCATAATTCAGCAATGTTCTTGAAAATTCCTTCGGACCACCCGTGAATTGGAATGCCACTAGCTGATAACCAAATTCGGGGATTAGGCATCCCCAATTTAGAATCCCAAATCATTACATTCTCCAGCAAACTATCAAACGAATTATCCTCCAACAATCACTTCCGAATATCCGTATTATCGAACATCAATATAACCATCAATCTCGCGGCTCTCATAATCGAAAAACCCTCTAATTTTGCTTTCTTGAATTCGATTGTCAGTTCTTTAATAAGAGATGGTTTCCTGCAGAATCCCACAGCGCAATTCTGTAATATGTCTACTTTATCCGTATCAATCACGCCCTCCACCACTCTCACTTCGGTTGGCGTCTTTAACAATTCCTCACGCATTGTACTCGTGCGATTCGAATGCAACTGTGCCCGATCCGATTGTGATTGATCCCCTATCCGTTGTGGTTCTCCTGATTTCTTCTTCCAATACGTGTCACACAGATCCCTTTGTGCGTATGTCACCCTAATCCATGATCCATACAACCTAAATCTAATCCCTTTGTGCATATGTCACCCTAATCCATGATCCATACAACCTAAATCTGTCAAGTCTCTCAATTACCTTATCCGCATCTTCTTTCGATCCCATCCGCACGAACCCAATTCATTTCCTATCCTGGGATTTCTTCGTCGGAATGAACACATCCACCACAACTCTGTGCCTATCAAACACTTGCCAAACATCCTTCCAATGCAATTGTAATTGGAGATTCATCACAAACAACGTCCAAACCTTCCTCCTCTGCGATCCCTCTTGGGATTTCCCAATTAACGCCATATATTTGCAGGTGTATGTAATTTTTATTTAGTATAAAATTATTATAAAAAATACCATTAGTTTCGGAGCCCCAACTTGCTGACAAATAATACATAGTGTTAGTGTTCTTGCATTCTAATCTTTTCATATCCAGTACATGTTACTCTCATTTAATTTTCATATCTTTCATCTCTGTTAGAAAAACCGTTTATATATTTTATAAAGAATGCATGATTTTATTGAAGAAGAAAATGATACAAAAATGGATATTTTCATGTGTATCGTTAAAAATTCTCCTAATCCTAATCGGAGGAAAAAATACACATGAAAATAAGCATCATTATAAACTAGAACCATAAAAGACATAAAACTACTGAAATCAAACAATTACCCCTCCCCCAACCTACCCAACAAACCAAGGACTACCAATGATCAGCGATCCCATTATCATCCAAGAGAAGCGATTTGAGGATCTCTGGGGTGTGTGTGGGTAGGGGGTGGGGGAGAGCGAATAGCCATTGTTGCGTGTAAAAGAGTCTATCGCAATATAGTGCAAGTGTACACGACGCAAGTAGTAAAATGATACATGAAGTATCGGATGTCGAATCCACATGGACTGGAAATAGCCTTAACCTTGAATTACTGCACAAAGAAAAGATAATTTTAATTGTTTGCGAGGGAATAATAAAAAGTACTGAAGATAATAGAGTAAAGAAATCAGGATAGAGAGAATGGGTCGGTATTGATTTGCTCAGTAGTGTAGGTGTTGCAATGTCTAGGACTGTCTCTTCTGTCGTTGTGCCTGTCGCGGCAGCACCTGCGGCGGCAGCGGTCTGTAGTTGTCGCGGCAGTGAACACACAACTCTGTACTTCAAGCTTGGCAAGAATCTCTGCAATGCCTTGGCCTATCCCTAGGTCCAAGTCTGTCGATGAACACGTCTTTGATGATACCTCCCGGCGTGAATCGAAGGATGAACACCGATGTTGTTGAATTCTTCATTAGCCACTTAACCTCGTCTTATCCTTAGGTCCGAGATAGTTCAACCATAAACTGGAGAACCCGTACTTATTCCTTTCGTATACTTAACTCTCCCGATATTAAGTAAATGTATAATCTCACAATGCTCTCCCGATATTCTTGTAAGATGTTGAAAACCAGAATAAGCAAACTTGAAGTCTATTTTATTAAACAGAAAAATTCTTAAAACAAAGCAATCCTTGCAACTACTTTACAGAATCAACCCTTAGCCCTAGGGGAAGTTTAGAACATGATGAGGAGGGGAAAAACAACTAGGGTTTAGGGGAAGACGGCTAGAGAATAAGATGTCCTTCCCTAGGTCGAATTACATGCCTTTTTATAGGCCTTGGGTTTAAGTTTTCTAATATGGCAAGAATACAAGTTTAAATTAAAGTACAACTCTATTAAAGACTAAATCTTCAAAGTAGATGTCTTTAATTCGTCCTCTCTTCTTGCTTGGAGTTTCTTCCTTGAACTTTGGGCTTGGCCTTCATTCTGATCTAGGGCTCGGAAAAATATAGGAGTGCTCCACGACAGACCGGCTTAATTTCCGCTTTCTGTCAAGCTCCATTTTACTTTTTCCTCCCACCATTTGGTGTCGTCCTTGGCTGCCACGGCAGCGGCCATGGCAGCATCCTTCTTCTCGGCTGTAGTCCAGTGTTCCAGCTCTGCTTCTCCACTGCCCTGAATCTGCTACAGCAGCTACATGCAAAAGTAACCAAAATCAGCAGCAACTGTGCCTTTTTGTATAATTGTGATGTATAATTAAAATATATCCTAAATGCAATGAAATATGCTTGAAAGCAGCAGAAATATGGGTTAAATAGGGGGTAAAATATAGAACTTTTACACACTCAACACACCCCCAAACTCAAGTTTTTGCTTGCCCTCAAGCAATTAAGACCTAAAAAGAAAAAAATTTGTTTGGCTTAAAACATTGAACTTTTCCTTACCTACCATTCATTCCCTATTTTGAGCAGCACCTTGTTGGATAATTCAGGATTCATTCGGAACCTTTCTATAATTCTCGTGCATGTTTTGTGAACAATTATATGCCTAGGCTCCCTTAGTTTACTAGAATAGCTAAGCTTCTAACTTGAATTTTTATGCCAACTTTCATCTTTTTAGAGGCAATTCTTAGGCTCCTTTAGTTTTTACTTAGACTCAATTCTCTTTTCTTAATTTAAGCCTGACTAGAGCCGGTTTCGGGCACCTCTAGCTAACTTCCTAGAGCCGGTTTCGGGCACCTCTAGGTGTATTGAGTCTACTTCTTTTCCTAGAGCCAGTGTTAGGCACCTCTAGGGGCAACTCAAGTGTTAAGCTTTTCCCTATTCTAGTTTACCAGTAGAGTTCTAGACAGTATAAAAGTCACAAAGGGTGTTTAAGAATCAGAACTATAGTAAGGCTCTAAACTGTTCCTAAAACTATCCTAAATGCATTGCCACGACAGAGGCTGTCACGGCAGGTAAGTTCAGTTCAAAGACTTAAGCCAAATTTTCATTTTTTTAGCAAAAATAAACTAACACTTAGACACAATTCTTAAACAAAATAGACACTTCATTAATGGAGGGATGCCACCCCAAACTCAAGGGTTGCATTGCCCTCAATGCAAGATGACAAAATGAAAAGAAAATAAAAACATCACAATTAAAACAAAATAATAGACATCAAAGATAAGATAAAAACTTAAATTTTAAGTGTTGTCATTGATGCTACTGCTGTTATTGATCTATATCTGCCGGCGGGCAGTGACCTTCATCGTCAGTGTCGGCAGATGGCTTGGAGAGGCAGAGGTGGTCTTTTTCTTTGCTTCCCTCGGAGGCTGAATGCGAGTAGGGGAGATCTAGGGTAGTTTCTCCAGGACTTGGACCTCCTCGGAAGAGCTACTTCTGCTGCTGCTACCACTGCTGCTGCTATCAGATTTTCCCTTGGCCGGATGGTCCGTCACCTGTGTTGGGTTTCTGCCGTTTCATCTGGGTGAATTCTTTGGATAGGTTCCTCTTGACAGAGGGCTCGCCATCGGATTCCTTCCAAATTGAGGAAGAAAAGAAACCAGCTATGAACTCGTCAAGGTTGGACATAGGCTCTTTTCTCTTTGCTCCCCTGGCAGAGGCTGTGGCAGTGGGGTTGCCACCTGCAGCTGTCGTGGCCGGGGTTAGAGTGGACGCAGCAGATGGTGTTCTCAGTGTGGCAGCAGGGGTAGGGGTATGGGCAGGGGTGGGGGTAGCAAAATAATGATCGGGGAAAGCAGGAAATAGTACATCTGAGAAATTTAAATTGCTTTTAATGAAATGTACCGTTGCTGTTGTGAAGTCCCGGATAAAGCTCATCAGGTCAAGCTGTCGTTCCTCCATTTTCTGCAGGGTGGCAAGGATTTGGGTGGAGGAGTCGGCCGGGGGAGCTGTTGCTGTGGGCTGCCTCTGTCCTGTGGTGGCAGGCTCTGTCTGGGTGGGCTCTGTCAGCTCACCTGCCGCGGTAGACGGGTTGAAGCTGGAGATTGGTGTTGCGGCTTTCAGCTCCATCAAACTGAGGATGTTTCTCTCCGTCCATCCTTTTCCTTGGACTTTCAGATCCTCAGCAATTTCAGAGACATTGTGGCTACGATAGAGTGTTGTGATGAGGTAGGGGAAGACAAGGGGTCCCGATGGCCGCATTGCACAATCCAAAATCCCTTCTCGAATATATCTACCAACATTAATAGGCCTCTTGTTTAAAATTGAATGAACGAGAGCTAACCTTGGTTGATCCACTGTGCTGTTATGCGAGGAGGGCATAATCCTCTTTTTGACGAATGCGTTCCACAATTTGGCTTCGGGGGTGAGTTCTGCTCGTTTCACCGTCCTTGGGTGTTTGGGGTCTGTATTCCATTGGGTTCTTTCCTCGGTGAGTTTTGCCATGACAGCATCATAATCTACTGCCTCTAGGCTTTCGAGGAACCGCTTATGCCCATCTTCCTTTCTGTCGACGTAGAGTCCGTAAAGGGTGTTAATGTACTCTAGCTCAAAGGAGACTTCCTTACCACGGATTGTTACTGTTGTCGCGTCTCTGTTGTCGACGGCAGCATAGAATTCTCTAACCAGGGTGACGTTCATCTCCTCAGGTTGCTCAGCAAACATCTACCAATGTAGTGCTCTGATCTTACAGGCGATAAATGGTTTGAGCCCGAGATTCTCCTATCGTTTGCTGTAAATGAACCCTTTCTCTTCCCCCATATCCCTGCCCTGGAAGGAGCTGGGAGTGGCTGCTATTGGGGCAGAGCTTGAGGCAGCACTTCGTCTGGTGTTTGTGGTACTCATAGTTGCAAGGGACTGTAGAAAAATGAAAAGAAATGAAATTCTAGAGAGAAAGCAAGTAGAGAGAGTAAAAGTGAAGTGAAAAATAAATAGTAAAACGAGGTTTATATAGATGAAGAGTTTGCTGCCCGTTGGAGCTGTAACGGCAGGCGCGAATAACGGGGCCAGCTGTTACGCGGTTTCTGACGCGTCTGTCACGCGTTTCCTTGTTTGATGTGCGTCTGTTTACGCGTTTCTGTGTCTGTCGCAACAGCGTGTTGACAGGCTGGATTTTCCGCGTCTGTCACAGCAGTTGTAACGACAGGCTCCTATTTTGGGCTTTTTGGGCTGATGGTGAGATGGTGGGCTGAGTTCACTTCTTCTCTTCTCCTTGTCTACTTTATTTCCTAAAAATAATTAAAATAAAAACTTAGTTCCTAAAAATAAATTAATTCTAGTTTCCTAATAAATAAATATATATATAAATAAATAATAATAAAAATAAAATTAGGTTAAATTAGGGATACCAGGAGGGGCATCTCCTAAAGTAACCACTTCCTGCATTCTTGGGGCTTCAGTCCCCTGATAATGCTTCAATCTCTATCCGTTGGCTTTAAATTGGTGCCCGTCTTTTAAGGATTTGATCGTGATGGCACCATGAGGAAAAACTTGCACCACTTGGAATGGGCCGGACCATCTAGATTTCAACTTCCCTGGGAAGAGTTTCAACCTAGAGTTGAACAACAACACAAGCTGCCCTGAGCAGAACTGTCGTGGCAGCAACTTCTTGTCATGCCACTTCTTTGTCTTGTCCTTGTAAATCCTTGCGTTGTCATAGGCCATTGCTCGGATTTCTTCAATCTCATTCAAGTCAAGAAGCCTTTTCTGTCCTGCCTTTTCCAAGTCCATGTTCACTGCCTTGATGGCACAGTATGCTTTGTGCTCTATCTCAACAGGTAGATGACATGTTTTTCCATATATCAACCGGTAGGATGACATTCCCAATGGAGTCTTAAATGTTGTTCTGTAGGCCCAGAGTGCATCATTGAGGTGTAAGGACCAGTCCTTTCGAGTTGGTTTAACCATCTTTTCAAGAATGTTCTTTACCTCTCTATTAGATATTTCGGCCTGTCCATTGGTCCGAGGGTGATAAGCTGTTGCAATCCGATGTTTGACACCATATTTCATTAAGGCAGCAGCTATTACCCTATTATCAAAGTGTCTCCCTTCATCACTAATGATCGCCTTAGGGATGCCAAATCTAGAGAAAATATTCTTATGCAAAAATCTCTGAACGGTCTTGGCATCATTTTTCTGTGTGGCGAATATAAAGATTCACACATGATGCTGGGAATGGTCTCATGATATCAATTCCCCAAATGTTGAAGATTTCAACTTCAAGGATGTTTTGCAGCGGTATCTCATGTCTCCTTGAGATGTTTCCAGTCCGTTGACATTTATCACAGCTTTTGTAGAACACATGGGCATCCTTGAACAGTGAAGGCCAATAAAAACCAGACTGCAAAACCTTGGCAGCAGTTTTGTGACCACCTAAGTGTCCTCCATATTGTGAAGCATGGCAGTGATGAAGCATAGCTTCCTGCTCATCCTGTGGTACACATCTCATGGCAATTTGATCTGCACAAATTTTGAAAAGAAGAGGTTCGTCCCAATAATAATGCTTAACATCATTTTGGAACCTCTTCCTAGCTTGAAAATTAAGGTTAGGAGTAAATATTCCGCTAACTAAATAATTAACGAAATCAGCATACCATGGAAGTTCAGAAGACTTACATGCCGCCATGGCTGTCGCGGCAGTGCTTGTGGCAGCGAACATCTGCTCATTAGGGAAGGTCTCTAGTATGTGTGTCTCGTCTGTTAGGAGACTCTTTCCCTTCTCTAATCTTGACAAGTGATCTGCAACTTGGTTTTCTGTCCCCATTTTATCCTTGATTTCTATGTCGAACTCTTACAGCAGCAGAATCCAACGAATCAGTCTGGGCTTTGCGTCTTTCTTATCAAACAGATATTTCAGTGTAGAGTGGTCTGTGTGGACCACCACTTTCGTTCCAAGTATGTAGGATCGGAACTTGTCAATTGTAAACACCACATCTAACAATTCCTTCTCTGTTGTGGTGTAATTCACTTGGGCATCGTTGAATGTTTTGCTAGCGTAGTAAATTACATGGAATAGCTTGTCCTTCCTCTGCCCAAGTGCTGCCCCTACAGCGTAATCACTGGCATCACACATAATCTCAAATGGCAACTTTCAGTCAGGTGGCTGTACAATTGGGGTTGTTACTAGCTTCTCTTTCGAAATTCTGAATGCCTCAGTACATTCAACATTGAAGTCGAAGGGACGATTCTTCTCTAATAGGTGGCATAACGGCTTGGTGATCTTTGAGAAATTTGCTATGAATCTTCGATAGAACCCAGCAATCCCTAAAAAACTCCGAATTCCCTTGACTGTGGTGGGTGGTGGCAGCTTTTCAATTACCTCAATTTTGGCTCTGTCGACCTCTATGTCGCGGCAGCTTACTTTGTGGCCTAGGACTATCCATTCATCCACCATGAAGTGACATTTTCCCAATTTAATACTAAGTTCACTTTCTCGCATCTCTCGAGCACTTTCTGTAGGTTGCCTAAACAGCTTTCAAAATTGTCTCCAAAGACAGAGAAATCGTCCATGAATATCTCCAGGAAATCCTCCACCATGTCGGAGAATATAGCCATCATACACCTCTGAAAGGTTGCTGGTGCGTTGCAAAGTCCAAATGGTATCCTCCGAAAAGCGTAAGTATCGTATGGGCAAGTAAAGGTCGTTTTCTCTTGATCCTCCGGTGCGATGGCTATTGGTTGTAACCTGAGTAACCATCAAGAAAATAGTAATAAGGCTTTCCCGCTAATCTATCAAGCATTTGATCAATAAAAGACAGGGGAAAGTGGTCATTCCGGGTAGCTTTGTTAAGGTTCCGGTAGTCCATACAAACCCTCCAACCGGTCACAGTCCTGGTTGGGATTAACTCGTTTTCTTTGTTGGTCACCACAGTTATTCCTTCCTTTTTAGGAACACACTGCACCGGGCTCACCCACTTACTATCCGAGATGGCATAAATTACCCCAGCGTCTAGCCATTTGATAATTTCTTTTCGAACCACTTCTCGCATAGCATCATTCAAACGTCTCTGGGCATCAATGGTTAGCTTGTGATCATCCTCTAAGATTGTGCATGCATGGTGCCGGACTGATGCCTTTGATGTCAGCTATCGTCCATCCAATAGCCTTTTTGTGCTGCTGCAGCATCCCTATCAGCTGTTGTTCTTGTTCCTGCATCAACTTGGAAGAGATGATTACGGGCAACGTATCATTTAATCCAAGAAAAACATATTTGAGCTGCCCTGGCAGGGGCTTAAGATCTAGAACAGGTGGCTCTACAATTGATGGCTTTTGGATGATATGTTCATTCGAGGTATAGTTTAGGGGCTCGAATAACTTACCTGGACGATTGCCTATCCAGTTTACCTCCCCATAACCTTCAATATCAGATATGTCAGAATCTGAGGAGCTGCTGTCGTCATCGCTGCCGTGACAGTCGTCTAAATGGCTGCTGGGGCAGTGACCAAACTTTATGTCATGACAGCTCGACCTGATGCAAGGTTGGTCAAGGACTACTTCAGTGATAGCCTTGCATTTTCTTCTGCATCAGCATGTTTCATTGCTTGGAGAACATTTAGCTTGATCTCTTGATCATTCACTCTCATAGTGAGTTCTCCCTTTTCTACATCAATCAGTGATCTGCCTGTGGCTAAGAAGGGTCGCCCCAGGATGATTGGTGCATTCTCATCTTCTTCACAATCTAAAACAAGAAAGTCAGCAGGAAAAATAAATTTATTCACTCTTACCAGAATATCTTCAATATTCCCTTCTGGTTGCATGTAAGAGCGGTCTGCCAGCTGCAGCATAAATGTCGTGGGCCGTGCTCGTCCAATACCTAATTTTTGAAATAAAGATTTTGGCATTAAATTAATACTAGCACCTAGATCACAAAGTGCCTTACCCACGAATTTATCACCAATTATGCAAGGTATGACGAAACTCTCAGGATCCTTCTTTTTCTGGGGTGGATGCCTGTGCAGAATAGTCATGCATCCTTCTGTCATTTTAACCGTCTCAAATTCCACAAGTCTGGATTTTTTCGACATAGCATCCTTGAGAAATTTGGCATAATCGGGCATCTCCTTAATGGCATCTAACAACAGAATATTAATGTGGACATGCTTAAAAATATCATAGATCTTCTTAAGCTGGAACTCTTGCTTCTGCTTCTGTAACCGCTGTGGAAAAGGAGGTGGAGGACGAAAATCTTCAATGCGTCCTTCCCACTTCATTCAGATATGAAGAGGCTTAGGTTCTTCATCCTTCTTCTCTGTCCCTTCTGCTGTCGTGACAGGTGTTGTGGCAGCAGGTTGTTTGTCGTCTGTCGGGGTAGCGTTCGCGGCAGTCGATTCTAGGGCTGGTTCCTTAACTAGTTCAGCTTTCTTTTCTGGCCCTGGCAATTTCTTCCCACTCCTAGTTGTGATAGCTTTGCACTGCTCATGTGTGGGCTGTCTAGTGACCTCAGTATCGCTAGGGAATCCTCCATTCTTCCTTGGTTTAATATGCTGGGAAACCTGACCCATCTGTATCTCCAATGATTTTAGAGTAGCTTCATGGTTAGTCATCCGCATCTCTGTTTTTATCCATGAACGACTCAGTCTTCTTGACGAAGTGATTCATGTTTTCAATGTAAGTTCTTGTTTGAGACATAAACGTAGCCAAGGTCTGCTCCAATATACTAGGTGTGGCTGCTGGTGGCTGTTGCGGCTGCTGTTGCAGTTGCTGCCGAGTCAGAATTCTAGGTGCCCCCTGATTTTGATTGTTCTGTGCTTGAGGGTTTAGGGCATTGTTTGGGTTGCTCCAAGAGAATTTGGGATCCTTCCTCCAGTTGGGATTGTAATTGTTGGAATTGTAGTTTTGCTTGTTATAGTTCCCAACATACATCCCTTCCTCTAGCTATAGCGGGCAGTCTTCCAAACTATGATTCCCACTACAAGTTCCACATACCTCTTCTGCAGCATAGACTGGTTGAGAATCTTTCTTCAGCAAGTTTTCTACTACCTTTGTGAGATACGCAACTTGTGTCTTTAGGGAATTATCGGCTTCGTAATCCTTTACAACTAATACTCGTTTACCTCTCCTTAATGTGTGGAATTGCTCTTCATTCTTCGCCAAATTCCTTAATACTACCATGGCTTCATCCGGATCTTTATCCAATAACAACCCATTGGCTGCTGAATCGATTCTCATGCGAGTCTGTAGGTTGGCAGCATTGTAGAATTTGATTACTTGATTCCAAACTGGGAATCCATGCATCGGGCAATTCCTCAGAAGAGTAGTAAACTTGTCCCATGCCTCGTGCATTGGCTCGTCATCTTCCTGTTGAAAAGTAGCAATTTCATTACGTAGTCGCTCAGATAAATGGGAAGGGTTAAAACGAGACAAAAATTCACGAGTTAAATCTGCCCAAGTTCGTATTGAACCCGACGTTAGTTTGTTCCACCAATTTTTAGCTCTGTCCCTCAATGAATGAGGAAATAACTGAAGCCTCAGTATCTCCGAATGTACTCCTGGTAGTCTAAACAAACTACAGATTTCTTGGAACGTTTTCAGATGTTCCCTAGCATCCTCTGTAGCAGCACCACTAAATTGGCCAACGGAATTAATCATGCTGAACATGACAGGTTTCAGCTCGAAATTATCAGCTTCCACGTCTGGCAGGGTGGTCTCTAGTTCCACATGATCATTGATCATGTAATCTCGGCATGACCAGCGTGCGGCCTCAGCAGCAGGAGGATCGACAGGCCGTCCGTTTCCTCCATCTCCAATAGGATCTTCAGGACCTCGGGGATTCCCTTGGTTGTTCATGGCCTCTAATTGTTCTTCAAGGTACTCGTTTCTGGCTAACACGAGTCGGAGTCGGTTCCTAAGATTGCACGAGCGTTCGATTTCAGGATCTATTTGATACTCAGGCTCCTTTCCTCATCTCGATCTGCGCATAAGCAAACGGAAAACCTTGTGAAAGGTACAAGGTGAACAATCCAAGTTAAAACAGAAAAATTAAAAAATGCAGTAAAAGTAGGGTAAAGATATGTTGTCATTCCCCAGCAACGGCGCCAAAAACTTGTTGCGTGTAAAAGAGTCTATCGCAATAGAGTGCAAGTGTACACGACGCAAGTAGTAAAGTGATACACGAACTATCGGATGTCGAATCCACAGGGACTGGAAATAGCCTTAACCTTGAATTACTGCACAAAGAAAAGATAATTTTAATTGTTTGCGAGGGAATAATAAAAAGTACTAAAGATAAAAGAGTAAAGAAATCAGGATAGAGAAAATGGGTCGGTATTGATTTGCTCAGTAGTGTAGGTGTTGCAATGTCTAGGACTGTCTGTTCTGTCGTTGCGCCTATCGCGGCAGCGGTCTGTTGTTGTCGCGGCAGCGAACACACAACTCTGTACTTCAAGCTTGGCAAGAATCCCTGCTATGCCTTGGCCTATCCCTAGGTCCAAGTCTGTCGATGAGCACGTCTTTGATGATACCTCCCGGCGTGAATCGAAGGATGAACACCGATGTTGTTGAATTCTTCCTTAGCCACTTAACCTCGTTATATCCCTAGGTCCGAGATAGTTCAACCATAAATTGGAGAACCCGTACTTATTCCTTTCGTATACTTAACTCTCCCGATATTAAGTAAATGTATAATCTCACAATGCTCTCCCGATACTCTTGTAAGATGTTGAAAACCAGAATAAGCAAACTTGAAGTCTATTTTATTAAACAGAAAAATTCCTAAAACAAAGCAATCCTTGCAACTACTTTACAGAATCAACCCTTAGCCCTAGGGGAAGTTTAGAACATGATGAGGAGGGGAAAACGACTAGGGTTTAGGGGAAGACGGCTAGAGAATAAGATGTCCTTCCCTAGGTCGAATTACATGCCTTTTTATAGGCCTTGGGTTCAAGTTTTCTAATATGGCAAGAATACAAGTTTAAATTAAAGTACAACTCTATTAAAGACTAAATCTTCAAAGTAGATGTCTTTAATTCGTCCTCTCTTCTTGCTTGGAGTTTCTTCCTTGAACGTTGGGCTTGGCCTTCATTCTGATCTAGGGCTCGGAAAAATATAGGAGTGCTCCACGACAGACCGGCTTAATTTCCTCTTTCTGTTGAGCTTCATTTTACTTTTTCCTCCCACCATTTGCTGTCGTCCTTGGCTGCCACGGCAGCGGCCATGGCAACATTCTTCTTCTCGGCTGTAGTCCAGTGTTCCAGCTCTGCTTTTCCACTGCCCTGAATCTGCTACAGCAACTACCTGCAAAAGTAACCAAAATCAACAGCAACTGTGCCTTTTTGTATAATTGTGATGTATAATTAAAATCTATCCTAAATGCAATGAAATATGGTTGAATGCAGCAGAAATATGGGTTAAATAGGGGGTAAAATATAGAACTTTTACACACTCAACAGCCATCTCTCATCAACTTAGCCAAACAATTTGCTACCTTATTAAGCTCCTGAAACACATGGACAAAATGCACCTCTCACTTTCGCCGAAGGAAGTTTGGCACCTCACATGTCCTCGTTGTATCAGTCGAATGGTTGTTGCGCTGTCCATTTCTACTTGAATTCAATGAATCCCATCCCCCAAGCATGCTCAAGCCCTTCACACACACTCCCAGTGACGGATGCACATCTCGGTGAGGGTTGGCAGGTTCCCACACTGGAAAAAATAGTCTGTTAAGTATCGATTTTATTTATTTGTACCCACCTTAAAATTTATTTGTGTCCACCCTGAAATTAAGTTAATGTGGTTAAATGTTAATATGGTCGGTGCTTCATGTAAGAGAAAGTAAATTCTTCAGTCTAATTAAATGATTAAGATAAGAAAAACATTACGAAGGGGTGAAATCTTCAATGGCGGTGAATTAAGAATAAAAATCTTCTTCTCTTTTAGGTGCCCTTATATATGCCACAACATTAAAAAATAAATCATACACTCTAACCCTAATTTGTAACTCATAAATTTTAAACCCTACACCTTAGACTCTTTAAACCCTAATTTTTAAAGTTAAAATAGCTAGAGGCACGAAAAAAGGTAGATGATTCCTATTCATGAATTAAATCAAGAAGCTGTTATAAAGAGAGCTGGAAATACTCGTTGGATTCACAATATAAAATTGTTGTTAGCTTAATTACTATGTTTTCTTCTTTGATGGATGTGCTTGAAATTATTGTGAAAGATGAAACACACTCAAAGCAAAGAGTTGAATCTTGTATGTTGTTGAATTCTTTATGGTCTTTTTGAATTTTTGTTTAATTTGCACTTGATGAAAAATATATTGAGAGTTACTAGTGAATTATCTCAAGCATTACAACAAAGTGATCAAGACATGGTAATGTTATCAGTTAGTTAGTTAGCTAGTTAGTTAGTGTGTCCAAACAACAGTTACAAATGATGAGAGATGTGGGATGACAATATTTACTTAAAGAAGTTTCTTTGTTTTGTGAATAAAATAACATTGAAGTTCTAAATATGGAAGAAATATTTGTTGTTTTAGGGAGGTCTAGGAAAAAAGTGCACAAAGTTTTAAATTTGCATCATTTTCAGGTTGAATTATTTTATCAGGTGATTATAAACAACTTTAAGAGCATAATAATCGTTTCTTTGAGACAAGTACAAAGTTGGTTTTTTGTGTGGCTTGCTTGAGTCCAAGAGATTTGTATCTTTCTTTTGATAAGAAAAAAGTTTATTCTCCTTGCCCAATTTTATCCTTATGAATTTTCTATATGAGACCTTATGTTGCTTGATTTCGAGCTTGAGAATTACATTATTAATGTTTGTTCAACTAAAAGATTTTGGGATCTAAAATGACTTTTTGATTTATTTGGAAAAATGGTTGAGATAGTGAAGCATGTTGTGTACCCACTTGTGTATTTATTTTTAAAGTTAACTTTGGTTCTACCGATTGCAATCACAATAGTGGAAATAACATTTTTGCAATGCATTTTATAAAGGATCGACTACACAACTATATTGCAGATGAATGATTCTTTAGTTACTTTTATTGAGAATGATATGTTCGATAATGTAGACAATGAAAAAGTTATACAACGATATAAAAGAATAAGGTCTAGAAGGAAACAATTGTAAAATTTATTTTTAGTTATATTTTTTATAAAACTTCTTATTATAATTAAAATATTATTAATATTTCATTCTTCAAAACATTTTGTGTTATTAATATATATATATGTGTGTGCGCGCGCGCGCGCGCGCCATTGCACACTCCCCAAGTCTGCAGTTAAAATTCAGCAAGCACTAACAGATTTGGAATAACCTAAAATAGATAGGTCCGAGGAGCGGCTAAAAGACGACATGTTTCGAAACTTGTCCTCGAACTAAAAATATAAACTATTTTTATAATATTTTCGGTTGATTTTTTTAAATTTTCTACAAGTATAGATAAGTATCAATACTTAGTTTTATTTATTTATAAATTAGAGTATAATAGAAAGGTAATGAACTATTAAGCCTAATCGAAATTATACAAAATAAGTTTAAAACCCTGGGGAAGTGTAATTTTCCTTCATTTATTTGAGTCAATGAGTTTCATTTTCATAATCAAAATTGGCAATTACTTGTTTAAAAAAAAAGCCTGGTCTTTGCTGCAAGTATATCCAGATATGTTTCAATTGGTTTACTTGACGCCATCTCAATCTCATCTCTCCCTCTATATCTATATATATACTATATGATTGTTGAAGGTTGAAGTCCAACACAAAAAATTTAAGATCCCTTCTTATTTTAAACTTTGAGACTCCAATTCAAAAACTTCATATCATCATCAGGTAGAAGATGGCGAACCATTTCTTTCATCTCCTTTTACCACTCTTCATCATCCTCTCTCAAACCACTCTTACTTCACAATTCGATTATATTCGACACCCTCCTCGACCATTAATCCACACTCCACATCTCGGATCCGAATCCGACCCTCAACAGGTCCACATTGCAAACCACCATTTTCTTATCATTTTATTTTCCCAAGTCTCCTTCTCAATATTTAGCCTAATGCTTTTCAATGATTGTGTTTGTAGGTACATATATCTCTCGCAGGCAAAGATCACATGAGAGTGACCTGGATTACAGAAGATGAAGACGTGGCATCAATGGTGGAATATGGGAAGGTTTCTGGGGAATATGATGCCATTGCCGAAGGAGAACATACTTCCTACACTTTCTTCTTTTACAGGTCCGGGAAGATACATCATGTTAAGATCGGACCATTGGAGTCATCATCAACTTATTACTACAGGTGTGGAGGACATGGCCCTGAGTTTTCCTTCAACACGCCGCCCTCAACTTTTCCTGTTGAATTTGTTGTGGTTGGTAAGTATAGAGCATTGCAATGCAATGCGTGACTTCTAATTACCATGTTGATAAAATTCGGATTCAACCGAATCCAACTGTTCGACTAATTAATTGGATGATTGAATTAAATAAATTGAATCCTCTAGAATATATGAAATCGAGAATATGAACCGAAAAATCGCTAAAATCACCTTTTTAAAACAAAAAATAATGGGATTTATATATATATATATTCATTGTGCTTTAATTAATTTTCATCCCTGGTTTTTGAAAATACATTTTTCTATTTTATTTTCTTAAAATAATTTCCTTATTTTTATGAATTTTTCATAACCATTGTTATTTAATGTTTTTATTTTTTTTCAAAATAAATCGCTAATTATGTATATGCTATTTTGATTGTGGCGATTATCAAATACTACATATATAAGTATTAACTATTAAATAATTGCTTTAATTTTTTTTGTTTCCTTTTAGAGGTTCATAATATAGGAAGATTTTACAACGGGCGACGAACATTGATGAACACCACTAACATAATTTTAAAAATCTAAAGGACTAAAATTATAATTAAAATTATCTCTTAAAAATAAAAATTAAATTTAATGGTTACTTTATAATATTTTTTAATAGGTTATAATCAAATATACACAATTCTCCTAAACCCTAACAAAATCAATCTCTTAAAAAAATAGAAATTAATTTATAATTTTTTAATAGATTAGAATCAAATATACTCGCATGTTCACATGGTTGTCGCGTCTATTAAATTTGGGTTTAAACTGATTTCTATCATATAGATTTAAAAAAACTTATTTCTATTTTTTAAGAGATTGATTTTGTTAAGGATTAAGAGAATTGGGTATATTTGATTCTAACTTATTAAAAAATATTATAAAGTAACTATTAAATTTGATTTTTATTTTTTAAGAGATAATTTTAATTATAATTTTAGTCCTTTAGATTTTTAAAATTTAAAAAAAATTAATAGTGTTCATCAGTGTTTATTGTTAGTGGTGTTTATCAATTTTCGTCGCACGTGGTAGACTCATCCACATAATATATATTAGCAAGTGAAAGCAAAGTCCTATTGAGAAAGGAAATCTATAAGTGCACGCTTAGGACATTGTTAGATAAATATTAAATAAGGTAATAAATTTTTTCATACTCTTATCGTAGGTCCGTTTCACCACGTTATCTATGGTTTCAACCAATAAAAACTATTTATTTCATTAATTTTTTTCATGTTATTTTTTTATCAAGTGAAGATTCACATAGTAAAAATTATTTTTTAAATTTAATTTTCAATAAATATAAATAAAGTAAAAAACTAAGTTTCAATCTCCAAAAATGCAAAACAATAATATGTCAATTTTATATCAATTACCAAAATAAATAAGAGAGAGTTTTCAAATATGTACATTAACTATAATTTAGGTATAATGTGATATAAACTTCAGTTTGTTGTAATTATATATATAATTTTAATTTTAGTTTAGTATCTATAATTAATTAACTAGTTAGTGACATGAATTGCTATAAGTTTATTTATTGTATGTATGGATAATTCTATTTATCCAACATGAAAATAACTTAATTCATTTGTTTTTTTATAATCAAACCAAAATTAAAAGATCATGTGTATGACTGGATAAAAATCAAAAGTTCATGTGGAATTGCACAAAATCAAAGTTCATGTATCACGCCACACATAAGATTAATATTCTTATAAAATTTTAAGACCAAAAATAATTTTTTTTGTTGCCAGGCGATCTTGGACAAACTGAATGGACCGCATCAACTTTAGCCCATGTGGGTAATAAAGATTACGACGTGTTTATATTGCCAGGCGATCTATCTTACGCCAACACACATCAAACACTATGGGACTCATTCGGCCGCCTAGTGGAGGAATACGCCAGCCATCGCCCCTGGATGGTGACCGGAGGAAATCACGAGATTGAGTTTTTCCCAATCATCAAACACCACACTTTCAAAGCCTACAACGCTCGTTGGGTGATGCCATACAAGGAAAGTGGATCGACTTCCAATTTATACTATTCGTTTGACGTCGCCGGTTCCCACATCGTAATGTTAGGGTCTTACACGGACTTCAATGAGGGTTCGGATCAATACACGTGGGTTGAAGCCGATTTGGGGAAGGTTGATCGGACGGTGACGCCTTGGGTTTTGGCGGTTTTGCATGCGCCATGGTATAATACCAACAAGGCTCATAAAGGTGAAGGGGAAGGCATGAGGAAAGCTATGGAAGATTTGCTATATAAAGCACGAGTTGATGTTGTTTTTGCCGGCCATGTTCATGCATATGAACGATTTGTAAGTCACTTCTTTGCTCTTCTTTTCTTTTTTTCACGTTTTATTTCGCTTACACGCAGTATCGAGTGAGTGAGTTTTATGATATAACTCATTCCAATATTAAAAAGCCACTTGTTAAAAGATAAATTATTATTTTTAATATGATAACTATTTTATTTTCAAAAAAAATTATATTTATTTACCGTGTTATACATTGTTTACTATAGTGTATTAATCTATGTCCCTAATTTTAGAGATTTAATCACTCAAATCCGGTAAATAGAAGATTGTAATAGCCAATTGAGTGAAACCTTTCGATTTAAATGTGACAATCTAGAACTTATAGAGATAGAATATTAAATATCAACTCAATTTTTTGAAAAATATAAATATATTGTTATAAAGACATTTACGAATTTTATTAGTTTTGAATTAAAATTTTAGAAAAATGCCCTTTTAAAGGCTTTCATCGATAATTTTTTTTGTATATTCTTAATGTGTATATTTTTTTAATTATTACGTAGTCGTTTTGTCAATTGTAATTATTAATTTCTCATCACAAAAAGCTTTAAAAAATTAAGAGCTCAACATACTTTATTATTTTCTGGAAAAATAATTTGAGTCCTTTTTTAAAATATTAAAAATAATTTTTTACCGGACAATTGATACTAAGAAACAATAATAGCCGTCATTTTTTTAATCAAAGTCATCATTTTCTTTTCAGTTAATTCTTGGGTAATCTTCACTCGTGGTCCCTTTTGTTTGAGGTTTGTTTTATTTTGGTCACTTACGTTTGAAAACGTTTCTGTTTTGGTCACTGGACCGTTAGCCTCTGTTAATTAAAAATAATAATTTCTAATTTAACCCCCAAACTTTCAAATTTTTATTTTTTACCATCTTCCTCAAAGTAACAATATTGTATCTTACCATGTCAAAACAATCCAAGACTTCCATGCTCCACCCATCATCCAGAACCAATAAATATATCCTTTCTTCTAGGAATTCATGCGTCAATATTTGTATGGATTAATAGTTTCATCCAAAATTAATGTTAGAAATAGTAGCACTTGGCACTGCAGTCTTTAAAAGAAACGACTGAAGGTGCTGAAATTCAAAGTTGTTTTCCCAAAATGAAATAGCAGTTGAGCACTGCCGTCATTTACTCGTACAATTTCCCAGTTTTATTTGTATTTGGGGATGGCTTCTTCGTCTCTAGCAAGCCCGTTATGCACTTGGTTGGTGGCAGCTTGTGTGTCAGTAACGTCTAGGAATGACTAGTCACGGTCGCCATTGTTATCAGGCTCAGCTTCTTCTAATACTAGACTCGACCATTGGGCTTGTATCAAAAAGAAGGCTCTTCTTTCTAAATGTTACAGCGACAGAACTGCCACTAATAAAGACGCGAGCTTGATTTCTTCGTTTCGTGGATCCATGGCTTATTGCTTGGCTTTCGAGCCTTGTAATGAGGGGTAAAAATCTTCTGCCCCCTAATCATGCCTCCTTCTATGCCCCCTGCCTAAAAATACTTAAAAATTAAATCTTGCCCTATAACCCTAATTTTCATATCCTAAATCTCAAACCCTAAATCCTAAAAAAATACACTCTACCCCTAATTTCCTACACCCTAAGCCCCAACCTTAAATCCCAAACTCTAAACCCTAAATCCACTATTTTAAAGTGGGGGCACAAATGGGGGCATACTTAGGGACAGATGATTTCCATCCTGTAATGAGTACTATTCCTCTAAAAATGTATCTTTTTCGATCAAAATGAAAGTTTTTCTTATTTCTTTTGCTCCAGAAATGTCCCCTTCAATAATATTCGCAAGCAAAGAAGACTCAATCGAGAAGTTGCTCGTTCTGGTAATCTTTAGCTTCTTGGTTTTCTAGAATTGGAAACGTAACGTTGCTTTTTGCTGCCTTTTTGAATCTGGATTCTTTTCTTTTTCACTATTTTTCATTTCTTTAATATCTTTATACGCCTAGAATTTGACCATGTTTAGCGAACTGTGTTTTTGCCCATTTTCTTTAATTTCCTGGTTCACAACTTAGTGAGATACACCAACTTCATTTTTTTTGTTTTGTTTTGAAACAAAACTAAAAGCCAGAAATGTAGTCGATTTTAAGTTGCAATTAAGTCTATGCTCATGGATGACCATTGGAGGAGTTAAATACTTGAAATCCACCATCAGTGATCAAAACATATAAGAATCTTAGGAATTAGTTCGTCTCTTCTTTTATTTGTCTTTTTTTCTAACATTAATATTGGATGAAACTGTAAATCCATATAAATATTAACACGTGAATTTTTAGAAGAAAGGAGATATTTAGTGGTTCTGGATGATGTGTGGAGTGTGGAAGCCTGGGATTATTTTGACAGATAAGATACAATATTGTTACTTTGAGGAAGATGGTGAAAAATAAAATTTTAAAAGTTTGGGGGTTAAATTAGAAATTAATTTTTTTAATTAATGGAGGTTAACGATCCAGTGACCAAAACAGAAACATTTTCAAACGTAAGTGACCAGAATAATCTTTTTTGAATTCGGGTGACTAAAATAGAATAAACCCCAAACAAAAGGGACCATGGGTGAAGATTACCCTAATTCTTTTATATGTTTTATATATTTTAAATGGTAACTTGAGATCCACTAATTGGCCTAATAGCTAAGAATATTTATCTTGTCTCGTCTTGTATGGATTCAAATTCTGACATGAGAATGTAATGGCTCACTATTTAATAAAAAAGAGTTTTTTTTTTTACAAATTTTAATTCTAATCTTAATCTTACCTAGATGAGGAGAAATTATATCATGAGCCTAACTTACCACATCAATCATGGTCTCATCGAATGAAAACCACCCACTTTACTATTTTTTTCCATGTCATTAATCTAATAATATAGTAACTTCCAAAAAATTGTTTTTAAATGACATGGAAAATAATTAATGAAGATTCATTTGTTGGAAAAAATGAAGGGAAAAAATGGTGAAGTAAGCAGGGGCGGAACATCACGGGGGTCCACGGGGATGTGGCCCCCGCCAATTTTTTAATTTCTTTAGGGAAAAAAGGTAAAATTAGTGTTGTAATCCTTTAATTTTTATAAAATTTTATTTTAGCCCCCCCTCAAAACTTTTAGTCTCATATTGGCCCCCTCCTTTACAAATTTCTAGTTCCGCCCCTGGAAGTCTAGATGGGACCATGGCTGATGTGGTAAGCCAGGCCCATAATATATTTTTCCTCGAGAGGAAGAGAATGGAGACCCTAGGGGAAGGAATGAGTGCTCCTAATTGATCTAGAACATATGATCTAAGGGAACATGATAGAACAAAAATGAGCAGTTCAATCAACCGACTAAATATACTTGTTCTACTTTAAAGAGTGCTTGACACAATTTTAATCAAGTTTATGAAATACAGAATATACTTATATATATATTTGTGTTTTATATTGACAAATCTATTACATTAGTGTAAAATTTTGATATACAAACCATCTAAACTTTATTTCACACAAGCCTGTAAATTTACACTATAAAATCTAAATCTTAAATTTCTAAACTCTATACATTATACCTTAAATTCTAAATCTTAAAACTTAAACTTTAAATCTTAAACTAAACCTGAAAACTAAAAGATTTATGTAAACTAGAATTTATACAGTATGTCTATCAAAGTTTGTTCTATTATATTAAGCTCATATTTTTTTTACATAAATATTAAGCTGATATTTGATTTGTTGCAGACTAGGATCTATGACAAGAAGGCTGACCCATGTGGGCCGGTCTACATAACCATTGGCGATGGAGGAAACCGAGAAGGGCTGGCATTAAAGTAAGCCTAACACTATATTTAGGATTTTTGTCCATAGATCAAGACCCTATAATCACTCCCCACTTGTTTGAAATACCAAACCCTGGCTTATGAACTTAATCCCATTATTTTCAGAAGATAATATTTATAGGGTTTAGGGTTGAGAGAGGTAATTATATCTTCGAGATAAATGTTGAGATTTGAATTTATACAAGATGAAACAACATGAACGTATTTGATTACTCGATCTATTAGTGGATCTCTTAGAAAAACTTTTTCATACTTCAGAAATCAATCTATTATTTGGTTTAATGTCGAGCAAGAGTTTAATATTTAACTTGAGAGTTCTGAGTTATAAGATTGGTATTGGGCTTGATTTGATAATCCATGGTGCAGGTTTGAAGATACTTCAGAACTTTCCATTTATAGGGAGGCAAGTTTTGGGCATGGTCGATTAAGGGTGGTGGACGGAACTCGTGCACATTGGTCATGGCATCGCAACAACGATTCCGATTCATTTGTGGCCGATGAGGTTTGGCTACAAAGTTTAACCACCACCAAATCGTGTTGGCCGAGTACAGCCGATAAAGATGAGTCAAAGAAGAAAGGTGATGAACTGTGATGATCAGGTTAATCGTATTTGGATTTATTATGTCATGTTTATATATTGGTAAAAATAAATAAAATTTAAAAAGAAGCAACAAACATCCTTGAAAATTAGAAGAAAAAGAAAAACGGTCCATTTTACAAACGCTGTTAGTTGTAATTAAACTGGTGATTTGGATATTATAAATATATACAATTATTCTGTGAATTGGATGACGATCCTTGTATTTTGATGTTGTAAACTAGCAACAACAAAAATCCCTATATGGAGCATTGCTTCGTGGTTCACAGATAGGTGAACAACAGTTAAGTACTCCTCCTGGGTTTATTCTTGATTGCTTCCATCATGATATGGAGCATGGTGTTACTTAAAGTTTTATGCTCTTGTGGATTTGTTGATGGATTGTCGAGCTATGCTCGGTTTTTTTTAAATGTTTCCTGTACACTCTTATTCCTTCGACGACTAAATGTAGGGAGGTTTTTTTTAACAAGGCACATAGTTACATATTTATTTTAATCAAAAAAATATTTCTATATTGCCGCCCTTAATTCATGGGTAAAATAATGATTTAATTATAGATTTGGTAACAAATATATTATTCAATTCTAAGCTGCTCATCTTTGTTTAATCATTTTCCTTAGGGGACGTTTGGTTCACGGAAAAGATCATTACCATAAGAATATCTTTTACGGAATCACGTACCCACGTTTGGTTTGGGAACATTCCCTCCAAAGGGTAATATTGTTTTCCCAACGAGGGTATGTAAATATAAAATATATATTTTAAAAATATTTAATATAATAATTATATTAATAATACGATAAATAATATAATTCTATGACTTTTTGTGGATATATTTTTAATTTAATATTGAAAGTTTAACATGTTAAAAAAACTATAACACATGGACACTTTAGTAAATTTTACTTTCAGGTAATCTTATATTCCTCCAACCAAACACAATAATTTTACATTCCTAACAAATAAACCAAACAAGTAATGTAACATTTCCAGTAATGTGTCAAGTAATGTTACATTTCGGGAATCTTATTCTCAGATGTAATCCTGCATTCCGTGAACCAAAAGCACCCTTAAGTCATGGGTTCTAGACCCAATAGGAACACTTCCTTCATTCCCCTATAGTCTCTCATTCCCTTCCACTTTAGGTAGGATTATAATTATGATATATGACCTAGTATAATTCAAATGATTTAATTTAATTGCCTTGATCAAAACGGTGTGTTTTGTGTCAAGTTTTCAAAATTTTCATTTTAGTCATTATAATTTCTTATTTTATATTTCAATTCAAATTGTGAAAAAAATGATCAAAGTCGCCGACAACTACCAACGACTCTCACCTCACCATGAAAGTTGATACTTGATAGCAGCTAGTGGCGACTCCCCTTTGGTATTGTAAATTACGACCATCTTCCTAAATAATTTTTCAAATGTGCCATTTCTTCAAATTTGTTCATAAAGATAATGACATTTTCCCTAATTTAACCTCTATTAGTACTATCTAGAAGTGGATCTCAATTAAGTAAACTATACGCCAATATTCAAAAATAAATAATAGATTCAAATATCTAAATTTATCATACACAAAAATAAAATGTGTTAGAAGATTGTAAATAAAGGATTGTAATAGCGGATTGAGGTGAGACCTCTTATTTTAAAAAAGTTTTTAAAAAGAGTTTTTTGAGTTAGAAGTTTAGATAAAATGCTTATAAAGATTATTTTATCTTTGATAATTATAATAATTTTTCTAAATAACATAAATTTAATTAACTAATAAAATTAAAAAATAATAATTTTATAAATAAGAAATTAATATATAAATTAATAAATACATATAAATTTAATAATTAATAAAATTATATTCGAAATATAATTTCATATATAAGAAATTAATATATACATCTAAATTTAATAATTATTAAAAGGCTAAAGGGGTTATTTTCCCCCCTGAGTTTGACCCAAATTAGCAATATTGTCCCTTGTAGACACCGTTTTCCGTCCGGGTCAAAATTGAGTTGGGCCTTCAAAAACCCATTAAACACTTAGAGTCGCCATCGGTCGTTTTGGGTTGAGTACGACCGAAAACCTGTAAAACCGGTCTGCGTCATCACCGAGATCGTCGTCGGGTTCGGGAGTCGGTTACGAGTGAGGAAGGTTATAGCACCCCCACTACGCCCAAATTTAGTACCTAAGGGTTATGGTTGTCTAAAAGGAAACTCAAAACGAGGTTAATAGCACTGCTAATAAAATTTAATTATGTTGTTAAATGTATGAAAACGTGGCATGCTATAAAAGAAGCAAAACAGAAAGAACAAAATCAAACTCGATCAACCAAAAAAAATAATCAAGCTCAAATTATTCACCTAATTAAACTGGAATAATTTTAATTGAAATTCAATTCACACATCAATCAATTTATTAAAGCCAAATAATTATCGAGTTTTATATGAGGACCAAATCAAATTAAAGGGAAAACGAGACTTAAATAATTAGTCAATTTAAAGGAGGATCTAATTAAAAAAGAAATAACCTAAAGGCCTAAATCTAATTTATTTAAACTAAAAACATGACTAAAATGAAACAAACTAAAACATAAAGGATAAAAAAACTAAATGCAAAACGTATAAAAGTAGAAGGACCCAGAGTGTGAATTTACCTCAAACCAAAAACCATGTGCGGGCTGAGTTACCGTGAATCAACTCCCTAATCTACTGCACCAGTTTTCAATGTCCATTAATTGGATCTTAAGTCCCCTTTTTCATCCAGGGAGATTTGGTGCCAAATCTGGGATTTTAAATTCCCTTTTTATCGCTACTTCCCCATTATTTGCGTTCATCGGAAAGAAGCTTCATTTCTTTCAACTCACGCACACACTGCTGGCCATCACTCCGGCCATTCCGAAAATTCTTCTGCGAACCAAGGCTATCAAAATGAAGCTCTCATCTACGTCTATCTTTTCATGGTTTTGGTTCTCATATAACCAACCCAACTCGAAAATGCATGTACCAACACCATTTTTACCGCAGTTGTAGCCATCGTATCTCTACCAAATCAAAGCTTTTTTTTCTCCTTTCTCGACCTCACAGTTTAGGTTTAGGGATATTGAGAAGATGGTTGTGATGAGCTTACTGTCAGTGGCATTTCGGGGTGCAACTTTGTGTGGCTATGGTGGTAGTGACGGTGACAGTGACCAAGAGGTCTCCCCCTTCTCATTTGGTTCCGTAGCTAATCGTGGCTACCAATTTTGTTAAACTATCCCCTTTTGTGAATTATGAAGGAGTGGCCTCGTTTATACGTAATCTCTCCCCTTCCCCTGCTCATTTGTTGCCTTTTATAATTGAAATGAAAATCCATAACTCCTCCATTCATGGGATTATGGGAAGATTCATTTTGTATACGTGAGGTGTTGAGAAATTTTAGGGGCTGTTAGTTAGGGGCTTAACCAAGAATTGAGGGGCATTGGTTTTTAGGGAATTTGATGGAAGAATTTTTGGGTATTTGGTTTGAACGGGTACAAATGAGTGTGAGTTTAGATTGTTGCTCAAGTCTTGGGCTCGGCTACTTCGGGTTTAGTTGGATTCAAGCTAAGTGACTAATCCGGTCAAAATTTGGTGCTTACAGCTGCCCCTCTTTGTCCATTGCTCGAGCAAGAGGAATAGGACAAAGACAACAAAGCAACAAATTTTGTTCAATGAATTTGAACTTGTGGTTATGACGACTCCTACTCTTCCTAATGGCGTTGGAACCTAAGAACTTGTTTTTCGACGTAAGATGCATCTCGTTCATCTCAAGGGCGCCGAGATTTGAGAACTCATTTTCTAATTGTATGTGCACATTGCTCGTCTTGAAGGCGTTATAAGATGTACCCGCTCGTCTCAAGGGCACTAGAATTCAAGAACTCAATTTTCTTCGCTCGTCTCAAGGGCATTGGAATTCAAGAACTCATTTCTTGATATAAGATGCACCCCGCTCGTCTTGAGGGTGTTGTGATTTCAGAACTCATTTTCTGATGTAATAAGCACCTTCCCCGTCTCAAAGGTGTTGTAAGATGTACCCCGCTCGTATCAAGGGCACTGAAATTCGAGAATTCATTTCTCGATGTAAAATGCACACCGCTCGTCTCAATGGCGCTACAGGATGTACCGTGCTCGTCTCAAAGGCATTAGAATTCAAGAAGTTAATATACCCCGCTCGTCTCAAGGGCATTGAAATTTAAAAACTCATCTCTTGGTGTAAGATGCACCCTGCTCGTCTCAAGGGCGCTGTAAGATGTACCCCGCTAGTCACAAGGGTACTAGGATTCAAGAACTCAATGTACCCCGCTCGTCTCAAGGGCATTGAAAAAAATCATCTCTTGGTGTAAGATGCATCCCGCTCGTCTCAAGGGCGCTGTAAGATGTACTCCGCTCGTCACAAGGGCACTAAGATTCAAGAACTCAATGTACCCCGCTCATCTCAAGGGCATTGAAAAATCATCTTTTGGTGTAAGATGCACCATACTCGTCTCAAGGGCACTATAAGATGTACCTCGCTCGTCTCAAGGGTACTGAGATTCAAGAATTTATTTCTCGATGTAATTGGCAGCACTCTATCTTAGAAACTTGATGATGCTCAATTTCGGATGTCATTGGTGGCACTCCATCTTGAAGGCTTGATGACATTCAATCTCGGAGGTCATTGGTGGCACTTCATCTTGGAAGTTTGATGACACTCAATCTCAGAGGTAATTGGTGGCACTTCATCTTGAAGGCAAATGGTGGCACTCCATCTTGGAGGCGAAGATCTAATCATTCGTGTTTGAAGTAGGATTTGATGTAGAATCGCTTACTCGTGATTATGGCAAGGTTCAATAAATGAAGATGCACTCAATCGTTCTTGAGTCTGGATTGGATGTAGAACTACTCATTCGTTCTTGAGTCTGGATTGGATGTAGAACTACTCATTCGTGTTTGAGTCAAGGTTTTGTTTGTACCTGTTTGATAATCAATGTGTAAAGAATGCATACGGAAACATGTATATCAATGATGTAAATGCATGCTCTCATGGTTAATGGTGATGCAAAGATATTTGGGAAGTCTTCCTTCTCGAACCAAGATTGATCACCTTGACTTCTTTTTTCCTCCAACTGGGCGTAAATTCATCACTTCCAGATTGTGACAATTCAGTTTTGCCCCAACAAATTTGTCTCCAAACTTTCGTCCTTTTTTTTCTTTGCCCCATTCTTGATTCTAGGCTCTTCAAATCTTAGTGAACCTTGTCAAAAGAATCTTTTTCATTCTTAAGATAGTTTATTTTAAAATATTTTTCAAATCATAAACAACTTTCGAAATATATTTTTGCAAAAGGAAAATGTGCCCCACACTCAAGGCTCACAACTGAAACATTTCATAAAAATTTAAGTTCATTGAAGATCAAACAAATCAATTACTCTTTCAATCTTCTAAAACTATAGCTCTTTGACATGTGTCAAGACTATTGGTGATTTCAAGGTATGAGTTAGTTTGGAGTACAATGTGTTTTGGAATCGGTTGTTTTGAATGAGACATGATTCTTCAAATGTTCATTGATTTGTTTAGAAATGATCAAATGATCTTGGAAGCTTCATGTGCGACTTCTGGAACTGTTCACTAACTTTAAACCTTTTCTCATGATTTGTAACCCCCTTAGCCTGGTCTAGATGTTTAACCCGAACTACGAAGATTACACGGGGAAAACCAAAGTCAACCCGAAAGTCAACCTTGATTTACGAACCTCTTTTTTCCTTATTATCTTCACTAGATGCAAACTATTAACCTATGAGTTCAGCAAAGCGATTAGGAGAAAACGGCACAGCGATCGGAGTTTAATTAGGGGTTCAATTGCATACATTTGACTTTTAAGGACTAAACTATAAATTCCAAAAATTACAGGAACTTTCATGATTTTAATATTACCAAACCTCAATTTAACACATAACGTGCCATCATGTCAAAAATCAACTCAAACGGATCATTCAAACTCATTAATTTAGGCAGCCAACAATTAAGGACCAAAATGAAAGAATCAGAAACTCAGGACAGCTCGAAATTCAAATCCCACGGTCATCCGTTCTGGAACGCCTACCTTGGTATCGAAACGGCCGTATCGAAACTGAATTGACCGTTTCGGTACTCGGGCTCGTTTCGGAACCCGTATCGAAACAGGATCTTCCAGTAGCCAAAGTGTTCCGAAACACCTTCATCCGTTCTGAAACACTATAACCATTTCGGGCCCCTGTTTCGAAACAGATAAGGGTGTTCCGATAAACCCTGCCCTGCAACAGCAGATTTTGCTGGTTTTTCATGCTTTTTCACATTCGAAACCTACCCGAAACATACCACAACATACATACATCTCATATACATACCATAGACCATACTTATGAAGCTTGAACTAGATCATGGCATCATTTATGCAATCATAGGTACTAAAGGCATGCTCCCTAGTTTACCAAAACCATAACAAGCTATAATATCATACAAACCAAAATCCAAACACCAAAGGCCATTTACAACTCAAGTATAAGCAATCTAACATGCTCAAAGTAAAGGGAAACATCCTCAAGCATTCCAAAGTATAAATCCCACCCATTGCCACTTATTACACTAAAGGTGAACCACATACATCTCTTTAACAAAGCCTTAGATTCCTCTTGCTTTTGGGCTGCCTTCAAATGTTTAATTCTCTACATTGATGAAACAAAAGAGCGTAAGCATAAAGCTTAGTGAGAACTGCTAAAACAACATTCATCAATGCATTTAACATGGCTTGCAAAGCCACCACTTTTATCATATGCCTTTTCATAAATCATGTCTTCTCAAGACATCAATTCATTTTACAAACACATGCTCATATGCAACAACATAAACATCAATTAAACCATTGCTCATGCTTTACCAAGCATCTCATGCACTCTTGCATCATACACAATTATCTCATGCATCCTTGCATCATATACAAGCATCTCATGCTTCACTTTATTCATTTACATTATATTGGCTCACAAGTGATAATCCACAAACCATTTCAACACAAGACACAATTGGATACGCGGATTACAAGTGTTGTCCCACACGCTTCATACACACTACCGGACTACATAAGGCTCACACACAAGAGCAACCCTCCATTGTTGTAACACTCGTGGTGGAGTATAACGGTACAATCTCAACCCCTCAACACCACTCATCGGTAGTTGTATAATTCCACTAACGAGAGCACAGGACACATAATGCAAGATCCATACACGGAATTTACAACCACCGTTGTGATCTTACCTCAATCGTTAGGTTACTTGGATGGAGTTTACGGTACAATCACAACCCCTCGATATCCAAAGCAACTTAATTCTCGGTGCACCCAATCCTATAGCCGGCTAACTATATCCGATTAAAGTAACCAAAAACCATTTCCATCACTTGCCAATATAATCATTTATCCACATTAATCCACTGTTTTAACAAGCATAACCACAATGCCATTTCAACAAGCATCACATGCTTAATATCATATGCATTCAACACATGCAAACCAAGGATCACTTACCTAGTGCATCCTCCACATAATGACATTAAAATCCAGCATTAAACCATGCTTAAAAACAGTAAACAAATCCACTCTTACCCTAAGTGCAATTTCATCAAACATAGTACATTTCCAAGAGAGAGATTACCGAAACACTTACACTTGAGCTTAGTTAAATGTATCAAACTTACACTAAGCTCCCAAGGTCACGCTCAAGGCGTTTCAATGCAGGAAATTACATTTCCACTCACCGATACGCGAAGCCTCATTTACCGACACGAAAATTACACCACCGGAGCCTCTAAAATCACCTCATTTGCTCCCGGATCAAGAACCCCTATTTTCACATCATCAAAACAGAGATCTAAATGCACTAAAATGCATTCCAACACCAGCAACAATTCATAAACTCGTTGCCCACTCAAACCTCACCAAAATACCCTTCCAAAACAACCGAAAACTCAATCGATTGCCTCCTAAACCAAGCCCAGCCATCATACATCATTTCCGAACAATTATCAACATCAAAACACATCTAATAAACATCATAACTCATCCTTATACCTCCAACAAGCAAGATTCCACCAAAACACCCCAAAACTCATAAAAAACAACCAAGAAACTCAATGATCTCAAATATTTCGGGATCTAGGATATTAACACATCATTTTAACATCTAAAACAACTTAGAAATCAATTAAAATCAACACAAAACATAGCTCAACTCATCTAGTCCAAAATCAAGATTTCATCCACAATTTCACAAGATTTTGATCTCAAATCAAAACTATATTGAAAACTCAATCAAAAATATTATTTAGAAGCCAAATATCTTGGGAATTTCAATAAAAAACTTAGATTAGAGGTTGAGAACGAGATTTACCTCCAATCCTTGCTTCCTTCAATAGATGATAAGTTTTCCTTGCAAAAATCTTGAAGAATTAAGGAAGATCTCTTGAAAAAGATTTAGGAAATGTTGAGAGAGTTTTTGGGAGGAAGAATTCTGGAAAAAGATGAGAGAAAATGGTGTTTGGCTGAAAATGGGAGGGAATTGGTAGTTACGTAAATGAAAATCCCATTAACTACATTTTAGTTAATTAATATAAAAATCTAATTAAACATCATTTAATTAAAAACCCTTTTAAATCACATGTCACATTGAAGAAAGGTCAAATTGACTTAAATCCCCCTAAAGATTCTAAGATTTTGGCTTCCACCTTAAAAATCACGTTTTCCCAGTTTTGAAACTTTACAATTTGGTCACTAATCAAAATGTCCATTTCCCAAAACCCTTCTTGTAAAATTGACTTGACCAACCTCTTAATTATATTTTTAGAGGATTTTAGCAATTTTTACCACAACTTTATCCTATCCCGATCCTTGATTTCCTAAAATCACCTTACGCGATTCGAACCGTTCTCGACCGATCCGATCCGATGTCTAAAACATCTAGGCCCAAAACCAGGGCGTTACATGATTTTAGGGTGTGTGGAACTTCATTGAACTTCTAAGGGATCATCTCTCACATGTCAGTCATGTATGTTTGACTTTATATTCGAGCCGCCTTTTCAGGTTTCGACTCAAATTCACCATTGGTTCAAAATGCCCTTTGCGGGTTTTCATTTAGAACCATCCTTGCATTTTTTTTCTTTTTCTTTTTTCTTTTGATTATTCATAATGCATTATAAGGTTTAGAAATCTTCTGCAAACAAACGAGTTAACTCCAAGATGAGGTATCAATTCTAAAAATAGACTCTTCAACTCAAATATCTATATACGATCGAAATGGACTTTATAAGCATGTAACGTAGCATATGGTTCAGGGTTATGAAAGAAAGGATACATAGGCTCAAACAAGTGTTTAAGGGTTAATAACCAAGGATCGATTGTTTTCGTTGGAATCTCACTTTACTCGACTTGAATCTACTTCCACATCTTTTTCGGATCACTCTAGACTGCTCATTTTTGGGTTTTCACCCTAGAGTTCATTTCTTTTATTTCTTTTTTATCTTCAAAGATTCATGATATTTTCACGAATATTGGAACTAGAACTTCGAACAAAAAAGTCATCTTTGATTAGGGACTTCACATGTGTGCTTCTCGTTCTGTTTATTTTATGTTTCTTTTCTTTTCTTTTCTTTTGTTTTCTTTTCTTTCTTTCTTTCTTTTCTTTTTTCTTTCATTCTCTTTTTCATGAATTCGGAACTTTATTTTGATTTGAGCACAAATCACCTCTTGTGGCTGAAACACGTATTTTTGTTCTTGACCCTGGTCTATAAGGCTTTATTCTCGTAGTATGATCATAATCGACAATTTATTCATGTAAGCATATATTTCTTCACCTTTGCCCCCTATTGTGGAGGGTGATCTTTGGTTAGGGTTCAAATCAAAGGAAATTATAAGGCTCAAACGGGGACAACAAATGATAATTTTCTTTTTTTGTGAAGGGATGACGAAGGAATATCAAATGTCATCTCATACATGAATATTTTCGCAAAAGAGTTACCCTTAGAATAATAGATATTCAGAATTAACTCGTTTATTCACAGAATCATCTAAAAACAAATAATGCATGATAATCTAATCTAATCTATCTCTTTTTCTTCTTTTTCTTTTTCTTCGTGTATGACTCAATTGTTCGAGCTCATTCGCAGTATCAACATGTGATGCCCCACCTTGTCTTCTTGTTGGAAGATTCATACTCCAGTGAGCATTTTAATTTTCATGCTTTTGAGGTATATATCGAGAAGAAAAAAACTGACTTTAGGTCAAACTTTCAAAAATCAAGGAGTGACTTGGTTGTCGTCTTCTTTAAAAAGATAATCTTGCGAGCGAAAAAAAAAAGTTGACTTTCGATCAAACTTTCAAAAAACAAAGGTGTTACTTGAAGATCTTCTTCCTCGGAAGGTTACATTGCATCATGTTTAGATTTTCAAGTACTAGTCATGAAGATTTTAAGATGAAAAGATCAAGAGATCATGTTTTTGGTTTCAAGTGACAGGTTAATCTTGTTATATGTCAAAGGTCCATAATCTCGATTCTCCATAGAGCATTTTATTTGTTTGATTTTCATATAACTTCAAAATTTCACAAATTTATTTCATTGCTCATAGCTATAGTTTGAAAGCTCTCTTTTTTAAAATACCACCATTTATTCATTGCTCAAAAGTTATTTATAAAGATGATTTCTCAAATTTTGAAATTAAAAAAAAATAAAAAATTTGAGAAAATTATGACAAGGGTCTTCTCTGTGTGGGCACCTAAAATTCTTCCTCTTGAATCTTTTTTATTCTTCACCATACATCGCTTCTCGATTATCTACCCATATGAATTATGAATGCATGCAAATGCAATGCTAATGATTAAATGCATAAAAGGTGTTGCTTTAGAATTAACCATTCATAGAACAATCTTCAGAACTTCGATTACGAAAACCTTCTATTTTAATCAGCTAATCATATATCAGCATCCCTTTATTAGACATTCTAAACATGATGCATGTGAGAAAAAAACAAAAAAAAAACATGGTTAGTACATCATAAACAAATGAATATGTACAAATACAAAGATAATGCATGGTAAAAAGTGTGTGCGTGTACATATGTAGGTGACCACTAACAATTCGGGTTCGTCGTGGATCTAATTGGGTGGGCTCATGTGGCTCACTACATGAGGTTCAAGGTTCTAAGAAGGGTACCCAAACTATCCTTACTAACCTACTAAGGCTCATAAGAACCTCGATCCTCACCCATTATAGGCTCATACGGACTGAGTTTAGTTTAGGGGGTTCACTTCTTTAAGCTTGAACGGAGGATTGACCTCTCGAAGACAAAAAATATGTGAACACCGGAAGCAACACACATTCTTGTACGAAGGATTAACCTTTCGAAGGGTAGCGATTGCAAGTTTGCAACCACTTAAGCGGGACAAAGCTCGGGTTGAGAGCTTATGATATGCTCATGCACAAAGGAACATTGAACACGAGGTGGCCATTATTGAACAATCTCCGTAAAAATACAAAAACCATCAATTTTTGCGATCACCAATATTTCAAATTCCTTTTTTTCCTTTTTTTGAGACAACATTTACCCTTTTGTGGCTTGACTCTAATTTCCCCAGCGGAGTTGCCAAGCTGTAGACACTGTTTTCTGTCCGGGTCAAAATAAATTGGGCCTTCAAAAGCCCGTCAAACACTTGGAGTCGCCATCGGTCGTTTTGGGTTGGGGTACGACTGAAAACTTGTAATACTAGTCTACGTCAACATCGAGATCATCGTCGGGTTCAGGAGTCGGTTACGAGTGGGGAAGGTTCTAGCACCCCCATTACGCCCATGAATTGGTACCTAGGGTTTATGTTGTCTTTAAAAAAGGAATCTAAAAAAAGGTTAATAGCACTACTAAAAAAATAAATATGCTGAAAAACGATGTGGTATGCTAAAAAAATGCGTGAAAGAAAACAATTAATTAGTAAAACAATCAACAATTCAATTTTAATTGATTCACCAATTAAAACAAAATTCAAACTTAATTTAATAAATTCATGTCAAATTATTAATCAAGTTCAAATTATGCACCTAATTAGAAATCAATTCACAAATTAATCAAACATCAAAACCAATTAATTACCAAATCATATTCAGGGACCAAATCAAAACACAAAACATAAGGCTTAGAAAATTAATCAATTTCACGAAAGACCTACTCAAATTAAATCTCATCCTAAAGCATGAATTAATGACCTAATTAAAAAGAAACTAAACCTAAAGGCTAAATTTTAATCAATCTAAACTAAACTAGGACCTAATCATGCAAAAATGGACTTAAATGCAATGCATGCAAAGCACATGAACTAAAAGGGAAATAACCCTAAAACTAAAAAAAGGACGTGAGCCATGTATGGGGTTTAACACACGGGTAATGGGTGAAAGTATTAAAACAAACTTTATTTCTTCTTCTTTTTTGTAACTTATTTCATTTCATAATTCAAAACAAAAATTATAAAAAAACGTTCTCATCTCCATTACACTCTCTGCATTTACTGATGATAGCCACCACCGTCAGCCACCATTCTGCCGTCATTGGTGGTCGTTTTACTCCAGATCTCATTAGAAGACTCGCCTCGACCTCCTGAGCATGAATTTATGGTCCATTTCTCCTAGATCTATCTCGCACCCCACGAAAATGGCCTCAAACTCCTCATCTTCTACTTTGTCTATCTCCTATTTTGACCGTCAGATGATCTTGGGGTCGAAGTATGTTGTTCCTCGTCGTCCAAACTTCAACTTCACCGTTGGGATTCGTCACCCGATGACCGGAACCACCACTGTAAAAAATCTGAAGGTAATGTCCCTCGTTTCTCTTTTCTTTTTCCGATTTGATTTTTTTGCTTCATGTTCTCACTTTAATTTCAATTTCTTCTCGTTTGCTGCAAGGTTTCGGTCTTAGCGTGATGATGTATGACTGATGAATGACGGTAATGGCCATTTAGGGACTGTGATGGTAGTCAAGATAGTGGACGATGGGAGGTGGCTTTATGTGTGAGTGCTCGAGTGAAGGGAAGAGTCAGTGTCGATGGAGGCAGCAAGGCTTGAGAGCTGTTGGGCGATGCTGGTTTGAATGACGATGAGGTGGGGATGCCAGGGGCAGTTGTAGGCTCGATCGTTTGGATAGAGTGATGATTGAGAGGCCATTCTCCCTCCCCCTTCCCCTACTCATTTGTTGCCTTTTATAATTGAAATGAAGATCCACATCTCCTCCGTTCATGGGATCATGGGAAGATTCCTTTTGTATACGTGAGGTGTTGAGAAATTTTATGGGCTGTTAGTTGGGGGCTTGACCAAGATTTGAGGGGCATTGGTTGTTAGGGGATTTGATGGAAGAATTTTTGGGTATTTGGTTTGAACGGGTACAAATGAGTGCGGGTTTAGATTTGGGCTCAAGTCTTGGGCTCGATTACATTCAGGCGACATCAGGTTTAGTTGAATTCGAGCTAAGTGACTAATCCGGTCAAAATTTGGTGCTTACACCCCTCGTGCAAAAACGCGTTCAATTAGGTCCTCCAGTTCACACATTGCCGCAAATTAGCCCATTGACCAACGTTGACTGTTACGGTACTGACATGACAGTCAACAGTGCTGACGTGGCAGTCCATGTGTGATGATGATGTGGCAGATGGGTTGAATTGATTTTTTAAACTAAATCCGATGGTATAATTAAATTTTTTGCCGAGTTCAAGAGCATAATTCATTTAATTAAAAGTCCGATAACTTACTTAATCTTTAAGTTAAAAATAATAAATTACAAAAATTTAAAATATTTAAATACTCATAAAATATGAAAAATTTAAAATATTATAATGAATTTAAAAAATTAAGTAAAAATATAAGATTAAAAATATGAAAATTTATAAATATAAAAACTCAAAATTTTAAAATATTTATAAACCATCAGAAAAGTCTTCAACTGTTTCTGGGTATGCTAAGCCTACTAATATTCCTTAAGCATATTTTTAATGGAATCATCCTTGTGTTAAAGTAGAAAAAACAAAAATTTTCTTCGTTTTTTTGACATCAAATATTAATGAGCATCAATTTGATGTAGAAAAGCGGGAAAAAATTGAGTTGTATTGTTACTTTAATACTATGTTGATTTCACTGAAAAATTTGTTTAACGTATGATAATACTCAGACTGACGAAGTCAAAGATTTTTCGATGAATGTGTTTGATTTTTAATACTTTATAAACATTATTTTTATTTTTATATTTATATTTTATCATTTCTAATCTCAAATATATTTTAATTTTTTATATTAGTTTTTATTTTCAATAAATTTTAAATATTTTATTTATTTTTATTAAGCTTATAAATTTTTTTAAATTGAAGAATATTTTAATTTTATGTGAGGGTTCTCACTTTTCTTATTTTAAAACTATCAGGAACTCAAAGGATATTTACATCAATTTGTTAATCGATTTTTCGTATATTTCATTTGTAAAAGTTCAACTTGAAAAATCAAATTATTTATCTAATTTTATTAAAAAACTAAATAAATTGATTAAATTAATTTAAAATTTAAACAAATTATTTATCCATTTTTAAAATTTTAATAATTTCTTAAATTATTATTTTTAGCTTAAATATTAAATAAGGTATCAAACTTTCAATTAAAATGAATTATGCCCCTGAACTCAGCAAAAAAATCAATTATGCCCTCGAATTCGATTTAAAAAATTAATTATGTCCCTCTATCACGTCATCATCACACATGCACTGTCACGTTAGCATCGTGGACCGCCACGTTAGCATAGTTGACTATCACGTCAATACAATTGATTGCCACGTCAGCAAGGTTAACTGCTACATCAGCACCGTAACGATCAACGTTGGTCAAGGGGCTAATTTGCTACAATGTGCGAACTGGAGGACCTAATTGAACACATTTTCGCGCGAGGGGCAATATTACTAATTTGGGTCGAATTCAGGGGCAAAATAACCCCTTTAGCCTTATTAAAATTATATTAAAATACTTTCACAAATAAAAAATTAATATATACATT
Organism: Hibiscus trionum; assembly: GCA_030270665.1. Classification (NCBI taxonomy): domain Eukaryota; kingdom Viridiplantae; phylum Streptophyta; class Magnoliopsida; order Malvales; family Malvaceae; genus Hibiscus; species Hibiscus trionum. The sequence continues at coordinate 83,961 of BSYR01000018.1, forward strand.
CTCATGTATGTTCGGTAGTGATATTAAAAAAATAATTTTCATAATTTAATTAATATTAATAGGTACAAAATGTTAATAACTAATAAATTTTTCAAACAAGTATCAAATATAATCATGTTGTTATATGTTATTTTGTTTGTTCAAATAATCAAACAGCTATTAGCTATCAGTTAATTTTACCAAACACTTTTATACAATGAGCTAATGTAATTCACTAGTCAAATCAGGTAATGTTATCAGCTATCCGCTATCAGCTAATATATTACGCTATTCGTTATCCGCTAATTATCATATGTTTTCTAATATCTAAATCCGGAGAAAATAGTAATCTAAAAACCAAAATTCAAATATTATCCAAAATCACTAAAAACCAAATAAAATATTCGCAAGTATTGTGGTTACCGTCCATAATCATTTTAGGATCAAGTTGAAGAACTTATACAAACTCAACTTGCCATTGTCGACACTTTTAATAATGAAAAGTCGGAAATGGAATGAAAAAGACATTTCATTGATTCCTATATAAAAACATGATTACTCATTATTAGTTTTTGGTTATACAAAATATTAAATTCTTTATGACATTATTTTATTTTTTATGTAAATATCAGTACATTTAATAAATTTATCCAGAAATGATCACTTCATTATTTTCTTATCAATGGAAAATAATCAACTATAAATGAAATTATAATACAGATTTATTGAATTGAAATGCACTTTCATAGTTTCATTTTAGTTAGTTGTCCTTGGAGGGTTTTTTTTTTGATAAAAAAAGTGGAAGAGTAATTTTAATTTTAAGAGATTATTATTTTCAAAATATTAAACTTAGTTCATTGTTAGTGTTCTTACATTCTAATCTTTTCATATTTGGTTCATGTTCCTCTCATTTAATTTCATATTTTTTTTATCTTTGTTCAAAAAAAATTCATATTTTTTTATAAAAAATGCATGATTTTATTAAAAAAAAAAATCATACAAAAGATATGTTTCTACGTGTCTCGTTAAAAATTTCCTTAATCCTAGCCATAAGAAAAAAGTACACGTGAAAAATAAATACCATTATAAACTATAACTAAAATGGATATAAAACTACAGAAATCAAACAATTAATCCGAGCCTGGTATAGTACATATTTATTTTATAGTTCATATTTGAAATTCGCGACTCTCCCTCCTACCAATGTCTTCTCCAAATCCAAACTCAAATTTTCTCTTTGACATAACAAAGTGCCTTACACTGCACCTAACATTTGTAGGTATATATAATGACTATTTGATTGTATAAAAATTTATTAATTAAAAGTAAAGAGTAAAGTTCTTCGATCATATATATGATCAAATATGTCATCACTTAATTAAAATTAGAACTAAATTTATTAAATATATAATTAATAAAAATTAAACGTATAATTATACAAATTTATTTAATTATTATGTTAACATATCTGGACAAGCAATTTAATTAATAATTTTTTTGATGTAAAAGGGGATACGACTACAAGCCTCATTAAAAATCTTCCTAAACCTAACTGGAGGAAAAAAGTACTTATAGCCGTATAACACAGGATCAAAACGTATCAAATAAGCAATCACAAGCCACAACAATAAATTGAACCAACATAAACTAAGACGAACAATCCAATTGCGCCTCGTCGGACATAAGTGCCTCAATCTCACTCGGCGGAGAACTAAACATCAACAAGTTAAGATCTTGCCTACGCATTCCTTTCGCCAATTTATCCGCAATACCATTACATTCTCGTCCCACTCTCGCCACTACCACTTCCCAATCTCGTTGTAACAATTCACGAATTCGTGTCACCAAGCTCGAATCCCCCAACACATCCGATTCCCCCGTAAGATGACACTTACCAAAACATTATCCGTTTCAAGCACAATTTTTCGATAGTTGCACTACCATGTAATACTTAACCCATCGAAAGTAGCCCAAAGTTCCGCAAGCAAGACTGAGCAAGTTCCAATCCGACGACCAAACCCAAATAACCAGTCGTCATTCTCATCTCGAAACACACCCCCCGTCGAAGCCTCCTGCGGATTACCTCCAACATCATCGTCTACGTTCAATTTGACCCAACCCTGGCTTGGTTTTTGCCACCGTTGCACCGCTTTGGTACGTTTTCTATCGCGGGCAGTAGTCAATGCAGAAAATAGCTCTCACGCGTAAGTGCTATAATAATTTTTAAATAGTTAATTATCATGATTAATGAAATTAAAGGACATTTTAAAAAAATTCTCTTCCTAATTAAGGGGGTATTTAAATAATTACCCTCATTTATTTGTATAAAATTGATGAAAACATAAAGTAGATTTAAATTACAAAATTTTGAAATCCATAATTAACCAAGTGACCAATAATATTGGTGTTGTCTTATGTTATGTGTAATTGATTCACAATATTTGTCTTAAAAATACATCTTTCACAATTTAATAAAAAAATTAAAATTTTCGTTCATCGCACTCTTAATAAATTTTAAAGTATTGAATTACAAAATAGAAGACTTATTTTATAAGATAAAATATTTTTTACCCAAGCCCAATTTTTAAAGGTGGGGGACCACCACCGAACACGTGTCATAATCATAACGAGTTTGACAATTTCTATTTTTGTTTTACCCATTAAAGGTCAAAGGATCCAACGGTTTTCCATCTTCTTCTCAAATCTTCACGAGCTTCTCTGCTTTGATCAAAGGATTAGCGCGTGCAATCTCCTCTCTCCCTGCCTTCTTGAAATCGAATTTACATCCGTGATTCTCCGGGTACCTGTGAGACCCGCAAAACGTAATCCCGCACTTGCATTTGAACCCCGTCAACCCGACCCGTTTCCGGCAAACCATGCACCGATTTGGCTGTTGTTGCTGCCGCTGTTCCGCCGCCGGGGCAATCGCCACAGCCGGAACTCCTTTTACCTCGGGGAGACACAGAAGAGGCACCTGAGAAACGGATTCGACAACCGTCGACGAAGACGAAGGAGAGGTAGAGGTAGACAATTTGGGGGAAGAAGCTTGTTGTTGTTCTTTAAGACGGAAATCTCCGTAACATTTAGAGCAAAGGTTCATGGTGGCCGGACTTCCTAAGAAACCGCAGTTATTAACGCAAAGATGGTGGCCTTCCGGCGCTTGGCATCTATGCTCCTCCGCCATCTTTGTTTTATCTTCGAAATCTGAATAGTTTCCTTTAATTTGCTTTTGAAGACAGATCTGCAAGATCTAAACACACAAACGATCGAAGATCGGAACTTAGAAACTAAAAAATATATATAAAAGAAAAGAGAATTAAGAAAATATATAAAGAGAAAATACCTTTGAATTTTGAAAGCAAAGGGAAATATGAAAGAAAGGAAAGAATTATTGGGAGGGGAGAGTAATCTTAAAGGGAAGGGGAGGGGAGGAGAGGATAAAAGGGGAGGAGGAAACAGCGACGAAAAGGAGGACAAAAAACGAGTAATAATATTCAATTTTTTGAATTGGCAATTGGGAAATATCTCAAGGAACAGGCTGGCAGGTAAAAGGGTAAGAATGGAAATTCCAGCAATTCCGAGTTTGGTTTGTAAGAAGAGAAGTGGGATGAATTAAAACGACACCCGTGTGTGTGCAAATGTCCAACTTGTTTAATTTACACGTGGCTGCTGATGTGTGGGGTTTAATTATTTAATTTTATCTTCCCTCGGAAAAAAAATATTAGATGAGTCTAGCTCATCACGTTATCTACTCATCTATGGTCTCATCTAATAAAATTATTTTATCTTTTTTTTAAGGTGAATTTTTATTTCTATAGAGTAAATAGCTACTTAAAAGTTATACCAAAATAAATAAATATTATTAGATGGAACATAAATAATGTAATGAACTGAATTCATCCTACTAATAATTTCTCGCTCCCTCCGAAGTGGCTCCGCTTCAATTTGCCTTTTCCTTTGTCTAGGTGGGCAGTGGGCTGAATCATGTCATTAAAAAATATTTAAGAAATCAATAAATTAATACATAATTTATTGAGCAAAAAATTAATACATAATTTAATTATAAAAAAAAGTATTATTAAAATTAATTTAAATGGGTTTGGATAAGTGGGACTTGGTTTACAGGGAAAACCGGGGAAGTTGTAAGTGGGTCTTCTAGAAACTAATGATGTCCTGATTCTTTATTATTTATTTATTTAATAGAAGAAGAAAAAAAACATGACAAATGAATTGAGACATTGTTATTATATATATAAGTATAAATAAGTTAACTGTGGCGTTTAACTTAAACCGTCAGTTAACCGTTATAACGATTATTGAATTTTGTTAACCGTAATTTAATCGTCAAGAAAATGTTAATTATTAGCGGTTAACCATTAAGATGCAGTAAACCGACGGTTCGATTATAAATTAACCTATAACATTTTAAAAATTTTCTCACATGATCATTATTTTTTAGAGATTTAATTATTTTTCTGATAAATATTATATTAAAATATTTATAAAAAATACTTAAATAAAGATATTCTAATCACTTACTCCATAATTAAAAAAATACTTACCTACTATAAAGTTTCAAACACATGACAAAACACACAAGCTTCATAATATTTTAAACTTTAAAATTTCAAAAGTTTACAACACATAATATTGTAGCAATACACCATCAAAGTTTGATAACTTTAGAAATAGAGTTTAGAATTGAAAAAAAGGGTCGTGTATTGTATCCGTTAGTTGATTTTTTAAAGTTATTATTATTATTATTATTATTATTATTATTATTATTATTATTATATATATATATATATAATTTAATATCGACTAACCTATAGGTTAACCATTAATCAAATTTCGTAACTATAACCATAACCATAACCATAACCGAAATTGTTTAACTTTAACAGTTCAATTAATTAACCTATAAAATATAACGGTTATATCGATTAACGGTTACAAATAGTGATTACGGTTAATTATGCACACCTTTAATTATATATATATTCTTCTTTTACTTTTATAGTTTTATTATTTCTTTGAACAAAAAATTTATAATTTTATTTGAAAAGAAAGAGAAGAGGGCAAACAGTGTTTGGGTAATTGTGTTGGTGATTGATGGGGGGGTGGGGAATGGGCGGTTGGCATTTAGCTGGAAGGAGTGATTTTGGTCGGATATTGCGCTTCCGACACGCAATTTGGGGTGAACTAATGGTGGTGCGGTTGGGCTACATTATTTTCCCATTCTCTACCTTCCCATCATTTATTTTAATTTTTTTTAAAATTATATTTATTGATCGATTAATTTGAATGACATATTATAAAATTTTATTAATATAAATATATTTTTAATTAATTTACTCATCTACAATATTAAGTTTCAAACTTTGTTTGAAAAACTTAATTTCTAATCTCATTAGCTTAAATGGTTGCTAATTCAATGATTATGAATATGTACAATTATATTTTAAGAATACCTTCAAACTTATTAAAAGATGAATTATAATATAGTATATAATATGAAAATTAATAATAATAAAAAAAACAAACAGGGGCGGCGACTGGGCCCAACATGCGTAATTTTCTAGCAATATGAAATTATAATTTAAGTTTAGTTTATCCCTGTTTGGTAAAGAGAGGTTTAAGGCATAATTAGAGGTTTAACCAGTCAAATCTGTTAATATTGTTGTTTGGTAAACAACGGATTGAAAGAGTGGATTGGGGTGAAATTGCTAATTTTGAAAAAGCTCATAACAGAAGCTTTTTGATATTAAAGGTTTGATATTAGAGTTGTAAAGACTCTTTTACCCTTATCAGTTACCAAAAATCTCAAAATAACCTAAATTAAATAATTTCTCACCCTATTTATAAGCTAATCCTATTTACTTTTTTATTATCACATATTTATATGTGTATTTAAATTTATTAATTAATTAAATTATATTAAAATAATTATATAAATAATAAATTAATATATAAATCATTTGAATATGTTTAGAAAAGTTATATTAAAAATAATTTTATAGATCTAATTAATAATAATTAGATACAAAATATTGATAACTAATAAACTATTCAAACAAGTATTGAATATAATTATGTCCTTATATGTCATTTTGCTTGTTTAAATAAGCTATCATCTATCAGTTAATTTTACCAAACACTTTTATACAATCAGCCAATACAATCTGCTAGTCAAATCAACTAATGCAATCAGCTATCAGCTAATGTAATCCGTTATCCGCTAATTGCCAAACAAGGTATATTAACTTTTTTTTATTTAAGTACTTAAAGTAATTTTGGTCAAAATAGATACATAAAATATATATTTTTAGTTAAAATAAGTACATAAAGTATACTTTTTAATTAAAATATGTACCTAAAGTATAGATTTTGGATTTATCTTTAAATCGCTTAAGATCAAATCTGAATTCAAATCACTTTATTTCTTTTAATTATTGTGATGGACATTTTAAGTTGGATTTATCTTTAAATCGCTTAAAACCAAACCACTTACATTTAAATTTAAAATTGATTCTAATTTTAAATTCCATGTTGATTCATTTAATTAATTTTTAGTTGAATTTATCTTTAAATCGCTTAAAATCAAATCTGAATTCAAATCGCTTTATCTCTATTAATTATTGGATGCCAAATTAAATTTGAATTTAAATCTCATTTTGAAAATCCAATTTAAATTTAAGTTAAAGTTAAAGTTAAATTTCAAAATTTAATTTTAATTGGCCTTATCTTTGCTTCCACTCTTATCTACAAGGTGTTTCAAATTGCATTATCTTCATCTATCCTCCCTAAATCCACGTGCTGGTTTAAGTTTCTTATCAAGAGCTATTTTATTCTTTTTGATTTTTATTCAAGAGCAAACGATTCCAATCTTTCTTCACTCTCTTGGCCTGATTTTTTTTCTTGAACTATTGACTGTCGACTCTATTCTTCAACAACTGGATGAATTGAATTTCACTGCTATGGAACCATGAGTGGTCTTCACTCCTTCGGTCAACTGGGAATCTCCTTCGGATGATTTCGAATTGTCCCTCGTTGGGAAGGTAATCACTTCTAAGAACTTTGACGGCGCGACTTTGATACGCGTTTTTCGTTCGGTGTGGAAAAAGATAAAGTTCTTTCTATTACTGAATTGAAGTCTAACTTTTTTATGATAAAGTTCTTATCGACTACGATACGTAATGATGTACTCAAGCACGAACCTTGGACCTTTTAAAAGAATTGGTTTGCCCTTCTTCCTCTACGTCCTATGTGCTCAATTGATGAGTACTCCTTTACTTATATAAGAATCTGGGTCTGTATTCATCGCATCCCGATTGTTATGATGTTCGACGCTCTTGGTCGCTCCCTTAGGTCCTGCATTGGTACTGTCATCGGAATAAATACTCGGATTATGGACTGTAACACAGGGGACTTCCTCCGGGTCTGGATAATCTTGGATATTTCCAAAGTGATTCGTCGATGTGTGGCTCTAGGCAATTATGGTGAAAAGCCGAAATTATACCCTCTACAGTATGAACGGTTTCATTTGCTTTGCCATGGTTGCGGCATCATAGTTCACCCGGTTTCGTCTTGTACAACGGTTAAGGATAGTGCTTCGGCTAAGTTGCAATATGGGGATTGGCTTTAAGTTGCTCCTAAGAAACCTCAAGAGGGTCCTTCCCACCCGAGAGGTAGAATTTGTTACCTTGGTATCGAAACCTCTACCAATGTTCCTAGTAATGAGACAGGAAAGGGTGTTACATACGATTCGTATGCTGGATTACATAAAGATAAATTGGAAACTCCTATTGACGCAAATATGGGGGAGAGTTATCCAAATGATAATGTTTTTGAGGATTTTTTGGATACTGGTTCTGTCAGTACCGAGCAGGGGCAAGGCCTTTCGGCTGGGACTACTTCTGAATCTGCTGCTCAAGAGCTACTGGACACCGATGCTGGTCAAGGGGACGGACCTAGACAGGTAATCAGGGCTGCACCCGAGTCAGCTGGTGCAAACCCCGCTGCTACGATGCCTACCGACTTAGCAACTGATGCTATGATGAAAACTACACCTAATGCCACCACTGATGGTTCTGTTTTGGTGGTCGATTTTGCGGTTGTGGCTGGCAAGGTAGCCTCAACTATTTTCGCCATCGAGGGTACAAATGGTAAAGCTGCTCTGGGTAAGCCTGATTCAGTTTCGGTGTTGTTCGATTTTTTATGCTTGGTTGGTTCAGCAACCTCCTTTCGTCGTGCCTTCTAATCATGGCAAGCAAGAGGCAGTTACTCGTAGTTCTAAGAGAGGCTTCTCTCTTCTAGAAGTTGTCATGGCTAAGCGGTAGTGTTCTTCACCCCTTTCTAGTGTCAGAGATTCCAAAAATACTAAAGTCGGGATGAGGAGCGTTAAAAAATCTTCGGTGGAAGTTGATATTCAACCTTACTGAGAAAAATAAAGATCATGTGTTGGAAATTTCGGGGTCTCGGTAAGCCTCAGACAGTCCAGTCTTTAGGACAGGTTGTAGCTAGGATTCATCTTGATCATGTTTTTCTCAGCAAAACTCGTTTAAATAGATTTAGTAGTGATAGATTAAAGCTTGCTCTAAATATGCACAACTGTATCACTGTGGATAACAATCATGGTTGTTAAGGTCTTATGCTTTTATGGAATAATAAAATTACTGTTGATTTACTTTCGTATTCCGTTCGCCATATTGATATTGTTATACATTCGGACTTCGACCATTTTCACTTTATCGGTATCTATGGTTATGCTAATAAGAACTTGAAATATAAAAGTTGGGATTTAATTGATAAATTAAGCTCATCCTCGCCTCCGCTTGGCTTATTGGGGGCGATAGTCGTTGCACTCGTTCACAAATTGACAATTTTAGGTATTGTTTATCCCGAAATCACTTGTTCGATTGTAAGCTTGCCAAGGGTTGGTTCACCCGAAATCACTTGGCTTAATGCTCATCATAGTAATCGCATGGTCTCAGAATATAATGCAGATTCATACCACTGTATCATCCTAATGGAAACTACTCAAGTCTATCATGAACAAAAGGTAGCTCGGGATGATCATTTCTGTTTTGACTGTTGCTGGGCACATGATGCTGCTTGTGTGTCCATGATCCAAAATTCTTGTTCGGCCACTTATGGTTCAGCCCTTGATAAAATTCAAGCCGTTGGGGCTTGTCTCCAAACTTGGCAAGACCAACAACGCAGTGACTCTACCAATCATATCGTTGAATTGAATAAACATATTAATTCTTGCCTCCATAGACGTTTTACTGATGCCGATATAGAGGTTTTCCTTGCGGCTCAACGATCTCGAGTCACCTGGCTTTCCCAGGGTGACAAGAATACATCTTACTTCCATGCTCGTACGACGGGTAGGCAAAAGAAAAATAATATTGAAGGTTTGTTTGATCAAAATAATGTGTAACAGGAAGGCACAAAAGATATTATGGGAGTTGTCACTAACTATTTTCAGGTTTTGTTTGCCTCTTCGGATTCGAATATTGCTCCTACGATTCTTTTCAATATTGTCCCTTCTATTACCCCTAAAATGAAAGAGGATTTGACAAGGCCTTTCACTGTGGATGAAATTATTTATGCCTTTCAGGACATTAATCCAAAAAAGCCCCGAGTATTGACAGTCTACCTAGCGGTTTTTACTTGCAGCATTGGGACACGGTCGCCCGGATGTTGTTAATCTGTGCTTGGACTTTCTATCAAGGGATGTGGACATAGCTACGGTAAATCATACAATCTTGGTCCTTATTTTTAAGGTGGATGAACCTACCTTAACGAGACAATTGACCTATTAGTCTATGTACGATAATTTATAAGATTGTCACTAAAGTGCTCGTCAATCGTATAAAGCATGTGCTTCCTTCTTCCATTAGTGATACTCATGCAGCTTTTGTCCGAGGAAGGAATATCATCACTACACCAGATTTTGTATATAGCGGCGAATATTGAACTTATCACGGCGTTTGCAGATCAATCGCCACAAATTGACAAACTTTGCGGCGTTTTTAGCATAAACGCCGCTAAAGAATAACATATAGTGGCATTTGTATAGAAAACGCCGCAATAGGTCTAATTTTAGCGGTATTTATAACAAACACTGCTATAGAAAAATAGAATAAAAAATAATAATAAAAACACTCGGTATTTAAATAGAAAAAGGAAAGAAAAGAGTAAACGCAAAACCCCTATTTTCTCTCAAACCAAAACATCGTCATCATTCTCCACATCGCCGCCGTCGCTCCGATGATCACTTTGGAAAGCCAAAGCAACCAAGATGAAGCCCTCGTCCCTTTCTTAAAAGAGGTATGAATTGGTTTTGAAGGTTACTGATAATAAAAAGGTATGAATTGAGTATCCCTAATTGCTTTTGTAGTAGACTTTGTTTGATTCAATTGTTTTTGAGAAGTGTTAATTAATGTTTATTCCTTAATAATTAGGTTGGGTTTGAGATTAATTAAAAAAATGTGTGCGAATCTGAAAATCTGTTTACGTTGAAAGAATTTGCTCATATGCTTTATGTGGATAACATGCTTGAGATTGTATTTGTATCCTTTCTAGCGTTCTTGAAAAATTGCAGCATTGATTTCCTATTTCTACATCTCTGCTTCTTTGTTTTCTTTTAGATTCCGAAGTTGTTGTACGATGAAACATTCTTTTTAAGTGTTAACAAACTAGATAAAAATAAGCCATACAAAGAAAAGACTAAAGAAATTTGATGACATGGTGATGTTGTTGAGGAAGAAAGAAAGAGGCAAAACTCTTGATCAAATATAACGGGAGACCTAAGTTTCTTGAAATAGCCTTATGAACCTGATCTGGCCCCTTGGTAAAATTTATTGTGGACTTGAATGTTTGTGAGATTAGATATATTTCTTACATTGGTATGCTCATTTTTTTCCTATGTATTGGGAGGGTCATATCCCCATAATCAGTTCTGGATATGCATTAGAGACAATTGTCAGGCACAAGTACTTAAAGAAAAATGAAGAGTTTGAGTGACATAGCTTCTTAGTTTCCTAAATTTTCTTGAGGCAAGTTATTTAAAATATATATATATATATATATATATATATAAAAGAAATAGCAGATAAAACTGATTCTTTTCTCCATTTATACTACTTCATAAGCAGTGATAATGCATGAGTGTATTGGGAGTTTGTTAGTTTTTTTTTTTGAACTCTTGGCAGGAAAGGGAAGGCTAGGGAAATTGCATTCAAAAATCTTTAGGGATATGTTTTAATGGGGTAGCATTAACTGGTGAAGGGCTAATAGTTTGGTGTTATTTTGAAATTATCTATTATATGAGTAAAACATGGCATGTGGCTCTTAAGTCTTTCCTTGTTTTGAGATCTTGAAAATTCCTTTATTTCCATGAAATCTGAATTGCTCAGTTGTGTTCAGAAAAGTTTAAGTATTTCTTTAACCCACAATTTTAGTCTATACTTGAAACCATGAATTTAAAGACGATAAAAGTATACGAATTTAAACCCGTCAGGTATATCTAACCTATTTGTCATTGGATGATCGGTTATCTGAACATACATCCTTAAAATTTTGTGTGATTGAAAGGTTTTTTTGAATGGGTGTGATTGAAAGGTTAGTGTTAGAATTTAAGGATTGATGATATGATGGCAGAAAAAGGTCAATTATTCATTTTGACCCTAATATCTCAAGCTTAAATGATGCAGGAGCATAATTGCAGTCTTAAGGTCCAATGTGATTTGGTTTTGATTACATAGATGCGCTGATTAACATTTTACCTTCTTCAGGTAAAGAGCTACTTGTTCAATTCTGATGGAAGAGATGTGGTTTTTCATATGATCGACAATTTCCTAATTTAATCCTGGAAAGGTGGCCGACGGTACTTTATCAATGGGTAAGCTCACTCACTACTATTGTATAATATGCTCAATTGTCTCGCATGAGAATGAACGTTGTGGTGTATTTGTTCTTTTGGTGTGGAAACATTGTCAATATTGTAAAGTCTTGTGACCTGTTCATATAAGTTTTTTTTCTTATATCTTATAGCTTTCTTTTATCTTTGCCATGATACCTCTGATTTATTTCTTCTACTTCCAAGTATATCATTGTTCTCATTTTGTGGCTTCATTATTTACTACTACTATACTATTCTAAGAAGCACTGACAGAACTATGTGAAAATTTGGTTCAATCAACCCGCATGAAAGGCCGGAAGAAGAATTGGTGGGTATTTTTTGTTTTAATATTTAATTTCTCTTTTCTGTTGAAAGAATGATTGGGTTATTTGAGTACAATTGATGTTTGATAATGGTGATTTGAGATTTACAGCAAGATAAAAGAAGGCGGTGAGGATCTTTCCTAGGCCAACTACTGACCCCCTTCGTCTCATTGTCCATGGCCATACGTTGATTTAGTATCGATGTGCTTATGTTGTTCCAAAACTCACCTAATGTTCTTATCAGGCTGGTGGTATTTCAAAGACACTTTCCCCAACCATTGGTATTGATGTTGATGTTCAGGCGAAATAAATAAGAGAGCCAAGTTCTTTTTCCCCACTAAAAGCTGAAAATATATGAATCTTGAACAATAATACTTATTGTGAACCATGGTGTTATTCGCCTTTTGTTTGAATGTAATGCATTTTAGATTATTATATATGTATGCTTTTTTGATTTTTTTGAAAAATGGCGTTATTCGCGGCGTTTGTAAACACAAACGCCACTAAAGACCAGTTATTCATGTCGTTTGTAAAAAAAAAACGACGCTATAGATCTTGACTTTTTGCGGCGTTTATTAAAACAAACGTCACTAAAGACCAGTTATTATAGATCTTGTTTTTTTGCGACGTTTATAAAAATAAATGCCACTAAAGAAAAACAAACGTCGCTAAAGATTGTGACTTTTTGCGACATTTTGTACCAAAAAAACGCTGCAAACTGTTGCGGCGCTGGTTTCAGCGGCACTTTTCTAAGCGCCGGGGAAGTTTTTAGCGGCGCTAAAAACGTCGCTATATGACAAAAAACGCCGCTAAAGACTTATTTTGTTGTAGTGCATGGACAATATTCTTATGGTCCACGAGTTGGTGCACTCTCTTAATTCGATTGACACTAGTCTTTTTCAGGGTGCCACTCTTAAATTAGACATGGAAAAGGTATTTAACCATGTTGAATGGTCCTTCATCCAGCGTGTTATGCTAAAAATGGGCTTCGCTACTACATGTGTTGATATTTGTATGAGGTGTATCTCATCGATTTCATTTATTGCTTGAGTCAATGGTTCGCTATCACCGGTTTTCTATCCTCAGTAGGGTTTAAGGCAGGGGACCTTTCTTCCCCTTTTTATTTCTCATATGCACTCAAGGCCTCTCGGCTACACTCACCGTTGAGCAACAGGCGGGGCCGTCTTCAGGGCCTCTGCGCTAGTCGCCACAGGCCTAAGGTAAATCACCTACTTTTTGCCGATGATAGTATGATTTTCATCTAGAATAATATTGCGGAAGTTGTACGAATTAAAGAAATCTTTCTTCTCTATGTTTCCTCCTCGGGTCAAGCGGCCAACTTTGCGAAATATACCATCTTTTTCAGCTTTCGCGCTTATCTTAATCATAAGTAAGTGGGCCATGACATTCTTCAAGTTCGGGAGGTGGACGATATGAGGGTTTATCTTGGCATTCCCCTCTTAATCGGGGAAAATAAAACGACTTCCCTGGGGTTTGCTCGGGACAAAGTGAATTCACATATGTCCAGTTGGAACCAAAATCTCCTCTCCTTCAGTGGATGGGAGGTTTTCATTAAATCTGTGGTGCAATTGTTACCTCAATACGTAATGTCTTGCTACCTGCTACCTAGAACCCCATTGACGATATGCCTAAATCTTTACAACGTTACTGGTGGTTTGGTCGCAATAATAAGTGAGGCTAGCCTCTGATTGCTTGGGACTATTTGTTCCCCTAAGAATGTTGGTGGCATCGATTTTTGCAATATGCAAATCTTTAATGTTGCTTTGTTAGGCAAACAAATTTGGCGTTTGATCATTGAGCCTGATTCATTGTTATCTTGTGTCTACAGGCACAATACTTCTTTTCAGGAATATTTCTGACGCCGAGCCCAATAAAAGAGCTTCTTTTGCTTGGAAAAGTATACACGAGGCCATGCAAAAACTTTACTCTGGCTTGTTTTAAAGGTCGTGTATCAACATCAAGGTATGATTACACAAGGATAGATGAGGCGATGCGTCTGCAATCAATTTGTACGAAGATTACAGAGACGACACCGAGCTGCATGTTCGTTGTCGCGATTTTATGATGCATGGGTAGCCTAGATGGGACGAGCCTAAAGTCTGCCATTACTTTGACCTAGACGATGCTAGCACCATTCTTAATGCTCCTATTATCAATGATCGACACGACACGATTCTTTGGAGCAACCATGACTCTGGTGTCTACTCGGTTAGGTCGGGTTACTTATTCTTACAACTCTCGCCTGCTTCTATAAATAGGCTTTCACGTATTTGGAAGATTATATCCAAGTTGTCGGTTCTCCTAAAGATTTGGTCATTTGGTTGGCGTGCAGATCACGATGCTCTACCAACAGGCCAAAGGATTAGGGCGGCGGACCTGGCTCCCAGAACATGCCCCTCTACCACATAGCCCCGGAAATGACCCTTTACGCCTTACATGACTGCCTAAATGTGGCCGAGGCCCTTCATTTGGATTTTATGACGCATGCTCTTATATCCAGTAACACTACGTTTATGCTCTCTTGGCTTGATGAGGGGGCCGCTATTCTCACAGGTCACTCATTTGCGTTGCTGCTTAAGGTTTTGTGGAATTTGTGGAATCGACAGAATGATTGGGTTTAAAATGAACGACTCTAACCTCCTTGGCTCACGATTATCAACTCTAGAGCCTTCTTCGAGACTATGCTGCAGCCACAACGACCAGATATGTCCTGACGTTGAATGAAAAATTGGCACTCGCGAACCCGCGCTGGCAACTTCTCGGGCTGTGACTATCAAGATCAACACAAATGGAGCCTTCAATCTGAAGACTAAGGATACTGACATTGGAGTTATTGCGCGTGATGCTAGCGGTGCAGTATTTGACGGGCTAGCTCAACACTCGACTGATTGCATGGATGTATCTTTGGTTGAAGTACAAACGGTTTTTGTAGGCATTCAATTTGGCCGTGATAGAGGCTGGTTCAATATTGTTATTGAGACTGATTCAACCATTGTGTTGAATAAATTGAATCAACAATGTAATGATTTGTCGACTCTGAGTCCTCATATTAACCATGCTCGTCTTCTGCTTGTCGATGCGGATGGTTATTGTGTTCGTTTTGTTCCTAGGGCGGTTAACATTGTTGCCCACGCGCTTGCCTCTAGGGCACTTCGGTCTATGTCGTTTGTTTTTTTCTGACTTGGTTTATCCCGAACATATACACTATGTTGTAACCGACGAGATTCAATTTGCATTAATACATTCAGGGTACTCTTTTTCCCTTTGGTGGACAATACCGGCCTTCAGCCCGAGTGTGACTTTAGAGGGGCTTTTAACAAGGCCCATCTTTTTCTTTAAAAAAATATAGTTTTTTTGTTAAAATAAGAGTGTTTAATCTCATCCATCAATTTCACTCATGCAATGGTCATGATTAGTGTAAAACTAAATGAGTTTTACAGCATGTAAGTGGATCTCATCCCTATATATAGAGAGGGGGGGGGGGGAGAATGAGAGAGATATGATCCTCTTACACTATGTAAAACTTGAAAGTTTTACACTTTTTTTGGACTGTTAGATGAAGGTAAATGGATGGATGTGATTATCCGTAGAAAATGTGAAGATTATCACAAGAAAAAATAGAGGAAATAATATTAGCCATTTATTACCATCACCCAAAAAAGTGTAAATACTCTATGTGTTTAAATGAAAAAGTTAATATACTTTAAAATGCTTATTTTGACCAAAATAATTCTTTATGTATTTATTTTGACCCTAAAAAATATATTTTAATTACTTTCTTTCACGAAAAAATACTATAGGTACCTATTTTGACCAAAAATTTTTAGGCACTTAATTTAATCAAAAAATACACTTTATGTACTTATTTTTATTAAAAAAATACTATATGTGTTTAAATAAAAAAGTTAATATACTTTAAATGATTATTTGTAGTATAAGCCGTTAGTTAAATGATAGAATTATACATTATCCTCTCAAAAATTTTAAATTTTAATATCGTCTCTTTGCTCCTATACTATAATACGAATATATTAATAACTTAAATTACTGCTCTATCAAAAGTTATATAAATATGCCATAATTTAAATATAATATAAAAATAATTGTTTTACTTTGATGATGATAATAATAATAATAATAATAATAATAATAATAATAATAATAATTGTTTTACGTCTAAGATTAAAAACAATTATATTCTTTGTTTTGGCCTTTCCACGTATATAAATAAGAAGATAAGGCATGGAATATGACTACATTTAAGGAATTAAAAATATCAGTGTCCCAGTCTTCGATTATCAATCGAAAGAATAGTGTAATATACTACATTTTCTTTAGTCACGATACATTAAAATGGTGGGTAGCACGTGCTTTGTCCCCATCTTATTTGTCTTGTATTTTACAAATTTATGTCTCTTTCTTATTAGTTGGTATAATGTTGGTAAAATAGGGTAATTATTTGATCTATTGCTAGTGATTTTTTTTTATGAGCAGACTTTTAAAATTGTCACATATTTATTTTAGAGGTCATAAATCTTAACTCCTAAATTTAAAACCTTAAACAAAAAATTTTAAACCATAAAATTTATTCTCAAACCTTAAAACCTAACCAAAAATATTAAAACTCTAATCCTAAACCATAAACCTTAACTTATAAACACTAAAACCTAGCGTTTGGGAAAAACAAATTTTCTCCGTTAATACATTGAATATTTTCTCATACACTTATCAACATTTTAGTAGTGTGTGTATTTTTTTAATATTCCGGTGTTATTACATGGTAATGTCTGTTTTTTTACTCTTAGTCTTTTGAAAACACACACTGTATAAATTATTTTACATAAACTCGAGTCACTTAAAAGGAACAACGTTATCTTTTATCACTGAGATCACTAAATGAGTTTGTGTTTGTGTAATTTTTCAATGGTAATGCATCAAATAACTGTTCTTATTTAAAATAGATTTGTCATTTGGCAGACCATTAGTGCATAAGCAGTTTTAATACGATGATAAGTGTTGTTCAAGTATTAAAAAAAACAAATAATAAATATAACATTTATCACCATCTTAATAGTACTTGTGAAATTATCCACCAACTTCTCCATTATCATCTCTTTCTGTTTATTCTTCTCCAGTGTTTTCAACAATGCATCAAATAATTATCTTTTATCATCTCTTTCTGTTTGTGTATCTTTAGTGATATTTTAGGTGTAATTATATTAAGTGTTTTTCTATGATTGTACCATAGAACAACTTGAATCCCTGATTCTTCGTCTCCAATGCTCATGAAATAAGACATTTATTGTATATGGTGGTGGTGTCAGGATTTTTATATAATAGGGTCAGAGTAGAGTACGAGGTATGAAAGACTCTTGTACTGCTATAATATTGTATTGTTAATCCTATACCCAATAAATGAAGTGTGTTCAAATATAATATTTCTTTTGAAAAATTCTATAATATCTTTAAAAATCTATACCCAACAAATCAAGTGAGGTCAATTACACTCCCAATTTCTATATTACCTATGTCGATGCTTGTATCACCATCAAACAATTTTCATAAGCTGAACTAAGATACTCACATGACCTCAAACTCAAGTCCAATATTATGAGCATAGGAAGGAAGACGGCTGTTGGGTGTTTAGAGTTGGTGGGGTTTAGAGTTTATATATTACAGTATAATAATATTTTTAGATTAATGAGTAATTTTACTGATATTAGAAAAACAAAAAGAGGAAATGGTTAATAAACGAAAAGCTATTCAAAAAATATAGTTAATTGTTCATTGAACATTTGATAATTTTAATATTTATTTAAAAGGTATTAAAAATAATAATTTTAATAGTGTGTAACATTAGTGGTGTCCAGTGGTGCGTGTCATTTATTATTGACTTATTAATAATTTCTATAAATTAATAATCTCTATATAATAATATTTTTTGGGTCCCAACTTGAGCCCAAGATCTAAATTAATAATTTCGTTAAATTAATAATATAATAATTTTCCGAAAGACTCTTATATAAATTCATGGTCCCTTTATATTATAAATTAATAGTTTTATAAAGTTACAAATATAACTAGGACAACTTAATAAAATATGATTATATTGTTGTTTGTTTCTTTTTAAAATTTAACTTTGGCTTTATTTCATCTCTAACTTTCCTTACCATACATGAACTTGCATTAAGTTTTAACTAGTAGTATGTACTACAATGAACTTTGTTTTTAAGGGTATGTATTATATTTAATTAGTAACATGGTGCATGAACATCATTCAATTTGTCCATACAATGTATATGTCTTATTCATGAAGAATAATGTAGGTTCGTTGAATCGGAAAAAATCTCTTTAAACTAATAAATTATTAACTTATCGATTAATTATTATAATTAAGTTTAGCCATCATTTAAAAATAAGTATTATAATTAAGTTTACGAAACGGGAGCTCCAAGTTAAAAATGCTGAATATCAAATAGTATTTCAAATAGAGTTTACAGACTCAATAACTCGTAAGGTCCTATGAATACATAAACCCAAAACTAAATACTAAGCATTATACTCTGAAGCGATGCGGTGCTGGGAGACCCCTTCATGATGTGCTCCTCGATCACGATCAACCTAAAAACATGCGAACAGAAACAACAATTTTGAACACTAAGCTTACAAAGCTCAGTGGTACATTTTTAATTTACCACAATTCGTGATTATCATAAAATAAGCATGCAAGATAAATATAGTTTAGAAAGCATAGATAAGACTTCACTATCTATGAGTCATCACCTAGCCTACACAAGCTAGAGTTCTTAGATCACCTATCCTAATGCATCATTAAATCTACAAGAAGTCTTACATGATGCACAAAGCTTTGCCATACTCGAGGTCACATAGCCTATCAAGTTACTCGAGCTCACTCAGCCCATCGAGTTAATGCATTTATAAGCTATTATTCATAGCAGCCACACAACAGACATAAATAAATCCATACACCATCTATATAATGGCATACGAAGCCCTACTTTATCTGTGTTCACACAACCGTCAAGTTAAATGGACCATATCCGGATCACCATAGCCACATATATGTCCTAGACATACTTGGATCACATTAGCCATAAGTAGTTTTTACCTGAGGCCACTCAGCCTATCAGGTTACTCGAGCTCACATAGCTATCGAGTTAACAACCTTATCTGAATCACCATAGCCACAAATAGGTTTCTAACTGCACCCAGATCACTCAGCTCATGGGTACGTCAGATGTATTTGTTCACTCAGCCCGAAGTACACATCCTCTTATACAAGTACCATAGTACTAACTCTAGGACATTCAAATTTCTTTTACAACAATCATAAGATAATACACGCTCCTCAAGCATTCATACACCTCACCAAAAGGTAAGTGGCACCAAGCCAAGCCATAAAGCAAATGCCCCCCGACATGATACTAACCAACATAGTTATCTCGATTTATCACTAACCAAGTTATTACACGAAACACTCATCTATGAGGGTTAAATCTCAGTTTCTAAGTTTTACAATTCATTTTACTACATTAGAGGTCCCTTGGACCATAGTCCTTGAATTATCAACCACTTGAACTCATTTTCAGTATTCATTGGCAAATTGCCTAGTGGGTACCGATACCCAACCATGCGTACCAATACTAGTCTCTGGGTATCGATACCTAGACAAAGGGTACCAATACTCGAGCTTCAATAGGAAGGAGGTTGACCGTTAACCATGTATCGGTACATGAACCCCACGTACCGATACCCCTTTAGTACCGATACACACCTAAGCGTATCGGTATGAACCTTCGCTATTGAAATTTGATGAAACAATAGGGTACTGATACGGCCAGGGCTCGTACTGATGCGCCCTTCAGAACATAGAGTGCTGATACATGCTCATTTTGTATTGGTACCAAAGCCTAGAAATGGCTTTCAAGGCTCGGAAAATCACTTCCCAAGCCCCCAAAATGTAACCTTTAACCCATTAATTCGATCCTACATCTTATTGAAGTTGTTTAAGGTGGTTTATTACCATTTTAATACTTATTAACGATTAATCTGGGATTTACCATTAACAAAGCTTTAAACTACCTAAACACCACAACTACCAATCTTACACCATAAAAATCAAACAAAGCAATGACTTTATGATCTTCAAGAAGAGTAGGAGTCAGAGATGTACAGACCTTTTAGCAAGAATCTTGAATTTGCTTCACCCACTTACTTTCCTCAACTTCTTCTCTTTATCTCAAACTTGAATAAACCCAATTCACATCCTTTTCCCATAAAAACATGGAAAATGAATCAAAACTTGAAATAACAACTAAGGGAGGGTTTAAATACAAATATATACCCTTTTAATCAACGGATGAACCTTAAAATCCATAAAGCTTTAAACTTTCCAAAAACCCACTAACAAAACTATAACCTCTCGTCCTGGTCTAACCAACTGACCGAATCGAACGAGTTACACGGGGAAAACCGAAGCGAAACCCGTTAAGATCTCACCCCGATTAGCAACCCTATTTTTCCCCTTTAGTTATCTTATCTAAATGCTATATTTGACCCTACATAAGATAACCAAACAGCGGAAAAGCAACCATCAATTCGATTCAAGCAAAATTGACAATTTAAGACAAATCTTTATCCATTTAGCTAAGGGCGTATCGATACTCCAAAGGACCGTATCGATACGCCTTCAACGGTCAACCTTCCCCAAAGTCAACTCTAAGAGTCCATATCGATACCCTCTAAGGCTGGTATCGATACCCTCTAAACGGTCAAAAACTCAAAGTCAACCCTAAGACCGTATCGGGACGCCAAAGACCCGTACCGATACCCCAATTTCTCGTCAATTTCTCAGATTTCTAGAGAGCAAATAGGGTATCGATACACCCCCCGTATCGGTACGCTAGGCTTAAAAACAATGGACCTTATCGATACCGCCCATGGGCGTATCGATAATCGATACCTCCCTTGGGCGTATCGATATGCCCTACACATAAAGTCTACAAATTTCGATTTTAAGCACAAAGAAGCTAACTTAAACACCTTAAGCAAGTCTATGACCAACTCTAAACATGCATACAACCTAAGGCAACCAAGAAATACTCATTTAAGGCACATCAACATACAACAAGGCTAAAAATCAACAAGGCAAGGTTTAACTAGCAACAAAAATGGTTAACATCCACAAAGGGGTCAAGATCCATATTAAGACATGCTTCAACATTTTATCATGGTAACAAAAAAACAATAACAAGACTTAGGAGTTTGAACACCAACTCCATACAAAAGCCTAATATTCCCATTGTCTAAGCATTATTACAAGACATAAACCATACTTTGAGCTTAGCAAGAACTCCAAGAATCCCTTCCTTGCCCACTTGCTTCCTAAAGCCTCTAACGATCTGCATTGTTGGAAAAGGAGAGAGCGTAAGCTCAAAGCTTAGTGAGCGGAGATCTAAAACACAACAACAATGCAGTTTTAAAACATAAATCTTAGTTAGGGGAAACAAAACCATTTAAGGAAGAGATGTAATAACACAAGCATAGACCAAACATGGTTTGCACATGCACAACCATTCCTGGTGGGACTACACATCACCATACTCTTCTACTAGTCACTACCGGTGGGACTACACATCACCGTTAGCAACGACAACCATCACATGAGGCTTGACATCAACATCGACTACACAACAACACTAAAACGGAGAGTAAAGACAATCCACATTTCACACAACAACACTAATGATCGCACACGCCAACACTTAACAAAACAAGGTAATGTAGCAAACTTACACTTTGGTTTAGGCTAGCCTTTAAGGCTCCACCCAAACCCCCAAGAACCCTCTTGAAAACATTTTAAACTTCAAAACATTACCACTCACTGATAGAGCCCAAACGAAAGCCGAAACACCGTTCTCAAACCCCCATATCACCCGGTATCGCGTCCAAAGTACCCGAACTCATTTCCCCTGTTTCTCATCAACCAAAAAAAAGTATTACTCCTCTACTCTTCCATAAATTCACTGTCAAACATCAGTTCACAAATCCACAACATTCTTTCAACGATTCAAAGCCGAAATCCATCAAAATACCATTCAAACCCGTTCTTAAGCAAATCCCAGCAATAACCCATCAAGTTAAACATTCCAAACACACCAAAATCATCTAAAAACACCCCCAACATCAAAGAAACCACCAGCCATGTTTTTAACCCAAAATCAAGCCAAAAACTCAACTTTTTCAACCCAAAAATCCCATTTTTATACCCATTTCGGGTTGCCTACTTTTAACCTCTATTTTAGCATTTTTAGGACATCAAAACAAGATTAAAAACACCCCTAAACACAACATTTAAATACCTATACGAAAATCCATTCATCCTTCCTCTTTTCAAACTCATGATATTTTGTAAAACTTTGAACAATGAGTTTTTAAAGAAATATTTAAACAATAATAAGCTCAAGGGAAGGAAAATCGAAACAAGGGAGATATTACCTTGTAAACTTGTGTGTGTGTGAGGATTGCTCCAAGGGAATAGTGGAAATGGTGGCTTTGGCAAAGTAACGTGAAAAAGAAAGGAGGAGGAAGATGGTGACTTCTTTTTGAATAAAATACCCTTTTTGTTTTAAAACCCCCAAATTCCCTTTTTGCCCCTCACTCAATAAAAGACCCCTTTTATTGTTATTTAATAAAGTCTTCTTTCGAAAAAACTAACTCGAACCGGTTTAACCCAATGCCCAAACCCGAGTATCTTCCAGGCCCCAAACCCGGGCATTACAACTCTCCCCCACTTAAGGAATTTCATCCCCGAAATTACCTGATGGAAAAAGATACGGAAACTATCAGTCCATGTCTTCCTTTCTCTCCCAAGTAGCATCTTCCACACCTCGGTGTCTCCACAAAACCTTGACTAACTCGATAGACCTCCCACGCAACACTTTCTTGTCCGTAGCAAGAATCTCAACCGGCTCTTCATCATATGACAAGTCGGGGTTCAACTTGATCTCTTTCACTGGCATTACATGAGACAGATCTGATCTATACTTCCGAAGCATAGAGACGTGGAACACATCGTGAATCTTCTCTAGCTCGGTCGGGAGTCTCAATCTATACGCAACGAGACCAATCCTCTCAACTACCTCATAAGGTCCAATGAATCTCGGACTTAACTTACCTTTCCTACCAAACCTCATCACCTTTTTCCAAGGTGAGACTTTTAAAAACACTTTTTTGCCCACGACATACTCTATCTCTTTTCTCTTCAAATCGGCATACAATTTATGTCGGTCTGAAGCTGCCTTCAAGCGATCACATATCAACTTTACCTTCTCGGTAGTGCCCTTAAGCAAGTCAGGCATAGGAACAAGCTTCTGCCCGGCCTCAGCCCAAAAAATAGGTGTCCTACACCTCCTACCATACAGAGCCTCATATGGTGCCATCTAAATACAAGCCTAATAACTGTTGTTGTATGCAAACTCTACTAACGGTAGGTGTTTCTCCCAAGAACCCTGAAAGTCGATGATACAACACCTCAACATGTCCTCCAACACCTGAATAACTCTCTCCGATTGACCATCTGACTGCGGATGATACGAAGTACTAAAGTTCAACTAAGTACCCAAGGCACGATGCAAACACTCCCAAAATCTAGCTGTAAACCTCGGATCTCGGTCTGATACAATCGATTTCGGCACCTCGTGCAATCTCACTATCTCACTAATGTACAGATCGGCCAACTTATCTAAGGTGTAGGTAGTATGAATTGGTATGAAATGGGCACACTTAGTGAATCTATTGACTATCACCCACACTTAATTCTTCTTTGAAGGAGTCAACGGTAAACCCGACACAAAGTCTATGGTGATACGTTCCCACTTACATTTTGGAATCTTCAACGGCTGTAACAAGCCTGAAGGAAACTGATGTTCAGCTTTAACTCGCTGACATACCAAAGACTCGTCTTGCAACTGTTTCTCTCGAATCAACTGGACCAACGAAGGTTTAACCTGTAACTCGGCTATCAAACCGCCATCACTGGACACACTCAATCTCGCAAACATGGCTCGCAACTCAACCACCACCTTTTTACTCAAAGCATCGACCACTATGTTTGCCTTACCCGGATGGTACTCTATCATAAGATCATAATCCTTAAGAAGCTCTAACCACCTACGTTGTCTAAGGTTCAGCTCTCTCTGAGTCATCAATTACTTCAAACTCTTGTGGTCGGTATAAACGGTGCACTTCTCACCATAAAGGTGATGTCTCCAAATCTTCAAAGAAAACACTACCGCGGCTAACTCAATATCATGAGTGGGGTAGTTCTTCTCGTGAACCTTCAACTATCTCGAAGCGTAAGCTACAACCTTACCCTCTTGCATAAGCACACAACCTAAACCTATATACGAGGCATCACTGTAAATCACAAACTCTTTCCCTAGTTCAGGCTGAATCAAAATAGGAGCTTCGGTTAAAGTTTTCTTCAACTTCTCAAACGCTTGTTGTCTTGCATCTGACCACTCATACGGAACAATCTTCTGAAGCAATTTAGTCAAAGGTGCCGCAATCTTCGAAAACCTCTCGACAAATCTTCGATAATACCCCGCCAAGCCTAGGAAACTACGGATTTATGTCACCGAATTCAGTTGCTTCCAACTCACTATGGCTTCTATCTTCTTGGGATCCACACTAATCCCATTGGCCAAGATCACATGGCCTAGGAAGACTACCTCTTTAATCCAAAACTCGCATTTACTCAACTTGACATATAACTGATTCTCAAGAAAAGTCTAAAGCACTAGCCGCAAATGCTCATCATGCTCTTCTTCGGTCCTAGAGTACACTAGGATATCATCTAGGAACACTACCATAAACCTATCCAAAAACTCGTGGAACACTCGGTTCATCATATCATAAATGCTGCTGGTGCATTAGTCAAATCGAAAGGCATTACCAAGAACTCATAGTGCCCATAACGTGTACGGAAAGCAGTCTTCGGTATGTCCACATCTTTCACCTTCAACTAATAGTAACCAGGTCTCAAATCAATCTTCGAAAACACTGAAGCACCTCTCAAATGATCAAGCAAGTAATCTATCCGAGGAAAAGGGTACTTGTTCTTCACTGTTACCTTGTTCAACTGCTTATAGTCTATACACATCCTCATACTACCGTCCTTTTTCTTCACAAACAAGACCAGAGCACCCCACGGAGAAATATTAGGCCTAATGAAACCTCTATCTGACAATTCCTAAAGCTGTGTTTTCAACTCTTTCGGTGCCATTCTATACGGAGCAATAGACACGGGTGCAGAATCAGAATACATCTCAATAGCAAACTCAACTTCTCTATCTGGAGGCAAACTCGGCAACACTTCTGGAAAAACACTCGAAAAATCACAAACTGTGTTGATGTCTTGCGGTCTAACCTCACCCATATTTAGATTCATCACATAAGCCAAGTACGCCCGACAACCCGAATCCATCAATCTCTGAGATTCTAGAGGAGAAACAACATTGGACAAGAACTTAATGTTCTCGCCCACCACTATGACTTCAAAATCATTCGTAATTGTTGAGTTGATCACACAATTGCAAATGGCCAAGAAGGAGGGTGAATTGGCGATAAAAATTTTGGTGGGTGAAAATATGGAAAAATAAAAATATGTCACAAAGCAATTAGAGTGGTTCAAGTTCTCCAAACGAACTCTACATCCACTACCTTAATTCCCACTAAGGATTTTCAACCAATTCACTACTTGAATTCTTCCCCTTTTCTTGGATGATGAGGGAACCTTACAATTTGATTAAGCTTTCTACCCAAAGCTTAATCCACTCAATTTTACAAAGAGAAGTATTTGGTAAACTCTAAAAGTTCATCTCAAAGGATAATTGTTTACCCAATTACAATTTCACACTCCCCAAACTCACAATAAAAGATTACAATAAGAATACAAGAGTTGGGTACAAGAATTTGACTCTAAAGGTACAAAGTTTGGATTTGAGTGCTTTGATGTTGCTTGTAGGTTCAATAGTTGTTGCTTGTTCAATTGAGACTTATTTTTATACCCTTGCATTGAATTCTAGCCGTTTGGGTAGTTGGGATAATCAATAGAGCCGTTGGGATGTAATTTCCCGTAATAAATACAACTCAGCTGCCTACCATATCAGTACAACTAGGGGGCGTATCGGTACCTGTATCAAAGAAGAAATAGCCGTTGTGACTGAAAACATCGCGTATCGATACGCTTAGAGGGCGTACCGGTACGGTTTTTAAGGGGCGTATAGATACGGAAGGGCGTATCGATACGGTATTTGCTCACTAGAATCCCAACTTTGGTTTTGACAAAGAGTGTATCGATACGGCTACTTAGCATATCGATACGGTATAACAGTCATTTAAATTTTAGGATACAAACTAATTGACAAGCCAACAATTGAAAATTAAATGCAAAGATTTTGCAAAGATAAGCAAATCATATCGATACGGTTGTAAAACGTATCGGTACGCTATGGTCTATTAAAATTCCAGTGACTAAAAACCGTATCGATACGCCTAAGGGTATCGATACGCCTGGGCGTTTTGCTGAAGTTTGGCTTGAAAATACATAATTTGACTTAGTGAATTTTGAACATTTAAGAGAGTTTTGTCTTGAAGTATAGTTTGGTTCAAAAAGACTTGTCAATAGCGAGACTTTGAAGAGTACTTAAAAAATTATTGTTTTGCAAATTAGTCCTTAAGTTTAGGTGTTATATCAAAATCAATTTTGCTTTCACAGTAAGCCTCAAGGTGACTCTCTTGGTCTCAAAGTCTACCCTAGCTCTATGCTCTATGAGTCAATCCATGCCCAAAATCACATCAAAACCATAGAACGGTAACTCCATCATGTCGACCGGAAACACGTGGCCCTGAACCATCAAAGGACGCCTACTATACATCTTCCTAACTACCACGGTATCACCGAAAGAACTAGTAATACTTACACCTACCTCTAACCACTCTTAAGGTCGACCTAGGGACCTTGCATGTTCAACAAAAATATACGAATGTGTCGAACCCGAATCTATCAAAGAAAGCAAAGTCAATGACTGTAACGAGAAATTACCCGCGATAACATCCGTGTCATTCCCAGCCTCTCGCTGTGCATACACCCTAGTCGGTCCTCCACCCTCGGGCTAAACTTCCACCACATGAGCTAAGTTCCTCTAACCATCGTTCCTCGACTGAAAGTTACCACGACCGCGCCCACGGCCTCTCTGATGCTCAAAACCCCTAGCTGGAGTCGGTTCGCCCCTAGCCGGGTGTGGACAGTTACGACTCAAATCATCTCGAGAACCACGGTTCCAGCATACCCCAAAGGTACCCATACACTTGATCTAATGGCGTCTCTCGCATCTAGTGCACTCAGGAGTGTAAACAACAACCCCTTGGCCCTGGTGGCCCCGTCCATGGTTACCGCCCCTATGTCTCGAATCGAGCTGATACCTCATATCTCCATGCCTCTTGGCATGATCTCTGTCCCAATCCACATGTCTCTTTCTGGAATCGGACCCACTAGCACGAGCACTCGAGCCTAAGTTCTACTCAATATCCTTGGCCCTAGAGACCAAAACATCAAACTCGGTATAGTTAGAGGCAAGCATACAAGTCTTCACATCTCTAGTCAAACTATAACGAAAGCGCTCACACCGTTCCCTTTCACTGGGAACCAATTCGGGAGCATACTGGCCCAACCTCACAAACTGAACCTTATACTCGGACACCGTCTTGCTACCCTGAACCAAGGCCATAAATTCTCTCTTCTTCTCATCTTGATATCAGACTCCAAGATACTTCTTCTTAAAGGCAGTTCTGAAGAATTTCCAAGTGACATTCGCCTCTGCCATACCCGAAGTAACAGTGGTCCACCAAGCATACACATCTCCCTAAAGTAAGGAGACAACACAACCCAACTTACGAGTGTC
This sequence comes from Hibiscus trionum, assembly GCA_030270665.1. Classification (NCBI taxonomy): domain Eukaryota; kingdom Viridiplantae; phylum Streptophyta; class Magnoliopsida; order Malvales; family Malvaceae; genus Hibiscus; species Hibiscus trionum. The sequence continues at coordinate 112,178 of BSYR01000018.1, forward strand.
TGAGCACTCCATCTGACCCAAGATGCGTGTAGTACTCTTGAGCCAAGCCTCTGAACCCTCGGGAGTTAAACCACAGAACTCGACTCCACCCAAGCTATAGAGCCTCTCAAGGGGTAAAACCAGTCCCCGCACCCTGAGGGGGTGCTGCAGCATGCATACTGGCCAAAGTTGTCTGAAAAGCTTCGGCTATAGTCTGAATCAAATGAGTCATGTCCGCACCTGCCGGGCTCTGACCCGCCTGAGTTCCATTAACCCCAACATTTTCATCGGCCTAAGGTCCATTACCATCACCTCCAGCATTCGCACCGGCCTGAGGCACAATACCTTCGCCACCCACCTCATTACCATCGGGAGCAGGAGGAACAGGAGGCACATCCCTGGGTGCCTGGTCACCTGCTCTAGTTGTCCTCTCGGTCTTACCATAACGAAGATAAAATCTAAAACAACAAACTCATCACACACAAGAAAACATGAGGTTAGCAAGGGCAAGGATCCAAGTTCTCAAGCTCTTTAAACCAAAACCATTTTCCAATAACAACACCTAGCAACGGGAACACTCGACTAAACCTCAACCAACAACAAGATCAATAAAGCATGCCTTCATACACCGTGCAATAGCAAACAACCAAAAAACCAACTTACCTTCCGAGGAGACCTCGTAACTGAGGCTCTGATACCATCAAATGTAATCCCTCGTCCCGGTCTAGCCAATAGACTGAATCGAACGGGTTAAGATCTCACCCCGATTAGCAACCCGTTAAGATCTCACCCCGTGCAATAAAGTGAAACCCGTTAAGATCTCACCCCGATTAGCAACCCTATTTTTTTAAAATATCTTATCTAAATGCTATATTTGACCATAAATGAGATAAGAAAATAGCAGAAAGGCAACCATCAATTCGATTCAAGCAAAACTAACAATTTAAGACAATTTTTTATCCATTTAGCTAAGGGCGTATCGATACTCCAAGGGACCGTATCGATACACCTTCAATGGTCAACCTTCCCTAGATTCAACTCTGAGAGTCCGTATCGATTCCCTTCAAGGCTGGTATCGATACGCTCTCAACAGTCAAAAACTCAAAGTCAACCCTAAGACCGTATCGGTACACCAAAGACTCGTACTGATACCCCAATTTCTCGCCAATTTCTCAGATTTCTAGAGAGCAAATGGGGTATCGATACGCCCCCGCGTATCGGTACGCTAGGCCTAAAAACAAGGGACCTACTCATTTAAGGCACATCAACAAGGCTAAAAATCAACAAGGCAAGGTTTAACTAGCAACCAACATGCTTAACATCCACAAAGGGGTCAAGAGCAACATTAAGACATGCTTCAACATTTTATCATGGTAACAACAAAACAATAACAAGACTTAGGAGTTTGAACACCAACTCTATACAAAAGCCTAATATTCTCATTGTCTAAGCATTATTACAAAACATAAACCATACTTTGAGCTTAGCAAGAACTCCAAGAATCCCTTCCTTGCGCACTTGTCTCCCAAAGCCTCTAACGATCTGCATTGTTGGAAAAGGAGAGAGCATAAGCTTAAAGCTTAGTGAGCGGAGCTCTAAAACACAACAACAATGCAGTTTTAAAACATAAATCTTAGTTAGGGGAAACAAAACCATTTAAGGAAGAGATGTAATAACACAAGCATAGACCAAAAATGGTTTGCACATGCACAACCATTCCCGGCGGGACTACACATCACCGTTCACAACAACTAGCAGTTTTTCGATGGGACTACACATCATCGTACTCTTCTACTAGTCACTACCAGTGGGACTACACATCACCGTTAGCAACGAAAACCATCGTGTGAGGCTTGACATCAACATCGACTACACAACAACACTAAAACGGAGAGTAAAGACAATCCACATTTCACACAACAACACCAATGATCACACACACCAACACTTAACGAAACAAGGTAATTTAGCAAACTTACACTTGGGTTTAGGCTAGCCCTTAAGGCTCCACCCAAACCCCCAAGAACCCTCTTGAAAACATTTTAAACTTCAAAACATTACCACTCACTGATAGAGCCCAAACGAAAGCCGAAACACCGTTCTCAAGACCCGTATCACCCTATATCGCGTCCAAAGTACCCGAACTCGTTTCCCCTATTTCTCATCAACCAAAAACAAAGTATTACTCCCCTACTCTTTCATAAATTAACTTTCAAACATCAGTTCACAAACCCACAACATTCTCTCAACGATTCAAAGCCGAAATCCATCAAAATACCATTCAAACTCGTTCTTAAGCAAAGCCCAGCAATAACCCATCAAATTAAACATTCCAAACACACCAAAATCATCTAAAAACACCCCTCAACATCAAAGGAACCACCAGCCATGTTTTCAACCCAAAACCAAGCCAAAAACTCAACCTTTTCAACCCCAAAATCCCATTTTTATACTCATTTCGGGTTTCCTACTTTTATCCTCTATTTTAGCAGTTTAGGGCACCAAAATAAGATTAAAAACACCCCTAAACACGACATTTAAATACCCATACAAAAATCCCCTCATCATTCCTTTTTTCAAACTCATGATATTTTGGAAAACTTTGAACAATGAGTTTTTAAAGAAATATTTAAACAATAATAAGCTCAAGGGAAGGAAAATCGAAACAAGGGAGAAATTACCTTGTAAACTTGTGTGTGTGTGTGAGGATTGCTCCAATGGAATAGTGGAAATGGTGGCTTTGACAAAGTAACGTGAAAAAGAAAGGAGGAGGGAGATGGTGGCTTCTTTTTGAATAAAAAACCCTTTTTGTTTTAAAACCCCCAAATTCCCTTTTTGCCCCTTACTCAATAAAAGACCCCTTTTTAGTGTTATTTAATAAAGTCATCTTTCAAAGAAACTAACTCGAACCGGTTTAACCCAATGCCCAAATCCGAGTATCTTTCGGGCCCCAAACCCGTGCGTTACAAAATCTTACCTTTTCATCAAGATATCATGCTTTCCTTAAAGCTTAAGAGATGTCAATCTTTATTCTTTGATGGTTGGAAGTTATGGTGTCTTTGGGAAGAAGATGAAGGTAGAAGAAAGAGAAAAGGAGTAGGAAAAAGGGGTGATATCACCCAAGCTCCTTTTTGTCCCCCTTTAACCCCATGTGAAGACAAAACACATTAAAAGATGTCAATCTTTATTTTAAACTTGACTTTATAAAATTATAAACTCTCAAGTCATCTTTCATCCATAAGATTAATCCTCGACTTTTAAAACCTAAACTTGGCCCAAGAGGCACAATTAAACAAACCCACACGAAGGTCTAATCCCGAGTCAATGCTCGTCCGTTTTCTCTCATTTTAATTTAAAATAAGTTTTTGACATAAAACACTAATTGATGAATCTTTTGAATCAATAAAAATACATTTTTAATATATTACAAATTTAACATTTAAAAATAACATTTAAACAAATCATAAGAGTAATAATTATTTTAATTTAATGGATGAAATAAGATTTGAAAATCTGATTATTTCAACTTTTTACTAATTCAATTTGACTTGATTAAACACCCACAACATAACATATCGTACCTTTAGAACACATGTATCCACGAGACTCATACCAGCTTTGTTTAAGATCAAGCAAAAGATATTTTTAAGCCAAGTTATGTCCTTCATCTTTCCAAGGCAAATACCATACACAAAAAGATCCATCTAGGGATGGACATTTTACCTGACCCGGCCCAACACGATCGAGTCAGATTTCTATGAAAAAATCGGGTTCAAATCGGGTCGAGTTTGGGTTTAGGGTAAAAATATTTTACCCAACTCGGGACTAATAATGTAATTTCCCCTAAATTTTTAGGGATATTTTTAATAATACCCCCTCATTACATACTTTTTATAATTAGGTTCTTAAAATTGAATTTTTATTTACAATTTAGTCCTTAAAAATATTATTTTCTACAATTAGGTCCTAAAATTCATATTATTTCTATAGTCAGGTAGGGCCGAGGTCAGGTTTAGAGCATTTATTTTCGGGTCGGGTCGGGTCAGGTTTTTTTTAAAGATTAAGGTTAGGTTGGAGTCGAGTTTAGAGTATTTATTTTCCTGTCAGGTCTAGAGATGACCATTTGACCCATACCCAATGGATTCCGACCCGAGCCGATCCTATAAGGTCGAGTTTTTTAAAGAAAATTTTAGGTTCGAGTCTAAATTTTTGAGGATGAGGTCGAGTCGGGTTTGTGTTTAAGGTGAAAAATACCCTACCCAACCCGGAATAATAGTTTAATTTTATTATAAATATTTAGGTATAATTGCTACAATGCCCCTATCTATATATATATATTTCAATTATCTCTCTATTTTGGCTAATAAAAGTAGAATAATTATTACAATGCTCCCTCTCTATTTGTATTTTTACAATTAGCTCCTTATTTTTATCAAATAATATTGAAAATTGGTAATTTTTTTATGTCGGGCCAGGTTGGGATTTTTTACTCTAGAATTCGGGTTCGGGTCGAGTGAAACATCATAAAATATCGGGTCGAGTTGGATTTGGATGGAGGTGTTAATTTTTTAGTCGGGTGCAGATTGAACAAAAACCTGACCCATGGCCATCCCTAGTCGGGTCGAGTTTTTAAAGAATGAGGTCGGGTCGGATGGGCTGAAAACTCGACCCAACCCGTGCCCAACCTTGCCAGTTTTATCATAGGTTTAATAAATTTTTCATTATTCATACCAGATGTAATCCTCGTATTTTGTCCGGGTACCCATATATATATATATAATTCACTATAAATAAGACCAAAAATAAATAAACAAGAATAATATAGTAAATAAATATAATCCTAAAATAATTATCCAAAAATCTTAAAAGTCCATATATACAATTGTCCATTACATAAAAGCCCATTTACAATATACAAACCCTTTTACACCTTTAAATACATCATGCCCAAGTTAAAATACTAAGACTCATATATCTTTAAGCCATTCCAGCCCAAAATTTGCCTAAAATGGGTAAAAAAGCCCAAACTAACACACATGTGCTTTCTCAGGCCATCAAAATTGCCACTTGTCGCGTCATCATTTGCCAAAATAGATTTCATGCAAATTAAAGCTCCATTGACGTCACTAACGTCACATCTATAAATACCCCCGCAGATAGAGAAAATGATTATTACTTGCGTAATAATTACCGAAATTTATTGGAGAGAGAAGGGGATTCGAAGAGCCTTACCAGACGTCGGGAAAGACGAAACGACCGCCATAGAACGTCGCCGGAACCTACTTGCCATCGCCGAGAGGTAAATCTTGGTCCCCTCTTCTATTTTTTCTGCACAAAATAGGAAGCATGTTAGATTTAATCTTAATAAACCTTAGATCTAAGCAAAAATAAAAATCAAGGTAGATTCGAATCTTATCTGAGTGTTTTGAGTAGGATTTCGAGGGTTAAGGAAGCTCAAATTTCCGGCGGAGTTGAAGAGGGTAGATGTTGCGTGTAAAATAGTCTATCATAATTGAGTGCAAGTATACACGTCACAAGTAATAAAGTGATACTAAGTATCGGATATCGTCTCCACAGGGACTGGAAATACTTTTATCCTTGAATCTCTGCATAGGAAAAGAAATAATATAAATGAAGTGATTTTGGAAAACTTGAATATAATGTAAAGTAAATGAGGAAATCAGATTGAGAGAATAGGCTGGTATTGATTTTCTCAGTAGTGCAGGTATTGCACTGTTTAGAGGATCTTCTGTTGCTTCTGTTGTTGCACCTGTCGCGGCAGCGGTCTGTTGTTGTCGCGGCAGCGGCCAACAACTCTATACTTCAAGTTTGGCAAGAATCCATGTTGTGACTTGTCTTATCCCTAGGCCCAAGTTCTGTCGATGAACACGTCTTGGATGATACCTCCCGGCGTGAATTAAAGGATAAACACCGATGTTTGAGAATTCTTCTTTAGCCACTTAACCTTGTACCTATCTCTAGGCCAAGATGGTTTAACCATAAAATGGAAAACTCGTATTTACTCCTTTCGTATACTTAACTCTCCCGATATTAAGTAAATAAATAACCTCACAATGCTCTCCCGAAACTCTTATAAGATGTTGAAACCAGAGTAAATAAACTTGAAGCTTTTATTGAATTGAACAGAAAAATCCTAAAAAATAGTACAACCCTTACAACTACGTTACAAGATCAACCCTTTACCCTAGGGGAAGTTTAGAACATGGTGGAGAGAGAGAAACGACTAGGGTTTTGGGGGAAGACGGCTAGGAGCTAGATATCTCTTGCCTTGTCGAATTTTTAGCATATCTATATAGGCCTTGGTCTTGAGTTTTCTTAATGGCCAAGAATACAAGTTTGAATTAAATTACTATAACACCCGGGTTTGGGGGTCGGGTGAAAATAATATTAAAATAATATTTTGAGTTTCAGTTTTATAATTAAAATAATAAAATATTTTTATGGGCTTCGTGTTTGCAAAATAATTAGAATCTATGTTGGGCCCATCTTCTAAGTCCAAATTCCATGGATTTTAGGAGATGAGCGTTTTTAGCCATTTCATTAATGGCACTATGGTAATTAAGTAGACTTTCAATTTAAATCCCCTTTTTATTAAAATAACCTTTTGTCATCATCTTCCCCACTCTCACATTTTCCTATCTCACGAAAAGGAGAGCTCTCTTCTCCATTTTCACTATTCCATCACCTTACATCTTCATCTTTGGTGCTTTTCGAAAGGTAATTTTGTTTTTGACTTGGCCTTATCTCCCTCTTCATTTTGGTACCATTAGTTTTCATTAAAACCATGTATTTTGTATTTTGGGTTTTTCAAGGATTTTGTTAAAGGTTGAAACTTTATAAATTTCTAACAAAGCTTTTGATTTATAGTTGTTAGATAAGTTATTTACAACCCTTAAGGTCCAACATATGTGAATTTTAAAGTGTTTTATAAAGATTTTCGGATTTGGGTTTTGATGGGGTTTTTGAAGGGTTTAAAGGTTAGTTTTGGGTGTGTTTGATGTTGGAAGTTGAGGGTTGATGTTAGTTTAATAGTTATGGGTTCTTTTGGAAGCATTTAAGTGTGTTAAAAAGGTTGAAATCATGAGTTTTGGAATGGGTTTGATGGCTGCTCAGGTTTGAGGTTTTTGGGAGTTGTTCATAGCTTGAAATCTTGTGTTTTATGCTTGATTAGTGTTCCGGGTTTGCTACATTGAATTGTGAACTGATTTGAGGTTGTTTTAATTGTGTTGAGATGATTAGAAGCAAGAGTTTGTGTTGGTGAAGCCTCGGGAACAAATCCGGAATCGTTGAAAGCTTGATCGGCTAATGTGTTGAGCTTGGAATAACCGGTGAGTGGTTAAATGGTTTTCGAGTATTGGTTCAAGCATGTGGACTAGGTTGGGCTTTGTAGACCCACCTAGAGTTGGGATTAGAGTGGTAGCCTAATCCCAAGCTTTAGTTAGAGACTTTGGTTGCACTCTAATTGTTGTTATGCCTCATGTTTAATTGTGTTTATGGTGGCTATGTATAATGTGTTATACATGTATGTTGAGGCATGGTATTGATGCATTGTGATATGCATGTGGATTGTGCATGATGGTGATCATGGTGAGTACGTGCTAAGCACAGAAGTTGATATGAAATGATGTTGTGGATTGTGTTTAGTATTGGCACTAGTATGCTTGGGTACAAATGATCGATCATTAGGATGTTTAGTGTGCACACGTGAGTCAAATGCGCGCGTGGTCTTGGTGATGGTAGTCATCAAGATGGAGTACGGGTTCGCCTGGAAAACCTTCTTATATATATGTTAGTCGATGATTAGTGTAATCCAATCGACGGGGCGTGAGGATGAGTGGAATCCCCTCCGCATGAACGGTGATGAGTGTAATCCCACCGTAAGGTAATGGTTGTTGTTGGATGTGAGTTCCAACGTTTTATTCGCGTATTCGAGTCATAGCTAGGTGCCAATATGAGTTTATATATGTGCCAATATGATTTGATATGTGTTGCCAATATGGATTAATACATGTGTTCATATGATGTGGTTATGGACTTGTTGAGCATGGTATATTATGAGTTTATGTTCATGCATCATTGATATTTTGGCTTATGTGGATCGAAGGTAAGATCATGCATTCTACCTTGGTTGTACTCGTGCTTGGACCCTGCATTGTCAAGGTTTGTTTTAATGAGCTTACCCTCACTAAGCTTTATGCTTAAGTTCTCTTTGTTCGACAATGCAGATCCGTAGTTCGTGGGTAGCTTGTGCAAGGAGAGGGCCTCCAAGTGTGCTTTGTGGTGCTATCTTAACTTTCAAGTATGGACATTTTAGTTATAAGGTGTAATAGTCAAGCAATGGGATATGTATTTGTTGCTTTGAGCTTTTAGACGCATGTGGATGTTTGGTTTTAGGAGCATGCTAGACTCCTTTATATGTTAATGTTGGTTTGGCTTTTGGATGCCTTGTCTTGTTTTAAACCATGTTTAAATTGCCTACCTTGAATGCCTAAGTGTATGTTTGTGAAGCATGAATCTTGAATGCCATGTATGAATCTTATGTGGTTGTGTTGATCTCTCAATGTATGGTTTTTATATGTTCGATGAGTGTTAAGCATGTTCGTATAGGATGTCTTGTATCTAGAGTTTATGCTTGTGTGTTGTGTGGGGTCTTAGTGGTGTTTTTGGGACAGCCTTGTACCAAAAACCAGCTAAAACCAATCTGCAGACAGAGGACATTTCGAAACGATTGGCCCCGTTTCGGTACGGTCCCTTTGTTTCGAGCCAGGCGTTTCGAAACGTTAGGGGGCCGTTTCGGTACGGTTTTGCTACTGGAAATCTGAGAATTTGACGATAAAATGAAGTATCGAAATGGGCTTTAGTGTTTCGGAACGACCTTCGTATCGTTGACCACGAGAAGTTGATCGTTGAGGGCGTTTCGATACGGGTCACCCCTGTTTCGAAACGGTCTCTTCAGGTTGACTTTGTCCCGTTGACCTAGTCAAGGCGTATCGAAACACCCTATGGGCGTTCCGATACGGCCTGCTGTTTAAGATTAAAATGGGCTGTTTTAATTGGGTTGTTGGTTGTTTACCTCATCGTTTCTTCCGCTGTTGCTTTTCTCACATAGGATCTAATATCTCATCTAGAAAAGATAATATAAATGAAAAAGTTTTTCTTGGGTCGGTAATCGGAGTGGAGCCTTAACAGGTTTCGCCCCAGTTATCCCCGTATAGTCCATTCGGATCGGTCAAGCGTCCGGACCGGGATGAGGGGGTTACAAGTACAACTCTATTAAAGACTAAATCTCTGAGTAAATGTCTTTTAATTCGCCCTATCTTCTTGCTTTGACTTTTTCCTCAAACTTAGGACCAGGCCTTCCTTGTGCTTCTGGGCTCTGACAGTTATGCAAGTGGTCCACGAAAATCAGACTTAAAATGCTCTATCAGTCGAACTCCACTTTGCATTTTTTTCTCACCATGGTCTTCACTGTCGCCTCTTTTGTCACGGAAGATGTGACGACAGAATTGTAAATGACAGTCTCCTTCATTCCTTTGCTCTAGCTCTGCAGTTAACTTCTGATCCTCTGCTGCCTTGGATTGCTGCCAAGACAGGTACCTGCAAGAATAAACCAAAATCAGCAGCATCTGTACAATATTATCCAATTGTGATGTTTATGTGAGATCTATCCTAAAATGCAACTAAACATGCTTGAGTGCTTCAATAATATGGGTAAATGAGGGTTAAAATATAGAACATTTATGCACTCAACAGAAGATATGGGTTTGGTTTTGGGTAGTTTAGGCCTAGGATCGAGTGGAGATGGGCAGATTCTGTCGAATTCGGGCTTAGATTAGGGTTTGAGGTTAAAAATCATGGTTTTAGGGATTTTTAAGGTTTCCGGCATGATGGTCGGAAATCACCCGACGACGGCAAACGGTGGCCAGTTCGAACCAGATGGTGGTCGGAGAGGGGAGTGGTCGGAGAAGATGGCCGGAGACAATGGTCGGTGGCCGACGAACAGGTCAGAATAGTTGGTGAACGGTGGTGAAAGATCAAAGTGATGAAGTTGGATGAACTCAGTTTGAGTTTATAAGAAACTTAAGGGTTTGATAAAAAAACAAAAAAAGAATGAATTTCGGTGTTTATGTAGGATCAAATAAAGAAAAAAACGAAGAACACACGATGAATTTCGGTGTTCGAGCCGAGAGAGTATGAGGAGAAGAGAGAGAAAAATAGAGAGGGGGGATTGGTGAGAAAATAAGAAGTCGACCCGAGTTGAGGCTTTTATACCCGGACCGAAACGGTGTCGTTTTGGCACCGAGTTTGGGCGGATCCGCGAACCGAGTCGGGACGGGTCAAGAGAATCCTCGCCTTACTCTCGTTTTTTATACTTTGGGATTTTAAATTTTGTTTTTAATTCAATTTGGTCACTAAACCTTCATTATTTGGCACCTATGTTTAAATAACAGTTCAATTTAGTCCCTTGATTCATTTAATTGTTTTAATTTATATTTATGTGAGCATTTTTTAAAAGGGCATGTAGTATATTTTTTTAGGAGATCAATTCGCATAGTGTTAAATAATTAGAGCCTTAGTATCTTAGGCGCTTTAAGTAATTTGAATAATTAAAATCGTAAGACAATTTTAGAAAATAAATGAATATTAAATGAAAACTTAAATGGACATGCATTAAAACCTTTTGTGTTGAGATACATTTTTGAATATAAATTGTAGTATCCTAAAGTAACTGGATGTTTTAAAACTTATATTCTGTAAAGATGTATTTTCTTAAAAAAAGATACCTCCATTCGTAATGAAATTCATTCAACGATTAAGGATTTAATTAAATGCAAATTATTGTTTGAAATGCCAATATGTCACGTGAAATTAATAAGGTATCGATAACGGGGGTTTGTGGGGTGCTAATCCTTTCCCACACGTAACCGACACGCAAACCCAAAATTTAAGAAATGAATCTCTAGTTGTTGTTTTTTATGGTGTCCGGCAAAGTGTCCGGTGGCGACTCCAAATTGATTTTCAAGAATAAATAAAGGGAAACTTGATTTAAAATGAAAACCCTATTTTTCGGAATTAAAATGGATAAAAATCCTAATTTTAAAAAGAATCAATCGTCAGGCTATTTTAACACACCCGGTTTTAAAAATGGTCGCGGCACCATACAACATTAAAATATTAAAAATGCTTTATCTAACCTACGCATACATGCATAGATTAAGGGCCATTTAAGAGCTTGCATCAAATACAAGATTCCATTGGAAAAAAAAACTCTATCACTAATTGTATTATAAAATCTTAAAAGATTCTATTGAAAAAACTTGCATTTAATGTATTAGGGTTTAGGGTTTAATGTTTAAAGTTTTAAAGTTTAAGGTTTAAAGTTTAGGATTTTATGGTTTAATTTTTAGGGTTTATAGTTTAGTGTTTAGGGTTTTATAGTTTAAGGTTTAGAATTTAGTAATACACTGAATAAGAGTTTTTTCAATAGAATCTTTTAGAGCTTTGTAATATATTGAAGGGTAAACTACCTGAAATACCACTCAACTTTAATGTGTGACTCTAACATACCACTGAACTAAAATTCGATACTATAATACCATTGAACTTCATTGTGTGATTCAAAGTTAGCACTCCACCGTTACTCCCGTTATGGAATTCTGACGTGGACTCTAACTCCCGTTACAGGGATGACGTGGGCGATAATGTGTTTCTGCATTGGCTCCCTCCGGCGGAGACGGCGGGGTTTGGTGTTGAAAAGAGAAACGGAAATCGCTGCTCACGTCTTGAACTGCTTCGGGTTCTTTTATTTCTTCACATTCTCCATCAGGAGTGTAATGTGAGATGATTCCATGAGTTTTCTGCTCCGGTGAGAAGTAGCCATACAAATTGATCAACTTAAGCCTTTGAAAAACAGATGGAGATCCATCGAGGTACGGCGGTGGCGGAGACGAAGGCTGCTGCTGCCATTCTGGGGTTGTTTGTTGCTGAAACGAGAAATGGAAATCGGCGCCGACATCCGGGATTCTGGAACTGAAACTCACGGGCTCTTCGGATCTATGAGAATACAAGTTGATAGATTTCACCCTTTGGAAAATAGATGGGGATCTAACGAGTGTGGGGTCGTTTCTTTCATCTCCCTCGCTAACACCACCACCACCACCACCACCGGCGGCGGCGGAGGAGGGCTTGTTGGAAGCTAAGGAAGAAGTGAAGAAGATGGTGCCGATGGTGAGGTTAACGAAAACAAAGAAAACGGTGGGAGTAAACCAGCTGAAAATGGAAGCCCAGAGGGAAGGAGAAGGTACGGCCGACGACGACATTGATTCTTCCAACATTACTTGCTGTCTTGTTTGATGCTAAGATTTTTTTATTTAATATATAAATTATGGACTCCATTATCGCCCACGTTAGAATTTTAATATATAAATTACAGGGAGTTAGAGTCCACGTCAGAATTCTGTCACGGGAGTAACGGTGGAGTGCTAACTTTGAATCACACAATGAAGTTCAATGGTATTATAGTATCGAATTTTAGTTCAGTGGCATGTTAGAGTCACACATTAAAGTTGAGTGGTATTTCAAGTAGTTTACCCTATATTGAATGATAGAGTTTTCTTCTAATAGATTCTTGTATTTAATGCAAATTCTTAAATGACCCTTAACCTATGCATGTATGCATAGATTAGACAAAGTCTATTAAAAAATATGTGTCGATAATGTTTGTAGTTATTCTTAAATAGCTAATTTTGACATAGTCAACTAAACCAATGCTTTAAATTTTAGGGATTTAGTTGAGATCTACTAACTGGTTTAAGGGTTAAGGATGTTTATGTTGTCTCCAAAGGCGAAGCCACATGGGGGTTGATAGGGGCATACATTGTCTACCTTTACGGTCTATTTTTTTTTTTAATTTGGCCCTATAGAATTTTAAATTATAATTTATTTTATATGTTTTAATATTATAGAGTAAGTGTTGTCTTAGTGGTAGGGGTGAGCGAAACTCGACTCAAAAAAATTGAAATTTTCGACTCGAGGCGAAAAAACTCGACTCGTCTTGATTCGACTCGAAATTTCATAAACTCGACTCGATTTGAAAAAAAATATCAAATAAAGTTTGAGTTGGGAAATGGAAACTCGAATAACTCAAAATTTTTAGTAATTAGTGGATTGGTTTTTAAATTCGAGTCGAGTCCCTCAATTTTTCCTGATATATATATACCGATATACAACAATATGAAAAAAAATATATGCCACACATGAAAAATATATGAAGAAATATATATATGCATATCTTATATGATTAGAGAAAGTTGTTTAAATTGGAATAAAATTGTACTACAACATGATAAATAATTATAATTAAATTTGTATAGGAACTCGAAAACTCGAATTTTATAAACACGACTCGAATCGAAAAAATTTCAAATAAAGTTTGAGTTGTAAAATATGATGCGTCAACTCGAATAACTCGAAATTTTTTGACTCGACTTGATCGAACGCTTACCCCTACTTAGTGGTAAAATGTGTACATGAAATTAAGTTTGTTTTTACTTGAAGTTAGTGAATCGAATCCTATTGATGACGTTTTTCAGTCTTTTCTTCTTTTTAGGCTTGGGTGTGAAAAGCTCTTGAACTTTTGAAAAAATCAATTAAGCCCCTGAACTTTTTTTTACACTCAATTAAGCTCTTGACAATTTTGACCATTAAATCTTGACACTTTTTTCTTTATATATTACCGGCACATGATACACTACAATTATATCATGTTCCATTTACAATTTTTTTCAAAAAAAAATATTTTTTATATTTTATACATTTTTTAGAACTTTTAATTTTTTTTGAAAATGTCAAGTCGAAACATTGTGCCACAAAGAACTGCACCAAAAGATAAAAAAACTATCAAGATTAATGGTCGAAATTGGTTCAAGGGCTTAATTGATTCAATTTCTTGATTCAATGGCTTAATTGGGTGCAAAAAAGTTTAGAGGCTCAAATGATTTTTCTTCTTCAAAAGTTGGACTTTTACACGGTTAAGTTTTTTTTTAAATTTCGGCCCCCTTAACTTTTAATTCCTGGCTTCGGCCTTAGTTGTTCTCATCTTGTATGAGTTCAAGTCTCGATATTTATTTTTGGTATATAATACTTCTCTATTTAATAAAATAAATTAAATTTCAAGATCTAATTTTTTGTTTATTTGCATTTTTATCTTTTTTTAATTCCTTTAGTAAATTTGGTAAGTATGTATCCATGTTTTGATTTGTTTAGATGTTTGATGCGCCTATCACTTAATCACGGAAAATTATATTATTAATATTCATTCATACTTTTCAACATTAATATTTTAAAAACAATTTTTATGCTGACACCAAAAATATAATAAAATAGATGATTTATATTAATTGGTTTATAATTGATGTGATAAAAATATGATATCATTTCTCGTTAATCTCTTACCAACTCTACTAATGAATCAAAAGGAATTCAATTACATGTTCAAATATATGGCGGGTTGCGAACATGGGCGTATGCGTATCCATTAAGGGATTAGTGGGTGCCAAAGTTTTGAAAATTTTAAATTTTGTCTCTATTTTTCTAAAAGTAATTAATTTGAATCTTTAAAAATTTTAAAAATACATATTAAGTTTTAAGTTTTTAAATATTATTAAGTAAATTTCCTCTCAATTTTTTTTAAATCTCTCATTAATAAAAAATTTAATTAAACTCTCAAAAATTTTAAAATTTTTGTTAAAGCCTCTAAATTATTTTAAAGTTTAATTTGACCCTTCAAACTTTTACTTCAAATTCGGCCATTAATGGCATAGTTTTTTTTCTATGTTAAGTTATTTTAAATATTTTCTCACTCCTTCGGGTCTTGCCTAGAAGCTTCCAATTTTACAAAGTCAAACGATTTGAGTGGGATGAAAATCATCTGCCCCAAAGTATGTCCCCATTTGTGTCCCACTTTAAAATAGTGGGTTTAGGGTTTAAGGTTTGGGGTTTAAGGTTGGAGCTTAGGGTTAGGGTGTAGGGAATTAGGAGTAGGGTGTATTTTTTTAGTGTTTAGAGTTTGTGGTTTAGGATATGAAAATTAGGGTTATGGGGCAAGATTTAATTTTATCTATTTTTTAGGCAGGGGCATAGAATGAGGCATGGTTAGGGGCAGAAGATTTGTACCCATTTGAGTCCATCTCTATTCAAAACGCGAAACGAATCAATGTTTAAAGCCACAACCGACCTCTTCACCTATTGGATACAAAACTAGGCTCAGGGTTTGGCAAGCAAGGTCAACCATGGCATTAACTCAAGGTCCGTGAATCAACTTATGGACTCAAACCAAACTTCAGAGTCAACTTATGTTAGAGAAACCTAAAGCCACGGAAGATGAAGCAAGCAATAAGGTCAAACCCCATTTAATAAACCAACTCTTAACGAATTTATTTCCCTAAGTCGGCCACCATAATGAGGGAAAACGAAACCCATACCCATCTCAAATCTTATTTATAAGTTATAACCCTCCCCGGAAGTGGAGACCAATGGGGCGAGTTTGTTCAACAAGTGCAATGGGAGGAACTGTTTCTTGGAACTGTGTTTTGTTAATGGTTGCTGTGATGCTGGCATTGAGCTGCTGTGAAGAGCCGAGTGAAGGGGAAGCTTATAGGTTGCAGTGGAAGAACAACAGCGCATGCGACGAAATATACGTGGTGGGAGAAGGAGAGACTCTGCAGACAATCACTGAAAAATGTGGGGATCCTTTTATTGTTGAACAGAATCCGCACATACATGACCCGGATGATGTTTTCCCTGGCCTTGTCATCAAGATTACTCCTTTCAACAACAGCTAGAATTTGGAATTCATTAATACACTCCTTCCTGCTTTCTTCAACTCAGATATTTTGTATTCAAAATAGTTGTCAGTGTATGCATGCATGTATGTATGTATGCATGCATGTATGTATGCATGCATGCATGCATGTATGTATGTATGTATGTATGCATTTTATTCTGTGGTAAATAATGCACAAAACTCTTTATCCTTGATCTTTATAACGCCGTTTGGACCCAACGATGGAGATTGATTGATAGAGAGACCTCACGATGCTGATAATGAGGACCCAATTAGACACTTCAAATTTCCGGTCATAATTTTATGAATGTTTAGTTAATATTAAATTTTAAATAATAATATCGGATTAATATATTATTGATAATAAAGACTCAATTAGAACCCATTGGAGCCATGCTGTTCTGGAGTGATTGAAGAGTTAAAATGAGGATGGAAATGGGAAAAGAAATATACGGTTTGCTCAAACCCTAAATCAAAATTCTATTGGGATGGAGAAGAACGGGGAACCCATTACTACCCCTTTTGTTGGGCTCCTTAGAAAAATGGACATGATTTGGGAATTTAATTGAAGAACTTGGGCCACAAAACAAACTCTGCAATCAACGGAAATCAAACAACTGTATTTAAAAAATGTTTTTTCTATTAAGTTTTTTTTTTTTTTTGTAGTTCATGTTTAAACTTTTATGTTTGGAGTTTGTGACTACTCCTCTAATAATGTTTTCAAAAATTAAATTTAAAATTTTCCCTGAGAGTACAATATGATTTACCATTTAATAATGGTAAAGTATACAAATGGTCACTAAATTGTCTCAAAAAATATAAAATATTCACCAAACTTTCAAAAGTTACATAATGAGCATTAAACTTTAGTTTTTGTTACAAAATAGCCGTTAACTGTCGTTCATTGAATGACGTGACAATTACGAAAATTTGAATAATAACACATTTAATCCTCCGTATTTATACATTCAATCAATTTAGTCATGATTTAACCCTCATTCCTGATGTCTAAATTGATTAAATGAGTAAATATTGAGGACTAAATGTGTTGTTCTACAAACTTTCGTAACTACCATGTCACCCCAGTTAACAACAATTAACGGTTCAATGACCATTTTGTAACAAAAACTAAAGTTTGAAGTCCATTATGTAACTTTTGAAAGTTTAGTGACTATTTTGTACTTTTTGGATACTTTAGTGGCCGTTTGTGTACTTTATCCTTTAATAATTCGAATATTTTGTTAATAGTACATGCTCATATTATGGTCCATGTTCAGGATTCATGACTCTTCTTCTAAACAATGCTGTCTTCAAGGTTCGAATACGGATTCTCATTGGGAGAGCAATGTGTCTTGCCATCAGTGGTAGATCTAGGAATTCAAAAAATGGGATCCAAAATAATTTTTTTTTCTCAAATGAGCATACATATTTTTATTCCCCCTCTACACACTAAATTAAAATAAAAAAAATTAACACTAAAAATATCAAAAAATGGGGGTGCAATTGCCCTCATAACCATGTGCGTTCACCATTGCTTATCATTGCACTCAACACTTGTTAATTAATTTAACTATTTTTTTAAATAGATACCACGAGTAACACAAACATATGGTACGTT
The DNA here is from genome assembly GCA_030270665.1 of Hibiscus trionum. NCBI lineage: Eukaryota > Viridiplantae > Streptophyta > Magnoliopsida > Malvales > Malvaceae > Hibiscus > Hibiscus trionum. The sequence goes on from BSYR01000018.1 coordinate 129,640, forward strand.
TAAATATAATTAAGAATGTTTATACAATCAATATAAAAAATATCTAATGCATTTAAGAAATACAATTGATGTTTTTTATTAGGGAAAATGGAACAAATTGTTTAGAATTGAACACTGATCCCAATATCAATAAATATTAAAGTGATATTATTTTTCAGTACATTGTGTGGTATATATATTCAACAAGTTTTATTTTCATGAATTATGACACAGTATAATAAACCTGGAATTCAACCAATTAAAGGGTTCAGATGATGAATCTTAGGATCAAAAGACTACCATGTATCTCTTTACACACAATATTCTTTACTTTTGATTTTATTTTAGTTTGAGTCAATGTATTCATCGCGAATAGCGGTGACTAATTTCCTCGCTGCGAGTGTTCACTAAAAGATAAATGGCTTGTCATAAAATGTGTTTCATTTTTATTGGTAGAAATTGAACGGCTGACCATAAAATATGTTCTATTTTTATTGGTAGGAATTGAACTTCCAACCTCATAGTTAAAGGATGAGTTGAACAACCACCACACCGCATCTCACGATTTTTAATTTTGATTTTAGGAATTGAAAAAAATGAATCCTTTGTTTTTTTTTTCATATTTCTTTTATTTACGGAGAAAATTTATTACTAAGAAATCTCACTCCATTCATCTCAACTTGTTCTGGTCATACATCCAAAGTTTTGCAAACATGAATTTAAAATGTGAATGTTAATTTTATAAAATATACAATAAACCAGATTTAAATATAGCATTTATTATTATATGCATATTTATTGTATTTTTGAATTCAAAATTCTTATAAATATTCTTAATTATTAGATAAGATAATATGAACACCCTTAGCCACTAGACTAATTACTAAATCTCTAATAGTCTATATTTTTAAACGTATTAGAACATAAAATTTTGAATTAAAAATATTTATAAGATTTTTTTTTCAATCTTATATGGGTTCAAATTTCGGTATGAGAATATAATACCTCTTATTTAATTAAAAAAAATATAAACTATTATTATTTCAAAAAAATAGATTATTATTATTTCAAATAACATAGACTATTATTTTTTTAAATAAATGGTTGGTTGTATTTATCTAGGGAGCAGAAAACCTGCTACAAAAAATAAGTAATAATCAAAGAATTTAGGGGCCAACCAGTGTTGATGCCCCAAACTGTACAAAGATGACTATTAGTACTATCATTTGTGCCTATACAATCGTATACCAATTGTGTAACGTAAACAATTAAAAAGAATATCAGGAAATCGACTTATTCCTCGAAAAATTCTAGTATTGCACTCTTCCTAGATGTGATAAAAAAAATTGCCCATACTAACTTTAAAATCAAGACAATAAGGGATTTTTCCCTCCAATTTTCCGCTGCCCATTGTAAAGTTTCGTACTAGGTTCGCTGAACCTGCTGTAATCCACAAGAAACAAGAATTTTCCCCCAAACCATGGTCGAGTAAAGGCAGTCCGCGAAGAGGTGATCTCGGCTTTTCTCCGAACAACCTCAGAAAACGCATGTTGCATCATTAACTACACCTCATCTCATGAGTCGCTCTTTGTTGAGACTTTATTCAAGACGATCATCCAAGAGATGATAGAGAACTTTGGTAAGTGCTTTGAGAACCATATTATAAGTTTCTGCCAAGAAAATTTATCATGCACAACTCTCGATTTTTTCCAAATCCATCGAGTGATAATGTTTTGAGGGACGAACCATGCGAAGAGGTCCATTTCCGTTGGCCTCATTTTAAGCAGTTTCTTCAATATCCCGCTGTAATGAGGCTTGATATCCGCTTGCCAAAAATCGACCCCTTTTGGACTATTATTGGTTACATTGTAATAGCAAAAATTCACGAGTAGAGTTTGAACAATTATATGTGTCCATTAAAATATATTTCAGAATGTGAAAACAAATGGGACCAATGTAATCATCCTAGTTATTGGATTTTTACTTTTTACAGTGTAATAGTTGGTGTGTAAATTATACATTTATGCTCTTTAAGTTATTCGAATTTAACTTTGAATAAAAAAAGGAGTAAATTTGATATCAAACAACTTCATTTAAATATTTCATACTGGGCTTAAATAACTTATAAACCTGATTAAAAAATTGTTTTTATTTTTAAAAGGTGAGCTTTCATTTTCATGTTCTGCCCTAAACCTTTTAACAGATTATATATAAAAGGTGAGCTTTCATTTCATGCTTTAGGAATTCGACTACTCCAACTACTAAAGAAAAACAGGTGTGGGCTTCAGGAAGTGCCTGCTTTAGGCTTTTATCCCCCTCTATAATGTCAAATAGGCAAAATTAATTATTTAATATTTATCACTTTATTTTCAACTACCAAACCACAGCTGAGATTTTCTTTTATTTTGTTACATTTTAGATATTTAATGTTTCATTTCGTTAACATTTTAAGATTGATCCATAAAACAAAACGATTGTCTATTAATTATTTGATGTGCAACATGTTTTTTTTTAATTTAAAAACCTAATTTCTCAAAAATAAATCCCAAAATTTCCATTTTTTAGTCCTCACTTGTTTGTCATTGTCAATGAACTTGTGCCTTCCTCTCCTTCGGCGAATCGCACTGCCTGGACCTCCAATCGTTTGAGGGGATTTCGGGGTTTTGACATTTTTTAAGAAAAAAAAGAATTTAAGTATCGTGAGAAAATTGGAATTTCAGGGTATTTTTTTGTGAAATTAAGATTTTAATTTCTATTAATCATTAAACAATTTTAAAATGTATTTTCTCAAAAAAAATCCAAAATTTCTTTTTGAAAAACATCTCATTTGCTAATTGCTACCATCGAATAAACCACCATTGGCGAATTCTCACTCTATTTTTCAGGGTGTGTGGCTGCCCCTACCAATAATGTCGTCTCCAAGATTTGAACTCACGTCCTCTCTTTGGGAGTGCAATGTGCCTTACTAATGCACTCAACACTTATTGGTTATAGGATGATTTTTTTGACAAATCCTAATTCTAATCCTAATCATACTTAGAGGGAAGGGGAAGGAAAAACTCTAAGGGAAGGAAGTGTTATTAGTGGGTCTTGAACCCATGACCTAAGAAAATAGAGAGAACAAAAATGAACAGCTTAATCAATCAGCCAAATGTATTTGCTCATTTTATTTGATGATTTTGTAATAGCATGCTAATGAACTACATAATAATATGATTATGAATGCATTAAAAAAATGAAGTAATCTGTGATGAATAAAGTACAGAAATTAAGCATAATTTAATATGGAAAATCCTACACCTGATGTATTTTGAAATGGCATAAAAATTAAAATAAAATACCAAAAACAAATCCATGACATCTTTCACTGAAAGGAACAAAACCATGACATAGTGTATGAAAACAAATAATTGCCCCCCCCCCCCCAATTTAAATAATATGAATTATATGGAAACTTATATAAATACATCAATATTATTATGATATTATAAAATAACAAACACAAATACGAACATAAATGAAATTAAAAAGAATATCAGATTTGGGTATGGGCTTTGGATAATTTCTACATGGACAGGTCAGAATCTAATTATACACGTTGAAAATATGTTCCTCCTAATTTAAGAAACAAAAATATTTTGAAAAACAAATGTGGGAGGAGTGTATTTATTTATTTACATGGTCATCAACATCAGTACAGATCAAAAAGAGGATCAAAGATTCCCTCCTACAGTATCCTTGCTTCATGCACGTGATTCTGCCATGTACCCATACATAGGGGTGGGCATTGTGGGGTACTCGATTTTCGGGTATCCGATTCATTCGAGTATTTCATTAAGCGGCCCGTGTCTCGGTTCATTATATTCGGGTATCAGAGTAATCGGGTACCCGATTTTTATTATTTTAATTCTAAAATTAAAAAAAAATCACATGTTAAACATAAAAATATTTTTAAAAAATTAAACTTAAAACTTAAAAGAATATAATACAAACATAGAAAAAATTTAGAGATTTAAACTTAATTTTAGAGTAAAAATATTAAGAAACATAAAATAAAAATATAATTTTAAATGTAAAAAATATATATTAAATTTTATCGGGTCGGGTCGGGTACCCGGTAAGGGAAACTTCCGGCCCGTGTCCCGGAAAATTTGCCGGGTCGGGTAATTTTTTTCCGAGAATTACCCGACATTTTTAGGTTCGGGTCGTCGAGTCGAGTCAACCGGGTCGGGTATTTTTGCCCTCCCCTACCCATACAATACTCTCTCTCTCTCTCTCTCTCTCTCTCTCTCTCTCTCTCTCTATATATATATATATATATATATATATATATATATATATATATATATATAAGGGTTGTGTAAAAATATTTCGTCCGACTAATCTGATCTAATTATCCGTTGGTCTGATAATAAAATTCAGATATCTGATTTTTATTTTCAGATCAGATACATATCACAATATTTCAAGTTTAGGATTATCCAAAAATTTTAAATTTCACGAATATTAATCTTGTTATATTTGGTAATTTGATGCTTGTTATATACGAAAATTAAAAAAAAAAAACTGAAATTTCCATAGATGCAAATCTTGTTATATTTAGCAATTTGTTGTTCGTTATATTCCAAATTTCGAAATTTTCATAAATACGAGCACTAAATCCGAAAAAATATTTAAACCAAATTATATATTCGGATAATCAGATATACGAGTATCTGGGTTTTTTCGGATCGGATATGGGTCGCTATTTTCCCGATCTAAAATTTCGGATATCCAGTTTTATAGATCCGATCTGATATTCGAAAATACACACCCCTAAGATATATATAGGGATAGGATGCAGCTACACAGCGTAAAACTCTCTAAGTTTTACACATTTTTGGATTGTTAGATGAAGGTAAATATACGAGTACGGAATGAGAAGATTATAATAAGAAAAAAAAGAAATAATCTTAGTCGTTTATTTACTCGTATCCAACGGTTAAAAAAAAACGTAAAAATAATTGGATTACACAGTGTAATTGGATAATAACCTTATATATAATCAAAATTATTGAAGAAACAACAACCAAAACTAGTGACGAATCTAAATTTTTTTTAGGGTGGACACATAAATATTAAAAACACAATTTTTTTAAAGATAAAAATACTAATAACATTTTAATTATAATAAGAAGTCTTACAAAAACTATAACAAAAAATAAATTTTATAATTGTTCCCTTCTAAACCTCATTTTTTTTATATCGTTGTAAGATATTTTCATTGTCTACATTATCAAATATATATCTCAATAAAAGTAATTAAGAAATTAGTGGCCACATTCGAGCCGACAATGGTGATTGATGAGGTCATGCATGATGTGAATTGTGAAGGCTTCTACTGCCATGACAGATGTCTCAAAGCCACAACTGAAGAGGAAGAAGTTGGTGGCACAAAAACAAGGATCCTTCATTAAAAGAAAGACTTGCTTCACTCGACAAGATCATTCCTCAAGGGAGTCCTCATCCCCTTAACTACTTAGTTTTATGTTTTTACAATTTTAGCATACATTGCATTTGTATATGTGTTCTTATACATTGAGGACAATGCATACCTTAGGTTTGTGGTGTGTGTTGCCTCGTAGTTATTGCCATATGCTATTGCCATGTTTATATTTCTGTTTGCATTATGCCATATAAATTTAGTAGAACTTTGCATACCAGATCATTAATTTCTTTTTTGTCGAGGCTTGATTTTAAACTGATAATTTTGTCAAACACATTGCTAGCATAGTTAGATTCGGCCTTAGTTTGTCACTGTTCGATGATGAATTCAGAATCTCTAGATTGTCAAGAACCAATAGGCTTAGTAAGGGCGAATTGCTTGGAAATTGAACTCTAATTTAGGAAATTTAGTTTCACTCAAACACGTAGTATGCATCTAGTTCCCAAGACAAACCTAAAATTTTTGAAACTGAACTCATAAAAGAAGAAAAAATAAAGGAACAATGTGTTGCCAATAGATAAAAAAAAAGAACACTCTTCTGCCTTAGAGATAATATGTAACTTATGGCTTCGTGGTTTACTCCCTCTTAGTTCTTAGGCTAACAAAAACTTTAGGGTATGAGTGTAATGAGTAAGCTTAGTGATGTTATCTGGATTAAAGTGGGGGGTTCGTGGTATGCTCCCTCTTACTTGTCACGCCAAACGACATTATGATATGAACCATAAAAATATTGCCAAAAGAAAAGAAAAAAGAAACCTTTGGTGAATAAAAAAATATTTGAGTTTGAGTAGTAAAATTAAGGGTAAACTATATCATTGACCACCGAACTAATTGGGGATTCTTATTTTGACCACCGAACTCGTCAATCAGACCACTAAACTTATTAAATTAACCTATTTTGGCCACCGCCGTTAAAAAAATAACAGAGGACTGACGGAGTGATGATGTGGCAGTTAACAAACTTTTATAAAATTACACATTTAATCCTTGCTATTTACACATTCTTTCAATTTAGTCTTAATTTTAAATTAATAAAATAAATTAATTATTTAATTAAGTTATGACACGTGTCAACACCTTATTGGAGGAATTTAATTATTTATATTTGATTTTATAAATTTATTTTCCTCCTCCAATCAAGTGGTAACACGTGTCACCATCTTATGGAGGAATTTAATTATTTATATTGGGGTTGTGGGGGTTCGAACCTGCATCATGTGGGTTTGGAACCCACATCTTTACCACTGCACCAAGCTTCTCTCAATGACATGAGTTGTGCCGTTTAATATATATCTTATAATGCAGTAAATGTTAGGGGAAAAAAGTAAAAATGATTGAAAGGGGATTCGAACCTAGACCACTTGAGATGTTTGGGATGTGTATAATCACACAAACATTCGATTTAAAATATTCGAATATTTTTCTTTTTCATATTTAAATTAATTCGAATACTTGATTTAAATATTTTAAATAGAATATTTTAATTTTTTTTCTTTTTCATACTTTAAATATTCGTTTTAATTTAAATATTTAAATATTCGAATTTTTTTCTTTATATACTTGATTTAATATATTTGATATATACTTTAAATACATTATAATGCATTAAATCGAATATTTTAAAATATTTAAATTAAATGAAATATTTAAAGTATGAAAAAGAAAAAAATATTTTTAAAATATTTAAATCAAGTATTCGAATTAATTTAAATATGAAAAAAATATTCAAATATTTTAAATCGAATGTTTGTGTGATTATACACATCCCAAGTGGTCTAGGTTCGAATCTCCTTTCAATCATTTTTACTTTTTCCCCTAACATTTACTGCATTATATTCGAATTAATTTAAATATGAAAAAGAAAAATATTCGAATATTTTAAATCGAATGTTTGTGTGATTATACACATCCCAAACATCCCAAGTGGTCTAGGTTCGAATCCCCTTTCAATCATTTTTACTTTTTTCCCCTAACATTTACTGCATTATAACATATATATTAAATGGCACAACTCATGTCATTGAGAGAAGCTTGGTGCAGTGGTAAAGATGTGGGTTTGGAACCCACATAGTGCAGGTTTGAACCCCCATAGCCCCATCCTTCCATATTTGCTTCATTTTCATTCAACCAAGTGGTGACACGTGTCACCACTTGATTGGAGGAGGAAAATAAATTTATAAAATTAAATATAAATAATTAAATTCCTCTAATAAGGTGTTGACACGTGTCATCACTTAATTAAATAATTAATTTATTTTATTAATTTAAAATTAGGACTAAATTGAAAGAATGTGTAAATAGCAAAGATTAAATGTGTAATTTTATAAAAGTTTGTTAACTGCCACGTCATCACTCCGTTAGTCCTCTGTTATTTTTTTAACGGCGGTGGCCAAAATAGGTTAATTTAATAAGTTCGGTGGTTTGATTGACGAGTTCGTTAGTTCGGTGGTCAAAATAAGAATCCTCAATTAGTTCGGTGGTCAATGATATAGTTTACCCTAAAATTAACTAAGAGAGTTGAGGGATATTGGATGCAAACCACCTGCACTTCATGCACATTTTATGACCTTAGGTTAGTGTTATATTTTTGCACTTGAAATTGTTGAAAGTTCTGTTGGCATTACTATTGTGAGATAACTAAGAACAGAACTAGGGCCAGAACTTGCTTGATAGCTTGTGTTGTTAATCAGATTTTTTTTGCCAAAGCACTATATTTTATAGTTTTTAGTTTTGCATTACTTGAGGATAAGCAATGTGCTATGTTTGGGGGTGTGTTAACTCCTCAAAATATGTACTTTCCATGCATATATTGTCATGCTATTGCTTGACTTTATGTATATATTACTCCCTCTGTCCCACTAAAACTGTCACATGTTGACAATTTTTGGGTTAAACTTTTTCAACTTTGACTTCTTATAATTTAAAATTTATTATTGATAAAAATATTAAAAAATATATTTTAAAAACCTTGAATCAAGTAGTTTTTAAATATATTTTTTATAAATTTTAATTAATTAAAATTTTTAAATAAATTATAGTCAAAGTTGAAAAATTTTGACCAGAAAAAAGTCAACATGTGACAGTTTTAGTGGGACGGAGGGAGTAGTATATTTTGCCAATAGTTTCACGCATTTGCATCTAGGACTTGAGGAATGTATAGTTTTTATTGCCATAGTGAAGGGGTGTTCTTTTGTTGTGGTGTGCAGGACCTACAACACTAGAGCAATTGGACACAAGAGAGAAATGCCGAGCGTCGTTGACAATAGAAGGAGAAGAATACCAATCTTGGTTGGCAAAAGAAGGAAGGTCGATGCCTGGAAAAACAGCCCTGAGTCAGAACCAGGTCAACCTTAATTCCATGAAGTGGGAACGCGCCGTTACCAAGAATTGTGGCAACAAATACTCAAGATTTTTACCCTAACCCTAATTAGGGTTCCGCATGTGCCTATATAAAAGAGATCAAGAATAAGCCACGGAGGGTGCTGGGCTGCGAGGAAAAGAGAAGGGTAGAAGCAATCCAAGGTTCGACTGGGCAGTTTTGCCGAGAGCTCTGGATCCATTGAGGGGCTGCATCGAAAGACCTCCTTCTTTTTCTCTTGAAAATATTTTTGGTTAGGGGTGTTTGCGATGAACGCTTAGTAATTTTAGTTTTTAGTAATTGAATGCTTTGACTTTGTTGTCTACTTTGCATATGCTAAATATTACCAAATTTTATGTCATCTGACAGTTGTCATTAAATGCTTATTATCCCATAATATCTTAACAAACTTAGGAGATAAGAACTAATGCCAAATAGTAAGGAGAAAAACTTCGACGAAAGATATTCAAGTAGAGGAAACTTACACTTAAAGTGAATATACCCCTTAGGAGTAAAGGTTGATTCCTCACCAAGTTAATTGCTTAAAAACTCAATATAGACATATAGGTGTTGAGAGTAGCTAACTTAGGGCATTGCCATCGACAAAGGCAACACTAATTTAAAATCTGCTTGGCAATAAAATCGTAGTTCAATGTTACTAATTGCTATCTTTACTAGCGTGAAATTCAATCATCTCTCACCAAGCTTTCCAATCATCACTACACCAGTTGTTTGCCAATCTACCTCGATCTTCACTTTAGTTTTCTTTATCATTTTAATTTATTTAGTTAAATCCTTAATCAATTGCCATCATCTTTATTTTATACTTCACAAGTACTTATCGTGGCATTTAATTCCTGAACAATCCCATGAATACGATACTCTCTCACTACTATATTACTTGCTGACCGTGTACACTTGCACGTAAAAAGATTTATTCTTGGCATTATTTACTTGACTAACTACGCAGAATACTTAATCTTTTGCCAAACATAATTTCATTGACACTTAATAAGTAAATATGTATAATTAAATAAAAAGTCTTATGAAATAAAGTTTCTTGGTGACCAAATATTCGACTCTATAAATTTAGAGTATGTTTTAACCTTTATAGTTATGAGAAAAATATTATGAAAATATGTAAACATTTTTATGATCTCGACGACTATTATGACTATGTTGTAGAGGTGAGTTTTGTAGGGGAATTAAGAGATTATTTTTAAGCTATAACGAGTTTTATGATATATACGTGTTATGGGATAAATGAAATATCATGTATTTGTACTCTTTATGACATCTACATTTATAGTGGAAAACCTAGTTAAGTAGCTTTCTTGCCACACAAGCTTCCTCTGTAATCAAGTCACTTACCTTATAAAAATGTAATGCGATTGAAGGTTTAGAATGGCATTGTATATTCGATTAGCCGTACAAACTCATCATCTAGTAGTATTTTGACATTATATTGAATTTCTCCTCCGCTTGTGGTTTTTCCAATTAATGAATTTCCATAAAATCTTGGTGTCTATTTTATTATGTGATCATTATACTTGTTATCTCACATAGCAAATTGGTATCATAATGTTTCAGGTTTGACCTGACAATGAAAATTGCATGTATTAAGTATGAAATCCTATTATTGGATCGCAACATTATGTTCTCGTTGTGGTAGGTGAAGATGTCAGTGATTCTCACACAGATGAATTTAGATGATTCTAGATTAGGGTTTGAGAAGATGTCATCATCTTGACATCTCGAGGAGACACAATGTAGGGATCAAAAGACTATATATCATATTAATATGGATCTTTCTTATCCTATTTTACAAGACGTATTGAAGAAAATAATATTGTTGTGTTATGACTGAAATTAGAAGAATTGTACATGAAGAAAACTCTAACTAGCAAGTTGCATTTAGACCAATGGCTTTATTTCTATCATTTGCAAAAAGGTATGTCGCTAGAGAATCATTTAACCTTGTTTTTTTCTTAAAAAAATTGTCTCAGATTTGAAGACCATGGAGGAAGTTAGATGACGAGTAGAGAAAGTTTGCAAAATTTTATGTTTGGTAGGGTTTCACAATTTTAATCGATCTAACTATTATTTCATATTACAGGTTAGATGACGACGTTATGGCTAAATCAAAATGGTTTTGTGTCGAATATTAAAATCGTGGGCATAAAGGTTTAGGAAGTAGAAAATAATTCAATTCTGTGTGGATAACAGATTTGAGGCAAAAGAGTTCAATTTATCCAATAAGAAAGTTCAGTTCACCATAGAGTTTAATAGCATCAAAGATAGAATTTTTTTCACAGTGTTCTATTGTCGAGAATAGGTATAGAAACGAAACTAGATCTCCATAAAGATCTAATGAAGCTAACTTATGAGTGAATAAAGATAAAGTTGTCATTAATGATCAATATTTTGTTGTATGAAATATTGCTCAAAATGATACAATTGAGAGTAGAATTGACACTTATGTTAGAAGACTGATTCACTTACTACATCGAAGCTTGAGTATGAATTGGACTTGGTTGACATCCAATGTTGATTAATACCATAAAGGTTTTTTAAGAGGTAGGAAACTCATTCGTCAAGGTAGAGAATTCCTTTATCATTAACTTTGGTATTCATTTTTTCGATGTTTGAATTTTTGTCTTGTACTCATTGCATTTCAAGATTTTGTGTCAAGGTGGAGATTGTAAGAGTTTGTGATCTAAATTCTTACCTAACTATAATTATTCAATTAGACTTTTGTAAGTGAAAAAGCTAGTTTCAATATATTTCTTTCTACATAAGTTTCTTTTGTAATTAAGTTACTTATCATATAAATATGTATATTGTTTATGGTTTAATATGTCGTCTCGTTTAGCCACACAAACTTATCTTATTGTAATTATTTTGATACTATAATGAATTTCTTCTCCTCTTACTATGATTTTTCCCATTAAGGATTTGTTGTTGCAAGTACTGATAGTGAGCATGCTGAAGTAATTTGAAGAGGGGCTTCTTTGTTGATAAGTTTCTCATTAGTGTTCATCAACATAAATTGACTTGTCACATGCATTAATCGTATTAGTAACATATTTGTATTCATCGTTGAGTCCTTTAAGAACCTGGTTAATTATCAAAGATAAAGATTAGATAAGATTATCTAATCAAATTTAATCTTATTCAAACTAATTTTACCTTTGATACTTAGTCAATATTTTTATCCACCAAAGTTTTTTTTGACAAATCCTAATTTTAATATCAATCCTTCTTAGAGGGGACGAAAAGGAAGAGGTGCTCCTGGTGGGTCTAGAACCCATGACCTAAGGGAAATGAGGGAACAAAGATAATCACCTTGGTCAACCGGCTAAATGTGCTTGCTCTTTTATCCGCCAAAGTTGAAAATTTTGTCAAAGAATGATTTTGTTTTTCTTTTCTTTTAACGTTTTTTTTTATTTTTCATGTTTTTATTTTTTTGTGTACGAGGATATTTTTGTGAACGTAGTTGTTAAGTTTCTCCTCCTGTCTTGGATGCGTTTTGTTGAATGTTATTTGTTGGAGGGACCATTTAGATAAAGAGAAATTTTATCATTGACTCAACTTAAAATTTAATAAATTTTTTAACATTTTTAGGGTCCATGCCCTCACTGTCAGAGAATAATTAGAATGTAATTACCATCATTTTTCTCTATTTAATTATTTGTATTATTACTACAATCAAATGTAATCTCTTAATTATAATATTATTTGTAATTTTTTAAGTTTAGGCTAGTTTTATGTTTATGTATATTCAATAGCTTATGAAAATATTTAATTTTTGTATATATACATATAGTCATTCTTAATCAATGAAATACACAACTATTGTTTACTAATATTCTACTCTATACTAATGGCGCTTATACCAATTTCTGGTACGATAATTGGCTTAATACCTATGGCCGACTAGCATTTTCATGTACATCAAATGTGTCTCCTCGACCAATGATGATTTCGGATATGGTGACTCCTATTGCGTGTAAAAGTGTCTATCGCAATGTAGTGCAAGTGTACACGACGCAAGTAGTAAAGTGATACGTAAGTATCGGATATCGTCTCCACAGAGACTGGGCTAATAGCTTTAACCTTAGATTGCTGCACGAGAGGGAAAATAAATAATTTAATTGTTTGTCACGAAGAAATAAAGAATACTGAAAATAAGAGATGAAAATATTCAGAGTAAAGAGTAGGCCGGTATTGATTTGCTCCGTAGTGCAGCTGTTGCAATGTCTAAGACTTCTCTGTTCTGTCGTTGCGCCTGTCGATGAACACGTCTTTGATGATACCTCCCGGCGTGAATCGAAGGATGAACACCGATGTTGTTGAATTCTTCCTTAGCCACTTAACCTCGTCCTATCCCTAGGTCCGAGATAGTTCAACCATAAACTGGAGAACCCGTACTTATTCCTTTCGTATACTTAACTCTCCCGATATTAAGTAAATGTGTAATCTCACAATGCTCTCCCGATACTCTTGCAAGATGTTGAAAACCAGAATAAGCAAACTTGAAGTCTATTTTATTGAACAGAAAAATTCCTAAAACAAATGCAATCTTTGCAACTACTTTACAGAATCAACCCTTAGCCCTAGGGGAAGTTTAGAACATGATGAGGAAAGGAAAACGACTAGGGTTTTGGGAAGAAGGCTAGAGAGTAAGATATCCTTCCCTAGGTCGAATTACATGCCTTTATATAGGCCCTGGGTTCAAGTTTTCTAATATGGCAAGAATACAAGTTTAAACTAAAGTACAACTCTATTAAAGACTAAATCTTCAGGGCATATATCTTTAATTCGTCCTTCCTTCTTGCTTGGAGTTTCTTCCTTGAACTTTGGGCTTGGCCTTCATTCTGATCTAGGGCTTGGAAAAATATAAGGGTGCTCCACGACATACCGACTTAATTTTCTCTTTCTGTCGAGGCCCACTTCACTTCTTCTCTTCACCATTGTTGTCGTCCTTGGCTGCCACGGCAGCGGCCATGGCAGCATCATCCTTTTCGCCTGCAATCCAGTTCCAGCTCTGCTTCTTCACTGCCCAGCGTCTGCTTCTCCACTGCCCTCTATCTGTTACAACAGTTACCTGCAAAAGCAACCAATTTCAGTAGAAACTGTGTCGTTTGATATAATTTTGATGTATGAATGAAATCTATCCTAAATGCAATAAATTATGCTTGAATGCGGCAGAAATATGGGTTAAATAGGGGGTAAAATATAGAACTTTTACACACTCAACACACCCTCAAACTCAAGTTTTTGCTTGCCCTCAAGCAATTCAGACCTAAGAAAGAAATACAAAATTTTTGTTTGGCTTAAAACAGTGAACCTTTTATTACCTACCATGCATTCCCTATTGTAAGCAACACCTTGTCGGATAATTCAGGATTCATTCGGAACCATGCTATAATTCTCGTGTAGTGTGTGCATGCTTTGTGAACAATTATATGCCTAGAGTTACTTAGTTTACTAGAATAGCTAAGCTTCTAGCTTGAATTTTTATGCCAATTTTCATCTTTTTGGAGACAATTCTTAGGCTCATTTAGTTTTCATTTAGACTCGATTCTATTTTTCTCACGCTTAAGTTTGACTAGAGCCGGTTTCGGGCACCTCTAGCTAACTTCCTAGAGCCGGTTTCGGGCACCTCTAGGTGTATTGAGTCTTAACTTCTTTTCCTAGAGCCAGTGTTAGGCACCTCTAGGGGCAACTCAAGTGTTAGCTTTTCTATTCTAGTTCACTAGCAGAGTTCTAGACAGTATAACAGTCACAAATGTTGTTTAAGATTCAGAACTATAGTAAGGCTCTAAACTGCTCCTAAAACTATCTTAAAGGCACTGCCACGACAGAGGTTGTCACGGCAGGTAAGTTCAGTTCAAAGACTTAAGCCAAATTTTCATTTTAAGCAAAAATAAACTAAGTAAAAGACACAATTTTTTTTAACTTAAAGACACTTCATTAATGGAGGGATGTCACCCCAAACTCGAGGGTTGCACTGCCCTCAATGCAAATGACAGAAATGAAAAAAATAAAAATAAAAACAACATCACAAAATATAACAAAATAAAGTAGACAACAAAAATAAAAGAAGAAACTTAAACTTTCAAGTGATGTCGTCGCTGCTGCTGCTGATCTGAACCTGCCGGCGGGCAGTGACTTTCCTTGTCGGTGCCGGCAGATGGATGGGAGAGGCAGAGGTGGTCTTGTTCTTGGCTTCCCTTGGCGGCTGGATGCTGGTAGGTGAGATATGAGGTGGTTTCTCCAGCACCTGGACCTTCTCGGAAGAACTGCTGCTGCTACTGCTGCTACCGCTGGCAGATTTTCCTTGGTCGGATGTTCCGACTCACCGGGGTGAACTTCTTGGACGGGTTCCTCTTGACCGAGGGCTCATCATCGGATTCTTCCCATATCGATGAAGAGGAAAAACCAGCAATGTATGCATCAAGGTAAGACAAGGGCTCTTTTCTCTTTGTTCCCCTGGCAGAGACTGGTGTGGTGTGGCTGCCGCCTACAACTGTCGTGGCTGGGGTCGGAGTGGATGTGACAAATGGAGTTCTTGGTGTGGCAGCAGGGGTAGGGGTATGGGCAGGGGTGGGGGGCAGCAAAATAATGGTCTGGGAAGGCAGGGAACAGCACATCAGGAAAATTAAGATAAGTTTTTATGAAGTGTACCGTTGCTGTGGTGAAGTCTCGGATGAAACTCATTAGGCCCGGCTGCCGTTCTTCCATCTTCTGCAGGGCAGCAAGTATTTGTGTGGAGGAGTCTACTGGGGGAGCTACTGCGGTGGGCTGTCTTGGCTCTGTGGCGGCAGGTTCGGTTTGGGTGGGCTCTGTCGGCTCACCTGCCGCGGCAATGGGGTCGAAGGACGACAGGGGTGTGGCAGCTTTGAGTTCCATCAGGCCGAGGATGTTCCTTTATGTCCAGCCTTTTCCTCGGACTCTTAAATCTTCGGCAGCTTTCGGTACATTGTTGCCGCGGCAGAGGGCAGTAATGTGGTATGGGTAGAATAGTGGTCCTGACGGCCGGTATGCACAATCCAATATTCTCTCCCGAACGTATCTGCCAACGTTAATTGGCCTCTCATTTAGAATGGAATGGATGAGGGCTAACCTTGGTTGGTCTACCATTGTGTTGTGCGAGGAGGGCATAATTCTTTTCTTGATGAAGGCATTCCAAAGCTTGGCCTCTGGAGTGAGTTGAACTCGTTTTACCGTCCTTGGATGTTTAGGATCGGTATTCCACTCGGTACCCTCGTCTGTAAGTTCTGCATCACAACATCGTAATCTGCCGGCTCTAAGCTTTCCACAAATCTTTGGTGGCCATCTTATTTTCTCCCAACATAGAACCCATAGAGTGTGTTGATGTATTCGGGCTTAAAAGGTACCTCTTTTCCTTGGACCGTTACTGCTTTCGCTTCCCTGCTGTCGATGGCAGCATAAAATTCTCGGACGAGAGTTACGTTCATTTCCTCCGGCTGTTCGGAAAACATCTGCCATTACAGGGCTCTGATTTTGCGGGCTATGAACGGTTGTAGTCCAAGGTTCTCCATTCTGGTGGTGTAAATGAAACATTTCTCCTCCCACATGTCTCTGACCTGGAAGGAATTTGGAGTGGATGCTGCTGGGGCAGATCCTAAGGCAGCACTACGGCGAGTATTTCTTGTACTCATGTTGCAAGGACTGTGGAAAAGAAGATGAAAGCAAGTAAAATTCTAGAGGAAACAAGCAGAAAGAGTAAAAGCGAGTGAAAAATGAATAGTAAAATGGGGTTTATATAGAGGGGGAGTTTGCTGCCCGTTGGAGCTGTAACGGTAGGCGCGAATAACGGGGCCAGCTGTTACGCGGTTTCTGACACGTTTGTCACGCGTTTCTGTGTCTGCTGCGCATCTGTTACGCGTTTCCGTGTCTACCGCGACAGCGTGTTGACAGGCTGGATTTTCCGTGTCTGTCGCGGCAGCTGTAACGGTAGGCTCCTAAGTTGGGCTTTTTGGGCTGATGAAAAAAATGGTGGGCTGAATTCACTTCTCCTCTTCTCATTGTCTCCTTTATTTCCTAAAAATAAATAAAATAAAACTGAGTTCCTAAAAATAAGATAATTCTAATTACCTAATATATATAAATAATAAATAACAATAAAAAAATTAGGTTAAATTAGGGATGCCAAGAGGGGCATCTCCTAAAGTAACCACTTCCTGCATTCTTGGGGCTTCAGTCCCCTGATAATGCTTCAATCTCTGTCCGTTGACTTTAAATTAGTGCCCGTCTTTTAAAGATCTGATTGTGATGGCACCATGGGGAAAAACTTGCACAACTTGGAATGGGCCGGACCACCTAGATTTCAACTTTCCTGGGAAGAGTTTCAACCTAGAGTTGAACAACAACACAAGCTGCCCTGGGCAGAATTGTCGTGGCAGCAGTTTCTTGTCATTCCACTTCTTTGTCTTGTCTTTGTAAATTCTTGCGTTGTCATAGGCCATTGCTCGAATTTCTTCTATCTCATTCAGATCGAGTAGCCTTTTCTGTCCTGCCTTTTCCAAGTCCAAATTCACTGCCTTGATGGCCCAATATGCTCTGTGCTCAATCTCAACAGGTAGATGGCATGTTTTTCCATAAATCAGCCGGTAGGGTGACATTCCCAATGGAGTTTTGAATGCTGTTCTGTAGGCCTATAATGCATCATTGAGGTGTAGAGACCAGTCCTTCCGAGTTGGCTTAACCATCTTTTCAAGTATGTTCTTAACCTCTATGTTGGATATTTCAGCCTGTCCATTGGTCTGAGGTGGTATGCTGTTGCGATCTGATGTTTGACACCATACTTTTTTAAGGCAGCATCTATAACCCTATTGTCAAAATGCCTCCCTTCATCACTGATGATTGCCTTGGGGATGCCAAATCTGGAAAATATGTTTTTATGCAAAAACCTCTGAATCGTCTTGACATCGTTCTTCTGAGTAGCAATCGCTTCAACCCATTTGGACACATAGTCCACTGCCAGGAGGATATATAAGTTCCCACATGAAGCTGGGAATGGTCCCATAAAATCAATCCCCCAAACGTCAAAGATCTCAACTTCAAGAATGTTTTGCAGCGGCATCTCATGTCTTCTTGAGATATTTCCAGTCCTTTGACATTTGTCACAGTTTTTGTAGAATGTCTGGGCATCCTTGAACAGTGACGGCCAATAAAATCCCGGCTGCAAAACCTTGGCAGCAGTTTTGTTACCACCTAAGTGTCCTCCATATTGTGAAGCATGGCAGTGATGAAGCACAACTTCTTGTTCATCACGTGGTATGCATCTCCTAATAACCTGATCTGCACAATATTTGAAAAGAAGAGGTTCGTCCCAATAATAATGCTTAACATCATTTTGGAACCTCTTCCTAGCTTGATAGTTAAGGCCAGGAGGGGTTATTCCGCTAACTAAATAATTAACGAAATCAACATACCAGGGGAGTTCAGAAAACTTACTTGCCGCCATGGTTGTTGTGACAGTGCTTGTGGCAGCGAACAGCTGCTCGTCAAGGAAGGTCTCTAGTATGTGTGTTTCGTCTGTTGGGAGACTCTTTCCCTTCTCTAACCTTGACAAGTGATCTGCAACTTGGTTCTCTGTCCCCTTTTTGTCCTTGATCTCCAGGTCAAACTCTTGCAGTAGCAGAATCCAACGTATCAGTCGAGGCTTTGCATCCTTTTTGGCGAACATATACTTTAATGCAGAGTGGTCTGTGTGGACTATGACCTTCGTTCCAAGTATGTATGAACGAAACTTGTCAATCAAGAACACCACAGCTAACAATTCCTTCTCCGTTGTGGTGTAGTTTACTTGGGCGTCGTTCAATGTTTTGCTAGCATAGTATATAACATGGAAGAGCTTCTCCTTCCTCTGCCCAAGTGCTGCCCCGACAGCATAGTCACTAGCATCACACATAATCTCAAATGGTAGTTTCCAATCTGGTGACTGTACTATTGGGGCTGTTACCAGCTTTTCTTTCAGAACCTTGAATGCCTCAGTACATTCAGTCTTGAAGTTGAATGGGCGGTTCTGCTCTAGGAGATGGCACAAGGGTTTGGTGATCTTCGAAAAGTTTGCGATAAACCTCCGATAAAAACCAGCATGCCCTAAGAAACTCCTGATTCCCTTGACTGTGGTGGGTGGCGGCAGCTTTTCAATTACCTCGATCTTAGCTCTGTCGACTTCTATGCCGCGGCAGCTTACTTTATGGCCTAGGACTATCCCTTTATCCACCATGAAGTGACATTTTTCCCAGTTCAACACCAAGTTTGCTTTCTCGCATCTTTCAAGCACTTTCTGTAAATTGCCAAGGCAACTTTCAAAATTGTCTCCAAAGACGTAGAAATCATCCATGAATATCTCCAGGAAATCCTCCACCATGTCGGAGAATATCGCCATCATACACCTCTTGAAAGTAGCTGGTGCATTGCAAAGTCCAAATGGCATCCTCCGAAAAGCATAAGTACCGTATGGGCAAGTGAATGTCGTCTTCTCTTGATCCTCCGGTGCAATGGCTATTTGGTTATAACCTGAGTATCCATCAAGAAAACAGTAGTAAGGCTTTCCCTCTAATCTATCAAGCATTTGATCAATAAAAGATAGGGGAAAGTGGTCCTTCCGGGTAGCTTTGTTAAGCTTCCGGTAGTCAATACAAACCCTCCAACCGGTCACAGTCCTGGTTGGGATTAACTCGTTTTCTTCGTTGGTTACCACAGTTATTCCCCCTTTCTTAGGAATGCACTGCACCGGGCTCACCCACTTGCTATCCGAGATGGCATAAATTATTCCAGCATCTAGCCATTTAATGATCTCCTTACGAACCACCTCTCGCATAGCATTGTTTAGACGTCTTTGGGCATCAATGGTCGGCTTGTGATCGCCCTCTAAGAGGATTTTATGCATGCATAGTGCCGGACTGATACCTTGGATATCAGCTATCGTCCATCCAATAGCCTTTTTGTGCTGCTGCAGCATCCATATCAGCTGTTGTTCATGTTCCTGCATCAACTTGGAAGAGATGATTATGGGCAACGTATCATTTAATCCAAGGAAAATATATTTGAGCTGCCCTGGCAGGGGCTTAAGATCTAGAACAGGTGGCTCTACAGTTGATGGCTTTTGGATTATATGTCCATTCGAGGTATATTTTAAGGGCTCGAATAACTTACCTGGACGATTGCCTATCCAGTTTACCTCCTCTTGATCTTCAGTATCAGATATGTCAGAGTTTGAGGAGCTGCTGTCGTCGTCGCTGCCGTGACAGTTATCTAAATGGCTGCTGGGGCAGTGGCCAAATTTGATGTCATTGCAGTCCGACCTGATGCAGGGTTGGTAAAGGATAACTTCAGTGATAGTCTTGCATTCTTCCTCTGCATCAGCGTGCTTAATCGCTTGGAGAACATTCACCTTGATTTCTTGATCATTTACTCTCATAGCGAGTTCTCCCTTTTCTACATCAATCAGTGATCTTCCTGTGGCTAAGAAGGGTCGCCCCAGGATGATTGGTGCATTCTCATTTGCTTCACAATCTAAGACAAGAAAGTCAACAAGAAAAATAAATTTATCCACTCTTACCAGAATATCTTCAATTTTTCCTTTCGGTTGCACGTAAGAGCGGTCTGCCAGCATAACTGTTGTGGGTCGTGCTCGTCCAATACCTAACTTCTAAAATACAGATTTGGGCATTAAATTTATACTAGCACCAAGATCACAAAGTGCCTTACCCACAAATTTATCTCCGATTATGCACAGTATTATGAAGCTCCCAGGATCCTTCTTTTTCTAGGGTGGATGCTTGTGCAGAATAGTCATGCATCCTTCTGTCATTTTGACCGTCTCAAATTCCACAAGCCTGGATTTCTTCGACATGGCCTCCATGAGGAATTATGCATAACCGGGCATTTCATTAACAGCATCTAACAGTGGAATATTGATGTGAACCTGCTTAAAAATATCATAGATTTTCTTAAGCTGGGATTCATGTTTCAATTTCTGTAACCGCTGAGGAAAAGGAGGTGGAGGACGATAATCAGCAATACATCCTTCCCACTACATTCGGATCTAAGGAGGCGTAGGTTCTTCATTCTTCTCCTTTGTGCCTTCTGCTGTCGTGACAGGTTCATCGGCAGCAGGCTGTTTGTCATCTGCCGGGGCAGCGTTCTCGGCAGTCGATTTCAAGGCTGGCTCCTTGACTGATTCAGCTTCCTTCTCTGGCCCTGGTAATTTCTTCCCACTCCTTGTTGTGATGGCTTTACATTGCTTATGTGTGGGTTGTCTAGTGTTTTCAGTATCGCTAGGGAATCCTCCATTCTGCCTCGGTTTAATATGCTGGGAAACCTGACCCATCTGTGTCTCCAGTGATTTCAGAGTAGCTTCATGGTTGGTCATCCGCATCTCTGTTTTATCCATGAATGACTTAGTCTTCTTGACGAAGTGATTCATGTTCTCAATATAAGTTCCTGTTTGAGACATAAACGTAGCCAAGGTCTGCTCCAGTATACTAGTCGTGGCGGCTGGTGGCTGTTGCGGCTGCTGCTGTGGTTGCTGCCGAGTCAGTAATCTAGGTCCCCCTGATTCTGAGTGTTCTGTGCTTGAGGATTTAGGGCATTGTTAGGGTTGCTCCAAGAGAATTTGGGATCCTTTCTCCAGTTAGAATTGTAGTTGTTGGAATTGTAGTTCTGCTTGTTGTAATTTCCAACATACATCCCCTCCTCTAGCTGTATCGGGCAGTCATCCGAACTATGATTTCCATTGCAAGTTCCACATACCTCTTCTGCAGCATAGATAGGTTGAGAGTCCTTCTTCAGCAAGTTTTCAACTGCCTTTGTGAGATATGCAACTTGTGTCTTTAGGGAATTATCAGCCTCATAGTCTTTCACAGCTAATACTCGTTTACCCCCTCTTCTTGCTGTAAGAAACTGTTCCTCGTTCTTTGCCAAGTTTTTCAATACTACCATTGCTTCATCTGGATCTTTGTCCAACAGCAATCCATTCGCTGCTGAATCAATTCTCATACGGGTATGTAAGTTGGCAGCATTATAAAACTTAATTACCTGATTCCAAACGGGGAATCCATGCATTGGGCAGTTTCTTAGCAGAGTGGTAAATCTGTTCCATGCCTCGTGCATTGGCTCGTCGTCTTCCTGTTGAAAAGTAGCAATTTCATTACGTAATCGCTCAGATAAAAGTAGCAATCTCAACCTGGAACGTTTTCAGATGCTCCCTAGCATCCTTTATAGCAGCACCACTGAATTGGCAAGCGTTATTAATCATGCTGAACATGACAGGTTTCAGCTCGAAATTTTTAGCTTCTACGTCTTGCAGGGTGGTCTCTAATTCCACATGATCATTGATCATGTAGTCTCGGCAGGATCGGCGTGCGGCTCCGGCAGCAGGAATAATAGGTCGTCCGTTTCCTCCATCCCCTACGGGATCATTAGGATCTTGGGAATTCCCTTGGTTGTTCATGGCCTCTAACTGTTCTTCAAGGTATTCGTTTCTAGCTAACATGAGGCGAAGTCGGTTCCTAAGATTGTACGAGCGTTCGATTTCAGGGTCTAGTGGATACTCAGGTTCCTCTTCTCGTTTTGATCTGCACATAAACATAAAACCTTGTGAAAAGCACAAGTTGAACAATCCAAGTAAAACAAAACAGAAAATAAAAAGAATATGCAGTAAAAAGTAAGAGTAAAGTTATGTTGCCAGTCCCCGGCAACGGCGCCAAAAACTTGTTGTGTGTAAAAGTGTCTATCGCAATGTAGTGCAAGTGTACACGACACAAGTAGTAAAGTGATACGTAAGTATCGGATATCGTCTCCACAGGGCTGGGCTAATAGCTTTAACCTTAGATTGCTGCACGAGAGGGAAAAGAAATAGTTTAATTGTTTGTCACGAAGAAATAAAGAATACTGAAAATAAGAGATGAAAATATTCAGAGTAAAGAGTAGGCTGGTATTGATTTGCTCCGTAGTGCAGCTGTTGCAATGTCTAAGACTTCTCTGTTCTGTCGTTGCGCCTGTCGCGGCAGCACCTGCTGCGGTAGCGGTCTGTTGTTGTCGCGGCAGCGAACACACAACTCAATACTTCAAGCTTGACAAGAATCCCTGCTATGCCTTGGCCTATGCCTAGGTCCAAGTCTGTCGATGAACACGTCTTTGATTATACCTCCCGGCGTGAATCGAAGGATGAACACCAATGTTGTTTAATTCTTCCTTAGCCACTTAACCTCGTCTTATCCCTAGGTCCGAGATAGTTCAACCATAAACTGGAGAACCTATACTTATTCCTTTCGTATACTTAACTCTCATGATATTAAGTAAATGTGTAATCTCACAATGCTCTCCCGATACTCTTGCAAGATGTTGAAAACCAGAATAAGCAAACTTGAAGTCTATTTTATTGAACAGAAAAATTCCTAAAACAAATGCAATCCTTGCAATTACTTTACAGAATCAACCCTTAGCCCTAGGGGAAGTTTAGAACATGATGAGAAAAGGAAAACGACTAGGGTTTTGGGAAGAAGGCTAGAGAGTAAGATATCCTTCCGTAGGTCGAATTACATGCCTTTATATAGGCCTTGGGTTCAAGTTTTCTAATATGTCAAGAATACAAGTTTAAACTAAAGTACAACTCTATTAAAGACTAAATCTTCAGAGCATATATCTTTAATTCGTCCTTCCTTCTTGCTTGGAGTTTCTTCCTTGAACTTTGGGCTTGGCCTTCATTCTGATCTAGGGCTTGGAAAAATATAAGGGTGCTCCACGACAGACCGGCTTAATTTTCTCTTTCTGTCGAGGCCCACTTCACTTCTTCTCTTCACCATTGCTGTCGTCCTTGGCTGCCACGGCAGCGGCCATGGCAGCATCATCCTTTTCGTCTGCAATCCAGTTCCAGCTCTGCTTCTTCACTGCCCTCCATCTGTCACAGCAGCTACCTGCAAAATCAACCAATTTCAGTAGAAACTGTGCCGTTTGATATAATTGTGATGTATGAATGAAATCTATTCTAAATGCAATAAATTATGCTTGAATGCAGCAAAAATATGGGTTAAATATGGGGTAAAATATAGAACTTTTACACACTCAACAACTCCGCTGGCCAGTTGGGATTGGGACATGCTTTCACTGGTTTTGCCAGCACGAATTTTGGAGGAGATAGCTTCAGTGCAGCCACCACATGATTGTTTGGGTGATGATGTTCCGACCTAGAGGTGGGATGATAAGCGGGTCTTCACGGTACGGTCGTCATATCGCTTCCTTACGGCTGAGAATAAGTGTGCATGGGTTGCGATGGCGCAAAATCTAGTCGTTCCTGGTTCCTCAACATTTACGTATCTTCATTTGGTTGGCTTTTCATCAATGTCTTCTTACAAATATGGAGAGAGCTCGAAGACATTTGACGGTGTCAGATGCTTGTAGTAATTGTCGAACGGGTGTAGAGGATATGGCCCATGTTCTTCGAGATTGTCGTGTCTTCCGTGAGGTTTGCACCAAGATTCTCCCAGCTGACCGGTTGCTGGATTTCTTCTAGGCACCATTTGAAGAATGGTTAGAGCGGAACTTGTTCTCAGCTTTGCAAATGCAAGCTCATGATGCAGTGAGGTTTTTTGTTTTGAGTTGGTTGCTATGGAAGAATCGATGCTCTATCATCATGGAGCCTGAGTTTGTGTAATATGAGGATTTGCTCGTGCGAGGGAATCGATTGGTAGATGAGTGTGTTGCAGTGGCGTACAGGCCAGGGAGGGGCTCTGTGTTGCCTGAATCAGCTCCCTTACCGTGGCGGCTTCCTCCTGCAAGTTGGGTGAAGATTAATGTCGATGCAGCGATAAATCCATTGACTAGGCAAGCTGCAATAAGAGATCGAATTCGTGATGAGCATGGAGTTTGTCTATTTGGGTTTACATGTTTTCTTGGTCGTTGCTCGGTGCTCTTGGCCGAACTTTGGGCGCTACATGATATGCTGAATCATGTATAGGACCGAGGGTTTCGGTTGATAGAATGTAAAAGAGACAGCCTGAAGGTGGTTCATATTCTGCAGCGCTCGTCTCGTACCTTAGCTAGTAATGGTTTAGTATGCTTAATCTTTGCGCTCTTGCGTCGGGATTGCTTGTCTTGGTTTTCCATATCCGTAGGGAACGTAATGGCGTCGCGGATGGCCTTGCGGCATTAGGTCGATTGGCTACCATGGAAGGTGAGCATTTTATGTCTCCGCCGCCACATGTGGCTAGGCTGGTGGAGGAGGAGCGTTTTCGATGTGTAACGAAGGTTGATCTGGCTGGTATGCGTGATAATGGCGATTCCATCATTGTGCACTTTAACTTGTAGGATGATCCTAGTGGTTGACCTTGGTTTAGATGTTGTTGATGGTGTGCTTTCTTTCCTTGTGTTTGTTACTATGTTTTAGTCGAGTTTAATCTCGTATGAGCTCTATGTATTATTACCATGGGTACTATTTTCCTCCATTTAGGTTTAGGGGGTTAGCGAGGCCTATGGTAATATATCTTCCCTATAAAAAAATATTCTACTTTATAGCATATATTTTTTCCAACAAAATCATAATCAACATCTTTTAAAATATACTTATAACTCTTCAATTACTTTTGATGTGATCCCTTCTTCAACCAATGATCCCTTCTTCAACCAATGATCCTATCACCATTCAAAATTTCGATCTTCAACATTCTCTCCTTACAATCAATCTCTTCAACATCTACTTCAGAAAATTATAGTGGCATTAAGCAAACCACCATCTCTCGTTTGTAAGGAAAAATGTTGAGGATCAGAATTTTGATGGTGATTGGATGGTGATAGAATTCATTTTAATTATTGAATTATAGTTATTATTAATATTATTATTACTAGTAATAATACTAGTAGTAAGGTTTAAGGGATAATTTTGTTCTTGTAGTCGATCAAAATTAGGAATTTTTTCCATCCTTTTTAATTATATAATTTTAGCCATCAAAGTCCCTGAATTGCATCAACGTTACCTTTTGACTGAGAAAATCCCGTTTATCATTTTTGTGCCATCAAAGACTTTTACAATAAAAGAGTTCATTGTTTTAATAATTTATACATATTTTAAAATTTTATGATTTATCATTTTATAACTTCTCTTATTTTTTATATTTATAAGTGTTTCTATTTTTAGTAACTTTTTAAAATTTATTTTTAAATATTTTATAATTTTAACGATTTATGTAATTTTTTTCTTAAAGATTAAATTAGCACAAAGTTTTCTATAAAAATCAATTAAGTCCTCGAACTCAACCAAAAAATCAATTAAGCTCCTTTGTCACATCATCATCATTCACATGTGGAATGTTATGTCAGTATTGTAAGGAATATATCGATTCAATTTAAGAAGTTCGAGGGCTAAATTTATAAATTTAAAAATAATGAGAAACATTACTAATTTTGGACAACAACAAGAAAAAAATTACCCCTTAAGACACGTGCTAGCACGAGCCAGACTAAGTGGCAACGACGACATGGGTGTATGGGTCTTACCTTCAGTCGCTCAATAAGTGTATGTTTAAAAGGCTATATATAAACATTTGAAGAAAAAAAACTAATGTCTAACAAATGTGAGATTTACTTCTTTGCTTTACTGAATCTCACACCAAATCCCACAATAGTTAAATATTGATTTTCTTTGAACATGCAATGTATAATGCATATATTACCGACAATCCTTTCTACCTATAAATCATAAATATTGAGCGCTTAAGCATGTTTAATCTCATATTCTTCTATATATTGTACCAATAATAATGTCATTCTAGCTATACTCAATTGAGGGTTAGATATTGATTTTTAAGTGTTTAAATATAACCTTTCAAACATAGGCTCATGCACGCATGTTGTCGCGGTGTTCGTGCAAATACATGTCTTTAACAATTATGTAACAATTCAATAAATTTAATGAAATTTCGTAACTTTTGAAATGTTAATGTTCAAATTGATTACTTTTTTTCATTATCTACTGACTATTTGTGTACTTTACCTAATAACGTTTTAAAGTGTTATTTTCATAAATAATTGAAGGAAAAATATCTCATGTACTGGCGGTGGAAACGAAAAATTTTCACAAACGCTTCAGTTTTAGGGTTTATAGACTTAGTTTATAGTTTA
The DNA here is from genome assembly GCA_030270665.1 of Hibiscus trionum. NCBI lineage: Eukaryota > Viridiplantae > Streptophyta > Magnoliopsida > Malvales > Malvaceae > Hibiscus > Hibiscus trionum. Next base: position 156,621 of record BSYR01000018.1, read on the forward strand.
GAGGTTAGGGTTTTAAGTGTAGGGGTTAAAGATTTATGATTCATGGTTAGAATTTATGGTTTAGGGTTAGAATTTAGGATTTAGAGGTTAGGGTTTATATTTTAGGGTAATATGGTTAGCGATTTAGGTTTTAACCTATAAACTTTAAATTTTAACCTTAAACACTAAATTCTAATTACACCCCTTAAATTCAAAATTTCTACACTTAAAATCCTAAACAGAATTCTTAAACCCAAAAATAAAGTGCTTGTGGAAATTTTCTGTTTCCACCGCCTATACATGAAATAATTACCCATAATTAAAAATTAAATCATTTTAATAAAAATGTGGATCTTTCTTCGTAAATCCTCTCTTTAGGTTGTCAAGGCTGGAAATTTTATACACCTTGTTAAGTGAACAAAGTTTTTGAGCTAAAACTAGAGTTTTAATCACTTTTAGAGGATTTACTAGTGAAATACGTTAATTTAGATGTTTGACAAACATATGATTGTAACAACAAATTGTAGTGAATCTTCTCAATTGAAAAAAAAAATGTCATGGTGAGCTTGTTGGGCTCAGAGGATTGTAATATAGGAGTCGTAAAGACTCTTTTCTCCTTTATCATTATAAAGATTAGGGGTGGATAAAAAACCTGATTACCAGGACCCGGTGGATTTTTACCTGGAATTGGTTCCGGTGGGACCGGAACTGGATCCAAAATTTAGGTTCCGATTGCAACCAAAACCGAGACTGGATCCTGCTTTTTTGGACCCGGTACCCAAGGGGACCGGAAACAGTACCAGTTACCCGGTACTGGTATGGTACCGAATGACATTGAAGAGGTTGAAAACAACTGAAGGCCCTCCTTTTTTACTCTCTTTGTATCATATTATGAGTATGACTCGTTTTAAGACTTCAACCTTCAAGCCTACAATATTCTGACTTTGTTATTTAATATTATTATTGATGGTTGGAATTTTTTCCCTACTGCTCAAATTTTATTAATAATAGACTAATTGACCGGGTACCCGGTATTGATACGGGTTCCCACTAGTATCGGGACCGGTTCCTGAAATCTTAGACCCAGTCTAACCGGGACTGGTTCTAGTTTTCAGGAACCGATGGTTACCGGGACTTGGACTAATTCTAGACAAATTGGCCAGGTACCCGGTCTTGCCCACCCCTAATAAAGATGGTTCTCCAAATAATTTATATTTGAATACTCACATACTTTTGAAGTAAGACATATTCCCATATACAATTTAAATAAATATCTTCGCTTTAAATATATGAAATTAATACAAATGCTTCAAAAATTATTTAAATTTAATAATTAAAATAATTATATTAAAGAGATATTTTTATAAATAATAAATTAATATATACATCCTTCAAATATATTTAGAAAGTTGTATTAGAAAGTTATTTTTATAGTCTAATACTTATTAATAGATCCAAATATTGATAACCAATAAATAATTCAAACGAGTATTAAATATAATATGTCATTTTACTTATTCAAAAAACAAACAACTATTAGTTAATTTTACCAAACATTTTTATATAATAAATTAGTTAAATCAATTAATATAATCCGTTATATACTATTAACTAATACAATTCACCTCATCTATCATTTAGTTGTCAAACATGGTCATACATATTGTTAAGAAAAACAATAAAGTGAACACGTGCGCCATTGATCTTAAGCTTTTGATTACGAGGGAATTGTTAAGGACAAAGCTGCTTGATAAATAATTGGACTTGACTCAATAAAAGTGACAAAAAGGAAAAACCCAACCAACATCACGCACTGTGTAAAATAATGTTTGTTGAAGTGGCCGACAAGCGACATGCATCGGCAACGATGTTCTGGTGGAGATTCACTGTATCTTCCCCCTTCACCTTCTCCTTCTCCTTCTCCTTCTCCTTCTCCACATCCTCCATTATTAATTATGAATTCGAATGCATATACTGTATGTACATGGATTAGGTCGAGTCACATCTAATGACAGTTTCAGAAATTTAAAAATAAAAATTTAAAATATATATATTTTTCAAATAGATATATAAATTTTTATTTTTATTTTCAATAAACACACTAAATTTATTTTTTAAATAAAAGTTTAACACTAAATTTATTTTTTTCGCCCAAAATGGGGCGTAAATGCTCCCCTCAGTAGCTATGTGCATGTGCACCGTCACTGGTCAGATCCAAATAAAATATTTTTTTTAAGATCTAAGGTCTATTTTTTGCCTAACCAATGTATCATTTGCATGATAATTTCAAATTAATTATTAATAATAGATTATTAATTCTTTTTATATTCGCAAGATCTAAGGTCTCATTTGCATGTACATAGGATTGTTGTAGATGAATGCGTTTAGTATTTCAAAATGAGAGATCGTTTAAAACTACATTAATTTTGATTTAGACATGTTACATTAGTTTTAAGATAAAAGTTGGAATTTAAACACCAGAATATGTCAAGAACTCAAATAAAGTTGAAGTTCACAAAACTCCAAGCACTTAATCATGTTAGTTGTCAACCACAAAGTCAGTCATTTAGGGCAACGGGTTCTAATAACTTCTTAAATCACATTTGTGTCATCCTTCGACTCGTCAGACCACACTATTTATCTTAAGAATTAATTTTAAGTTAGATCCATCCATGGCTGAACCTACATAGTGGATAGGAGGGGAAATTGTGCTTAAATTTGATGGTTTAATTATATTTTTAAGATCTCGTAAGTTAAATTAATGAAATTAAATTTTGACCCTTATTTTTGTAGTTTAATTACATTTTAAGTCCTTTTCATTTAAAATTAGTGAAATTAAACATTTATTGCCTTAATTCTTATTGTTTAATTAATTTTTAAGACCATATTTATTTCAAAGTTAATCAACTTACCCTCATTGTTTAATCATGGCTCCGTCTTGAATCCATCACCAAAGAAAGACATCGAAAGGATAAATTAGTATTTAAATGCTTTCTAAGATAAAAATATTGTAGATTGAAATATTTAATGTTCAATTTGTAGTTTTTCTGATAAATTTGTTTGAATAAGATTAAAGTCGGAAGGGGATTGAACAAAAATTCTCAGGTTTGGAGAAGTTATGCTAATTGGACATCTTAAATAAAATAAGAACTGCATTTTGTAGGAATAATAGGACAATGCTCACAAAATAATGAGCGGGCGTCAATCTCATTCAAGTACCTAATATGAGAGTTGCCCACTTCATTTCCCGATTCACTTAATCTCATCCTCTTCTGCCAAATGTTGTATTTAGTGTACCTAAACAATGTCTATTGTTATATTCTTTGGAGGGATGATTTTCTGCAGAGATTCAATGTTCGCTACAGGGTATGACTTACTGTTTCTTTATTTTCTAAGCCATGCTCAATGTTTGTAGTCAATGTATTTGTATTTTTATGTCGTGCTGGCCTATGACTTTAAACATAATTCGAGTTGTATTTGGGTTAGGGTTGAGGTAGAAAAATATTTCAGGTCAACTATAATAAAAAAATCAGATTGTAATGAGATCTACTGATTGACCTAATGACTAAAGATATTCATATTATCTCATTTTATATAAGTTTAAATTTAGTCATAAAAATATAATACCTCTATTTAAGAATAACAAATCCAACGATCTTTTCATAAACAATTACTAATGAAGTTTATCTTGTTTATAGTGATGTGAGGGAGATAGAATGAAAGTTTGGAAAGGGTCAATTATACATGATAATGAAATGGAAGTCATAGTCTTATTATTAAACTATCAATTTAAAATTAAAAAACCGCCGCTCTCTCTTTTTAGGTTTTTCTAATCTAGTCACGCTCTCTTAAATTTCTATCGTTTGTAATATTATTATATTTCTTTTGATTGGTGGTCGGCAATTAATCTTAGTATTGGTTGTCAATTATCAGATTTATTATTTTTCTTGTTTTTTTCATGTTTTAATAAGAATCTTTGCATTTGTGGCACACGTTTCTTCTGTACTTGTGACATGTTTTTCTTTGATTTTTTGTGGTTCGTTTCACCTGTCCTTGTGGCATGATTTTCAGCATACCTTAGCGGTCGGTTGGTGCTCGTACAAAGATCTTCACGACGCTAATATCTGATTATGATTTTGCCGGTGGTCTTAGAAAGATGGATCCCCACTCAGTTGATGATTGGTTACCGATGTAATCAGACATGGGTAGCGGAGCAATCTGACTATTAGCCTGGTTCGCTCACCATTCCTTTTTCACACTGTAAAGCGTTTTGTTTGGATAAAAACAAAGAGATTCAAGAAGGTTTTTGGATTTTGGTAAGCTAATCTTGATGGAAGTGACTGCTTCTCTTTGCACTATTATAAGAGAGTTTTAGTAGACTTGTCATTTTTTTTCTTTTTTTGATGCATTGTATTATCTGTCATGGTAATTAATAAAATTTAGAGGCCGCTGTTAAAAAAAACTTTCAATTTAAAATTTAAACACTTGACCAAAAAGCTCTCAAAAACAATCGGTACTCAAACCCAAAAAATTAAGAGAAAAAATATATAAAAAATAACTTAAACATGTCCCAAACAACCATATTTGATCCTTACAAAATCACACATTAACATATGAATATATTTAAACATAAATTTAGGCATCATTTTAACAAACTAAAACATCATTAAAACATATATATCATTTTCATGTCAACCACCCAAGAACATCATTAAAACATATATATCATTTTCATGTCAACCACCCAAGAACACCAATCATGCTTATACAAAATAACAATGCATTATACTTACAGAAATCATGAAGTAGTTCGAAGTTGTAGATGTACTGCCATATGCTCAGCAACGAAGGAAACTTCTTTGTTATTTTCAACAATTTCCTTTTTACTTTGACATTAGATGACTCTCCCACTTCAAAATAGCTACTTTTCAAACCAAGGAAACATGGGAGGTAAGTTTTTTTATTCTCTATTACATTATACTAATAAACTATTTGTGTTGTATAAAAAATGAAGTATTTGTCTTGACTGTTGAACTCAAACTTTTATTTTGAAAAAAAAAATGTAAAGAAACCACATTTTTTAATCAAACCTTAAATATTGAAGGAAAACTTGTAAAATATGTATAATTTATTAATAAGAGCGCTAGTTTGGTTGAATAAATAAAAATACAATAAAACCTCAATCTAAACGAATCACAATAAGACATGTCCGAAAATTTATGAATAGAAATTCTTTAGTATTTTCGGTGTTTTTATTTATGCCTCACGTCAAAAAATAGATTTATGGTTTAGAGTTAAGGTTTAAAGTTTAGGATTAGACTTATAATTTAGGGAATCAGTGGTATAATGTATTTTGTAGGGTTTAGAGTTTATAATTTAAGATTTAAAATTTAAAATTAAAGTTTAAAATTTAATTTTTTAATGTTGTGGCATAAAAAAAAGATAGTAAAGAGTGAGAGGATTTGTATCCAACAACTACAGTCTCATGCTTGGTAATCTTGTTTAAAATCACCACATTGAAGTAAATTTGTTAATTTGGCGGAAAGGATTAATCTAGATCAAATTAATTTGAGTTTCTAATTTTTTTTGTCATTTTGGTTCGGGATATTTTCATATTTGGATAATTCTAAGTATGGTAAATTTTAAGTTCAAATCATCTTAGATTCCTTCATTTTGGGTGTTAATCACTTTAAGTTTAGGTTAATTCAATTAATTTAATGGGTTTTAGTTGATTTAAGTTATTTAGAGTTTGAATTAATTTAGATACATATCGAGATTGAACGTGTGTAAAATATTATTTTTTATAATTAAATTGAATCAATTTTAAATTCAAAGTAATTGAGACAGGTTGGATCAAAATTAAGATCCATTTGTAGTTGATTGGAATTGAGACAGATATTCCGACTGCCATAAATTGGGGTGTTAAAAATCGGTCGAATGGGTATCCAGCGACCCAATAAGTCTAATATCACTACTATATTATTATTATGTTTTATCTAGGCCTGTAAACAAACCGAACGAACACGAACGAGAGTATGTTCATATTCGTTTGTTTAATTTTAACCGAACAAATGAATGAACATGAACAATTAAACGAACATAATTTATTGTTCGTGTTCGTTTGTTAAAATAATAAACGAACATCGAGTATTGTTTAATTTTTTTTAAGAAATCTGAAGTCTCATACATTGAGTATTTGTTTAATTTTTTCTTTTTATTTCATATTTTTAATACATGTTTTAATTTTTTTGAAATATAATACTTTTGTTATGAAAAATAGTAAGTGTAAATGGACATATGTGAATAAATTTAAACAAGCATAAACAAATAGATTACCGAACGTTCACGAACGTAAATGAACGAACAAGTCCTTTGTTCATGTTCGTTCATTTAATTAAACGAACATAAAATATTGTTCATGTTTGTTCATTTAATAAATAAACGAACATAAATGAACTTCCCGCCGAACGGTTCACGAACAGTTCGCTGAACGTTTGGTTCGTTTACAACCCTAGTTTCATTCTCTCTTTCACATTTTTAACTTACATTATAAGCTTATTGGGACACTGGGTACCCATTAGGCTGGTTTTGAACACCCCTAACTACAAACGTACTGTTGAATTTTTTTAGGACAAAAACATGTTACTCTTTTTGGTGCCAATTCTATACTCAACATTAAAAAGCAATAAAAAATAAATTTTAATTCCTAACTATAAATTTTAAATCTTAACCTCTACATTTTAAAAAATATACCATATCTCAAAATTTCTAAACTTCAAACTTAAACTCTAATATTAAACTTTAAACTCTAAATCTAATTTTTAGTGTGAGACATAAATAATAGCAACAATACGGATATCTATTTTTTTTCAGAGCGGAGGTTCCAAAATATTATCACTTGTTTTGGTGTTGTTAGGCAATCAAGGGGGTGTCAAAAGAAGCCAAGCTTTGCCAGAAACAAAAATGGTAATGGGTGTGTGGAGGAGGACAATGTAGCCGACAGGAACACGTGGATTCCTCATCCATATCTGCAAACCCACTTCTGTCCCATCTCTCCCAAAACCTCCCGTTTTAAAACGTGCAATAATTATACAACAATTCGGTTCCTACTCCATATCCACCCTTTCCATATGAATAAATAACTTTAAAACAAAATTAAGAATGATCAACAGGAGTAAAAATCTTCTGCCCCTAATTATGTCTCCTTATATCCCTTACTAAAAAATACTTAAAAATTAAATTCTAAGCTCTAACTTTAATTTTCATATCTTAAACCCTAAATCTTAAAAAATACACCATACCCCTAATTTTCTACACCCTAACCCTAAGCCTCAACCTTAAACCTCAAACCTTAAACCTGCTATTTTAAAATGGAGGCCCCAATGGGAACATAGTTAGGGGTAGAGGATTTCCATCCCAAATAATGATGGTTCATGTTATCTAACCTTAATTAAAGGTAAAATACACATACGGTCACCGAACTTTGGTAAAAAAATAAAATGATAACTAAACTTTCAAAAATCACAAATGATAATTAAACTTTATGTTTTATAACAAAATGGTAACTAGACGTTAAATCCCGTTAAGTGTCTATTATAAAATTTGGTATAATAACACATTTAGTCCTTCATATTTATACATTCAATAAATTTAGTCCTAATTCGAAACAATTCACCAAATTTAGCCCTCGTTATTTACGCATTCTTTCAATTTGGTCCTTAAAGCAAAATTCCAAAGTATGGTAACATGATAAATAATTACAATTAAATTTTTATAGGAACTCGAAAACTTGACTCGACTTGGCTCGACTCGAATTGAAAAAAAATTCAAATAAAGTTTGAGTTGTAAAATATGACGTGTCAACTCGAATAACTCGAAATTTTTTGACTCGACTCGATCGAACGCTCACCTCTATCTTAAGATATGACGCGTCAACTCGAATAACTCGAAATATTCGAATATTTTAAATCGCTTTTTCTTTTAAATCGAATATTTTTTAAAATAGAATATTTAATATTTTCATATTTAAATCACATCGAATATTTAATAACTACTTTAAATATTCAATTTAATTTTAAAATATTCGATTTAATATTTTCATATTTAAATCACATGAATGCGTAAATAACAAGGACTAAATTTAGTGAATTGCCATTTTGTGATTTTTAAAAGTTTGGTTACCATTTTGTTTTTTTACCAAAGTTCAGTGACCGTCTGTGTATTTTACCCTTAATTCAATATAATTTTTTGTATTTAACTTATCATCTCATATTTAAAATGTATAATATTTATGAACATTGTCTACAAGATTAAGAATATGTATGAACAAATACTATCCTATGATATTTTTAGATTATTCAAAAAATTTATAATATTTATCTTCTATACTATTGTAATTTGTAAAATAAGGATAACTAAAGAAGGAAACTTTTTACATTTATTTTCGAAAAAAATACTTATCAATTTTTTAATTATTCTAAAATTAACAATACTTTATAAAAAAACAAAAAAAAAACAAGAATAAGAGACACGATAAAAAAGAGAGATTGTATTTAAACTTAATATGATGTGTATACAATATTTTCTTCAAACTCTATATTTATAAGCATTTAAGTAATTATCATATAAAACTCTAAGTAAAACAAATTATTATTTAATAGATAGAGATAGAGTTCTAATCATAATGGACATCCATATAGATAAATATTCATAACACTCACCCTTGGATGTCCATGAAGATATGAGTGTTCAATCGGCCGTTAGGTTAACCGACCGAACAGAACTAACAAAAATCCATTAACCATTTTTTTTTCTATTAACAATTAACCAACTAAAATTTTCAAAATTTTTAACCGAACTGAAAAAAGATCAATTAATTCGGTCGGTTTTTAAATTAACCGAAATTTGTTATAAAATTTTGGGTATATTACACAAATGGTCACTAAACTATGTTAAAATGATCTTAGTCACTGAACTTTCAGAAGTTATAAAACAACCATTATATTTATCGAATTATTACAAAATGGTCATTGATTCATTGCACGTTATAAATTATTGATAAATATTAAAAAGTTTAATGATAACTTTTTAATAATTCAATAAATTTAATGATCATTTTGTGTTAATTTGATAAATCTTAATGACCATTTTATAATATATCAAAAAATTTAATGATCATTTTATATTTTTTAGAAGTTCAATGACAAAAAATAAATATATGTAATATATATAATATATAAAAATTTCGATTAATTCGGTTAATTAACCGATTTTGAACCGAATTAATCGATAACTAAAGTTTGAAAAATTATTAATCGTTAATTGATCGAACCTAATATTAACCAACCGATTAACCGGAAAAAAACTTCGGTCCAGTCGGTTAATTCGGTTAAAATCGAAGTTTGAACACCCCTACATGAAGATAATGTGTCTCGTTAAAATCTTACTAAGATAAAAAATCCGGGGAAAACATCTTAGAGAAAGAAAAAGAGTACACATATCTTTGATACACATAACATGTTGCCTCATTACAAACCTTACCAAGAAAACCTGTTGGGACAAAACCTCGGTTAAGGGGAAAAAGAGTGCAATGCTTACTTACCCCCTCATAAAAACATCACATAAGATCTTTTAATCTTCGTAATTCAATCTTGAATATAATCTTCAAATGTTGAAGTAGACAATAAACTAGTGAACATGTCTTCCAAATTATTGTTTGAAAGGATTCGTTGAATATTATTATAATGAAGATCGTGAGGGGCGGAAGTTTAGAGAAATATGTTTCGTTTTGTTATCTTTTATGTATCAACCTCTCGATTGACCTGGATATTCTACATTATCTTCGTACAAGATAATTTGCATCTTATCTTGTAAAAGTAAATTACATATCTTATGGATATGTTGGGTCAATAGTTTTAGTCAAATAAATTTTTGGCTTGAATCGTCCATAAAAAATATTTTCACATGTTTTGGAAAGACATTGAATTTTGAAAGATCTAAAGGTAAATGATCTTTGTAGCATTTAGATGGTACTTTTGGGCTAACTAAGATGATATTTTTTTGGACCAACTAAAATATGATTCTTCTATTCCAAGAAAAGATAAAATTATCTTTGTTCAATATTCTTAGAATTATGGAGATACTTAATAGATACAATTTATTCATATCGAATCCTTTAAGATTCTTTCAACACATGTCTATTTATAAACAAAAATTCATACCCACCTTAAATTTTTATATCCATCACCTACGGTGGATACAATTTTCAAATCCACACTCGACCGCGTCAATACTTTTTCAAATTTACATCCGCCAACGTGGGTACATTTTCAAACTCACCCCGTACAACTATCTAGCTGGGTAACCACCACTCAACACGTGTTACCTTAAAAAATCTATTTGTCTCATAATATATAACTCAAAACATCATTTTGTTTGTTCCAAAATAACATAGACTCAAATATCTTTTCAACCATATAAGGTGGTACTTCTAATTCGACTTGTACAATTTATTATGAACTTTTAAAGTCACTGTCAAACTAGTATTACGAGCAATTTAATGTTTTGGTTTTGACCTCCGATAACTTAAAAATTCGTATCTTTTAAAATGAAGATCAAAACTAATCATCATTTGTTCTAAACGAAACTATACTTATTCATGATTACAATGATTTATAGATCTTTTCCTAATTATTTGTATAGTATTTTTGGTGATTTTTCAAACTCATTTCATATGCATAAAATCTTGGACATTTTTCTGAAAGATTTTTTATTTTTCTCAACATTAAAACATGAAAGATATTTCAACGAGGAAAACAAAATAAAGTTTTCAAAGAATATATATATATATATATATATATATATATATATATATATATATATATATATATATATATTAATTTCTCAAGGTTTTCATCAAAACGAAACTAATGATCAAAGAAAACAAATATTTTAACAGCCAAATAAACCTATTTACTTGCAGCTTCAACAACGAAAACCAACGACCGTCTATAGCCATAATCAAAACAGTACATAATAAAAATTTGTGTAATATGTATATTTTTTATCAGCAAGGCAATAATTTATTGAAAAAAAACCTTACAAATATAATCGTGTGCCTTGTTAAAAACTTCCCCAAGCCTAATTGGAGGGAAAAAGTACAAGCATGGTTATATTAAATACATCAGAACACACGCCAAAAGAAATAACATAGCAAATAACTCAATAAACAACTCGCAACCACGAGGCACGACCCACACCACCCTTTACAAGAATACCTGCAATATTATTTGCCTCACGTGAGACATTATTGAAGCAAAGGTGATGAAGATTATCACAAGCAACATCAATCCAATGGAAAGCCATCCAAAATTTACATGGTCGGCGTTCACTATGCATCACCCAAGATATCGCAATCATGGAAACCGATTCAATCACCACAGAAGTATTCCACCATTTAGAGTTAACAAGAAGTTCCACAACAACACATATCGCGAGTAATTTAGCTTCATTGGAGTCAATCACCCTAAAAGGACTAGAAAAAAAGCCAACACCCGACTAAACGAATCACGTAGTACTCCTTCACAACCTGCCAGACTTGGTTTTCCCCGCACCGATCCATCTTGAAGAACTAATGTTTTGATATAATAAATTAAAAATAGTTTTGGACTAAATTGAAAAGATTTCAAAATTGTCTTTAAGTCCAAACAACTCGAAAATAAGTGTGTGGATGTTTTAAATTGTTTTGGCAAGGTTTGAAACGTTTTTAAGTAGCAAAACCAGGGTTTTCAAGGTACCCATATCGATACAGGCTAACCTGTTTCGAAACAGTTTGAAACTGCCAAAACCCGTACCAAAACAAGGCTTGCCCGTTTCCATACGGAGGGTTTCAGTTTTGAAACACCCCTTTGGTTGTTCGATACGCCCAACGGCTACTTTCCCAACAATATTTTAAATTGCAGCTCAACTATCACTCGCTCCGAAATGGTGTGTAACCGTTTCGATACAGATCAAGAGCATTTCGAAACGGTCAGAGGCGTTTCGATACGGCTTGTTGCATCAGACTTCAACGGCTAGTTCTGAAGAAGGTCGTTCCAAAACGAGGTCGTCTGTTCCGAAACAGACATCACCAGAACTGCATTTACGGTGGGAATTAAAGTCTCCAACGGCTCCAAAACAACCCCAACGGTCCTCAACGGCTACAAACTCAATTGGGAGTATAAAAGAGACTTCCGAGCATCAAGAGAAGACTAATGCTTCAATTGTAACAATATTATGATGAAATATTGTCTTTAGAGCTTTAATTGTAAATTCTTTGTATAGACAACACTTGTGAGCTTAATTGTCAAATTTGCTCAAGTGTTTAGGTTTTGGGTGGGTGTTCAATAGTGCAAACAAATACCTATTACATGGATTTCAAGTTTGCTTAGAATTTCTCTTGTGAGAGAGTGCTTGATCAAGCTTTGGGTAGAAAGCTTGATTGTTGTAACGGTTTCCTCCTAAGCCGAGAAAATGGGACGAAATTCTTAGTGAATTTGTTTGAAATCATTAGTGGGGAGCTAAGGTTGTGGATGTAGGTGCTTGTTAGAAGGCCAAACCACTGTAAATCCTTGTGTCAATTTTCTATCTTTCACCTCCCACAAATTCACCCAAATATCCAACTTCTCCATCACTTGGCGAGCTGAAACGGTTGAAGGAAATCGAGCACATAAAACTCAACAATTGGTATCAGAGCTTGACTCAATTGAAGAGGATTAACATCCTATTGAGGCAATCCGGGAAGCTCGAACAACATTTCAAACAACCGTTTCAATGGCACAATCCATCGAGAAGCCACCCTTCTTCGACGAGACCAATTATGCTTATTGGAAGACAAAAAAGATGTTTTTTGTCAAATCCAAAGACTACAAGCTTTGGGAAATTATTGAGGATGGTTCGTTCTTACCACAAGGAAGCAAGGCGAAGTGGAGTGCCAACGACCGCAAGAAGATGGAACTAAATTGCAAGGCTTTGCACTTCATCTTTTGTGCACTTAACCTCAACATGTAACCCCCTTAACCCGGCCTAGACGATTGACCCGAATTAAGAAGTTTACACGGGGAAAACCAAAGTCAACCCGAAAGTCAACCCTGATTAACGACCCTTTTTTTTCTTTTTAATCTTATCTAAATGCACATTAACCCTAGATATGTTCATAACAACAGCATGTTCAAAGATCACAGCAATCAGAACACATTTAGGGACTCGATTGCACAAATCATAAATTTAGGGACCAAACGTAAATTCTGAAAATTATAAGGACTTAACCCACTTTAAAGTTACCTTTATGAAATTAGTCATATTTCACGCTTCTCTATCAAATTTCAACTCAAACGGACATCTCAAACTCCTTCAATTGCATATACAAAGTTCAGGACCAAAACGCGAAGATTTCAAAACATATAACCAACAATTTCAGTGCCCAACGGTCGGGTGTTTCGGAACAGAGACGATCCGTTCCGAAACGCGGGACCGTTCCGAAACCAGTTCCGAAACAGGGTCTGGCAGTGGCAAAACCGTTCCGGAACGGTTCTACCCGTTTCGGAACGCCTAGGCCATTTCAGGCCCTCCGTTCCGATACGGTATCTCCTGTTCCGAAACAGGCTGCCCAGATTGCAGAAATTTCGCTGGTTTATTGCACAATTGATCCATCAAACATGCTCCAAAAGCAACCAAAATATACCAGCAAGTCATTCAACACTCAAGGAACATAATTGCATCAAAATCTAGATACAAAACCACCCCTAGGTGCACCAACTCATTCAACACATCCAACACTCAATCATGCTTTTAAAACAAGAAGCATGGCATAACAACTTAAGATTAAGAAGGTTCAAACGTTGCAAGCGTTAAACCACATAGTTCAAAATCATAAACCAAACTTGTCCAACATACACAATCTCATTAAACATCAACATAAGAGATTCTCCCCCCATTGCCTTTATTATCTATAGCTATTAACCGAGACATACATCTCAAGTGGAGCTCTCCTTGAATCCCTTGCTTCTCGCTGTCCCAACTTCAAATATCTGCATTGATGGACAAAAAGGAGCGTAAGCACATAATGCTTAGTGAGGAATGCTCAAAACCAAAACACCATCAATGCAGCGAGTCATAAAACCTCTTTTAAAAGCATCACAATTCGATAAACCAAAGCAATGTTTGAAAACCCATTTTAACAACATGCTTTAAATCATGCATCGCTCAAACATGAGAACCAACCCTTAGCTCAGAAAAGCTAAGTAATTCACTTCAAAGCACAACCTTGCAAAACCATCAATTTAACCATTCCATGCATGAACATCATATGCAAAGTTAAATACAAAATCCTTGGAAAACACTTCCGCTTCACATCAAACTTTTCTCATACATTGAAAACCATTTCAAAGCAAGAAACCTTTAAAAACCACTTACACCCTCAATTCTATCTCATGCATCAAACAAATACAATACATGAACCACAAATTCAACATTTGCATTACATGCCTTTTTAAAACAAGCCTTCACAAGACTTCAATGCACAAAAGAGATTCCATGCACACAATGCAACATTCTCAACAGAAGATAAACACTTGTTCAAGCTAACAAGTAAAACATGCACTCGTAGAACATTACACACTTCTCATGCAACCACGCATCATTTCAAGCATCTCAAGCTTCAACATATTCAAGAACATTATATTGGCTTCCAAGTGATAATTCACAAACCATCATAACGCAAGACACAATCGGATACGCGGATTACAAGCGTTGTCCCCACGCTTCATACACACTACCAATCACAAGGTCCTCATATGGACTTTTAAACACCATATGACCTTAACATTCACAAGGTCCTCAAATGGAATTTTAACCGCCATTATGACCTTACCATACACAAGGTCCTCATATGGACTTTTAAACACCATATGACCTTAACGTTCACTCATTGGTAGTTGTATAACATCACTAACGAGATCACGGGACATACAAGATCCACACATGGACTTTACACCACCATTGTGATCTTACCATACACAAGGTCTTCAAATGGAATTTTAACCACCATTATGACCTTAATGTACACAAGGTCCTCATATGGAATTTTAACCACCATATGACCTTAACACAAGACCCACCCATAAGCTTTTAAACACCATGGTGTTCTTAACCATCTCGTTAGTGTACTTGGATGGAGTTACCGGTACAATCACAACCACTCCACATCCAAGGCGACTTTATTCACGGTGCACCCAATCCTATAGCCGGCTAACTATATCTGATTCAAGTAACCAAGAACCACATACATCACTTGCCAATATAACCAATTTACCATATCAATCCATTGTTTTACAAACATAACCAAAATGCCAAAACCACCAATTACCATCATCAATCCACTGTTTTTGAAGCATCACACAAAGCCATTAAACAACATGCAACACTATGCAACAATTCCACAATTCCAAAGTACAAAACCAAGGGTCTCTTACCTTGAGCATCCTTCACACATGGCTTTCAAAACCAGCATTAAACCATGCTAAAATATGCTTTCAAAACAGAATTTAAAACATGCAAATCACATGCATTGCATCCAACAATCACAAGTGCTTTAAAAACCAATTCATAACACAACCAAGAGAGAAATTTCATTTACTTACTCTTGAGCTTAGCTAAGTTGTTTAGACTTAAACTAAGCTCCCAAAACCTTCAAACCTTGGTTTTAAAGCTGAAAACCCAACTTCACTCACCGATACACAAAACAAGGCTAGCCAACAAGCCTTCCAAGCATCCGAAACCTTCAACGCCTCCTCCATTGCTCACGAATCATTCTCCCCTGTTTCAAGCACATAACAACAGAGAATTAATGCATCATTATGCATTAAAAACACCAGCAACACACCTAAACTCGCTGCTCTTTGCAAATCCAACATTTCGGCTACCAAACACAACCGAAATCACATCCAAACACTTCCAAAACTTAACCCAGCCAAGATCCATCACTTCTAACCATTTTTAAACATCAATTAACATCCAAAATGATCCCAAACACGTCCTTATACCTCCAGCATTAACAAAACACCAAGATCACCCCAAAAACCACCATTTTCACAAGTAGAAACTTAGGAAAATCAACCTATCCGGGATTGCATTGATTAAACCTCAATTTCTCATCAATTATACATCCAATTTACATTAAAAACACACCTCAAAACAGTGCCCAACCATTTCATACGAATTCCACCACAAATTAACCAAATCTTGCATTTTAAAGCCAAGATCAAGAACACAATTGTAAAACCTTTAATAAAACACAAATCAAGGATTGAGAACTTGGGAATTTCAGTAAAGAACTGAGAATTTAGAGGAGAAGGACGTTCATACCTCTAAACTTGAGTTTCTCCCTTTTTGGAACCACAATTCTTGAAAATCCAATAAGCAAATGCTAAGGTTTTGTTGTAGAATTGATTAGAGATCAAATGAGGATTGAAATCTAATCTTTAGTTGTCAAAATCAGAGAAAATTTTTCTGGAGAAATGTGTTTGGGTTGAGAGAAAAGTTGAGAGAAAAGAAAATGGAAATTTAGAGAAAAGTTAGTTAAAATGCCAAAATATCTTTTCCCTCCTTTTGCACTTAATTAAAAACCATTAATTAAATTGATTAATATTCAGGAAAATCTGGAGAAATCTTTTGGGTAAATAGCTCCTTAAAGATTCAATGTTTCAATCCTTTTTAAAACAGTCACCCAGTTTTCAAAAATTACATTTTGGTCACTAACCCAAAATGTCACTCTTCCAAAACTCATTTTGTAAAATTGATTTCACCTTTCTCTTATATATAATAAAAGAGGATTTTAAGACATTTTTCCATATTTTTAATGCAACCCGAACTAGGCTTTCCTAAATTCACCCTTTTACATTAGAACCGCAACCCGACCGGTCCGGTCCAAACCCAAAAATTCTAAGCCCAAAATTGGGGTGTTACAACTCTCCCCCCCCTTAAGAAATTTCGTCCTCGAAATTTCAACTAGCGAAAAGAGAACAACCAAACTTCTCAAAGCAACACACAAGGCAACACAAGAGACTTAACCACCACTAAACACTCTCCTCACAAAACTCCACCAACCCAACACCACCACATACTGTTCACATATTCCAGAACACTCAGACGTTAACCACATCTTAATCCTTCACACTACCGGACTGCACACAGCCCCAACAACAACTTGAAGAACCTCCAAACTTTTACAGCAAACACCACCTCAGCTCATAACTCCCATAACTCGTACACACGGTGACACCAACCAATCCAGTTCAGCCACCATGTGACCCACAACCTTCACTGCTTCTAAAACTCCTTGCAAAACTACTCAACCTCTTTCAAAGACTATCACAACAAGCAAAAATTCCTAAGCATCAACCGCTTACCCAAACTTCTCAACGTATTGGTGACATTCCTTCACATCCACCGCTATCATTACCATAACGATTCACCGGGACTACTCACCTAACACCCGAAAATCACATCGCAAAACCCCAACCTTGATTCCGCCAGCAGTTCCATACACCGCCAGCTGTCTTTAGACGGAATTTACTTATTCACAACCAGCCAACCACTTCTCACAAGAACCCGTCCAACCAACAATGACCTTTGATCTTACATTGCCCTTCCATTACAAGTTTTGACTACAACACTTGCCTTACTAGAACATCGCCCAACCTATACATACATATTTAGGTTACGAAACTTCTATTCTCCCAGGCTAACCCTTTTCTACAACCCACAACACAACATCTTCTCAACTCTTCGAAGGTTGCTACGAACCATCACCTACAAAAACAACCCTTCTACTACAAAATCAATGCCAAGTTACCTCAGCACTTTTGAAACACATCCACTAACTTACCACATCACTTAACACCAAGAAACTATCACTTCTACCAGCTATTCACAACCACTTGGACTGATTCTAACTCAACCGGTAATCTCCTCACCACCACACCGCTAAACTCATTAAGCGCTAAACACCTTCCTTCCACCAACATGCTATACCGCACTCACTATTACGGTCAGCCCGCTTAATACCCTCCATTACTCCAAACATTCTCCTAGTACCGAAACAACTTTTAAAACCCAACATCCAACCTAACCCTATCCCAACACTAACGGACCCGATTAACTATCAGCGAGTGTGAACGTTCGTATGCATGGTCACCAATATGCCCTAACAATGCCTGATATATATGCATGCAAAACCTCTAATGTCATGTCACATGTATGCATGGACCAGTACATATATAATATAGTATATAACAAATGATTTTAACTGTGCATGTATGTCGGTTCACACCCACCAATAACATCCTCAGAATCCGCCTAAAAACAACCTCCCATCTCACTTCTAACTTAACCAACTTCATCATTCTAACAACCCATTATCCACAAGATACTCACTAATGCCCTCTTCACACTAAAGTTGTTCTCAAAACAACACCAACTACTACCCCAAACATGCTAGCAACGAGACCATACCCACTACGCAAGGTAAAACCAAACCGAAACCAAACTAAGATAACTAAGGCAAAGGTTACTTAACAAGGTTACCTGTAAACACCTCACTGCCCCGGAGCTTCAACAGACAAGCTCTCTTTCTCGCAGAACCATCATCCTCCAGCCGTACCGCTGCAGCATCTGCTAACACATTAAGGTCATCACCATCTCCCTGCGGTAAAGAACCCTGACTACCCCGAGCCAACTTCAAACAATTACGTCTCATATGTCCAACAGACCCACAATTCCAACAGGTTTCATTCTCCAAGCTCCTCACACCTTTCTGCCCTTCCTGCCTTCTTCGAACCTTGTCTTGGCCGTGCCCACGACCCTTCAGAGACCCTTCTGCTACCACTGAAGCTGATCTCACCACTTGAGGACAATCCCGCTTCACATGTTCTTTAGAACCACAGTTCCAACAAGCTCCCGCGCCCCAACAACCTCCAACATGGCGCCTTCCACAACGGTCACACACTGGTAGCTGAGCTTTCACTCCTTGATCATGCAGCACTTGCCCCAGATTTGCACCACCACTCAGACTTCGATTCAAGCAAAACCTTCTATCACGTAGCCTCTTACGCTGACCGCTCTCGAGGTCAGTACCCACAACTCTCTTGCTTAAACTTTTCTCACCTTCATAAACTCAAACCACACCCTCACATTGCTTAACCCTTGGGAATTTCTCTCCAAGATACCTTTCATAAAAGGCAGACACAAAGAAGTCCCAATCTATATCGTGGATGTGCGATGCCACCGCCACAGATGTCCACCAGGCACAAGCGTCTTCCAACATCAAAGAGACAACACTTCCCAGCTTACAGGCATAGCCACAACCTTCCTGATCCAAAATCAGAATTACACTGGCCAACCAGGCCTCGAACGTCTTAGGGGTCGAACCATGATACTCCATAGCTCCCAAATCATGTAAATGTTGTTTCGATAAACCCGCACATCCCACAGCTGGCACGTCTACAGGCCTTACCTTTGCCACAGCTTGAGATGTTCCCAACACCTCTTGAACTAAAGGTGATGAACTCTTCATCACAAAACCAGCTTCTTCCTCCTGCCTCACTACCTCAACTCCAGGCACTGTAGGCTGAAACGAAACACTTCCATTAAAAGGTGAATTCCACGCCTTAACAACCTGCTCTAAAGCAGCAACCATCTCACTCAACTGCCATTCTCTCATCGATTTCACCATGCTATTAACAACAAACAATCATAACAAAACAAACAAATCGTTCAGACCAGCTTTAAGCAAGGATTCAAAACTCCAACTCCAAAATAACACAATAGCTATAATAATAAGGCAATGGGTATCCCGAATTCTCCCCTTTTACATGACATAACAGTCAATAAAAACATGGATATCACAACATTGAGCATATCAATCAACATATTTCGATCATGCTCTCATCAAACAACATTCACTCGCAACAGCATAATATCAACATATCTTACCCATCACACTTTCATCATTCATAAAATCAGCTCACATCACCAGCATATCACTAGCACAGATCCACATTAACACAATGAAGATTCACAAACAA
This sequence comes from Hibiscus trionum, assembly GCA_030270665.1. Classification (NCBI taxonomy): domain Eukaryota; kingdom Viridiplantae; phylum Streptophyta; class Magnoliopsida; order Malvales; family Malvaceae; genus Hibiscus; species Hibiscus trionum. Next base: position 176,720 of record BSYR01000018.1, read on the forward strand.
AAAGCATGCTAAAAACATCAACAATTCGCTCAAAGACACTTTCCAACCGACTTCCAACCCCACATCAGAATAAACATTAAACACATATTACAACAATTTACCATTTTCCCCAAGCATTCGCAACCTGGCTCTGATACCACCAAATGTAACCCCCTTAACCCGGCCTAGACGATTGACCCGAATTAAGAAGTTTACACGGGGAAAACCAAAGTCAACCCGAAAGTCAACCCTGATTAACGACCCTTTTTTTTTTTTTAATCTTATCTAAATGCACATTAACCCTAGATATGTTCATAACAACAGCATGTTCAAAGATCACAACAATCAGAACACATTTAGGGACTCGATTGCACAAATCATGAATTTAGGGACCAAACGTAAATTCTGAAAATTATAAGGACTTAACCCACTTTAAAGTTACCTTTATGAAATTAGTCATATTTCACGCTTCTCTGTCAAATTTCAACTCAAACGGACATCTCAAACTCCTTCAATTGCATATACAAAGTTCAGGACCAAAACGCGAAGATTTCAAAACATATAACCAACAATTTTAGTGCCCAACGGTCGGGTGTTTCGGAACAGGGACGATCCGTTCCGAAACGCGGGACCGTTCCGAAACTAGTTCCGAAACAGGGTCTGGCAGTGGCAAAACCGTTCCGGAACGGTTCTACCCGTTTCGGAACGCCTAGGCCATTTCAGGCCCTCCGTTCCGATACGGTATCTCCTGTTCCGAAACAGGCTGCCCAGATTGCAGAAATTTCGCTGGTTTATTGCACAATTGATCCATCAAACATGCTCCAAAAGCAACCAAAATATACCAGCAAGTCATTCAACACTCAAGGAACATAATTGCATCAAAATCTAGATACAAAACCACCCCTAGGTGCACCAACTCATTCAACACATCCAACACTCAATCATGCTTTTAAAACAAGAAGCATAGCATAACAACTTAAGATTAAGAAGGTTCAAACGTTGCAAGCGTTAAACCACATAGTTCAAAATCATAAACCAAACTTGTCCAACATACACAATCTCATTAAACATCAACATAAGAGATTCTCCCCCCTATTGCCTTTATTATCTATAGCTATTAACCGAGACATACATCTCAAGTGGAGCTCTCCTTGAATCCCTTGCTTCTTGCTGTCCCAACTTCAAATATCTGCATTGATGGACAAAAAGGAGCGTAAGCACATAATGCTTAGTGAGGAATGCTCAAAACCAAAACACCATCAATGCAGCGAGTCATAAAACCTCTTTTAAAAGCATCACAATTCGATAAACCAAAGCAATGTTTGAAAACCCATTTTAACAACATGCTTTAAATCATGCATCGCTCAAACATGAGAACCAACCCTTAGCTCAGAAAAGCTAAGTAATTCACTTCAAAGCACAACCTTGCAAAACCATCAATTTAACCATTCCATGCATGAACATCATATGCAAAGTTAAACACAAAATCCTTGGAAAACACTTCCGCTTCACATCAAACTTTTCTCATACATTGAAAACCATTTCAAAGCAAGAAACCTTTAAAAACCACTTACACCCTCAATTCTATCTCATGCATCAAACAAATACAATACATGAACCACAAATTCAACATTTGCATTACATGCCTTTTTAAAACAAGCCTTCACAAGACTTCAATGCACCAAAGAGATTCCATGCACACAATGCAACATTCTCAATAGAAGATAAACACTTGTTCAAGCTAACAAGTAAAACATTCACTCGTAGAACATTACACACTTCTCATGCAACCACGCATCATTTCAAGCATCTCAAGCTTCAACATATTCAAGAACATTATATTGGCTTCCAAGTGATAATTCACAAACCATCATAACGCAAGACACAATCGGATACGCTGATTACAAGCGTTGTCCCCACGCTTCATACACACTACCAATCACAAGGTCCTCATATGGACTTTTAAACACCATATGACCTTAACATTCACAAGGTCCTCAAATGGAATTTTAACCGCCATTATGACCTTACCATACACAAGGTCCTCATAAGGACTTTTAAACACCATATGACCTTAACGTTCACTCATTGGTAGTTGTATAACATCACTAACGAGATCACGGGACATACAAGATCCACACATGGACTTTACACCACCATTGTGATCTTACCATACACAAGGTCTTCAAATGGAATTTTAACCACCATTATGACCTTAATGTACACAAGGTCCTCATATGGAATTTTAACCACCATATGACCTTAACACAAGACCCACCCATGGACTTTTAAACACCATGGTGTTCTTAACCATCTCGTTAGTGTACTTTGATGGAGTTACCGGTACAATCACAACCACTCCACATCCAAGGCGACTTTATTCACGGTGCACCCAATCCTATAGCCGGCTAACTATATCCGATTCAAGTAACCAAGAACCACATACATCACTTGCCAATATAACCAATTTACCATATCAATCCATTGTTTTACAAGCATAACCAAAATGCCAAAACCACCAATTACCATCATCAATCCACTGTTTTTGAAGCATCACACAAAGCCATTAAACAACATGCAACACTATGCAACAATTCCAAAGTACAAAACCAAGGATCTCTTACCTTGAGCATCCTTCACACATGGCTTTCAAAACCAGCATTAAACCATGCTAAAATATGCTTTCAAAACAGAATTTAAAACATGCAAATCACATGCATTGCATCCAACAATCACAAGTGCTTTAAAAACCAATTCATAACACAACCAAGAGAGAAATTTCATTTACTTACTCTTGAGCTTAGCTAAGTTGTTTAGACTTAAACTAAGCTCCCAAAACCTTCAAACCTTGGTTTTAAAGCTGAAAACCCAACTTCACTCACCGATACACAAAACAAGGCTAGCCAACAAGCCTTCCAAGCATCCGAAACCTTCAACGCCTCCTCCATTGCTCACAGATCATTCTCCCCTATTTCAAGCACATAACAACAGAGAATTAATGCATCATTATGCATTAAAAACACCAGCAACACACCTAAACTCGCTGCTCTTTGCAAATCCAACATTTCGGCTACCAAACACAACCGAAATCACATCCAAACACTTCCAAAACTTAACCCAGCCAAGATCCATCACTTCTAACCATTTTTAAACATCAATTAACATCCAAAATGATCCCAAACACGTCCTTATACCTCCAGCATTAACAAAACACCAAGATCACCCCAAAAACCACCATTTTCACATGTAGAAACTTAGGAAAATCAACCTATCCGGGATTGCATTGATTAAACCTCAATTTCTCATCAATTATACATCCAATTTACATTAAAAACACACCTCAAAACAGTGCCCAACCATTTCATACGAATTCCATCACAAATTAACCAAATCTTGCATTTTAAAGCCAAGATTAAGAACACAATTGTAAAACCTTTAATAAAACACAAATCAAGGATTGATAACTTGGGAATTTCAGTAAAGAACTGAGAATTTAGAGGAGAAGGACGTTCATACCTCTAAACTTGAGTTTCTCCCTTTTTGGAACCACAATTCTTGAAAATCCAATAAGCAAATGCTAAGGTTTTGTTGTAGAATTGATTAGAGATCAAATGAGGATTGAAATCTAATCTTTAGTTGTCAAAATCAGAGAAAATTTTGCTGGAGAAATGTGTTTGGGTTGAGAGAGAAGTTGAGAGAAAAGAAAATGGAAATTTAGAGAAAAGTTAGTTAAAATGCCAAAATATATTTTCCCTCCTTTTGCACTTAATTAAAAACCATTAATTAAATTGATTAATATTCAGAAAAATCTGGAGAAACTCTTTTGGGTAAATAGCTCCTTAAAGATTCAAAGTTTCAATCCTTTTTAAAACAGTCACCCAGTTTTCAAAAATTACATTTTGGTCACTAACCCAAAATGTCACTCTTCCAAAACTCATTTTGTAAAATTGATTTCACCTTTCTCTTATATATAATAAAATAGGATTTTAAGACATTTTTCCATATTTTTTATGCAACCCGAACTAGGCTTTCCTAAATTCACCCTTTTACATTCGAACCGCAACCGACCGGTCCGGTCCAAACCCAAAACTTCTAAGCCCAAAATTGGGGTGTTACACAACATCTATGAGAAGATGTCTTCTTGTGAGAGTGCCAAGGAAGTTTGAGGCAAGCTCGAAGTTACATATGAGGGAACAAACGAAGTAAAGGAGACCAAGATCGGCCTCCTCAACCACGAGTATGAGAACTTTAAGAGGGATCCAGAAGAGGACATTGAGAAGATGTTCCACCGATTCTCCATCATCACCAATGGACTCAAAGGTTATAGAGAAGTCATTCCGGAAGAAAAGTTTGTCCGAAAGCTTATCTATTCTCTTCTCGAGTCATGAGACTCAAAAAAGACCGCCATCATCGAAGGCAAAAATTTAAAGACCTTGAAGCTCGATGAACTCATGGGATCACTTCTCACTCACCAAATCATGAAAAAAGACAAAGAAGAGGAGAAGAAGAAGAAGGAAGAGATAAATAAGATGGGGAAGAAGAAAGTCATGGAGCTTGGCATCAGCACTAATGCCATTGCTCTCAAATCCTCCAAGTGTAACCATGTTGATACAAGTGAGGAGGAGGATGAAGAAGAAGAGATAGTTCATCTCTTCAAGAAGTGTGCCCCATTCATGAAGAAAGTAATGGAAGAATTCGATCATAAATCAATGAAGAAGAAGAGGGCAAACACTTCAAGCCATAAGAAGAAGGCATATGTGGCTACTTGGAGTGATGAAGACTCCACCAACGATGAACAAGCCAACCTTTGCCTTATGGCCATCGAAGAAGATTCAAGGGTAACTTCTAATTCATCTACCTCATGTTCATATTCATTTGATAAATTACAAGATGCATATGATGATTTGGTTTTAGAGTTTAAAATCACATTCTGAAAAACAAGAAAATTGTTTCAAATTTGAAAATTCAAAATGATTTGATTTCTAAAACCAAAATTGAACTTGAAGCAAAACTCAATGAGTTTGAACAAAAATGTGTTGATTTACAAAATTTGGTTCATAAAGTTCAAGAAGAAAACAGATTTGATTTCCAAAGAGCTTGAAAAGAAAAATAATTTTGGAAAATCAAACTTTTATGTTAGACAATCTAGTGCCCCTAGATTTATATATGGAAAATGTTTTAGAAGTGTTTGGGTCCCAAAAGTACTAACCACTTCAACTAAAAAGGATGAAATTGAAAAATGGATTCCTAAGGGGACTAAATTTTGTGCCACTAATGTCTATGGATCCAAAGCAATTTGGATACCAAAAATTACTTGATTGTCTTATGTTAGGTGTGATGGAGATTGATCAACAAGTTCGAATTTGAGGGGGAGCTCCATGCACACAAGGAAGAACACTTGAAGAAGGAAGGCTTCACATCCTCCCTTGAGTTCAAGTGTGGTAAAATCTAGTTTTTTTATTTGTTTAATTAGATTTTTTTTAATTTAACTAGATTATCATGTGTTGGACTAATATTATTTGATGATGCATTGAGTAAGGGGGAGCCATTTTAAAACCAAAATTCTTATTTGTGTCATTTTTAACCTCCTAAATTATTTTGAACTTAAAGTTATTTAAATTCTTTTTGATATAATAAAAAGGGGATAAATGGTTTGAAAATTTGATTTTTCAAGAGAATAAGGGGAGCTTTACTTCTTTTAATTTTTGAAATCTCTTATTTAAATTTTTAAAATACAAAGGGGGAGAATCCCAAACAATTTTTCAAGTTGGTTTTATTATATCAAAAAGGGGTAGATTGAAGAACTAATGTTTTGATATAATAATTGAAAAATAGTTTTGGACTAAATTGAAAAGATTTCAAAAATGCCTTTAAGTCCAAACAACTTGAAAATAAGTTTGTGGATGTATTAAATGGTTTTGGCAAGGTTTGAAACGTTTTTAAGTAGCCAAATCAGGGTTTTCAAGGTACCTGTTTCGATACAGGCTAACTTGTTTCGAAATAGTTTGAAACTTCCAAAACTCGTACCGAAATAGGGCTTACCCGTTTCGATACGGAGGGTTTCGATTTCGAAACACCCCTTTGGTGTTTCGATACGCCCAATGGTCAAAACCTACCCAACGACTATTTTCCCAACGGTATTTTAAATTGCAACTCAATTGTCACTCGTTCCAAAATGGTGTGTAACCGTTTCGAAACAGATCAAGAGCGTTTTGAAACGGCCAGAGGCGTTTCGATACGGCTTGTTGCATCAGACTTCAACGGCTAGTTTCGAAGGTCGTTTCGAAACGGACATCACCAGAACAACATTTATTGTGGGAATTAAAGTCTCCAACGGCTCCAAAACAACCCCAATGGCTACAAACTCAATTGAGAGTATAAAAGGGACCTCCGAGCATCAAGAGAAGACTAATGCTTCAATTGTAACAACACTATGATGAAATATTTTCTTTAGAGCTTTAATTGTAAATTCCTTGTATACACAACACTTGTGAGCTTAATTGTCAAATTTGCTCAAGTGTTTAGGTTTTGGGGGAGTGCTCAATAGTGCAAACAAATACCTATTACAGGGATTTCAAGTTTGCTTAGAATTTCTCTTGTGAGAGAGTGCTTGATCAAGCTTTGGGTAGAAAGCTTGATCGTTGAACGGTTTCCTCCTAAGCCGAGAAAAGGGGACGAAATTCTTAGTGAATTTGTTTGAAATCCTTAGTGAGGAGCTAAGGTAGTGGATGTAGGTGCTTGTTAGAAGGCCGAACCACTATAAATCCTTGTGTCAATTTTCTATCTTTCACCTCCCACAAATTCACCCAAATATCCAACTTTTCCACCACTTAGCGATCTAGAACGGTTGAAGGAAATCGAGCACATAAAACTCAACATATCTACGTTAAATTTCAGTACATCTAGCCTTGTCGGTATCCATTGGACTCCCATACGGTTATTATGCTTTACAACATTCGTTACCATCACCCAATGACATGACCACCATTGCGCTTCCACAACGCCCGATGACCATTTCGAGGCTTGCACCCAATAGAACGATCTAAGCTTGAGAAGGAAGAGCATCTCGTCTACAGACAACTTCTTTTTGTTAAAAACAAAATCATTTCGACCCAACCACATGGACCATAAGGTTTTCATCAAAACGAAACTAATGATCAAAGAAAAAAAAATTTAACAGCAAAATAAACCTATTTACTTGCAAATTCAACAACAAAAACCAATGACTGTTTATAGCCATAATCAATACAGTACATAATAAAAAGGGTAAAATACTGAAATCATCACTCAACTTTGGTCATTTGACCTATTTTAGTCACTCAACTTAAAAAAGGCTCAATTTACTCATTTAACTTTTAACAATGAACTTTTTTCATCACTCCACCGTTAAATGCTTTAACACCGTTATGATGTGGGTTATTTTATTATTTTTTATTATGAATAGATAATTTTATTATTATTTAATTAAAAAAAAGCAAATCCTCCCTCACTCCCACCTTATCCCTCTCTCACCCTCACTGGCAACCTTTTTCTCCATCCAATAACATCGTTCCGGTGAATTTCCGACGAACCAAAATTTTTGTAAACCCGAATTTCAGCAACATATTTCTAGAACTGAAGGAAACAATTCATAAGAACAATGAAAGCTAAAAAACTTTTCTTGATCAAAACCCATAAAAGAGTCAAAAGCTCATTGATTTCTACATCAAACATTATCTTTTTTCTTTCTTTCTCTAATAGTGCAACAAGATTGCTAACAAGTAAGAACACTCCAGTAAAAAATTAAATGTCTGAAACAATTCTTTCTACCTAACAGAATCAAACATCAACCATAAACATGACAAATATAGAAATGAGATCCATTTTAAAGATTTTTTGTAAAAAAAAAAATCCCAGAACTTTGAACACCAGCAAGTGTAAAAAAAATAACTAAAATTCAATCCAAAGAAACCCAAGACCATGTATAATCGGCAAAAAAAAGTTAAACCAACAAACGGTCAGAATTCAATAGCCCCACTGTAAAAATTCAACAAAAAATGATTTTCGATGTCCATTTGCATTTGAGTTATATGTTAGGATTCATCACTGCTTTTCTCGGAATCATCATCTTCACCAAACTAGTGAACCAATCTAACTACCATCATCAGAGCCCCTTTAACTCTTTCATTGATCCCTCCACTGTCGTTAACCTAACCACCATCACCTTCGCCACTCAACCACAAATTGATAACCAAAATTCTAAAAAATAAAAGAAATCGGAACAAATCAAAGCCAAAAAGAAAAGAAATCAAACTGAAATCTAAAAGAGAAGAAAGTTTTACCGTCTCATATCAGTTCCAACAATCAGAGTATCGGACACTGAATCCCAACAGTCATTCGAGGTGCCTTGATGAGAAGATCAACATATCCCAGTTTCAGGCCGATTCGACGGTAGACAACAACAAATCGCGCTCTCAAGATGCAAGGGTTTGGACTTGTTTTGGGTCATTTAAGGGTGGTTTTCAAAACAAAAAAATGAACCAGTAGAAGAAAATAGAGAAGAAGAGGAGTCGGTTGATGATTTTGATTTGCCGAAAAGCTCATCGGAGTGACGTTATTGGAATGGAGAAGATGATTGCCGGTGAAGGAGTGGAAAGGGTGGGGTGGTGGTTAAGGAGGGTGAGGTGAGAAACTAATTGTTTTATTTATTTAATTAAGTGCGTTAAAATATTATAATATATTTTTTATTATTTTTTATTTCCATGTCATAACAGAGTTATAGATTTAACGGTGGAGTGACCAAAATAAGTCAATTTTTAAAGTTAAATGAGTAAATTGAGCCTTTTTTAAGTTGAGTGATGATTTAGGTATTTTACCCTAATAAAATTTTGTGTAATATATATGTTTTTTATCAGTAAGGCAATAATTTATTGAAAAAAAGCCTGACAAATATAACTGTGTGCCTCGTTAAAAACCTCCCTAAGCCTAATTGGAGGACAAGAGTACAAGCATGGTTATATTACATGCATCAGAAAAAACGCCAAAAGAAATAACATAGCAAACAACTCAATAAACAACTCGCAACCACGAGACACGACCCACACCACCTTTTGCAAGAATATCCGCAATACTATTTGAATCATGTTGGACACTATTGAAGCAAAGGTGAGGAAGATTATCACAAGCAACATCAATCTGATGGAAAGTCGTCCAAAATTTTCATGGTCGGTGTTCACTATGCATCCACCAAGATACCACAACCATGAAATTCGATTCAACCACCACAAAAATATTCCACCATTTAGAATTAACAAGAAGTTCCACAGCAGCACATATCGTGAGTAATTCAGCTTTATTGGAGTCAATCACCCCCAAAGGACCAGAAAAAGAGGCAACACCTGACCGGACGAATCACATAGTACTCCTCCATAACCTGTTAGACCTAGTTTTTCCCGCGCCGATCCATCTACGTTAAATTTCAGCACATCTAACCTTGGAGGTATCCATTGGACTACCAAACGGTCATTATGCTTTACAACATACGTTACCATCACCCAAGGACACGACCACCATTGCGCTTCCACAACGCCCAAAAACCATTTCGAGGCTTGCACCCAATAAAACGATCTAAGCTTGACAAGGAAGATTAACTCATCTACGGATAGCTTCTAATTTGTTAAAAACAAAATCATTCTGACCCATCCATATAGACTATAAGGCCGTCGCACAAGAAATAATCCACCATTGTCTCGCCGCCCCCGAAAAAGGACAATTCAAACATTGCAGCACAAAATCCAGCATCCACTGTAGTCGAACCAACACCACACGCCACCAGCCATTATCCTAGACCATAACATATAGATTGTCGGACATTCATAGAAAATATGGTTCAAGGAATCCTCCCCATTCTCGCACCAAGAACAGTGCATGGCCACAAGATTGACCGACAAACCTCTCACCCTCAAAAATTCACTTGTCAGCAACCTATTATGTAGTAGAAACCACAAGAAACACTAGATCTTTGGAGGAATGTCTAATTTGCATATCATAAAATGTGCAAAAGTCCATTCTTCGACACCAAAAGAAGTCATCAAAGACATTAAATTCTTCACAGAAAACATACCCGATGAGCTTGGTTTCCAGATCAGCCTGTCACCCCTTGAACCATGCATAGGATGCACACACACAAGAGCCTTCAATTCCACCAGTTGATGTTGATCAAAAACACGTAATTTTCTACAAAAAAATTGTCCGGCCACTAATGTTTTGATGCAATAATTCTTTAATTTTGTTCACCAACATGAACTTATCCGAAGCTATTTGAAATAAATGAGGATACGCAAGACTTAGGGGCACGTCAAGACACCATCAATCATAACCATCACCTACAATCCATGTAAAGTTGTCTTTGTCCATAAACTCACCAATTTGATCCTCCTTTTGAATCTCAACAATTTCTCCCCACACCATTGACATTTTCTTTGTACAAGTCGTAGGCCTCCAATTCAAAACTTATGCCTCATATTTCGCCACAATTATTGATCTCTATAAAGAATTCTAATTATCCGCATATCGCCAAAACCACTTCACCAACAAGCATAAGTTAAGAGTTCGTAAATTCACAACACCAAGCCCACCCAAACGATGAGGGTGACAAACCGAAGACTAATTAACTCTACTCATTTTCCTTTTTTCCGCCACACCTCCCCAAAAAAAAATTCCTATAGATTTTGTCCATCTTTGCAATTACACCTTTCAGAGCTTTATAAATGCCCATGTAATATAGAGGAAGACCCGATAATACCAAATTTACCAAGATTAATTTCGTTGTAAAGAGCATTGATTTGCTTTTTTCAACTCGAGAGATGTGACCAAAAACGTTCAATAACCGGCTCCCAAATGCTTGTACTACTCGGATTACTCCCCATTGGAATCCCAAGATACTTAAAAGGCAGTATACCATAACAACACCCAAGAACATCGACCATTGTTGCTGCTCTTACCGCATTCACTCCTATAGCACATAGATAAGATTTCACATAATTTATTTTAAGACCCAATCCATATTCGAAGCAAGTCAACAACCTTTTCAAATCTTTCACGTAACGCACCTTCCCTTGCATAAAAATCACAATATCATCTGCAAATTGGAGGTGCGAAAGCTTCACACCCTCCGCCACTCTCACTCCCCCAACAACGTCCCTCTCCCCCGCCTTGCAAAGAAACTGGTGTAACGTTTCCGCCACAATTAAAAAAAGGAGTGGTGACATCGAGTCACCTTGCCTCAATCCACGCCTCATCGAAAATTCTTTCGTTGCACTGCCATTTACTAATATCGATAAACGCACTGTGCTAATATACGCATAAATCTATCTTCTCCATTTGTCCCCAAAATTCATTCGTTCCATAATTTGGTCCAAGAAATCCCACTGGATACAATCATAAGCTTTGCCAAAGTCGAGCTTTAGAACAACACCTCATTCACTAAGCTTCAGATTTTTCAAGGAATGTATCACCTCGTTTATCAACAATATACCATCCATAATTTGTCACCCACGTATAAATGTCGATTGTGAATCACTAATAACATCCTCAATCACCATTTGAAGTCTTGATGCCAACACCTTAGCTAAGATCTTGTAAACAAAATTTAACAGGCATATCAGCCTATAGTCCCCAATCACTCGTGACTCTTCATTTTTTGGAATTAGCGAAACAAATATGGAATTCATCCCTCGCGGTAACAAACCAATCTCATGAAATTCATTGAACATTTTCATTAAATCACCTCTCAAGAATGACCAACCTTTTTTGAACAAAGCAAAGCTGAAACCATCATTCCCCGGCACCTTTGCTCTATCACAATTCCAAACAGTTCATTTTATCTCATCCTCGGAAAAAACAGCCTCCAACACACTGTTTTGTGCCTCTGTAATATTCTGAAAGGAGACTCTAGCATACAAACTCCCTATACCAGAATTTGCCGTTAAGTGCTTGCGGAATTCCAAATAAAATTGTTTCTTTAAACAATCAAGATTGTAAATCCAACATCCGTGTAACAACCGGGTTTGGGAGTCGGGTAAAAATAATATTAAAATGATGGTTCAGGTTTCGGTCTTATAATTAAAATAATAAAATATTATTTTAGGCTTCACATTTTCAAGCAAACGTTTTAAGTTAGACTCGAATTAATTTGAGACTCAATTTTTAAGGGATTTTAGAATTAATGAGATTGCCATCTCATTAATGGCACTTTGGTAATAAAAGGGACTTTCAATTTAAATTCCCTTTCTATTAAAATAAACCTTTGTCATCATCTTCCCCACACTCCCATTTTCTTTTTCAACGACAAGGAGAACCCTCTTCTCCATTTTCACTATTCCATTCTCTTACAACTTCATCTTTGGAGCTTTTCGAAAGGTAATCTCGTTTTTAGTTGGTCTTGTCTTCCTTTACGCTTTGGTACCTTTAGTTTTCATTAAAGTTATGTATTCCACATTTTGGATTTTTCAAAGTTTTAGTTAAAGGTTGAAGCTTTATGAGATTTTACCAAAGCTTTTGGTTTAATGTTGATAGATAAGTTGTTTATGAACCATAGGGTCCAACATATATGAATTTTAAAGAGTTTTACCATGATTTTCGGATTTGGGTTTTAATGGGGGGTTTTGAAGGGTTTTAAGATGGGTTTTGGGTGTGTTTGATGTTGGGAATTGAGGGCTTTTGGTTGTATGTTGGTTGAGGGTTGTTTTGGAGGCTTTTAAAGGTGTTAAAAGTGTTTGAAATAAGAGTTTTGGATTGGGTTTGAGGGCTGCTCGGGTTTGATGTTTTGGGGGTTGTTCATAGCTTGAATTCATGTGTTTTATGCTTGAGTAGTGTTCCGGGTTTGCTACATGGATGTATAGACTGATTCGAGGTTGTTTTGTTTGTGTTGAGATGATTAGAAGCAAGAGTTTGTGTTGGTGAAGCATCGAGAGTGAGTCCGGAAGCTTGAAGGTCTTGGTTGCTTTGTTGTTGAGCTTGGAAGTGAAGGTGAGTGGTTAAATGTTTTTAAATGGCTTTCGAGTATTTGGTTCAAGCATGTGGACTAGGTCGGGCTTGGTAGACCCACCTAGAGTTGGGATTAGAGTGGTAGCCTAATCCCAAGCTTTATTTAGAGACTTTGGTTGCACTCTAATTGTTGTTTATGCCTCATGTTTATTTGTGGTTAATGTGGATATGTATAATGTGTTATACATGTTGTTGAGGCATGGATTGATGCATTGTTATATGCATGTGGATTGTGCATGATGTTAATCATGGCGAGTACGTGCTAAGCACGGAATTGGATGTGAAACGATGTTGTGAAAGGTTGTGGATTGTGTTTAATATTGGCACTAGTATGCTTGGGTACAAATGATCGATCATTAGGATGTTTAGTGTGCACACGTGAGTCAAATGCGCGCATGGTCTTGGTGATGGTAGTCATCAAGATGGTGTACGGGTTCGCCCGGAAAACCTTCTTATATATATGTTAGTCGGTGATGAGTGTAATCTCATCGACGGGGCGTGAGGATGAGTGGAATCCCCTCCGCGTGAACGGTGATGAGTGTAATCCTACCGTAAGGTAATGGTTGTTGTTGGATGTGAGTTTCAACGTGTTATCCGCGTATTCGAGTCATAGCTAGGTGCCAATATGAGATGATATGAGTATCAATATGATTTGAGATGTGTTGTCAATATGGACTGTTATATGTGTTTCATACGTTGTGGATTTGAGCTTGTTGAGCATGGCATAATAATGTATATATGTTCATGCATCATGTGTATATTGGCTCATGTGGATCAAAGGTAAGATCATGCATTCTACCTTGGTTGTGCTCGTGCTTGGACCCTGCATTGTCGAGGTTTGTTTTAATGAGCTCACCCTCACTAAGCTTCTTGCTTATGCTCTCTTTTGTTCGACAATGCAGATCCGTAGTTCGTGGGTTGCCAGTGCAAGAAGGGGCCTCCAAGTGTGCTAGTTGGGCTTTTGAATCTATCAAGTATTGATTTTATGTTAATGATGTAATGGTCAAGCAATGAGGACTTGTGTTGTTGATGTTGGTGTGTTTAGGAGCATGTTTAGACTCCTTTAAAAGTTTACGTTGGTTTGGCTTTTGATTGCCATGTCTTGCCTGTAAACCATGTTTAAATTGGCTATCTTGAATGCTTTTTGTATGGATGTTTAAGGCATGATACCTTATATATGCTATGTATGCCTCCTTTTGAGTAAATGCATGAATCCCTTGAATGAATGATGCTCGTTCGTGTTGGTTGCTTGTATGCTTAGATCTTGGTTGTTGAATGTTGTATGTACATTTGTATGTGGCTAGGGAAGTCTTAAAATGCATTTAGAGTTGTGTTTGAGAGTCTTAGGCTGCAAAATTGAGTGTTGCAGTGCAAGGCGTATCAGTACGCCTGAGGGCCGTATCGATACGGTCCTACACTTTGGGACTCAAGTTTGGCCTATCGTATCGATACGCATGGGTGTATCGATACACCCAAAACTGACTGGAATTCTGAGATTTTGGCGTATCAGTACGGGTCTAGGGCGTATTGATACGGTCTTGTATCGTTGACCGCGAGATGTTGACCAGTCAGGGCGTATCGGTACGGTCAACTTGTGTACCGATACGGTCTCCCTGGTTTGACCTAGGGGCGTTGACCTAGTCAAAGCATATCGATACCCTCTTCTAGTGTATCGATACGGCCTGCTTTAAAAAGGAAAAATGGGCTGTTTTATGTCTTATGTTCGTTGTTCGCTTTGCTTGTTGCTTCCGCTGTCGTTTGTCCACATTTGATATTTAATAAAGCGTCTAGAGAAGATAATTAATGAAAATGTTTTTCTTGGTTCGGTAACCGAAGTGGAGCCTTAACGGGTTTCGTCTCGGTTATCCCCGTGTAGCCCACTCGGATCGGTCAAGCGTCCGGACCGGGACGAGGGGGTTACAGTCCGTTAACATGCAGCCCCATAATCTTGTTGCGCAAACCTCTCAATTTTTCCGCACGATAGTAATAGTGCGTATTCCGATCACCCTCTTTCAACCATAACACCCTTGATTTTTGCCTCTAAAATAATTCCCGAAAGCGATGTAGATGTCATAGTTCCAACAATACGTGAAATCTCTCCATGTCGCTTCCTTTTTCACCCCTATTATTGGCTATTCTCGAGTCCAGCTTGTCAACTCCACGTGTTGTCTCTTCAATTTGCTGGTCGGCGTTACCAAATTTTTCTTTGTTCCATTGGTGTAGGAAGATTTTCATTTCCTTAAGTCTCTTAGTTATTGACTGTCCTTCCTTATAATCTGTAGCTTTTCCCCAAACCTCCTCCATCAGTTTTATATTAGATTTTTGTTCTAGCCAGCAGTTAAGGAAACGAAATGGTCATGGTCCCCAATCCGAGTCCTATTCCATCAAAAGTAACGGTGTTCGATAGTCCCCTTGGTAAATTCAATTGTTTTAATTGCCCAAAATAATCTAGCCATTCCCCTTGCATAATAAAATGATCCAGCCTACTACATTTATTCTTGAAACTGAACCACATGAATTATTTTCTTTGTAAAGGGAGATCAATTAGGTGTATCTCATTCATAAAATCCACAAAATTCTCCATTCCATAAACACTTCATACACAACCACGCCTTTCTTTCAATGATATAACCGTGTTAAAATCACCACATAGGCACCAAGGGATCTCATGTTCCATCATATGCACACTTATAACATCCTACAACTCCTTCAGCTCATCTACCGAACATGGTGCATAGATGCCAATAATGTCACACTTCCAATTCTCCCTCACCCATGTGCTGATCACAAGCATAAAATTACGATTCACCCTCTTGCAATCTGCCCTGAAACACTGCTCATCCCAAATCATCAATACTCCCCATGATCAACCAATCGATGGGGTAAAAACAAAAACAAAGAAATTTGAAATCCAAATAGTCCTTACCACCGCCGATGAAATATCCTCCAACTTTGTCTCCTGAATGCATACCATATTGTCTCGGTGTTGTCGTAACCTATCATGAATCAAATTTTTTTTGATCTCTCTCCCAAACCCCGTATTTTTTATGAAAACACTCGCATTATCACGACACTACTGCCTCACTCCGTGCGCTTCTATCAGTGATGCAATATTCTTCACAATTTCTTCATCGTTTCTAATAGTGTACGCTCCCACAATTCGACCCAAATCAATGGTTTCTTTTGCTTCTTTGAGTATTGCCTTCTTTCGAATAATGAAATTCGAATCTGATTACGATCCATTCGCTATCCTATTAGCTTGGGGTTGATTTTTTTCTCGGTCTGCCTCTTCTCTTTTTAGCTATTCCTTGATCGGCTACTTTTCTTTCTTCTCATGGTAAAAAGCTTAACATTAATTCAAGCATATCCATTACCTTTATGTTAGCCCCATTGTAAGAGATAACTTTTGCCCTAGGTGTCGTGTTAACATTATTGTCCTCAAGCCCAAAATTAGACTCTGTTTCACAGGCCACTGGCCTATGCTCCTCAACACAATGCATTACATCGTATCCTATTGGTTCTTCTTCACTGCGGGACACTAGACCAACCGCTTCATCCGAAACACCAACATCTAACTCCTCCTGACTATCCAATACCCTAAGATCAATGCGTCTCGTAACCTCCAGCAAATCACATATATGAGCAATACCCCTTTCTTCTATAGAATTCGGTACAACCGTATCACTCGAGGCTTCCGTATTTTTATTTTCCAACTTTAGACCTTCGACCAATGTCTCTTCCACCCTCACCATTGATCTAAACGGTGTTGTATTATCCTCACCGTGTCTTTACTCCCTGTTCTAGCCATCCACACTCTAATCCTCTATCTCGACTTGTTCCTCAACTTGAATGATGCGACCAAACGTCTCAAGTTCTTGGATTCTAATCGGATACACAAGACCATTCATAACCAACTCCATTATTTCATCAATTCTAGATGTCATATCGGTTTCAATCAGAATATGTGCTTTTTCAAGAGATGTTGGTTCAAGAGTTTCCTCATCAATTTTCACCAGAGATCCCCAAATCTCAAAAATATTTATGAATGTAGCTTGGGACCATGCTGGGATTGGTATACCAATGATCTTCAACCAGACATATCTTTTGTCCACTCTCACATCTTCGAACTATTCCCTTATGCTGTCAAACCACTGCAATAGCACTCGAGACTCTAAAACTTTTTGTCGTGTTGCTTCTTTCGTAAAAAAGAACAGAATATAAGGGCCAAAGATCCTCCTTATCAAGAACCCTTTTAAGTTTGCCACCGAAAGATCCTTTGCCAACTCAGTCAGTGATTCATTGCGGATACATCGTTCAATTGCACTACAACGTAAAATATTCATGTTTCGTTCCTCCACTATTTTGATCACTCGTTTCTATTCTGGTATTGTCTGAATCTGTGCTTCTCTTAAATTCCTCCTTCCATCCATCGATATTTTTTAATCCTAAGAATCATTCTCTCCTTTCCGCCGCCAGAAAGAGTCTCTTGTGTTTCTCTTAGCCATCGATACATGGATCCTGGATCCATATATCCATGCCCCATTGATCCTTTTGATCACCCGATTTGCATCTTCCTCTGATTCCATTAGCACAAAACCAAATCTAGATCCTCTATTCGTCAATTTTGTCGATATAAATATATCAACCACTATTCCATAACGATCGTAAACTTGCCACAATCCCTTCTAATGGATCTGTTTGTGTTAAGTATGGCTCATATACTGTAAAAGGACTTCGCTCGCTCACTCCCGCTCCGCTCCATCATTTGTCCACCAAAGGAGTACGAATCCTTTGAGGATAAGTAATACTACTCCCCGAAGGATTAGAACAATTGTAATCCTAGTTAAAGTAGGATTGAGTAGTAGTTATCCTAGTTAGAATAGGAATTGGATGCAGGGGGCTATATAAAGTGGCTTACCTCCCACCTCATTAGTTACTTCATCAATTGTTCTTTAGGCTTTAAGCCTTTTTTTCGTCGAGCACCGCCGATTGAATAAAAGAAAACAACCGCTCTTTGCTCCCCGAGGATGTAAGCACACTGCTGAACTTCATTAAATCTCTTGTGTTCTTGCTTCTTTGATTTTCTTTTTTGTTTGTCGTGTGTACAACAACTGGTATCAAGAGCCTGGTTGCGATGGCTATGTTCGGTGTGAAATTCGAAGTGGTCAAGTTCAATGGTGAAGGTAACTTCGGATTTAGAAGAGGGTAAAGAATCTATTAGTGCAACAAGGTATTTTAAAGGCTTTACGATCTACAGAACCAGCGTTGATGGAAGACGACGATTGGGAAGAACTGTAGCAACGAGCGACTAGAACCATACGGTTATGTTTTGCAGATGAGATTATGTATCACGTTATTGATCTGACGTCTTTAGGAGAGATATGGAGCAAGTTGGAAAGTCAATTTATATCCAAGTCTTTGACAAATAAATTGTATCTAAAGCAGAAGTTATATGGGCTAAAGATGCAGAAAGGTCAAGATTTGGCGCAGCACGTGAATATCTTCAATCAAATAATCACCGATTTAACTCAACTTGATGTGAAGATTGAAGATGAAGACAAAGCAATGATTCTGTTGTAATTTGTTGCCTTCTTCTTATGAACACATGATGACTACTCTTACATATGGGAAAGAAACAATCAAAGTTGAAGATATTACTACAGCCTTGTTGGCCCACAACCAACGAAGGCAGAATACAGACAAAAGCTCTCACATTGATTGTTTATATGTTAAGGGTAATCACGACCATGGAAGGAAGTCAGAGAAGGAGGGTTCTGGAAGACGGAATTCTAGATCAAAGTCTAGAGGCAAGAAGACGTTTCGTTGCTATAAGTGCAAGGAGCCAGGACATATGAAGCGAGACTGTCCAAAGTGGAAAAAGGAGTTAGATGATAAACACGATGCATCATCCAAAACTGTCAATGTTGTACAGAATGAGAATTCGGATTGCAATGATGGTGATATGCTTTCTATTTCAACAACATAGTTCACGGTTCTTTGGATTATTGATTCATGATGCTCTCATCATATAACGCCTAACAGAGAGTGGTTTTCCACCTATATGTCTGTTAATTCTGGTTCTGTCTATTTAGGTGATGATAGATGTTGCAATATTGTCGGTATTGGTGAAGTCAGAATTAAGATGTATGATGGTACTGTTGGAACATTATGTGATATTAGGCATATACCGGATTTGAAAAAGAATCTAATTTCTTTGTGCACTTTGTACAAGAATGGTTTAATTCCTAAAGCTGATGAGGATAGAGAAACCATTAGGATTGTTAAATGTGAACTGACTGTGATGAAAGGAAAGATAACTGCAGGGAATATCTATAAACTGTTATGGAGTACAGTTGTAGGTAGAGCTCATTCTGTTGAGTCATATGATGATAATAAAAAATTGTGGCATATGCGTCTTGGTCAACTTAGTGAACGTGGAATGATTGAATTGCATAAAAGAAATTTGTTGCATGATGTCAAAAGTTGCAAGCTCGATTTTTGTGGATTTTGTGTTCTTAGTAAACAGACTAAGTTAGTTTCACGACTGGAAAGCACAAAACTGAAGGGATTCTTGATTATGTGCATTCTGTTGTATGGGGGCCTACCAGAGAATCATCATTGGGTGGATCTATGTATTATGTTACTTTTATTGATGATTTTTCCAAGAAAGTTTGGGTGTATTTCTTGAAACAGAAATCTGAAGTCTTTTCCAAATTCAAGGTGTGGAAAGCTGAGGTGGAGAACCAAACGAGTAGAAAGATCAAGTATTTAAGGTCTAATAACGGCACAAAGTACACAGATTCGCAGTTTCTGAAGTTCTATGAGGAGCATGGGATTCAGAGACATTTTTCAGTGCGGAAGACGCCACAACAAAATGGTGTTACTGAAAGGATGAACAGATCATTAGCTGAGCGAGCTCGGTGCTTGAGACTGAATGCAGGGCTTCCTAAAAATTTTTGGGCAGAGGCTGTGAGTATGGCATGTTATCTCATCAACAGGTCACCACGGGCATCTTTGGGTGGAAAAGTTGTAAAAGAGGTATGGGCAGGCAATGTAGTTGATTTTTCACACTTGCTTATTTTTGGTTGTCCTGCTTATGTGTGCATGTACCTGGTGATGAGAGATCAAAACTTGATGCAAAATCAAAGAAGTGCATTTTTTTGGGATATAAGAAAGGTGTAAAAAGATACAAGTTTTGGGATCCAGTTGCAAGGAAAACAGTGATTAGTAGAGATGCAATCTTTGACGAGCAATTCATGTTGCAGTAGAATCGAGACAAGGTGCTGGTGGATTTCGAACAGTATCCAAGAGCAGTTGAGAAAGAAGTAACAGTTGAGAAAGGTGAAAGTTCGAATTAAACTTCTGGTGACTTTAATACAGTTCCGTTGCAGAATTATAATTTAGCCAGAGATAGAGAGAGACGCATCAATGTAAAGGCTCCATGCAGATTGAGTTTTGAAGATATGGTGTCTTTTGCACTTCACATTAGTAGTAAAGATCCGGATACTTTTCAAAGGGCTATCTCTAGTCCGAAGAAAAGAAAATAGATGGCTGCAATGGTTGAGGAGATGAAATCTTTGCAGAAAAAGCATACGTGGGAGCTAGCTAGGCTTCCTAGGGGAAAGAATGCTATTGGTTGCAAATGGGTGTATAAAAGGAAACCAGCAATATCAGAAAAATAGGGAGAAAAGTTCAAGGCTCAATCGGTAGCAAAGGATTTTTCACAGCAAAAAGGAGTTGATTATGATGAAATCTTTTCTCCTGTAGTTAGACATACTTCAATCAGGGCAGTTCTTGCACTTGTAGCTAGTTCAGATTTGCATTTAGATCAAATGGATGTTAAAACTACTTTTTTGCATGGTAATCTAGAGGAGTAGATTTATATGCAGTAGCCAGAAGGGCTCATTCAATCCGGAGATGAACATCTGGTTTGCAGGTTAAAGAAATCCTTGTACAGGTTGAAATAGTCTCCACGACAATGGTACAAGCGATTCGACTCCTACATGATTCAGATTGACTACAAGCGATGTGAGTATTATTGTTGTGTCTATGTTAAAAGCCTTGATGATGGTTCTTTTATTTTTCTGCTACTGTATGTTGATGATATGTTGCTGGCTGCAAAGTATATGCATGATGTTGTCGATTTGAAAGCTTTATTGAGTCAGGAATTTGATATGAAAGACTTAGGAGCTGCAAAGAAAATTCTTGGAATGGAGATTCGCAGAGATAGAGGCTCAAGGAAACTGTGGTTATCTCAGCAAGGCTATGTTGAGAAAGTGTTAGACAGGTTTGGGATGAGCAAAGCAAAGCCTGTGAGCACTCCATTGGCGAATCACTTTAAGCTTTCTACAGAACAGTGCCCAAAGACAGACAAGGAAATTGAAGAGATGGCAAAGGTCCCTTATGCAGTGATGTCGGATGCCTGATGTATGTGATGGTATGTACTCGTCCTGATTTAGCTCATACTGTTGGTCAAGTCTGTAAATACATGTCTAAACCAGGAAGATCACATTGGGAAGCAGTCAAGTGTGTTTTCAGGTATTTACAAGGTACTGTGGGACATGGAATTGTTTTCGGCAGTCAGCGACATGATTCTTTGATTGTTGGATATGTGAATTTAGACTATGCAGGTGATTTGGATGATAGAAGGTCTACAACTGGGTATGTTTTCATCCTTGGTGGAGGGCCTATATGTTGGAAGTCAATTGTTCAGTCTGTTGTTGCATTATCAACAACTGAAGCTGAGTACATGGCAGTAGCTGAAGCTGCAAAAGAAGCCTTATGGCTTATCGAGCTAGTGAAGGAATTGGGTATTCGGCAAGGTGGAGTTCAGTTGCATTGCGATAGCCAAAGTGCTATTCATTTGGCTAAGAATCAGGTGTATCATGCTAGAACTAAACATATTGATGTGAGGTTTCATAAAATTAGAGAGTTGATTGCATCTGGTGAGATATTGTTACAAAAGGTGCATTCTGCAGATAATTCAGTTGATATGTTGACCAAGTCTGTTACTACAGACAAGTTCAAGCATTGTTTGGACTTGTTGAATGTTTGCAAATGCTAGAGAAGCATGGTAGCCCAACCCACTTTGTTAAGTTGATGATTATATTTATAGAATTTGGACCAAATTGAGAGAAATATATAAGTGTTTGAGATTAAAACTGATATTATCCCAGTTGAAAATGAGTCATGTCATCGTCTCCGTTAAATTTCAACATTAAGGTACCAAAACTAAACAAAAACGTAACGTTAGGCACAATTTTACCAAAATAATCATTGAGGTGCCAAAACAAAATTACGAAAATAAATAAATACTGAATGTAACTTAAAAAAAAAAGTAAGTTCAAAATTTTTGGAAGACAAAAAGTTAGAATTAATGTATATAATATAACTTAAAAAAAAGGTGAAAAATCCTACCTGCCGCCCTTAAACAAATCAAGGAATGTCCAAGAAGCCCACTTCAAAAGAAAACATTCTATAATCAGGAGATTATTTGCATAATAATAATGGAATGAACAAAAAAGTTGAACAAAACAATGGCACCAATAGCAGTGGCTGTGATTCACATGTTCCACGGCAAAGACGTTGTTTTCCACACTTCAAGTTTTGTTCTACTTCATATTTGCTCCTACTCTTCTACGTCATCATACATACATATCATACACGTAATATTAACTAAGAATTTATGAGGTACCCAAGCTAAAACTTAAGCATAGGGCCAAAAGTTTTCTCTGAAACAAGCTTTAAGTTTTCTCTCTCAATTTGCAGTATCGAGGTGTCCTTTCTCGGATAATTCCAGTATCGCTGGAGGTTATGCCGTTCTCTACTGACCACCCTTATGACGTTCTCTTGTCCTTGGTTGAGTTTTCCTCGCCTTCCATGCTTATAACTTTTGTCTATGATTCTCGTTGGTCGTTCTTTGAAGGTTACTCCTCCCGGCATCTTACGGTTCTTCTTTCGAAATTATAGTGTTTTGGAATGCAAGATTTCTTCCCCGTTGACAATGGATTCTGAAGGTTCGGCGTCGTGGTCAGAAACGTTGGATTAAAATTCTCAATTGTGGGTACATATGTAAAATGTATGATGCTATTATAAAGTATGACACAAAATCAAGTGAACAATTATGTTAGGCGTGTCATAGGGTATTAAAGTGTCATAAAAATAAAAGTGTAAATACCATAAGATATAATGAGGGACAGAGTTATAAATATTTAATATTTGATTTAATAATCAACTATATAAAGAGGTAGTGGTCCTTAAGAAATAGGTTAACTTGTATTAATCTTGTCCCCGTCAGAGAGTTTTTACGACAAGGGCTAACCTATCTTCTTGGAAGATCAATACCAAAAATTTGGGATTTCAACATGAAGATTCAAAGTTTTCAATGTATCGATTAATTCAGGTACGCTTATGCATTCAGTTTATTCGATTTATTGTTCTTGATGATTTGACATGAAAGATCTAGAGTATTAGATTTCATATTAATTTATGATTTGGTTCTAACAAGTAGCATCAGTGCATTGTCATATTGAATTATTGAGATATGAATTCATCTCATATTTTTTTAGCGATAACGTGTTGAAGTTCCATTGTTAGGGTTTGTGGTTTGTTTATATACAATGGTTTTAGAATATATATTTGTGCAATTATTTTTTTAGATTTTAGTAATAATCGCATGCAATTGGATTGAATTAGTTCAAGGAAGTGAACCGCTTGCTTTTGAATGTTTGTCAATTTCAATTAGTCATGGATTTAGTTTAGAATTCAATACAATTATGTTTGTATGTTATTTCTTTAAATCAGATTAATGGGAATTGAATTTTAAATAACGGCATATTATGTTTTTCAGTATTATCAAGTTTTTCGGAATTTTTAATTTGCCCTAAATTATGATACTACTTTTACTTCTTTAGTAATCGCATATAAGAAATCAAGTTATGAAGTATGTATTTTACTTAAAATATATATTTAATTCGGTTGAATCAAAATTTTAGTTTCATCGTTAGTAATTAAGAATAAAAAAAATTTTGACTTGCGCTTTGTCGTGGTAAATTTACCGTGACTCGGAAATTTTATAATCAGATTAGCTCTCGAAGCTTTATATTCAGTTTATGTCGAATAAATTATGGTTGGATTTTGTTGAATCATGTTTAGTTTTGTACAAAATATTTTTCTTATACATAATTGTGTCGTTAATGTTATCTACGAAATATACATATTTGCATTTAGTATTGATGTATATTCGCTTCGGTTTGATTAAAATTTCAATTTTGATCATTATGTTATTATGGATATTTTTAAGGTCTTATGTGATCATTATATGAATTACCCATTTGTATGATACTTATGATTTTGACTTTTAGTTAAAGTTTGATTATTTGGAATTCGACTTTAATTTCGGCAAATGCATGCTTAAGGAATTTTTTGAGAAACAGTCAAAGATTTCGGTTTTTTTATTCTGATAGCCACATTTAGACAAACTTATTTTGGGTTATTTCAGAAACGTAAGTGTTATCAGAAAATTTTAGCTTTGACTATTACAAAATTTTAAATTTGAATATCGATATATGTATATTATGTATTCTCAGATAAATTAATTGAAGCATTAAGTCACCAAAGTGACCTCTATTGTGGAAATTATTTATTTTAAAATATAGAAGGTTTTGTGCATGTAAGTCGGATTATGTTAGTATTGATCGGCCCAAAGGAAGCTTAATAATTAACATTATTACATGTGCAACTGTGGTAATAAACATGTGATAATTATTTTGTTTTATATGTGAGCAATAAATTGGCCCAAAGGAAGATTTCTGTTTGACATATTCTTATTATCAATGTTTGATTATTGTACCAAGATATCACTTGCAAGTTAATGTTTTGTCCAAAGATGAAATATTAATGGAGTGTACGGTATCTTGATACGAGGTTTACCTTTATTCAAATTTATTATCATTTTGGTTATCTTTTAATTTGATTGAAAGATAAAATTAAGACAAATATTTTTGAAATAAATAAATTCATATTTTGGCGTCGGATGTCTAGTATTTTAATGGATTAATTAAAACATAATGTCACCAAAGTGACCGCTTTTGTGTAGATTAGTTTATTTAAAATATTAAGATAATTATGAGTTTTTGTAATTCATGTGTTTATTAATTGGCCCAAAAGAAAGTTAATATTTGGCAAATTACAACGACAATTGTGGCGATAAATGTGTGACAATTATAAGGTATTTTATGTGAGCAATACGTTAGTCCAAAGATTAATCTATTGTTTGACATAGGTTATTGTCAATGTTTGATTGCTACAACAAGAGTATCGCTTACAGTTAATATTATTGTCCAAAGACTTGATATTAAGGTTCTGCTTGGTACCGTGAGGGGAACTAGCCTTTATTTTGAATTTATTTTTTTATTTATGAATATTTATGTGAGCTTGTTTTATTTTATTTTATTTTTGTTCTATATTTAGGTAATTTATATTTGCTATCATAATATCTATTAAATACATTCTACACTCATGTTTAGTGAAACTAATTTCAAGGAATAGAAAAGACACTTGCATATAGTATTTTGGTTGTATGAATATAGACTTTGCACTAAGGGAAGAATAACTTGCACCTCTCACCGCGGTAAGCACCTATAAAAGGGATTTTGAGATGTAAGATCATTCGAATCGCATGAGTCTAATGATCATAAAGCACTACATTTTAGATGTCTTTAGGAGCACAAATATAAAGAGATTACTCATATTAAGGGTTTCCTAGACGAAATTAAGAAATATTTTACCCAAATCATTAAGGTTAAGGTGACATCACATATGCCTTCTTTGATGTCTATGAAATATAAGGGTCAAGGAAATGTGAGGGAGTACATTATAGAAATGTTTAATATTCTTTCAAAATTTAAGACACATAAGATCAAATTTTCTAACAATTGTTTGTTCTTATGATTTTGGTACTGCTTCCTAAACAATTTAACCAATTCAAGTTACAATTGTCAAAAGGAGAAGTATGCTCTCACTGAGCTCATTTCTCATTGGGTTAAAGAGGAAGAAAAGTTGAAGCATTATAAGTGTAAAAGTACTCATTTGGTTAGTGCTCATTTAGTTAGTGTCTCTAAGAATAATGACAATAAAAAAATATTAGAATAAAGTTGCTAAGGGTCATACTCAAAAGAAACAACAATAAGTTACAAAGTGTTGATTTCTTTTGTAACAAGTTAGGACACATGTGAAGTAATTAAAGTTTAAAAGCGAGCAACTACTTCGGTTATTTTGAGTGATCTATGGACTTTAAATTTTATGATCCCACAATTAAGATTATTTTAATGAGAGATTTACAACTTTTTTTAGGATGTTGAGTTTGGAGGAAGAAATAAGGTTAGATGCATTGTTATTGAGAAGGAATTGAATTATAATTTAATGCATACTATCACTTTTGATGATGTTTAGGTTTTCACACCTATCATTAATCAAGAAGTGAATCAAGTATCTCAGGAAAATAGTGTTGAACAACTCCCATTCAAGATAAGGTAATTGTTTCAGAAGAACAAACTCAACAACCTTAAAAAAACAAATGTCATTAAAGAGGTCCACGAGAGGAAGATGAAATACTATTTCGGATTATTATATTGTATTTCTTGAAGAAAATAAGGTAACAATGGAATGATAGAAAATGTTCAATCATTTTTTAATCAGAACATAAAATTTCTAACTCTCAAAAGTGGATTGATGTCATTCAAGAAAAGTATAATTTTATGCAAAACAATAAAGTTTATGAACTTATCTCATTACCTGAAGGTGCAAACTAATTGGTTGTAAATGAATATTTAAAACCAAGATGGATGCAAATGATAATGTGGATAAGTATAAGGCATGTCTTGTATTTAAAGGATACACTCTAAAAGAAGACATTAATTTTGTAGAGACTTTTCCTTCAGTTTCATTGAAAGACTCTTCTAGGATAATCATGATGCTTGTTGCTTATTTTAATCTTGTGCTACATAAGATGGATGATAAGCTTGTGTTTTTCAATGGCGACATTGAAGAAATGAATTATATGGTACAATCATAGATTTGTGTCTAATGATACAAAATCAATTATATATAAATTAAAGAAATTCATCTATGAGCTTAAGTAGAACTCTCATTAATGAAATTATAAATTTCATATTGATTATCTCAGTCGGTTTTGAGATAAATTTGGTTGACAATTGTATATACTACAAGTTCAGTGGGAGTAAAACCAAATGATACTCATATTTCTAAAGAATACAAATTTAGTCTTACTCAATGCCCTAAAAGTAGCCTTCAAATTTAGAAAATTCAAAAGGTTCTCTATGCATAAGCTACTTAGAATCTAATTTATGCTTAAGTATGTATGTGTTCAGAAATTGTGTACATTGTTAGATTGTTAGACAGATATTTGAGGAATCATATTATGGACCATTGGATAGCAGCCAATGAGATTATGAAATATCTTCAGAGAACAAAAATTACATGCTCACATGGCGGAGTTCTGATAAGTTAGAGATCATCAGGTTTACAAACTTCGATTCTAATAGAATATTGATGCAAAAGAATTTTGTCACTTGAGCTGCTAATTGTAGATTGAATAGAAAGACCACTTTAGTTATTTTGTGACAATAAATATGCATTCAGTTATTCTATAAACAATAGGAACACTTCAAATTTTAAGTACATAAATATTAAGTTCCTAGTTGTTAAATAAAATTCAGAGTGGTTGTGTGTCTATAGAGCATGTTGGTACAAACTCCATAATTGTGGGCATAATAAGAAACTGTCACCCTAGGTCTTTCATGAGCACATTACTCATGTGGGTGTAATGTTATTTAAGGATATTCGGTTTTAGTGGGAGTTTGTAATTTTGAAAAATGCTCATTCGTTTTAGACACAATTTCGGTTACTTTAGTTTAAGGATATTTTAAGATTATTTTCTGCAGAAATAAAGTTCTTTTGGTTTATGCTCACTCTGAATTTAGTAAAGTTTGATCCCAGTTAGAAATAGACATGTTCAGTTCACATTTCATGTAATTTTCCATGCTATACATCCATGATTGATCTATGTCATTTGACTATGTTTGTATACGTGACCATTGATGGGTCCAGGCATGATTGATATGGCGAAGACCGCTTTGATCCTATATGAATATAGTTGATGGACGAGATTGTTGTAGAATACCTATTATATAATAGCAAATTTTTGAGCTCATAAGGTTGTACATTTATCAGGAAACATATGTTACCCAAGTGGGAGATTGTTGGATTAAAATCCTCAATTGTGGGCACATATGTAAAATGTATGATGCTATTATAAAGTATGACAAAAAATCAAGTGACCAATTATCTTAGGCTTGTCATAGGTATTAAAGTGTCATGGAAATAAATGTGTAGATACCATAAGATATATTTATAATTCAATGAGGGCAGAGTTATAAATATTTAATAGTTGATTTAATAATCAACTATATAAAGAGGTAGTGGTCCCCAAGAAATAGGTTAACTTGTATTACTCTTGTCCCCATCGGAGAGTTTTTACGGCAAGGGCTAACTTATCTTCTTGGAAGATCAATACCAAAGATTTGTGATTTCAACATGAAGATTCAAGGTTTTCAATCTATCGATTAATTCAGGTACGCTTCCGCATTCAGTTTAATCGGTTTATTGTTCTTGATGATTTGACATGAAAGATCCTAGGTATTAGGTTTCATATTGATTTATGATTTGGTTCTAACAAGAAAACTCTCTTTGATTTATGATTTAGTTCATCTCCGACCACCATCTAAGCCCCAATTCCCCTAATTTTTTCTTAAGAAATAAGGTTCCACTATTGTAGCTCGAAGGCTTTGTATGTTGTATTAAGGAGCTTTGCTACCTCACATTGTGGTCGTTTTTGTGGCGTGTGTTGGTTGTCCCTCGGTGATGTGGATTGTAAACCCAAGGGTTAACGGAGTCATCTCCAACCAAGGAGCTCTCTTGGATCAGACCTCCATGCCCAGTACTGCTTATGGCGATTGTTTGGTATGTGTCGGTCATCTATTTTTACTGCCATTTTTTACTTTTCCTCCCATATCTGGTTAGGGTTTTATGTTAGGCTTTGATTGCCCTTGTTTGTCCCAACTATGAGAGTTGTTTTTTCTCAGGCTTTTTTCTGATTTCTTTATTTGTAATTTCCCGTGGTAACGAAGCCGGTTACTTTGGTAAAAAAAACTAAGAATTTATTTTACGTTTTTATATAAATGATATTGTAATTTAAAGAATACACTTTTTTGTTTCCCTTTCGGTTTCCAAGACTTTTCCCTGACTAATTTGAACTAATTCACGCCGCACACTTGGTTTTGGTGGGTAAGTCTCCCTGCAGGGATGTTTGCATACACAAGGACTCGAACTTGAGACTTACTTAAGCGATACCAAGCTGCTTACCACTTGGAGGTATACATTAATATTTAAATTTTATATTAAATAATTATAATTATTAAAATTTGTATTCTTAAATTGTATACCAAAGTGTATATATATACATTTTTATAAAGTCTTCACTCTAACAATTTTCTTAATATTGTAAAGTATCTCTAGTCCATTTCACATCTTTTGAGTTTTAGTTAACATTAGTGTGAAACCGATAATTAATTTTGATATAACTAAAGAATTTAAGGACTAATTTGAAAAAGATAAAAACAAATTTTTAAGTCCTCAAACCTCTCTATATATTTAAAGGAAAATGGTTAACTTAAAAACTCAAGTTGTCAAAACTTTTCTAAGTGTTTTGAAGCCAAAACAGTGGTTTTCGAGTCACCGTTTCGGAACAGCCTTAGGCGTTTCGGAACACTTTTGAAACTGTGAACCTGTGTTTCGGAACGTGTTTCGAAACGGTTTTGAAATTGTGAACCTTTGTTTCGGAACGAGTTTCAAAACGGGTGAAGAACATCAGAACGGTTTGACCCGTTTCGATATGGTAGTATCGAAACGACTTCAAACGTTTCGAAACGACATTCAAACTTTGTTTTAAAAATATGACCGTTGAAGTTTTTAATTGTTTTTATACTGGTCATTAAGGTGTATCGAAAAACTTTCAATCTGTTTCGATACGAGCTTTGAAAGTGGCTAAGTGTTTCGAAACGGGTTTCGAAACGACTCTTAATCGTATCGAAACGATCATGTCCGTTTTGGTACGATTTATTTAATACACCCCAACGGTTTTTTCTTTTTTGGTCTATTTCGAAACAGGATCGGGCGTTTCGAAACGGGTGGTTGCAGACTGCATTTATGAAGGGAAGATAACATCCCCAACGGCTCTATTGATGAATGCAACAACCCCAACGGGTAGAATTCAATGAGAAGGTATAAAAGGGACCTCTAAAAGCTTCAGCAACAACTATTGATCTCAAATCAAACATCCAAATATCAAATCGAAGCAATTGAGCCTAAATCCCATTATTTCTTGTAAACCCCAATTGTGAAATTGTAATTTCCATTCTTATCCTTTCAATTGGGTTGAGTGCTTGTAATTGGGCTACATTTTTGTATTGAGAGATACTTGTTTAGCCATTATCTTCTTTGTAATTCTTGTGTAAGGATTGGGTCAAATTTTGGGTAGAAAATTTGACTGATATTGTAACGGTTACCTCCTTAGCCTAGAAAAAGGGAAGAGCAATTAGTGGAATTGTTGGAAAATCCTTAGTGAAGCTAAGGTAGTGGATGTAGAGTTCGATTAGAACTTGAACCACTCTAAATCCTCTTGTCTATCTTTTTATTTGTCAATTTCACTACCAAAAAGTCTAAAAATCCAAGTCGCCCTCCTCCTGGTTTATATCGATCATTTGATCCACTCAACAATTGGCATCAGAGCCTACCTCTTTGAAGGATTAACAACCACAAGAGGAGTTCCTAGGAAGAGTGTGATCATCCTAAAATCAAGCCATGGCATCTACCTCTGGATCAAGCATGTACGAGTCTCAATCCACCACAAAACCACCATTCTTCAATGGTGACAACTATCCATTTTGGAAGAACCGGATGCGCCTCTTCATCAAATCCAACGATTACTGTGTTTGGGATGTCATTGAAGATGGTCCTTATATTCCTTTAAAGAGGGATGATGAAGGAAAAATGGTTCTAAAGAAGAAGGTTGAGATGAGTGAAGATGAGAGAAAGAAGATCCAAATTAATGACAAAGCTCTTCACATGCTCTTTTGTTCTTTCGGTCCCGACATCTACTCCAAAGTCTCCTCCATTGAAAGTGCCAAGGAAGTGTGGGATACACTAGAGACCGCATATAAAGGAACTAGTGATGTGAAGGAGACCAAGATTGGAATTCTCAATCTTAGTTATGAGAATTTCAAGATGGAGCCCGACGAAACCGTGTCCAAGATGTTCGATCGCTTCTCAACTATCGTTAACGGGCTTAAGGGTTTTGGAGAGACAATCCCGGAAGACAAACTTGTCCGAAAGCTACTCTACTCACTTCCCGAATCTTGGAATGGGAAGAGAACCGCCATCATCGAGGCCAAAAACTTGAAGACACTCAAACTTGATGAGCCAGTGGGTTCTCTCCTTACTCATGAGATAATGAAGCAAGGAAGGGAAGATGAAAAGAAGAAGGAAGAGAAAAGAGTGAAGAAGCTAGAAGTAGAAAAGAAGAAGAAGATAGGAGTGACTCTCAAAGCTTCATTACATGAAGAGAGCACTTCTAGTGAGGAGGATGATTTAGAAGAATTGGCTATGATAGCCAAAAGATTCTCACGATTCATGAGGTCCAACCGAGGAAGGAAGATTCAAAGAAAAATGGACTTCAAAGGGAAAAACAAAGAAGACGAGAGGGATCAAATCATTTGCTACGAGTGCAAAAAGCCCAGTCACATTCGTTCGGAGTGCCCTCAACTCAAGAAGAAGGACTTTGAGAAGAAGAAGAAGCTCAAAGCCAAGCTTGCTACTTGGAGTGACGAGGAGTCATCCGAGGATGACAAACACGAAGTGGCCAACCTTTGCCTCATGGCACTTGAGAAGGATTCCTCCATGGTAACCTCTAACTCATCATCTTTTGACTTTACATTTGATGAATTACATGATGCATATGATGAGTTGCAAGAGGTTTATGATGAGTTAGTTGAGAAGTACAAAGAGTCGTTCATTAGAAATAAGAAAATTATTTCGGAATTAAATGATAAAAATGACTCGCTTTCTCAAGCTAACTTAAAATTTGAGAAAAAGATTTTAGGTTTAAAAGATGAACTTAAATTCTTCCAAGATGAAAATATAGACCTAAATAATCTTCTTTCTCAATGCAATAGTGAACACCAAAAGGTGGTAGATGAGCTTAACAAGCTCAAAGAGTCTTTCAAAAATGTTGGTAATGTGAAGCATGAAAAAGGTGAACCATCTAAAACAAACCAAACTAGGAGAAAGACTAATAACTACAAACAAAGTAGCTTCCCTAGACATAATAGAACTAAAAAGATTAA
Source organism: Hibiscus trionum (assembly GCA_030270665.1). NCBI lineage: Eukaryota > Viridiplantae > Streptophyta > Magnoliopsida > Malvales > Malvaceae > Hibiscus > Hibiscus trionum. The sequence goes on from BSYR01000018.1 coordinate 209,206, forward strand.
GAGTGTATGGGTTCCTAAGGAACTTGTCAAATCTAATAATTTTGTTGCTATGTCACCTTGGATTCCTAAGGGAACCAAGCTATTGGGAGCTAACACTCGTGGACCCAAAATGATTTGGGTACCAAAAACAAAAGTTTAATATCTTTGTTTGTAGGGGGGGCATTGCTACAAGGCCAAAGCACAAAGTCAAAATTCTTGGTACCTTGATAGTGGATGCTCAAGGCATCTGACCAGAGACAAGAGTAGATTCATGGACTTAAAGCCAAAAAGTGGAGGAGTAGTGACATTTGGTGACAACTCCAAAGGCCACATTAAAGGTATTGGCTCCATAGGTAATCACTCTACTATTCTTATTGAAAATGTTTTATATGTCGATGGTCTTAAACATAATTTGTTGAGCATAAGCCAATTATGTGATAAAGGGTTTAATGTCTTATTTGATAAGAATGGGTGCAAAATTGTTGACATTAAATCAAATAATATTATGCTCATAGGTCATCGCATAGGTAATATTTACATGGTGCATTTAGATGACATACATACATCACATGCATGTTTAGTAGCTCAAAATGAAAATGATGCATGGCTATGGCATAGGAAACTAGGACATGCTAGCATTAGTGTTTTAGAAAAATTAGTTTCCCTTGATCTAGTTAGAGGTTTACCCAAGATTAAGTTCTCAAGTGACAAAATTTGTGATGCATGCTCTAAGGGTAAACAACATAAGTCGTCCTTTAAATCCATTAATGACGTTTCTACAAGTATGTGTTTACAACTTATTCACAGGGATTTATTTGGGCCTATTAGGACTATGAGCTTGGGTGGTAAATCTTATGCATTTGTACTTGTTGATGATTTTTCTAGATTTACTTGGGTTCTATTTTTAAGTACTAAAGATGAGGCTTTAGAAAAATTCATCACATTTTCAAAATTAACCCAAAATGATCTTAAACTTAGAATTTCTCATATTAGAAGTGATCATGGAACCGAATTTCAAAATCTAGGGTTTGAAGAGTTTTTAAATGAAAATGGTATTAGCCATAATTTTTCGGCTCCTCGAACTCCTCAACAAAATGGGGTAGTAGAGAGGAAAAATAGAACTTTACAAGAAATGGCTAGAACCATGCTTTGTGAAAACAATTTACCTAAATATTTTTGGGCGGAAGCCACAAACACCGCTTGCTACATTGTAAACCGAGTAATAATTAGGCCACTTTTAAAGAAAACACCATATGAGATTTTAAAATCTAAAAATTCTAACATTAGATGTTTTCATCCATTTGGTTGCAAGTGTTTTGTTTTAAATAATGGAAAAGATAACTTAGGTTAATTTGATGCAAAAAGTGATGAAGCTATTTTCATAGGATATTCCTTAAACTCTAAAGCCTATCGTGTATTTAACAAGAGAACTTTAGTAGTAGAAGAGTCTATACATGTTATATTCGATGATAACCTCCTTCCAAGAAAGGATTCTTGTGATGATGATGATGTAGGAATCATTAATGCCTTTGATAGAGGACAAACTTCAAAGGAGGATGAGATTCCAACAAAAGAAGAGGATACACAAGATCCACCTATTGAAGCCTTGAAGGACTTGGCTCTTGAGGAAAAAGAAGTGAGCTACCCAAGGGTGTTCAACTATGTCAAAGGTGGTGAAATCTTGGGTGATTCATCCAAGGGGGTAACCACTAGATCTTCTCTTAAACTTATGAACCATGTTGCATTTATCTCATGCATAGAGCCTAAGAATATAAAAGAAGCATTAAAAGATGATTTTTGGATTATGGCTATGCAAGAAGAGTTAAATCAATTTGAGAGAAGTAATGTTTGGATATTAGTTGATAGGCCTAGTAATCAATCTACTATAGGAACTAAATGGGTCTTTAGGAACAAACTAGATGAGAGTGGTAACATTGTGAGAAATAAAGCTAGATTAGTAGCACAAGGTTACACTCAAGAAGAGGGAATAGATTTTGATGAAACCTATGCACCTGTAGCTAGAATGGTGGCTATTAGGATGTTGCTTGCATATGCATGCTATCATGATTTCAAGCTTTTTCAAATGGATGTTAAAAGCGCATTTTTAAATGGTTTTATAAATGAAGAAGTGTATGTGGAACAACCACCGGGTTTTGAAGACTCAAAATTTCCAAATCATGTTTTCAAACTTACTAAAGCACTTTATGGTTTAAAACAAGCTCCTAGAGCTTGGTATGAAAGACTTTCAAACTTTTTGATTGAAAAAGGTAAGGTGGACACTACACTTTTCATAAAAAGGTATAAAAATGACATCTTAGTAGTACAAATATATGTTGATGACATTATTTTTGGATCTACTAATGAGTGTCATTGCAAGGAGTTTGCTAAGTTAATGCAAGGTGAATTCGAGATGAGCATGATGGGGGAGCTCTCATTCTTTTTGGGACTCCAAATCAAGCAAAGGAAGGATGGCACCTTCATCAATCAAGCAAAGTACATCAATGATATGCTCAAGAAGTTTGGCTTGGAGAATGCAAAGCCTCAAGCCACACCCATAAGCTCATCTACAAAGCTTGACAAAGATGAAGGAGGTAAGTGTGTTGACTCTAAGCTTTACCGTTCTATGATTGGATCATTGCTTTACCTTACCGCAAGTAGACCGGATATCTTGTATAGTGTTTGTTTGTGTGTTAGGTTTCAAGCTAGTCCTAGAGAGTCTCACCTGATAGCCGTTAAGAGAATCTTTAGGTACCTTAGAGATACCCATTGTTTAGGTCTTTGGTACCCTAGAGACTCAACTTTCAAACTTCATGCTTATTTGGATGCGGATTATGGGGGGTGTAAAATCGATAGGAAGAGTACTTCGGGAACATGTCAATTCTTAGGTAGTATGCTCATATCTTGTTTCTCTAAGAAACAAAATAGTGTAGCTCTTTCTACCACTAAAGCTGAGTACATATCCTTAGGGAGTTGTTGTGCTCTAGTCCATTGGATGAAGCAACAATTCTTAGATTATGGTATTAAAGTTGAAACCATATCTCTTAAGTGTGATAATACTAGTGCTAGAACCAAACATATAGAGATAAGGCATCATTTCATTAGAGATCATGTCCTTAAGGAAGATGTTGTTATAGAGTACATTGACACCTTAAACCAACTAGCGGACATCTTTACAAAGCCTTTAGATAAAGAGTGTTTTTGGTCCCTTAGGAGAGAGTTAGGTCTAACTAGCCTTTCTTGACCTTTTAGGACCTTTTTGTGCTTAAATTGCTTGATTTCTTGAAAATGCCATGTTTATGTGTTTTTACTCCTAATTCCATCCATGCTAATAGTTAGGGGGAGTATGTTTTTGTTTATGCATGTCTTTCCTGCTCATTCATGTCATTCATGCATATTAAGACTTCATAAAATCCATTTTTCTGAAAAATTAGAGCCTCATCTGCACTTCTAGTCCTAGGTGTATCGAAACGGGTGCCTTAAAAGATCTATCTATGAGATGGGTGTTTCGAAACACCTTAAACGGGTTTCGAAACGTTTTTACCATTGCCAAGGGTGTATCGAAACGAGTTTCGATACGGGTCAACGAGGATTCGAAACGGTCAAAGTCGTATCGGAACGGTCAGCTGGACTTGAAACGCCAGTCAATGTTTCAATACCCGCGTTCCGGAACGGTCGAGCCTGTTCCGAAACGGGTATGCGGACAGCTTTAAAGAGGGCTTTTAATGTTAAAATTCACTTTAATTAAAACTCTTTCAAAACCCTAAAAACCCTAAATCGATTTTTCCCTATAAAAATCCTCTAAACCTCATTGTTTTTCACCAAATCTTGAGGGCTTTTACACTCAAAAACAAGTCTAAGAAGCCTCATCAATATTGTGCAAGAGTTTCTACTCATTCATCCAAAATCCCCTTCTAAGGTATATTTTCTATTTTTTCTTTTTCCTTTGATTTAATTCGATTATTAGGTTAGAAAAATTTAATTTTGTATAGATTATATGTTTTTGAACTTGGGTTTTTCAAAATTTGTAAAAAAAATTCAAAATCTTAAATTTTTTGGTTTGAATATATTATTTTTCACTCGTATTTTTTTTGGTTTCTCAAAAGTTGTTTTTCTTTTAATTTTTTTTAAATATTTTTTTAAACCTAAATGGGATTTTTTATTGGATTGAATTGAGGATATTCATGCATACACTTTACTTTCAAAATTGCTTGCTTTATATTTTTAGGAGTTTTTCAATGGAGAACGTTAACAAGAAGCGTAAGACGGGTCAAGCAAGTGATGCCGGTATCCGTCCTAATCTCACCCAGCTGTTTCTCAAAAGTCTTCGGACTCCAGAGATGAGGGACCGGTTCACTTATGTCAGGGAGATTGTCGTTCGTCGCGAACGTGTGGTTGATGTATCGTTCCTTGATTCGGAGCATTTCGTCTTCCGTTATCTAGAGCGTCTACGAGAATGGAACTTCATGGCTCTCTTGAACATACCGGATGTGGTCTACAAGCACATGGTTCTCATCTTCTACTCGAATGCTCAGCTTGTTGATAATGAGGATCACTCCGAAGTTGTTGGGATTGAGTCCTATCTCTTGGGGAAGAATTTTGTCATTGACATACCCTTTTTAGAGACTACTCTTGGCCTTAAGAACGAAGGCATCGAGAATGAGACTCATTTTGGTTCTCACACCGGTTCCGTGCTTTCCTTGGATGCTCATGATAGATTCCTCCACTTGATGATCTCGTGGTTTATTCGCCCCTCCGAAGGTAAATTCTCTCACATTCGTCAAGTTGATTATTTTTTGCTTGAATGTTTTCGTCGTGGAGAGCGCCCAAATCTTGTTAAGATTATGTTCGACGAGATGGTCAACAATGTGAAGCTTCGTGAAACCGATGCTCTCAAATCCTTCACATACGAGACTGTTTTGAGCTATATCTTTGGGATGCTCAATTTTGATTGCACTTATGACTCTCCGAAACCCCGTAAGCAAAAGATTGGTGAAGCTTCTCTCCATAAATCCGGGTTCCATTACAACATTAATAGCCAATGGGAACGAGTTGATAGGCATGCTCCTCCACCACAAGTTGAACCACAACCTCAAGCTCCGGGTGCAACCAATGAAGATCTTATGGCTTTTCTCACTGAGCGGTTCAACACAATGGAGACGGGTCTTGGTACTATCAATATTCGCTTGCAATCCGTGGAAAATCGTCTCACCTCCCTTGAGAAACAATATCAAACAATGGACTTGTCATTCTCCACCTTTTATGGTCAATGGATGACCTTTCGTCGCTCTCAAGCTAGGAACGATGATGACTCCTCCGATGTTGATGGTGACGATGACGAGGCTTAGGATCTTTTTTATTGCATTGCATATTAGACTATCATATTATGATTAAGTTTGCACCTTTATTTCTTTATGTTTCATGAACCTATGCTTTGATTACTTTGTTTGGGATTGAGCTTTGAACTTTATTGTTTAAGTTTTATGTTTGGATTTGGATTATATGAACTTATATTATGTTGCTTATTGCTTTCAACCTTGTTTCTTTTCTTTGAGCCTTGTTTACTATTCTTTTTGATCTAACAAAAAGGGGGAGAAAATATAAGAGCCAAAAGTTTGTTTTAACTGGTTTTGAGTTTTAAAACTTAAATTTTAAATCTTTTCAAAACTTTAAAACCCATCTTAAATTGAGGGTGAGTTAGAATGTATTCAAAAGATCAAAACTCTTAAAAATTCTAACTTTAGTTTTGTTATATCAAAAAGGGGGAGATTGTGAAACCGATAATTAATTTTGATATAACTAAAGAATTTAAAGACTAATTTGAAAAAGATAAAACAAATTTTTAAGTCATCAAACCTCTCTATATATTTAAAGGAAAATAGTTAAGTTAAAAACTCAAGTTGTCAAAACTTTTCTAAGTGTTTTTGAAGCCAAAACAGTGATTTTCGAGTCACTGTTTCGAAACGGCCTTAGGCGTTCCGAAACACTTTTGAAACTGTGAACCTGTGTTTCAGAACGTGTTTCGAAACGATTTTGAAACTATGAACCTTTATTTCGGAACGGGTTTCGAAACGGGTGAAGAACATCAGAACGGTTTGACCCATTTCGATACAGTAGTATCGAAACGACTTCAAACGTTTCGAAACAGCATTCAAACTTTGTTTTAAAAATATGACCGTTGAAGTTTTTAACTGTTTTTATACTGGTCGTTAAGGCGTATCAAAACACTTTCAATCAGTTTCGATACGGGCTTTGACAGTGGCTAAGTGTTTCGAAACGGGTTTCGAAACGTCTATTAATCGTATCAAAACGACCGTGCCCGTTTCGGTACGGTCTATTTAATACACCCCCAACATCTCTTTCTTTTTTGGTCTGTTTCGAAACGGGATCGGGAGTTTCAAAACGGGTGGTTGCAGACTGCATTTATGGAGGGAAGATAACATCCCCAACGGCTCTATTGATGAATGCAACAACCCCAACGGCTCTATTGATGAATGCAACAACCCCAACGGCTAGAATTCAATGAGAAGGTATAAAAGGGACCTCTAAAAGCTTCAGCAACAACTATTGATCTCGAAGCAAACATCCAAACATAAAATCCAAGCAATTGAGCATAAATCTCATTATTTCTTATAAACCCCAATTGTGAAATTGTAATTTCCATTCTTATCCTTTCAATTGGGTTGAGTGCTTGTAATTGGGCTACATTTTTGTATTGAGAGATACTTGTTTAGTCATCATCTTCTTTGTAATTCTTGTGTGAGGATTGGGTCAAATTTTGGGTAGAAAATTTGACCGATATTGTAACGGTTACCTCCTTAGCCTAGAAAAGGGGAAGAGCAATTAGTGGAATTGTTGGAAAATCCTTAGTGAAGCTAAGGTAGTGGATGTAGAGTTCGATTGGAACTTGAACCACTCTAAATCCTCTTGTCTATCTTTTTATTTGTCAATTCCACTACCAAAAAGTCTAAAAATCCAATTCACCCCCCTCTTGGTTTATATCGATCATTTGATCCACTCAACAATTAAGTTTCAAATTTAATCTCGACTAGTTTTTTCCTTTCTCTTATTAAAAACAAAAAAAAAATCTAATCTTATACTTTTTCGCATAAACTATCAATATAAATGATAAAAGGGTATTGCACTTTTAAGAATAGCCATTTTTATTATAAAATTAATGTTGAACATTTAATATTGAAAAATATTATATACTTTAATACTAAAAAATTACTATTGAACATGTACTATAAAATAAACATGAATTATACTTAAAAGATATTATTGAACATTTAAAATATAAATACGATCACAAGGGAAATTCACAACTAATTCTAACATGTCTTAAAATTTCTTATTACCTTTAATAAAAAAAATCTTATTAACTAATAATTATTAATAAGAACTGTTACGCTACATAGGCTATTAATAAAAAGTAACTTTCGTATTTAAATATTAAATTTTTCGGCACGAACTAACTTGCCTCAGTGGTTAAGGGAACGATTATTGTTTCTAGAAGTTACGGGTTCGAGCACCAGCAGCTGCAGTAGGTTGATTAAGTATGCATTGTCAAATGGTTGAGAGTACATTCATAACAGATACTACTTGTAATCATCTTAGCTTTAAAAAATATATCAAATTTTTCGTACAGTTTCTCTCTATTGACCGCCCCACTTTTTCATTTTTCAACTTTATTTAGCCGACACAGTTTTAATATTAGTTGTCAGCCGCCATTTTTTCCTTTGTTTTTTTTATTTTTAATAATAGTTATTATGTCTTTATGAAACGTTTTCCTTTAACTTTATAACACGTTTATCTATTTTTTTTGGCATATTTTTCGTTTTCTTTCTCGGTCGTTTGAATGTTTTTTTTATTTTATGTTTTTTAGGGTTAGATTTGACAACGCCATGATTGATGAAGATGGTACTTATTTGTAATCCTACTGTTCTTCCATGTTTTGGACCCTCGAATTGAATTTGGATACGTGGTTTGCGTTCGTGAATAGTTTCTCACGACACTCGTCTTTGATTTGCGGTTCTCGGTGGTCTTTCAATAGCTTAATCCTCTTTTCTGGTTCGTTCGCTGTTGTAGTCAGATTTATTCGTATCTATTTTTTGTTTGAAGTCTTTTGGTTGGGTTTTTAACATTTTTCCATGTATGGTCTTTATATGATCTGAAGTGGCTAGTTTTTTGTGTCAATGTTATAGGAAAACGTCCAAATTATATATTTAGTTTACGATGATAGTTGTAAACTCTTATTGTACTTTTGGATATTTTCTCTTTTTTAATAAGACTGACGTCTTCTATTTAAAAATGATCAATTTTTTCATAGCATAATATTGTAATTATATGATAGTGAGTATCAAGTGCATTATTCAAAGGATTTTTTAGAAATTCATATTAAACTTCATAATTTTTTGAATATTCTTAGTTAAACCCCTCTCATAATTTTTTAAATTTATCATTCTTCCTCTCAAAATTTCAAAAATTTTAGTTATACCCCAAAATTTTTGAAAATATATAAATTGAAACCTTCAAAATTTTTAAAAATTTAGTTTAAACGTCTAATTTTTTTAAGTTTTAAATTGGCGCTCTCAAACTCTTTCACCAAGTTCCACCACCGGCATAATTTTAGATTTATTTTGCTCACATTTCTTATATTCTTCCTTGCTTTAGATGGTTTAGTGTGTATTAAGTTAGATTTAAAATGTAACACCTCGATTTTCCCCCAAAATTAAAAACCCTAAATCTAGTTAAATCACTGATTCATAACCTAAAATTTGGGAGTTTTAATCAGGAAACCTAATGTGATTTTAGGGGCTAATTGAAATAACTTGAATCTTGTGGGGTTAATATGAAAATGAGGTACTTTTGAGACCCTTAGATGGTAATTTACCAATTAATTAGGGTAAAAGCCTATTTTGGCTTTTCATCTGCCATTTTGACAGCCATTTTTTTTGTTCTCTCTCTCGTCTTTCTTTCGAATAGCAACCCCACACCCTTCTTTGTCCGATCAAGCTCCGGCGAGGCTCCTAGCGCCGTCCGACCATTAAATCGAACCCACCTTTGGGCTCCCCGTTATCACCTGACCCTAACCCACTCGTTCGATAACCCCCATTGTCGACTGTTTGCTCAAAAATCATTCATAACCCCTCGGTTCCCTTGCTACGTCGTTTTTTTCGCCGTTCCCCTTCGTTCTCGTTCATTTTTGGTGCTTGGTAAGTGTGGTGGCCTTGTTTCGGGTTTCTTTTGATGTTGGGTTAAGTTAGTATGGTGTTCGTTGTGTGCGTTTTGGCCGAAAAATGATTCTTTGTGGTCACCAAATTTTATCACCGGTGACCAGCGTTGTCAAGGCGAAAACCCCTAGGGTTTTCGGATTGTGCAAAAGGGGGAGAGGCATGGGTTGTGAGTGTGTGTTGGTGAATTGGGTAAAAACCAATTGGGTAGTGAGCCAAGAGGAGTGGATAGAGCCCAAATTCGACTTGAGCCCAGGTGAGAGAGTGAGCCTGAATCGGTTGTGCAAGCCCAAAACCGGACCGGGCCAATAGGCAAGAGCCGAGCCGGTTCAGTGAGTCAAACCAAATCGGACCAACCATTAAACCGAACCGAACCGATCCCATCGGATTGAACCGGATTGAGACATTTGAACCGATCAGACCGAACCAATATCTGAACCGAACCGGGTGACGTCAGTAGTGATGTGGCGCATGACGTAAGCGATGACGTCAGCGCCATTGACCGTTGACTTTTTCAGTTAAAGTAAACTTTAGATTTTTCGACGCCCTGATTCTAGATTTGTAGCCCATTTTCCAAATTTGATCCCGAATAGCTGTTTTTGGATTATTTTAATTAATTTTATGCTTAGTTGAGAAATTGTGTAAATTGGTTTCTGAATCGGATTTCTTTTGCGTTCAGGTGACATAGATTCGGACACCAAGATTCTTCCTCCTCCTCCGCCTGGTCGGCCTCCTGCATCTCAGCCTTCGAGTTCCACGCGTACGTGAATTAATTAGTTTTTGTAAAGTAGCTTGTGGCATAGTAGTAGTGAAATCTTACACGGTGTTACCCTTGTAGGTGTCGATCCTGTTCAGCCCGTTACTAGATCTGAGTGTGGGAGACGTCACTCCCGACGTTGAGCTATTAGCTGTCTGAGGTGTGTCCTCTATCTGTGCTATATTATCTATGTTGATATTGTATGATGTCTGGTTTGCAAATATATGTCCTGATCTTAGTTATGTGATTTGCTTTGTGTATGACTTGACTTGCATCATACATCGGAATTTAAATAATATATGTGGGGCTAAATGCTCATGCATTTTCGGATTATTTATGACTGCATTCAGATTAGTATCGAATTTTCGTGTCATATCATTAGGGTTGGGAAAATGTACGGGGAAGATCAGTGGTTTCACCTTTCGGGCTGAATTCCACTTCAGACTTGGTGACGATGTAGAGAGTGGTTCAGGGGAACCTTATTCTTCGGACTGTGATGTAGATGGGTACATGACATAGAATTAGGTGCATCGTGCTTTGCATATCTGTGTATTCAAATGACTGTTGAATTGACTATGTTGACTGTATGATTCTTGTGATATTCTGTCTGATGCACTTTAGAGACACACTGAGCTTAATAGTTGATTCCCCCTTAGATCTTGTTTCAGATTCTCAAACTTAGACTTTCGGTATTTCAGTTTCCAGTATGGATATTTTGGATTTACAGAATTATTTTATTTCAGTTTATTATTTCGGGATTTATGTAATTTTTGTTACTTATACCTTTATTTGGGATTTTTAACTGTTTAGCATGCATGAGAATTTGAATTGGATTTTTTAAATAATTTATTTTGTGATGTTTGTATTTATACGGTCGCGTTTTTGAAAAATAGAACTCATTGTGAAACGACACCGTTTTTAATAAATAACCTAAACATTGAATTTTCTAAATCTAATAATCTTATTTGAGGGGCAAGTTTTCAATTCAACTTCCTAGTTTCGGTTCATAACCCTTAGGTCGGGTTTAGGGGTTACATAAAACCGTTGGTTGCTTTTTGCTTCGTATGTGTTTTTAATTTGTTTATGTATATTTTTAGTGTTTTTTATATTTGAAGTCAATAAATAGTTTTTTTCTTGTAGAATGGAATGTGATTCGTGAAGAAAAGACTGGAGCTGCTAGAATCAAGACAGAAGCTGAAAATAGTGTAAAGAAGGGCTTAGCGTTGTTGCGTTAGAAACCTAGAGGTGTGGAGCTAGATTTTGATTTCCAACTTTGCAGTTTTTAAGGGTAAATTATAACATTAGTAACTCAACTATTATCGTTTTTTTATTTTTATCACTAAACTATTTTTTGTAAATTTGATCGGCAATGTTACGTTTCTCTGTTTTGTTCAATGTCATAAGTTTTCATAAAAAGTTAGTGAAGATGATGATGTAACTTGATATAATAATAATTTTAGTCTTCAAATTTATATATTTTATCAATTTAGGTAGAGTTTGCAACAAACTGTTGCTCAAGAGTATTGGTTTAGACATTGAATCTAAATTTTTAATTTTTTTGAATCAATTAACATAACAATATGACATTGGTTTGAATCATGAGCACCACTTAGGTGCAAATTCTGCCCCATCATTTTTAAACCGAAAGAGTGACCTCAAAAGTGATAGCTAACCTGATGCTAGGCTAATTTTATTGAAAGTATGTTCGAAGAATGACAATAAACTCTGGTTGGCAAGAACGAATTCATGTTCGCTAAATACGTTTGAATTTTGATTTTATTTAGATATTTTTATGAATATTTTTGAAATTTTGTTTATTTTTTATTGTTTTCAATAAATTTTTAATTATTTTATAATTTTGATTATTTAAATTATTGTAATACTTTATTTTATTTAAAATTTTAAAATATTGTATATTATTTTAATAATTTTACCTTTTATATTATTGCTTATGAATTAAATAAGTTGTCAAACTTTTCAAACAAATCAATCAAGTCCCTTTGACACATCACCTTTCACATGTTGACTACTAAGATTAATTGCCACATCAGCATGGTTAATAATCGCATTAGTATAGTAACGCTTATCGATAGAAATTATCGGTCAAATGGCTCAACTGATGAAAACTTCCCATTCAATAGCTCAATTGGATATAAAAAGCATGTGCTTAATTGATTTTGTCAAATAAGTTGGATGGCTTACTGAGAAATTGCAAGAATCAAGAAAGATCTAACTACCAAGATTTCAAAAGATTACTCTGTTAACTCACAACTCTTAGAACATAAATATTGCTTCTTTTTTATGCCTTTATTTATGTTCTAATAAAAAAAATTGGGTTTAGAGTTTAGAGATAAAGTTATAGTATAAGATTAGAGTGTAAGTTATAATTAGTAAGGTTTAAATTTTATGGTTTAAGGTTTAAGATTTAAAAATTAGAGTTAAGGCAGAGAATTTTCGTTCCAACTCTTACTCTTTAAAGTTAAAGAATTCTTGAAAACAACCAAGAAACAGAAGAAACAACAGATCTTGATGATTCAATTTCCATCAAAGTCTTGGTCAGGTTTTTTAGAAAACATAAAGAAAATGATTGAAGCAAATGATGAACATTGAAACTTGAGGATTCAAATTGTCAAAGAAAAAAATCTTTAAGCAAATGATGAGTTAAAAAGACATACCAGCAAAAATGCCCAAAATGTTTGCATTGTTTCAATTGTGCCCTTAATATTGTCAAATCAATCAACGAAAGTGATTACTGTCGGTTAACCATCCAAAAAAGAATTTATTTAAAAAAAAGTGAAATTTAAGGATTCAAATTGTCAAAGAAAAAAAATCTTTAAGGGCAATTGAAAAAGTGACCAACATTGAGAGCTTCTTTTTCTATTTCCTTTAAAATACTATCAAGTCATATGTATATAATACTTTATTTAACTTCAATTATTTACAAAAATATATTCAAATATAATTTTACTTTTATATGTCATGTTTGGCAATTAGCGGATAACTGATAGCGGATGACGGATTATATTAGCTGGTAGTGGATAGTTGATAGCTTTAACTGATTTGACTAACGTATTACATTAGTTGATTGTATAAAAGTGTTTAATAAAATTAACTGATAGCTGTTTGATTATTTGAACAAGCAAAATGACATATAAGTACATGATTATATTTGATACTTGTTTGAATAATTTATTAGTTATTAACCTTTTGTACCTATTAATATTAATTAGATTATGAAAATTAATTTTTTAATATCATCACTGAGCATATATGAGGATGTATATATTAATTTTTTATTTGTGAAATTATTTTTTAATATAATTTTAACAATTACTAAATTTAGATGTATACATTAATTTATTATTTATGAAATTATTTTTAAATTTTATTGGTTAATCAAATTTATGTTATTTAGAGAATTTTTTTATAATCACGGATAAAAAAATCTTTACAAGTCTTTTATCCAAACTTCTAACTCAAAAACTCATTTTTAGAAGCTTTTTCAAAATGAGATGTTTCACCTCAATCCGCTATTAAAATCCTTTGTTTACCAAACATCAAAGTTAGCGGATTTGACTAGTCAAACCTCTAAAAATGCTTCAAAATGAGAGGTTTCACCTTAATTTGCTATTAGAATCTTTTATTTATCAAACATCCAATTTAATAGATTTGACTAGCCAAAACTCAATCTAGCATGTAACATTTTTTAGTTTTAAATATAATTAAAGATATGCAACACTTTTTAACTTTATTTAAAATCTTATTGAATTTCTTGTTGAGATTTATGAAATCAAGTAAATTAAGAAAAAAAATACTTGGAAAATTAGTTTAATTTATGTATATGGAAAATTTAAAAATAATATAAACATAATATTTGAATAAAACTATTCTATTTTTGAATAAAAAACTATTCATATTTTTCAATAGAATTATTTAATACACCGTGTGTATAAATCTCATGCACTGTCAGCAAATTATAGTTCATAACCTCATTAACAAGTAAAAAAAAATAGAAGACGTGTAAAATATAATTTTAAATTTCTTTAAACGTAATTAAAATTATTATCATTATTCCATCTCCTTTCAGCTTTTGGTTTCATTGTTCTTCGGATACCGAAAAATAAATGCTCCTCACATCTTTGATTAATTTCTAGAGTTACAATTATGGATAGACGTATAATTTTATATTAGGGATATAATTTTTTATATTAATATAGTGTAAATAAAATTTTAAGATTATAAAATTAAATCATTAATAAAATATATAAAATCGTTTAAATTATATAAAAATTTAAAATTTTCAAAGAGACGGGTCTTAGCAAAAGAACTATTGTTACTTGTTTGACGTTAATATATTAGTACATAATATTGTTGTCATCATAATATATAAATCATGGTTTAAACGGAGTTTCAGATCCTGAATCTAAACATTCATCGTAAATTTGTAAAGCATCGATGAAGGATTTAACACCTCAAGTTTTAAACCTTTTGGAGATTTGGACGGATTTTATTCGCGGTTGACAATCATGTATTTGTTCATGCTATGTAATCATAGAACTTCAAGTTTGAAGGTGTATAATAATAATAATAATAATAATTATTATTATTATTATCCTATACACTAGTGGTGAAAACTAAAATTTTCCACAAGCGCCTTAATTTTAAGGTTTAAGGTCTTAGTTTAGGGTGTAGGGTTTATGGGTTTAGGAGTTTAGGTTTAGAATTTAGGGATATTGGTTAAAGTTTAGGGTTTATGGTTATAATTCGGGGTTTATAAATTAAAACATAAATCCTAATCATATTAACCTAAAAACTAAACATCAACCTTTAAACCCTAAATTCTAACTCTAAATTCCAACCATTATCCCTAAATTATAAATCCCTACACTTAAATCTCTAAACCCTACACCATAAACTAATACCTTAAACCTACACCTAAATCTCTAAACCCTACGCCATAAACTAATACCTTAAACCATAAAATTAAGGCGTCTGTGAAAACTTTCAGTTTACACCGCTAATGTACTAGATATAAATCCTAATAATAATAATATTGATTCTAATTAATTTTAATTATGTTTAGATAAATTTAAGAATATTTAGTAGTAAGCCTTCAATTTTTTTCATTTCACTTACTAATAAATGATAGATTATAATTTATTTATCATAAACAGAATTCATACATTAATAATACGTCAAAAACATAATTTTTAAATTATTAGTTTCTTCTCGAAACATGATTTTTTCCACCCATAAAGTTGGTGGGTCATATTTTAATAAGAATAAAAGCACGTGGATTGATCGTTCAAAATTACATAAGTTGGCGACAGTACAAGTACTGATCCATTGTCAGATTCCTCCTGTAACTGACATTGATCTTTAGCATAAATGGATTCTAATTTACAACATATATATATTTTTTAATTTCACCTTATTTTAATTTTATATAATGTTCTTCGTACTCTTTGAAAAGCTGCTTTAATGTTTTAACAGCAAATTTTCAGAATGACCTTCATTTCCCCTCTATCCCTCGTCTTCTTTTTTTCATTTAATTTTAAAAACTTTGTTTTCGATTCTTCTCCAATGGAAGTTGAAGTTTCCTGGTGCTTCACTTTTACAATCCTAATCTCTGTTTTTTATCTATCGTTTCGTTTACTAGTCAAGCCAAAGCTACGGTGCAACTGTGAGATTTGCAGTGCTTATCTGACTTTGAGCTGGTCAAAACAATTCCATAATCTGTGCGATTGGTACACTCACCTGCTGAAGAACTCACCGTCAAAAACTATCCATATCCATGTTCTTAGCAACACAATCACAGCGAACCCTGAAAACGTTGAATACATGCTTAAAACAAACTTCCACAATTTCCCAAAAGGGAGACCTTTCTCCATGATCTTGGGTGACTTCCTCGGTCGTGGGATATTCAACGTCGACGGTGACCACTGGAGGTTTCAGAAGAATATGGCCACACTGGAGCTTGGGAAACTCTCCATAAGGTCTTATGCTTTTGATATCATCAACTGTGAGATCAAAACAAGGCTTATCCCATTATTATCATCCTTTGCAGACGGAAAAAAAGAGCGAGTCTTGGATTTACAAGAGGTGTTTAGAAGGGTTTCGTTTGATATCATTTGCTGGTTCTCTTTCGGGATCGATCCTAGATGCCTTGAGCTTTCCCTGCCCATGTCGAAATTCTCGACGGCCTTTGATGTAGCCTCCAAATTGTCTGCGGAGAGAGCGATGAATGTTTCCCCACTCGCGTGGAAGATCAAACGGGCGTTGAATTTAGGCAGTGAGAAGGAACTGAAAAGGGCCGTCCAGATTATTGATGTTTTAGCCAAAGAGGTGATAAGGCAAAGGCGGAAAATGGGGTTTTCAACCGGTAATGATCTTCTCTCCCGTTTCATGTCTACCGTAAACGATGAAACTTACTTGAGAGATATTATTATAAGCTTTTTATTGGCCGGTCGTGACACTGTAGCGTCGGGTTTAACAAGCTTGTTTTGGCTACTCGCAAAGCACCCGAACGTAGTATCGGCTGTTAAACAAGAGGCGGATCGAGTTTTAGGTGAAAATAAAGACCTAACAAGCTACGAACAAATCAAAGAACTCCATTATTTGGAAGCGACAGTGTATGAAAGTATGAGACTTTACCCTCCAATTCAATTCGATTCCAAGTTCTGCCAAAACGACGATAGATTGCCTGACGGGTCTTTGTTGAAGAGAGGAACTAGGGTTACTTATCATCCTTACGCTATGGGGAGGATGGAAGAGATATGGGGTTCGGACTGCTTGGAATTCAAGCCGGAGAGGTGGTTGAAACACGACGGCGTTTTCTCTCCTGAAAACCCTTTCAAGTACCCAGTTTTCCAAGCCGGATTCAGGGTTTGTTTGGGGAAAGAGATGGCGGTTTTAGAGATGAAAATGGTGGCGCTTTCCCTCCTCCGAAGGCTCCAAATCGAATTAGTGACACCACCCCATCGGCAACCACAATTCTCCCCGGGGCTGACCGCCACTTTTAGAGGTGGACTCCCGGTTCTGGTATGGCAACTCTAGACTTAATCATAAAATATTTTGTCAATAAATCAGTTAATGTTTTTAAAAATATATAATTTATCTGGTTTTACTGAAATATTAATATATGGTAGGGGTTCATGTTGATCATCATTTAATGGCCAATATGTACTTAAGGAAAAAACTGTTTATATGTATATATATATTCACTCATTACGATGTCTATCTGATGATTTGTATTGATATGACATTAGATCGATGTTATTCTTGTACAGAAATATGGGTGGCTGCTCTTCTTTCTCTCTCTTTTTAATGTAAAAAGTAGATGTATTTTCATTCTCCAACTATTGGATTTGGATGTATCTTTCTTTGTTTTTCAACTGTCCTTCGGTTCAGGCCCATGAGGCCATGACAAATAGTTATGTCTTCCATCTCGGTTAAATTATCTCATATTCACTTTTTACGTACTTAAAAAAAAAGCTAATAAGGGATGTAATATGAAAAAAAATCAAACGATAATTTTATCCTTAGAAAGTGAATTTTTATATTTTAAAAACTAAAATAAAGGGCTAAAAAAGAAAATTTAAATTTAAATAGTTGTTAATTTTTTTAATATGACAATTTAAGTGGGATACTTTTAAAATATAGAAGTGACAATTTTATTGGGACAGAGAGAGTAATAAATTTAAGATTTAAATTTTAATTTAGTAAATAATTTTTGAATATTACTGCTATTTTTAATCTTTGAAATGTAGTTTTGTACAATGCTTATATTATAAATAAGTACTTAAAGTATATATTTTTTTTTATTTAAGTACCTAAAATGTTTTTTGCTCAAAATAAATATTTAAACTATACTTTTTGGTCAAAATAGGTACATAAGGTATACTTTTTTGGTCAAATAGGTACTTAAAGTATTTTTTTTGTCAAAATAGGTAAATAAAATATTTTTTTGGTCAAAATAAGCATCTAAGGTGTTTATATATATATCATCTAGGTTCCTAAAAATGTTCATGTGATATTGATTAAAAAATATATTAGGTACCTATTTTGACAAAAAAATATACTTTAGGTACCTACTTTGACGAAATAATACTTTAGGTGCCTATTTGTCCAAAAAGTATGCTTTATTTATGTACTTAATTTAATCAAACATTATACTTTAGATACTTATTTTGACTAAAAATTACTTTAAGTGCCTAAATGAAAAAAATAACATACTTTACGTAAAAAATTGTGAATAAAGATATATCATCAAGTGCCTCATTAAACTCTTCCTAAATTTAGTCGGAAGAAAAGAATACACTTAATTATATATATACTGAACATGAACTACGGTTTCATCCCTGCGGATGAATCTAAAGGCCAAACAACATCAAAGTTCAACAATGAAACAATTCCCACAGGGGGGTCAACAAACAAGACAACATCAAGAGAAGAACTAAAGGCTAGTTTAGTCAACGCGTCTGCAACCTTGTAAATTGTAATCGTCCTGTTTTATATGCCGGAACCGAACGTCCCAATGCCGTTGCAACCACTCCCGGATATGCAGCACAATAGGCACCGAATGCTCACCTGGCGATCGACCACATCAAGACTGTCGACCTCCACAACCACCTTCCGATGTCCCGCATTCCATGCATACTCCAAACCTACCAACACCCCCCATAACTCCGCTTTCAACACCGATCCGATGCCAACAAACTTGTTAAACCCCGTCGACCAATGACCAGCATGGTCTCTCAAAACGCCACCACATGCAATATGGCCAGTAGTATTGCACCGCGACCCATCAGAATTCAGCTTGGTCCACCCTGCAGGCAGGGGCTCCTACTGGACCGGGCGAACAACAACATCCGGGGCAACAGGACTAACACCACTCTTGGTTGCCCAGGCACGCTGTGTACTCTCCAGCAATCGACGCCCACGTTCCAACACTGAGCCATCATCTTCCATGGGACAAAATGCAGTTTATAGGGATAAAATGCAGTATACTTTAAGTAATTATTTGCGATATACGCTAAAGAAATTATAAAACGATGAAAGTGAAAATTTCACTATTTATAGGGACAAAATGCCCATTTTTCCATCGAAAATAAAATTATTGTTTGATCAAAAGAATTGCAACCTAGTAACCTACTCCTTTTATTTTCGGAGCTGCGGTTTATTCAGACCAAAGTGTGGGAAATTCTTAAAGTGGCAGACGGGACCAGGGGAGGTGGTAGAAATTTATTTAATGAATGTCATTATCTTTAACGATATTTAAAAAAATATTTATTTATAGAGATTGTCATTTATATATTTTTTTTATTTTTTTCGGTAATACTGAAAGAAAACAAAGCTAATTAAACATTAATATCATAAAGCAATACGGATGTTGCTTCAGCAGGCGGTTCTGGGAACAACAAGCTCGACCGGGCACCTCGGCTGATTCTAGCCATTCGATCAGCAATCTCATTGTATTTTTGATGTACATGACGAATCTCAATATCTCATGGGAGATCCAAAAACCAAAAAATATTAGTAACAAGGACGTGCGTCCTTAATGCTTGCGACGAACGAAGAAAGATACGACAATTCAACCTTAATTTTTTTTAGGACATGTTTGATAATTAGCGGATAGCTGATAGCAGATTATATTAGTAAATAACTGATAGCTGATTTGGTTACCGGATTGTATTAGCTGATTGTATAAAATATTTGGTAAAATTAACTGATAGTTGATAGTTGTTTAATTATTTAAAAAAACAAAATGACATATAAGGACATGATTATATTTGATACATGTTTGAATAGTTTATTAATTATCAATATTTTGTATCTATTAATATTAATTAGATTATAAAAAATATTTTTTAATATAACATTACTAAGCATATTTGAAGGATATATATATATATTAATTTATTATCTATATAATTATTTTTTAATACAATTTGATTCATTATTAAATATAAATACAAATATAAATATGTGAGAATAAAAAGTATTAGTTTACAAATGTCACAATATAAATATGTGAGGGTAAAAAATTAAAATAAAAAAAATGTTAAATTTATGTTATTTAAAGATTTTTTATAATTGTTAAGGGTAAAATGATCTTTATAACTCTAATATCAAAAGCTCTAATTTCAAAAAGCTCATATTAGCAACTTTTTCAAAATTAGAGGTTTCACTCCGATCTGTTATTCTAATCCGTTATTTACCAAACATCTAAATTAGCGGATTTGACCGGTCAAATCTCCAATTTTAACTCAAACCTTTAATTTTTACTCAAACCGCTATTTACCAAACAATGCCTTAATTTTTTCATATACAAATTAAATAGAAAAAATTTCCAAAAATATTTGGAGATGCCAACATACACTTAGGGATGGCAACGGTGCGAGGTTTTGGCCTCCCCGACTTTAACCCGAAATTTAAACCATCTGTTTCGACCCGCTTCGATTCTAATATATTCTATTCCCGCCCCAACATAATAAAAAACATAATCTGACCTCGACCTGACCCTGATATTTTAATAAAAAATTCGACTAAACCCGAACCACCCCGAAAAAATTAATAAATATATATATATATATCGGGTCAGGTCAGATCGGGGAACTTTCACCCTAAACCCGAGCTCGCTCTGTCCCGATTTTATTTTATCAATAACCCGCCCCGCTCCGAACATAATTTTTTAATTAAAAAATCCACCCTTATCGGGTCGAGACCGACAGAAACGAATTATTTTACCATCCCTGCATACACTTCTAATCTTCATGTGGCTCCACCATGACTGGGACTCGACCCCACAGTTCAACCTTAATTTTTGTAAGCGATATTGGGGGCTGCATAAAGAAGATATAATGCAACTAGTAAATCACCTCCATTCCACGAGTGATTTGGATATAAATCACCTCCATTCCAAGTTACTTGTATTATTATTATTTTTTTAATTAATGATATCTGACTTATTAATTGACTAATTTTGAATTAAGTTTTGTAGAGGTTCAATATAAAGGCGATTCTCTCAACTTAAAATTTTCATTCATAATGTCAGAATTTAAACTTTAACCTTATTTGAAGGATTTAGCGCTTCATTCAATTAGACCAACTGGTTATTTGTCAAATTACTTATATTATAAAAATATGTTGCAGGTATGCAACGACTCCCCCCATAAACAACTCATTATATACAAACCATAACTCTCCTCAGACAAAGAAGATAACTTGAGCTTGTTAATTTAGTAAAATAAGATACTAAATTCTTTAAATAAGGTTAATAGTTTGAATCTTGTCGTTATAAATAAAAAAAATTATATTAAAAAGATCGTTACATAATTATTTAATCAATAAATTAAAAATTAATGGTTAAACCAAATAAAAAGATAATATGAGCATCTCTGCAGCTCAGCCCATTGAGCGAGGTGATGTGCAGTGTGCATCCCACAAATATCTTGCTAGGTGCACTTCGACCGACACATTGGATCTCCAGACTACCGTTAAGATATCGAGCGTCAGAAATGGTCAGTACGCTAGACTGAACGAAGGCCCTTTATTATTTACCCAGGTGCAGGTGAGCACCATTTTAATTAGTTTTTGATAAATTCTAAATCTAATTTTAATCTTATCTAGAGAGGAGGAGAGTAGGAGACTTTAGGTGAAAGGGGAATGTTCTTAATAGGTCTAGAATTCATGACCTAAAAAAAATGAGGGAACAAATGTGAGTAGCTTGACTAACCGGCCAAATGTGATTACTTTTAATTTTATACAATAAATTTTTAAACCACTAAAATTATTATCGATGTAACATCATTTTATGATTATTTATAACATAAAAAATAATTATATATATCAAATATGAAAATAAATTATGTGTATTTATTTTTATTTATGCATACAATTAAATCAAAATCAAAATTTTATGTATAGAAGTGAACTAAAATCAAAATTTCACCTGTACAATTAATCAAATTAAAGTTCACATGTCATTTTGCACATTTGATAAGAGTTTATGTGTAAATTTGAGATTTATCCCTTTATCAAACTAAACTGAAACTTTGTTACAAGTTCAAATCAAAATGAATTTTAATAATTATTGGTATTCAATTGATTGACCAAATAATATAAACCATTTACTGAATAGTTTATTATTGGATGATTCTTTCCACTAAATTTACTCCATTCATAACATGATAAATCGAGACCTAATAAGTGCCTAACTATATTATCCAGTGGTTGATGATCTGATTTATACGATGGATGGAAATCGTTTTCCCTTAACTATGCCTCTTTTGGTGCCCCATTTTAAAAGATTGAGTTTAAGGTTTAGAGTTTAAAGTTATGCTTTATGATTAGAGTTTAGAAAATTAGATTCAGGGTACATTTTTTTAGGATGTAAGGTTTAAGTTTTGAAATGTTGAATTTATGATTAAAGTTTAAAATTTATTTTTTAGTGCGAGGCATAAAAATAGTCATATTTAAGGACTGAAGATTTTTGTTACACGTGTTTTTATGTTTTTTTTTCTTAGAATTATGTTTGGTATAAATCTAGTAGCTTGACCAATAGAGATCCCAAATAAAAGCCACTAAAATCTCAGTTTCAAATAGACCATGCAAAATTACTATTAATCATTTTTAGTGCCCCTTTGACTGGCATTCAGCATAGTTATCGGTGGGAGCAAATTTTGTTGCTTGTGTGGAAGTAGGCACTAGTAATTAACCAAATCATCTTTTTTATGCCATCTATTTATAGCTCAAAGAAACCCACTCTTTTAACTTAATCTGTGCTCCAAAACTGCCTTTAGTTTATTTGCAGAAAAAGCAAAATATTGAAAAAACAATGATACACTATCTTCTGTCTTTTGTGTGTTTTTTATGTCTTGGTACAACGTTAATCCGAGGATCAACTGAAAATGGAAGAAAGGTATATATACATACATACCCACAGAGACAGACACATAGGATCTGAAACATATTAATTTCTCATATAATGTACATTTTGTTGACAACAGGCATATATTGTATACATGGGTGAAGTATCACATGATGGAGACAGGATTTCAGCCATGGAGGAACATGATAATCTGCTCCTCAAGGCAATTGGAGAGTAAGATTTGTTTGTTTTCATTTTTGCAAACATTCTATGGTTCTAATCAGATGATGTTTTTGCCGTTTAGTGAGAAGATAGCCAGAGAATCCAAAATATATAGCTATGGAAAGAGCATTAATGGATTTGCTGCCAGGCTTTTGCCAGATGAAGCAAAAAGACTGTCCGGTTTGAAACAAGTTTCACTTGTTTAAATTTTATGATTATCAAAATAATTACTTTGTTCTAAATTAGTATCATTTTTCTGAAAAGTTGAGCTCTTCATGTTTCTTCACAGATGAAGATGGAGTTGTGTCAGTATTTGAGAACACAAAACGAAAACTTCTGACAACAAGATCATGGGATTTTCTGGGAATGCCTATAAGTATAAAGAGAAGGAACGCCATTGTTGAAAGTGATGTCATAGTTGGTGTTGTGGACACTGGTAATTGCATGTTTTGTAATCAAAATTTCATCTGCTTTAATTACAACCTTATAAAACACAAATTGTTTGATGTTGTTTGTAGGGATTTGGCCTGGATGCCCCAGTTTTAATGATTCAGGCTATGGCCCTCCACCAGCTAAATGGAAGGGTAAATGTGACAAAGGAGCCAATTTCACTGGTTGCAACAAGTACTACTTTGTTTTGGTTTTCCATTGTATTATTCAACTAAATTTGAGTCTATTCAATAAAATTTGATGTTCACTCATTTGTAACATGGGCAGCAAAATCATTGGTGCAAGATACTATCAGCTAGACAGCTCTGCTCCTATTATGGATGATCCGACGCCGGTCGACACTGACGGCCACGGCACCCACACCGCCTCCACCGTTGCCGGCATACCCGTAAAGGATTCCAGCCTTTACGGCATAGCCAAAGGAACTGCTCGTGGTGGCGTGCCGTCGGCTCGTATAGCCACGTACAAGATTTGCTGGAGTGACGGATGCAGTGACATCGATTTACTAGCGGCATTCGACGATGCCGTCCACGATGGAGTGGACTTAATATCCCTTTCATTAGGCGGTGTTTCCAGGGAGTTTTTCCAAGATTCGATCGCTATAGGAACTTTCCACGCAATGAGAAAAGGGATTTTGACATCTTGTGCTGGTGGAAACGATGGGCCTGAGATCTCAACGATTGAAAACGTTGCACCATGGATCATCACCGTCGCTGCTAGCAGCATTGACCGGCAATTCACCTCGATTATTAAGCTCGGCGATGGCACGATAACATCCGTAAGTTCCCGATTATTTTATTTATTGAATTTATGTTCAGGAGGATTGAAATTACGTGATAATATAGGGCAATGGAATCAACACATTCAAGATGAAAAACAAAATGTATCCTTTCACAAGCGGAGCCCGTGCAACCAATCTTACTACAAATGAAACTTACTACGGAAATAGCAGGTATTCGCATTTTGCACCGGTTAATAATATTCGGCAGTATTTATTTATTTATTTTCTAATTGCAGTACGCATCTAATTCAACTATGTTTAAACATGATTGAAGTGCTTGTGATTCTGGTACTCTGAGCGAGAAATTGGTGAAAGGAAAGATTGTGTATTGCTTAGGGGATTCCGGTCAGGACGCTACCATCGACGTGCTCCGCGGGGCAGGGACGATAATGGCTGTCGATGAGCCGTCGGACTATTATTTCCTCACTCTTACACCGGCAACAATTGTGGTTCGGAGCAAGGTTGGTGATAAGCTTGACCGGTATATCAACTCCACAACGTAAGTCTAGCTTTTAGGTTTCAAATTCCAATCATAAAAAAATATAAATTACTAAGGTTATGTTGATTTGAACATGGTAATGGCAGGAACCCTCGAGCTGTCATATATAGGTCAACAACTGTTCCAATGGTTGCTCCATCTGTTGCTTCGTTCTCCTCTAGAGGACCCGCGGCTCAATCGTTGAGCCGCAACATTCTCAAGGTAAAATCATGGCGAAACCATCTCCTTTGCGAGACTTTCTTTGTTTTCTAACTTGAGACTCCCATGGGCAGCCCGATGTTACTGCTCCAGGGCTGAACATATTGGCAGGATACACGAAACTGAAATCAATAACTGGATCATCAGGTGACCCACGGCATTCTGCATTTAACTTCATGTCGGGGACATCCATGGCTTGCCCTCATGCTACAGCCGCTGCGGCATATGTCAAGTCTTTCCATCCAGACTGGTCGCCGGCGGCAATCAAATCGGCTCTCATGACCACTGGTAAACCCTTGGTTAAATTCTCTTATCTTATGAAGATCATTTTCTAATCATTTTGTTTGTACAGCAACCCCAATGAAGATCATAGACAGGTATAGGGAGCTAAGCTCAGGGTCAGGCCAGATAAACCCATCAAAGGCTATAAGCCCTGGGCTCATCTACGACATGAAAGAGAGTTCTTACATTAGCTACCTTTGCAAACAAGGGTACAATGCTACCGACATTAGCTTACTCATCGGCGGCAAGAGAAAATACGACTGCTCCAGCTTTAAACCGGCAAAGGGTGTTGATGGCCTCAACTACCCTTCAATGCATATCTATCTCAATGGTTCAGAATCTAGAATTTCAGGTGTGTTTCATAGAATCGTGACGAATGTTGAACCTGGGAGTTTGGAGTACAGAGCCAATGTGGCTTCCACCAAGGGTCTTTCGGTTGAGGTTATCCCCAAAACGTTGAAATTCAGTAGGGTGAATCAAAAGCGAGCTTTTAGGGTTTTGGTGAAGGGTGAGACCAAGAAGATTGGGACACAGATTCTATCCACTACACTAGAATGGGTCAGGGATAAAGGGCACAGTGTTATGAGCCCTATTATTGTGTTTAAGTCAGGTTTTTGATTTTGACATTGCTTAATGTTAATAATTAGAAACTATTAATAAACAAATAGTTTTCATTCAATTCCCATTTCTCTTTTCTTGGTATATCCTTCTTATCTTTGTTATACCGTCAATTTAATTTTAAAAATTATATTTAGGCGAACCTAACAAGTAGTCACAGTAGAAAAATTAATGTCATTCATCTTATTAGGAGACTCAAATTCAAATCACTTTGTTTACAAGGTGCTTGTAAATTGTCAAAGAGTTTAGAATGTCTATAAACAGATACAGCTAGGCAGAGACAGATTTACATATCCCTCCCTATTTAAACATTTATCTCACTTTTAAACATTTATAATTTGCCCCCAATTCCAAATCCTGGCTCCGATCCCTGCTTAGACACATTTTTGGGGGAGACATAACGCTTCTAGCACCTTAAGAGCATTTGGAGGAGACTTTTAAAAATATATATATAATCTTCTTCTATCGCTTTAAAAAATTTAACTTCAGTTCTACTTGTGAACCTACACGAGTTAACGAGATTATCTTCTACTTAGACCATTAAAATGGCAAAGCAAAAGACGCAGGTGATTTGCGCAAAAATAATAATTATTAGTTTTACCTCAATTTCCCTTAGGCAGTGTTACAGAAGTTGGATTTCACAGATTGTATGAATTGAGTAGTAACATGTTTAAAACGCTATCATTAATATTACTTTTTAACCATTTTTATTTTGGGAGAGAAAGGTGGAATTTGCTCTTAATAAATTTCATACTCACAACCTAATATTTAAAACGCTATCATTTTTTTTATTTTTCAAATCCATGAATTTATTAGATTTTTATTTAATAGTGAACTTTTTTTTTGAAAATTTATTTAATAGTGATTTTAAAATTCCTAATATAAGATTGAATTTGATAAATTCATATTTTTGTACTTTTTAACTAGGGTGGGCATTAGATCGAGTCGAGTTAAAAAATTTCGAGTTAGTCGAGATGGCTAGTCTTATTTTATAACTCAAACTTTATTTAAAAAAAAATTCAAGTCGATTCAATTTATAAAATTTGATACGAGTCAAATCAAGTCGAGTTGTTCGCGTTTATATTCAAATTTAATAGTAAACATTTACAATGGTATGATATTAATTTGTTCCAATTTAAATGGCTTTTCTATAATCATGTAAAATACACATATATTTCTTCATAATTTTTCATATGTGAAAGCATAATTGAAGGACTCGACCTTGAAAATCGATCCACTAATACCTAAAAATGTTGAGTTATTCGAATTTTCATTTAAAAACTCTAACTTTATTTGAATTTTTTCGAGTCCAGTCAAGTTTTTTTTCGCATCGAGTCGTCAAAAAATTTGAATTTTCAAGTTAATTCAAGTTCGATCATAGGGATCAATTTCTAGTCGCATAGCTTCATAATAATTCTGTAAGGGCTCCGCATAATTTCCTTCGGATTGAGCCGACATTCGTTACGGTCGTCATTTATCTCTGATAAGTCGAATATTTGCATGTTTTTCATATATATAAATTCATATGTTTTAGCATTCTAATATATTTCCAAGTCTTTGTTTTTGTAAGTACTTGATATTTCATGTGTTTTGATGGTTAAAGGACATGGAGATTCTAGGGAACAATCCCTAATTAAAGGTTAAATGACGACATAACCGATTTACTGGGTTAAAATTGTACACAATTTATTACGAAATTTGTACCGCTTTTGTTAGAAAACATGCAACAGAAACGATATATAAATAAACTATTACAAGGTAAGGATTTAGGTACATACATAATATATTACGAGAATACCTATTATGCTACACAAACTTTAAGGTTTTGTGTATATACCGAAATTACTATAAAAAGTATGAAAAACCTTACAATATTAGTAGGCAAAATGGTATGTACCGAAATTCTTACAAAGTTTCACCAAAGGCCAAAAGAGTTGAACTTAGTGTAATAATTTGTGTACATACACAATGTAACCCCCTCGTCCCGGTCTGGCCGAATGACCGGTCCGAGTGGGCCACACGGGGAAAACCGAGTGAAAACCCCTAAGGATTCCCCCTCGGTTAACAACCCTAATTTTTTTTTCATTTTAAAATCTTGTCTAAATGGATATTAAACCCTAAGTGATCATACAGCGGAACAACATTCATAAATCAAACAAACGAACTCAAACAAACATGCTACAACCCAATTTTAAGCTTATACTGCAGATGGTATCGATACACCTAAGGGTGTATCGATACCCCTTGACTAGGTCAACTGGTCAAAGTCAACCCGTAGAGGTCGTATCGATACACCCATGGAGTGTATCGATACCCTCCCCAACGTTTGACTTCCCACGGTCAAAGCTAAGATGACGGTATCGATACCCCAGAGACCGGTATCGATACCGAACTGGACAGTAGCACCAGAGACCAAAATGGTATCGATACACCTGAGGCCCGTATCGATACCAAGATGGACAGTAGCTCCAGTGGCCAAAATGGTATCGGTACGCCCCCTCGTGTATCGATACACTATGCCTGAAACAAGAAGGCGGTATCGATACCGTACTAACCGTATCGATACCCCTGCACGGCAAAGCCTCCCAAACTCAGCAAAAACAATCTAAACTCGAATCTAAAGGCAATTTAGGACTTTCCTAGACCCCAACAAGCATACATACAACATTCACGTACCATCAAACAGCCATACAAACACTCAACAACTATAAACACCAAGGAAATCATGCAATAGACCCAAGATGGCATTCAAGCATACAAGTTCATACATCAACATTCAAACATGAGGGCAACATCAAGAGACACATGGCTAACATTCAAAATAAGCAATTTAGGCATGGATACAATTCAAACATGGCAACACAAGCCATACGAAATCATGATAACATGGAGTCTAAACAAGCTCCTAAACAACCAACAATCATCCATCAAAAGACACATGTCCCATTGCTTAAACTATTACATGTCCAAACATTAAAATCCATACTTGATGTACTCAAGGCTAACAACCACACTTGGAGCCTTCCACTTGCGCAAGCAACCCACGAACTAAGGATCTGCAATGTTGAACAAAAAGAGCGTAAGCAATAATGCTTAGTGAGGGTGGGCTCTAAAAACAAACCTCAACATTGCAGGGTCCGAGCACGATCTAGCCAAGGCATTTCACAATCATACCGAGGATCCACAAGAGCCACAAGATAAGATGCATGAGCAATAAATACAAGTAAATGTCATGATCAACAAGCTCTAAATTCCTCAACATAAGTAGCCACATCAAACATCCACATAAGGATCATTTATCACAACACATTGATACAATTATCAACCAACATTGTCACCTAGCTATGACTCAAATACGCGGATAACCGTTGGAACTCACATCCAACAACACAACCATTACCTGACGGTGGGATTACACTCATCACCGGCCTCGCGGAGGGGATTCCACTCATCCTCACGCCCCGTCGATGGGATTCCACTCATCACCAGCTATATTTAAATACCATTTCCGGGCGTACCCGTACTCCTCCTTGGTGACTCAACGCCACCAAGGCCACGCGCGACTTTTGACTCATGTGTACACACTAACATCCTAATGATCGATCATTTGTATTCAAGTATACTAGTGCCAATATTTACTCACTTCACATTACTCATGTAGAACTAATGTTTTGATATAATAATTGAAAAATGTTTTGGACTGATTTAAAAAGTATCTAAAACACTTACAAAGTCCAAACAACTTGAAATTGTGTTTAGGAAGTTTTCAAAAGGGTTTTTAATGTGTTTCAAAGGCCAAATTATACAAACCTGTCCAGGTGTTTCGAAACACCTTAGGGCGTTTCGAAACAGGGGATTCCAGTAGCATATTCGTTTCGAAACATGTTTCGAAACGGGCTTTCCCTGGACTTGATTTTTGCCCAGCGTTTCGAAACGGGCTAGGCCGTTTCGATACGCCAACGTGGCAATGACCCCAACGGTCATAAACCCCAACGGCTATTTTCCCAACCAACTTTTAAATGCAGGCGTTTCGATACGGGCCTATAGCGTTTCGATACGGGTTTCGAAACGGCCAAGAGGCGTTCCGAAACGGACATGAGGCGTTCCGAAACGGCCAGGAGGCGTTCCGAAACGGATGCCCTGACAGACTACAACGGCTCTTTCTACATTGAGAGCGTTTCGAAACGGCATCGAGCGTTTCGAAACGGGGAGCTGCAGAATGCATTTATGGTGGGAATTAAAGTCCTCAACGGCTCCAATTTGATCCCAACGGCTAGTAACGGCTACAAACTCATTTGGGAGTATAAAAGGGACCTCCAAGCATCAAGAGAAGGCGAATGCTTCAATTGTCAATCAACAAATGATCAAGAATTGTCTTAGAGCCTAAAGTGTCAATTATTGTATAGACAAACACTAGTGAGCCAAAATTGTCAAATTTGCTCAAGTGTTTTAGGTTTTGGGTGAGAGCTTAATTGTGCAAACAAACACCTATTAGAGGGTTTAAGTTTGCTTCTTGTTTCTCTTTGTAAAAGAGGGTTTTGATCAAGGCTTTGGGCAGAAGCTTGATCGGTGTAAAGGGTTTCCTCCTAAGCCTAGAAAAGGGGACGAATCAATTAGTGGAATTGGTTGTGAAATCCTTAGTGGGGAGCTAAGGTAGTGGATGTAGACCTTGGTTAGAAGGTTGAACCACTATAAATCATTGTGTCTTTATTCTTTCTAGCTTCCTAAACCCTTCCACCCAAATATCCACCTCTCCACCACTTGGTGAGCATAATCGGTTGAACGAATCGAGCACCACACAACTCAACAATTGGTATCAGAGCTTGGCTCAATCGAAGAGGATTAACATTGAATTTTCAAATGAATAAGGGGGAGCTTTATTTGAATTAAAAAATTTCAACTCTTATTCACATTTTTAAAGTTAAAGGGGGAGAATCACAAACAATTTTTCAAGTGAGTTTTATTATATCAAAAAGGGGGAGATTGTAGAACTAATGTTTTGATATAATAATTGAAAAATGTTTTGGACTGATTTAAAAAGTATCTAAAACACTTACAAAGTCCAAACAACTTGAAATTGTGTTTAGGAAGTTTTCAAAAGGGTTTTTAATGTGTTTCAAAGGCCAAATTATACAAACCTGTCCAGGTGTTTCGAAACACCTTAGGGCGTTTCGAAACAGGGGATTCCAGTAGCATATTCGTTTCGAAACGTGTTTCGAAACGGGCTTTCCCTAGACTTGATTTTTGCCCAGCGTTTCGAAACGGGCTAGGCCGTTTCAATACGCCAACGTGGCAATGACCCCAACGGTCATAAACCCCAACGGCTATTTTCCCAACCAACTTTTAAATGCAGGCGTTTCGATACGGGCCTATAGCGTTTCGATACGGGTTTCGAAACGGCCAGGAGGCGTTCCGAAACGAACATGAGGCGTTCCGAAACGGCCAGGAGGCGTTCCGAAACGGATGCCCTGACAGACTGCAACGACTCTTTCTACATTGAGAGCGTTTCGAAACGGCATCGAGCGTTTCGAAACGGGAAGCTGTAGAATGCATTTATGGTGGGAATTAAAGTCCTCAACGGCTCCAATTTGATCCCAACGGCTAGTAACGGCTACAAACTCATTTGGGAGTATAAAAGGGACCTCCAAGCATCAAGAGAAGGCGAATGCTTCAATTGTCAATCAACAAATGATCAAGAATTGTCTTAGAGCCTAAAGTGTCAATTATTGTATAGACAAACACTAGTGAGCCAAAATTGTCAAATTTGCTCAAGTGTTTTAGGTTTTGGGTGAGAGCTTAATTGTGCAAACAAACACCTATTAGAGGGTTTAAGTTTGCTTCTTGTTTCTCTTTGTAAAAGAGGGTTTTGATCAAGGCTTTGGGTAGAAGCTTGATCGGTGTAAAGGGTTTCCTCCTAAGCCTAGAAAAGGGGACGAATCAATTAGTGGAATTGGTTGTGAAATCCTTAGTGGGGAGCTAAGGTAGTGGATGTAGACCTTGGTTAGAAGGTTGAACCACTATAAATCATTGTGTCTTTATTCTTTCTAGCTTCCTAAACCCTTCCACCCAAATATCCACCTCTCCACCACTTGGTGAGCATAATCGGTTGAACGAATCGAGCACCACACAACTCAACAATTGGTATCAGAGCTTGGCTCAATCGAAGAGGATTAACATCCTATTGAGGAGATCCGGCAAGCTCGATCACTAGTTCATCAACCGGCTCAAAATGGCGCAATCCATAGACAAACTGCCTTTCTTCGACGAAACATTCTATGCCCATTGGAAGATAAAGATGAAGTTCTTCATCAAGTCTAGAGATTACAAGCTATGGGACATAGTTGAAGATGGTCCGTTCGTGCCTCAACGAAGCAAAGCGGAGTGGAGTGCCGACGATCGCAAGAAGATGGAGCTTAATTGCAAAGCCTTGCACATCTTGTTTTGTGCTTTTGGCCCATCCATCTATGAGAAGATGTCTTCTTGTGAGAGTGGCAAGGAGGTATGAGACAAGCTTGAAGTCACATATGAGGGGACCGATGAAGTCAAGGAGACCAAGATTGGGCTCCTAACATTAGAGTATGAGAACTTCAAGATGGATCCAGAAGAGAACATCGAGAAGATGTTTGATAGATTCTCCACCATCACCAACGGTCTTAAAGGTTATGGAGAAGCCATCCCGGAAGAGAAGCTTGTCTGAAAGCTCATCTACTCACTTCCCGAGTCTTAGGACTCAAAGAGGACCGCCATCATCGAAGCCAAAAATTTGAAGACTTTGAAGCTTGATGAACTTATGGGGTCTCTTTTCACTCATCAAATTATGAAGAAGAACAAGGAAGAGGAGAAGAAAAGGGAAGAAATTAGAGCTATGGGAGAGAAGAAAATCAAAGGGCTTGGCATCAATGCTAGTGCCATGGCTCTCAAATCCTCCACTTACAATCATGTCTACTCAAGTGAAGAGGAGGATGAAGAAGAAGAGATAGTTCATCTCTTCAAGAAGTGTGCCCCGTTCATGAAGAAAGCCTTGAGAGAGCTTGAACGAGAACCTAAGAGGAAGGAGAGGGCAAGCACTTCAAGCCATAAGAAGAAGGCACATTTGGCTACTTGGAGTGATGAAGACTCCACCGACGATGAACAAGCCAACCTTTGCCTTATGGCCATCGAAGAATATTCAAGGGTAACTTCTAATTCATCTACTTCATGTTCTTATTCCTTTGATGAATTACAAGATGCCTATGATGATTTGGTTTTAGATTTTAAAAGCCACATTTTGAAAAACAAAAAATTGGTTTCAAAGTTAAAAATTCAAAATGGTTTGCTTTCTAAAACCAAACTTGAACTTGAAGCAAAACTTGAAGAGTTTGAATTAAAATGTTTTGATTTACAAAAATTGCTTCAAAATGTTCAAGAAGAAAAAGATTTGATTTCCAAAGAGCTTGAAAAGAAAAACAATTTTGGCAAATCAAATTTTTATGTTAGACAATCTAGTGCCCATAGATTTAAAAATGGTAAATGTTTTAGAAGTGTTTGGGTCCCAAAAGGACTAACCACTTCAATTAAAAAGGATGACATTGAAAAATGGATTCCAAAGGGGTCAAAAATTTGTGCTACTAACGTTCATGGATCCAAAGCAATTTGGATACCAAAAGTTACTTGATTGTCTTTTGATAGGTGTGATGGAGATGTTCAACAAGTCAAATATTGAGGGGGAGCTCCATGCACACAAGGAAGAACACTTGAAGAAGGAAGGCTTCACATCCTACCTTGAGTTCAAGTGTTGGTAAAATTTCTAGTTGTTTTGATTTTATTTGTTTATCTTTGTTTAAATTCAACTAGATGATCATATATGTTGTGACTAACATTTGGATGATGCTTTGAGTAAGGGGGAGCCATTTTAAAACCAAATTCTTGCTTTTGTCAACTTTTTACCTCTATTGTTATTTTTGAACTTAGTGTTTTAAATTCTTTTTGATATAACAAAAAGGGGGAGAAATGGTTTGAAAAATTGAATTTTCAAATGAATAAGGGGGAGCTTTATTTGAATTAAAATTTTTCAACTCTTATTCACATTTTTAAAGTTAAAGGGGGAGAATCCCAAACAATTTTTCAAGTGAGTTTTATTATATCAAAAAGGGGGAGATTGTAGAACTAATGTTTTGATATAATAATTGAAAAATGTTTTGGACTGATTTAAAAAGTATCTAAAACACTTACAAAGTCCAAACAACTTGAAATTGTGTTTAGGAAGTTTTCAAAAGGGTTTTTAATGTGTTTCAAAGGCCAAATTATACAAACCTGTCCAGGTGTTTCGAAACACCCAAATATCCACCTCTCCACCACTTGGTGAGCATAATCGATTGAACGAATCGAGCACCACACAACTCAACAACTCATTTCAAACAATTCTGTGCTTAGCACGTACTCACCAACAACCATCATCATGCATGTCTCAAGCATCACAATTCATGTCTCATCTCACATGTATAACACAATATACATAGCAATCATATTACATTTCATACGAGACATGCGCAAACACACAAATGAGTTCATCCAAAGGCTCTAGATCAAGTTTAGGATTAGGCTACCACCCTAATCCTAACTCTAGGTGGGTCTACCAAGCCCAACCTAGTCCATATACTCGAACCAACCATTTTAAAACCAAGTAAAACAATTAACCACTCACCTAAGCTTCCAAGCTCAAAAACCAAGCAAGCGATCGTCTTCAATTTCCCGGATTCACTTCCGATGCTTCTCCGATGCCCAAACTCGATTCTAATCAATCCCAAACACAAACAAAACATCCACAATCAATAACTCATCATCGGAACTAACCCGGATTAACATTATCAAGCATTCAATACTCAAAATCAACCCCAAAAATAGAATTCCGAGCAGCCCACAAAACCCACTGAAATCTTTCATTTCAAGCATCCAAATAACCATCAATTACACCCAAAGTGACCCTCATATATCATACTAACAACAGCCCTCAAAAACCAACATTAAACCACCCCAAAAACCACTTTAAAACCCTCCTAAAACCCCCTTGAAACACAAATCCGAAAATTGCTCAAAACCATTTGAAATTCACATATGTTATACCATTTGACCTCTATATATCATAACTAAACATGTTAAATCAAAACATTTACTTTAACAACATAAAGCTTTTATTTTTAATCCAAACTTCCCAAAATTCCATTTTTTAAAACCTACATGAAAATGAAAATAGAAGGTACTTTTAAAGAGGGGAAGATGAGGGGAAGTCAAAAATACCATTACCTTTCAATTTGGAGTTGAAATGGGGAAGCTTTTGAATGAAATAGTGAATGGGAGAGGGAAACCCTTTTTCACGTTGGAGGAAGAAGGTGAATAGTGGAAGATGGTGAAAAATGAGTGTTTTTAATTGTTTGTTTAAATTTAAAGGCTAAAGACCACATTGCCCTTAATGAAATGGGGTATTCACAAGAGTATATGATCCATGGCCATTTGGGGTTTGATCCCATAGCATAGTCAACCCCATTAATTAATTTGAAAACGAGACCTGAAACATTATTTAAATTATAAAACCGAGCCTAGAATAATATTAAAATATTATTTTCACCTAGCCCCTAAACCCGGGTGTTACACACAATTTCCTACGAGAATACATATTTTGCTACACAAACTGTAAGGTTTTCTGTATATACTAAAATTACTACAAAAAGTACGAAAAATCTTACAATATTAGTAGGAAAAATAGTATGTACCGAAATTCTTACAAAGTTTCACCAAAAGCCAAAATGATTGAACTTAGTATAATAATTTGTGTACATACACAAATTCATATGAGAATACCTATTTTGCTACACAAACTGTAAGGTTTTCTGTATATACCGAAATTACTACAAAAAGTACGGAAAACCTTACAATATTAGTAGGAAAAAAGGTATGTACCGAAATTCTTACAAAGTTTCACCAAAGGCCAAAATGGTTCAACTTAGTGTAAGAATTTGTGTACATACACAAATTCCTACGAGAAAACCTAATTTGCTACACAAAGTGTAAGGTTTAATGTATATACCGAAATTACTAAGAAAAGTACGAAAAACCTTACAATATTAGTAGTGAAAACAGTATGTACCGGAATTCTTACAAAGTTTCACCAAAGGCCAAAAGGTTTGAACTTAGTGTAATAATTTGTGTACATACATAATTTCCTACGAGAATACCTAATTTAGTACACAAACTGTAAGATTTTGTGTATATACCGAAAATACTACAAAAAGTACAGAAAACCTTACAATATCAGTAGGAAAAATGGTATGTACCGAATCTCTTACAAAGTTTAACCAAATGCCAAAAGGGTATGTACCAAATTTGGGGTTTCGAAACCCCTTGTGGTTTTGAAACCTCCTGAGTAAACAAATGGCACATTAACAAAGTGGTTCCGAAACCAAAATTGGGGTTTTGAAACCCCTAGTTTGACGTGTATGTACATACATTTTACTACGAAATGTACCGAATTTATTAAAATTAGGGTTTCGAAACCTCCTGAGTAAACAAATGGCACACTGGCAAAGTGGTTCTGAAACCAAAATTGAGGTTTCGAAACCCCTAGTTTGACGTGTATGTATACATTTTACTACGAAATGTACCGGATTTACCAAAATTATGGTTTCGAAACCCCTTGTGGTTTCGAAACCTCTTGAGTAAACAAATGGCACACTGGCAAAGTGGTTTCGAAACCCCTAGTTTGATGTATATGTACACATTTTACTACGAAATGTACCAGATTTATCAAAATTGGGGTTTCGAAACCCCTTTGTGGTTTCGAAACCTCCTGAGTAAACAAATGGCACACTAGCAAAGTGGTTCCGAAACCAAATTTGAGGTTTTGAAACCCCTAGTTTGACGTGTATGTACACATTTTACTACGAAATGTACCGGATTTACCACAAAGTTTATACGAAAAACGGTATGTACCAAATTTCCTACATGGCTACACCAAAGGCAATGGAGGTGAGCCTTGGGTAAGGGTTGGAAAAAAAAGGTATGTACCGGTTTTCTTACCAAATGTACGTACATGTTTTATAAGGATTTCTTTATGTACACAAATTACTACCCAATGTACATAAATCCTTATAACTTTGTAAGAAAAAAAGGTATGTACCGATTTTCTTACCAAATGTATAAAATTTAGTGGTTTGTATTTAGTCAACTTTTAAACCGTTTATTTTTAAAATTTTCCTAAAGGACAATTCATGCAAGAAAGTAGAGTTTTAGCCCAATATGGACACTTTGAGAATCACGCATGACAAAAGCATTAACAAGAAAACTTTAAAACTGATTTTTTTTAGTTTTCGAGAATTACATCTATTCTCTAGGAAATTTAAATCTATTTTTTCTTAAAAAAGGAGATTGAGGGATTACATCTATATTTTTTCATTTAAAAGAAAAAAAGTAAAATTATTTCAAAACCCTCGTGATTTGAAATAATTTTTTTTTCAAAAAAAAGTAGCGTGTGGTGTTGTAAGAGATGACACATGTCTCTACCACATCATCAATTAACGACGTTAGGCTCGTGGGACATTTCAAAGGATAAAAGTAAAATATAAGGGGCATATTGTACATGTAAAAACTATAAACACCACATTGACAAGAAAAGAAAAAGTACACGGACATTTGTGCCACTATCCCCTGTTTAAATAATACTACTCCCTCCGTCCTATTAATTTTGTTTTTTATTGACTTTTTTTAGTCAAATTTTTTAAACTTTGACATATTATTTTATAAAATTTATTATTGAAAAAAATTAAATATATATTTTATAAACTTTTAATCAAGTAGTTTTAAAATATATATTTTATAAATTTTAATTGTTTAAAATATTTAAAATAACCATGGTCAAAATTTAAAAATTTTGACTTTTAAAAAATCAACAAGGACAATTAATGCTGTAGTAACCCATTTTTAGGTCTAAAGAATCAATAATAAATAAATAAATAAATAACCTTATTATTATAAAAAATGAAAAAGAAAAAAATAATAAAAAAAGAAAAAAAGGCAAAAAAAAAAACCTAAACTACCGTGGATGCCATGCAAGGCATCCACGCACCCTATTTGCATGACTCATCCCCCTCCCCATCACTATAAATAGGGAGGCAAAGCAATTGAATTGGACGGCCACAAAAAAAAAGCCATAAAATGGCTAACAAATGCCATGCATATGGCGCAAGGTTTAGGGGCAGTGCCTCTTTTGAACCTTAGGGGCAGTGCCCTTTTAATGGTTCGAACAATTAGTTCGATCGGAGGCCCTGTCGAGGTTCGTTCGGATCGATTTTTGAGTTATAGCGAGGTGATGCGGAGATCCTGTTAGGGGTCGGGTGAAGTTCTTATTTCAAGCTTCTAGTATGGTAAATTTTGATCCTTATCTTTGTATTTATTTTAATGTTCTCTTTTTGTAATAAATATCTTTGTATGCAATATAAAATGTTTTTATATTTGTTTGTATGTTTTTATTTTATATGTCATGTTTCTATATTTTAATTTTATTTTGTATGCAATGTTAAAATTAAATATATTCATTTATATTGTTTAATTGAATTTTAAATTAAAATTTTTTATTAGGGGTTATCATGAAAAACGTACCCCAGGCGTAGGGGTGCCGCTTTCCTTTAGTCCCTATTATAAAAGTAATATTTTTATTCTAAATCTTAATTTTCAAAATAGACTTCCTTCAGTCGGGAGTCTAACGGAAATTATGCTCCGGGCGTTGGAGTGTACCTTTCCTTTCATAAAAATGCATTTTTAAATAATATTTTAAATTAAGGGATCATAATTTCTAAATTATATTCGAATTCATAATTCCACCATTAAGACATTACATAATCGACAGGTACCAATTTTTGGGCTTTGTGGGGTGCTCATCCTTCCCCAGACGTAACCGACTCCCGAACCTATCTTCTGGTTTCGCAGACCAAAACTCGTTATTTTAATAAAACAAGAAAAACAAGTTTTATTAAAATAACCGGGTTTTTCAGGTGTTCCAATCGCACCTAAAGTAAAACAAAGGATTGGTGGCGACTCACCCGTTGTTACAGCTTGGCGACTCCGCTGGGGACCTTATTTTTAGAGAGTCAAGCCACAAGTCGATTACTTTTTTGTCTATAGGTGGAAATTATGACTTCGATTTAATTAATTTGTGATTCTTTTTTTTCTAAAATTTTTACATTTTTTTTTGAGTTATCATATCATGAGCTCTATACCCGAGCTCTGTCCCTTAAGTGGGAGCGAGAAACCACGCCTTCGTGAGGTACCCCCTCCGTGTAGGATGGTGAAACGCTTCCGGGATATAGGTCCCTTTGTCTTCGTGAGACCTCTGTCTCCGTGCAGACCTAGGGAAATGTATCCTCCTGAATCGATGTCCTAGCGACAGTTCGGGTACCGTTACTTTAGAACCAAAACACATATAACAAACCCTAAGAGCTTACCCCTTGAAGCCAAACCAAAACTCTGCCCGTTAGCAGTCACCCTATTTAGGTTTTGATGACTTTATTTGCTATATATGTTCAATTTTCTTTGCTGCTAATTTTTGTCTTATTCATCATTCAATTCATCCATTTGACTCTTTTATTATGAACTAACTTGTTTCTTCTCTTTGGTGATCACGTTGCATTAAGTCATTCATTTTGCATTAATCGCATGACACCTCCATAATATTTTGCATTTCATCAGCATGA
The DNA here is from genome assembly GCA_030270665.1 of Hibiscus trionum. NCBI lineage: Eukaryota > Viridiplantae > Streptophyta > Magnoliopsida > Malvales > Malvaceae > Hibiscus > Hibiscus trionum. Next base: position 248,814 of record BSYR01000018.1, read on the forward strand.
AGTATTGATTCACTTCTGGTTCCCTATTTGAAAAATTATCATCGGGAGAAAATCTAGTTCCCTAGATATCAATGCAACATTCAAAAGTTGCGAATAAATCCCGTAAATTCAGAAGTTGAACCACGAGAACCATTTTTGAATCAGTGCTTTCTCATCTTCAATTTACATGCATACATTCTATTTTGAATTAGTACCTTCGCATCTAGAACATGTACCTTGCATTTACATGCATTCATTTCGGAACTTTGAAACCGATCTCGGGATGCCCCATGTTAGCAAATACCGGATAAAGCAAAGTTGACCAATCTAACATGATGCAAGAGCCCAGTCCAGGGGCATTTTCAAATAACATTTGCACTCATACAGACATCATACCTCTACAAGGCCCCAAGCTGAGAACATTCCTCGACGAGTTTAGGAAGCGAGCTTTCGATGCCAAGTTAGACTTCTGCACCCTGGACGTCTGCATCAATTATTTTCTGTAGCACTTTGCCAGAGCCAAAAAGTGATGAGCTGCCATGAACCAACAGCAAATTTATAGACCCGACCGGGGGGCAACCTAACGTGTTCACAAGAACAATGACAGCTCTTCAAGAAGAGATGAAAACATACTTCAAGCTTCGAGTTCGCTTCAAGAGCAGTCTTAGACAAAAATGTTGAGGCATTCACTCGAGGGAGTAATCCCAAAAGATGATCAAACCCAAGGAAGGTTGGGGGCATCCTTACAAACAAGGCATCGAGCATTGAGGCAAAGATCTGGTAACTTAGAGTTAGGGGGATCCCTCTGAGGGGCAAAACAAAACTTCCCATTCATCATTCTACAATAACTGCATACATCATACAAGTTATCATGCATTTAGGCTAGATACATGCATCAAACGCAAAGCTAGGTGCATCCATAGCACATTTATGTCTTGAACGTATAAACAGGTTCATGAAAGAGACTGAAGACCCCAAATGTGGAGGCAACAACATGATGACCGACCCTTAACCCTGAAGGAGGCCAAATACTCAAAAAAGCTCGAACATTCAGGTAAAACGACAAAATTTTCTGAACATATTACTAACTAGTATTCCACTTCATTTTCAGGTCATAACTTCATGCGATGAAGTTCCAAAGTCAACTTGTAGAACTAATGTTTTGATATAATAATTGAAAAATGTTTTGGACTGATTTAAAAAGTATTTAAAACATTTCCAAAGTCCAAACAACTTGAAATAATATTTAAGGAATTTTTCATAAAGGTTTTTCATGTTTTCAAAGGCCAATTTTAACAAAACTGACCAAGTGTTTCGAAACACCTTAGGGCGTTTCGAAATAGGTGCCTCCAGTGGCCAAAACGTTTCGATACTCGTATCGAAACGGGGCCAGCATTTCGAAACAGGCTAGGCCGTTTCGATACGCCCACGTGGCACTGACCATAACGGTCATAAACCCCAACGGCTCTTTCCCAACTAACTTTTAAATGCAGGTCGTTTCGATACGGGCTTATAGCGTTCCGATACGCGTTCCGAAACGGCAAGGGGGTGTTCCGAAACGGGTACCCTGACAGACTGCAACGGCTCTTTCTATATTGAGGGTGTTTCGAAACGGCTTCGAGCGTTTCGAAACGGGGAGCTGCAGACTGCATTTATGGAGGGAATTAAAGGCTCCAACGACTCTATTTCAACCCCAACGGTCCTAAACGGCTATAAACTCAATTGGGAGTATAAAAGGGACCTCCAAGCATCAAGAGAAGGCTAATGCTCATATTGTCAAACATCAAATGATCAAGAAATTGTCTTAGAGCCTAAAGTGTCAATTATTGTATAGACAAACACTAGTGAGCCAAAATTGTCAAATTTGCTCAAGTGTTTTAGGTTTTGGGTGAGTGCTTAATTGTGCAAACAAACACCTATTAGAGGGTTTAAGTTTGCTTTCTTTGTCTCTTTGTAAAAGAGGGTTTTTGATCAAGGCTTGGGTAGAAGCTTGATCGGTTGTAAGGGTTTCCTCCTAATCCTACAAAAGGGGACGAATCAATTAGTGGATTGATTGTGAAATCCTTAGTAGGAAGCTAAGGTAGTGGATGTACTATAAATCTTTGTGTCTTTAATCTTTCTAGCTTCCACAACCCTTCCACCCAAATATCCACCTCTCCACCACTTGGTGAGCATAATCGGTTGAACGAATCGAGCACCACACAACCCAACAATTGGTATCAGAGCTTGGCTCAATCGAAGAGGATTCACATCCTATTGAGAAGATCCGGCAAGCTCGATCACTTTTTTATCAACCGGCTCAAATGGCGCAATCCATCGACAAACCGCCTTTCTTTGACGGAGACCACTATGCCCATTGGAAGACAAAGATGAAATTCTTCTTGAAGTCAAGAGATTACAAGCTATGGGACATAGTTGAAGATGGTCCGTTCGTGCCTCAAAGAAGTAAAGCGGAGTGGAGTGCCGACGATCGCAAGAAGATGGAGCTCAATTGCAAGGCCTTGCACATCCTATTTTGTGCATTTGGTCTATCCATCTATGAGAAGATGTCTTCTTGTGAGAGTGCCAAGGAGGTATGGGACAAGCTTGAAGTCACATACGAGGGGACAAATGAAGTCAAGGAGACCAAGATTGGGCTCCTAACCTTGGAGTATGAGAACTTCAAAATGGATCCGGAAGAGAACATCGAGAAGATGTTTGATAGGTTCTCCACCATCACCAACGGTCTTAAAGGTTTTGGAGAAGCCATCCCGGAAGAAAAGCTTGTTCGAAAGCTCATCTACTCACTTCCCGAGTCTTGGGACTCAAAGAGGACCGCCATCATCGAAGCCAAAAATTTGAAGACTTTGAAGCTTGATGAACTTATGGGGTCTCTTCTCACTCATCAAATTATGAAGAAGAACAAGGAAGAGGAGAAGAAAAGGGAAGAAATTAGAGCTATGGGAGAGAAGAAACTCAAAGGGCTTGGCATCAATGCAAGTGCCATGGCTCTCAAATCCTCCACTTGCAATCATGTCTACTCAAGTGAAGAGGAGGATGAAGAAGAAGAGATAGTTCATCTCTTCAAGAAGTGTGCCCCGTTCATGAAGAAAGCCTTGAGAGAGCTTGAACGAGAACCTAAGAGAAAGGAGAGGGCAAGCACTTCAAGCCATAAGAAGAAGGCACATTTGGCTACTTGGAGTGATGAAGACTCCACCGACGATGAACAAGCCAACCTTTGCCTTATGGCCATCGAAGAAGATTCAAGGGTAACTTCTAATTCATCTACTTCATGTTCTTACACTTTTGATGAATTACAAGATGCCTATGATGATTTGGTTTTAGATTTTAAAAGCCACATTTTGAAAAACAATAAATTGGTTTCAAAGTTAAAAATTCAAAATGATTTGCTTTCTAAAACCAAACTTGAACTTGAAGCAAAACTTGAAGAGTTTGAATTGAAATGTCTTGATTTACAAAAATTGCTTCAAAAAGTTCAAGAAGAAAAAGATTTGATTTCCAAGGAACTTGAAAAGAAAAACAATTTTGGAAAATCAAATTTTTATGTTAGACAATCTAGTGCCCCTAGATTTGTAAATGGAAAATGTTTTAGAAGTGTTTGGGTCCCAAAAGGACTTAATACTTCAACTAAAAGGGATGAAATTGAAAAATGGATTCCAAAGGGGACTAAATTTTGTGCAACTAACGTTTATGGATCCAAAGCAATTTGGATACCAAAAGTTACTTGATTGTCTATTGTAGGTGTGATGGAGATGTTCAACAAGTCAAACATTGAGGGGAGCTCCATACACACAAGAAAGAACACTTGAAGAAGGAAGGCTTCACATCCTCCCTTGGGTTCAAGTGTTGGTAAAATTTCTAGTTGTTTTGATTTTATTAGTCTTATTTTTATTTAATTCAACTAGATGATCATATATGTTGGACTAACATTTCAATGATGCCTTGAGTAAGGGGGAGCCATTTTAAAACCAAATTCTTACTTTTGTCAATTTTTTTCTCTATTGTTATATTTGAACTTAATGTTTTAAATCTTTTTGATATAACAAAAAGGGGGAGAAATGGTTTGAAAATTTGAATTTTCAAAATGAATAAGGGGGAGCCTTATGTGAATTAAAATTTTATTCTCTTATTCACATTTTATAAGTTAAAGGGGGAGAATTCCAAACAATTTTTCAAGTGGTTTTATTATATCAAAAAGGGGGAGATTGTAGAACTAATGTTTTGATATAATAATTGAAAAATGTTTTGGACTGATTTAAAAAGTATTTAAAACATTTCCAAAGTCCAAACAACTTGAAATAATATTTAAGGAATTTTTCATAAAGGTTTTTCATGTTTTCAAAGGCCAATTTTAACAAAACTGACCAAGTGTTTCGAAACACCTTAGGGCGTTTCGAAACAGGTGCCTCCAGTGGCCAAAACGTTTCGATACTCGTATCGAAACGGGGCCAGCGTTTCGAAACAGGCTAGGCCGTTTCGATACGCCCACGTGGCACTGACCACAACGGTCATAAACCCCAACGGCTCTTTCCCAACTAACTTTTAAATGCAGGTCGTTTCGATACGGGCTTATAGCGTTCCGATACGCGTTCCGAAACGACAAGGGGGTGTTCCGAAACGGGTACCCTGACAGACTGTAACGGCTCTTTCTATATTGAGGGTGTTTCGAAACGGCTTCGAGCGTTTCGAAACGGGGAGCTGCAGACTGCATTTATGGAGGGAATTAAAGGCTCCAACGACTCTATTTCAACCCCCAACGGTCCTAAACGGCTATAAACTCAATTGGGAGTATAAAAGGGACCTCCAAGCATCAAGATAAGGCTAATGCTCATATTGTCAAACATCAAATGATCAAGAAATTGTCTTAGAGCCTAAAGTGTCAATTATTGTATAGACAAACACTAGTGAGCCAAAATTGTCAAATTTGCTCAAGTGTTTTAGGTTTTGGGTGAGTGCTTAATTGTGCAAACAAACACCTATTAGAGGGTTTAAGTTTGCTTTCTTTGTCTCTTTGTAAAAGAGGGTTTTTGATCAAGGCTTGGGTAGAAGCTTGATCGGTTGTAAGGGTTTCCTCCTAATCCTACAAAAGGGGACGAATCAATTAGTGGATTGATTGTGAAATCCTTAGTAGGAAGCTAAGGTAGTGGATGTAGGTGCTTGTTAGAAGGCCGAACCACTATAAATCTTTGTGTCTTTAATCTTTCTAGCTTCCACAACCCTTCCACCCAAATATCCACCTCTCCACCACTTGGTGAGCATAATCGGTTGAACGAATCGAGCACCACACAACCCAACACAACTTTTTCCCGATCTTGCCTCCAAAAAGGAAAGAAGAAGACGACGTCGGAGTCATTCACCTTATCCTGAAAAGGACAATGAAGCCTGGGGGCAAACTTTTGTCGGGGCAAATTTCGAAGAAGAATCAAAAAATCAAACTAAGACCAAAAGAAAGGGACTTCTACAAGAACTCTATGAAGGCGTACATGAAAACATACGCATCATCCCATCGTAAAAAATGTTCATACATCATGACATCTAATGTTTCAGGAAATATTCATTTCGACATGAAAACATGTGCATAATTGCATTGTCAAACATGTTCACGCATTATGATAAGCATTCCGACAAGAGTTTCATGCATCTTTGCATCATCATAAAAACATGCGCATGCATACCATTTGCATAAAAATACATTACCAGAAAGTAACCTTGCACTGGTTAGTGAATTTTTTTTTGAAACCAATCTTTTCATAAGGACACCTTTTTTTCTTCAGAATTTGAGTTTCTTAACTCCGTCCTTTCTTAAGGGCATTTTTTCTCAAAAACAAGAGTTTCTTAACTCCGTCCTTTCTTAAGGGCACATTTTCTCAAAAACACGAGTTTCTTAACTCCGTCCTTTCTTAAGGACACCTTTTCCCAAAATTGGAGTTTCTTAACTCCGTCCTTTCTTAAGGGCATTTTTTCTCAAAAACAAGAGTTTCTTAACTCCGTCCTTTCTTAAGGGCACCTTTTTTCGAAAACACGAGTTTCTTAACTTCGTCCTTTCTTAAGGACACTTTTTTTTTTCAAATTTTGAGTTTCTTAACTCCGTCCTTTCTTAAGGGCATTTTTTCTCAAAAACAAGAGTTTCTTAACTCCGTCCTTTCTTAAGGGCATCTTTTCTCGAAAACACAAGTTTCTTAACTTCGTTCTTTCTTAAGGACACCTTTTCCCAAAATTGGAGTTTCTTAACTCTGTCCTTTCTTAAGGACACCTTTTTTTTCAAAATTAAAGTTTCTTAACTCCGTTCTTTCTCAAGGATAACTTTTCTCAAAGCAGGAGTTTCTTAACTTCGTCCTTTCTTAAGGACACATTTTCTCAAAACAAGAGTTTTTTTTAACTTTGCCCTTTCTTAAGGACATATTTTCTTAAATTTCGTCATTTCTTAAGGATACTTTTTCTCAAAAATTGGATTTTCTTAATTCCATCCTTTCATAAGGATAGTTTTTTCTCAAAACCAGAATTTCTCAAATTCATCCTTTCTTAAGGATCGTTTTTCACAAAACACAGAATTTCTTAATTCCATCCTTCCCCAAGGATCGGTTTTTCTCAAAACCGAAATTTCATAAGTCCCTCCCTTCTTAAGGATAGTTTTTTCCCGAAACAGGAATTTCCTAATCCCATCATTCTACAAGGACATCTTTTTGAAAACCAGAATTTCTTAATTTCGTCATTCCATAAGGACTTTTTCTCAAAACATTAATTCTTTGCACAATGATGTTTTTCTATAAAAAAATTGATCTTTCCTCAAAGATCTTTTCAACTCTACCTCTTCTTACAAATAATGAAAATTTGCAGGTCTAATATCCTCAAACAGGAAGGAGCATATCGTTATCAATAAATTCCAACATCCTTGACATGAAGGACTAGAGCAAATATGAAAATGTTGTCTGGCACCTTCAACTAAAGATAGCACAGACAATTGTTAACAAGAACCAACATCCTTGACACGAAAGAGTGGATCAATCAAATCAAACATTCAATTCAAACCTTATAGCTCACGAAGAGTTAGTTCATGGCTCATTTTGACCAGTCACTCTTTTAACTTTTGCAGGTCCTATCTCACCCGTAACATGGTGTAGCGGATCAACTTTTTCAGATTCTGCCTCCCCGTCAGAGGTGCAACAGATCACCCCTGAAGTTGCAGATTCTACTTCTTCAAGATTGGCAAAATTATGTTTCTCCAGCAAATGGTGGAACATATAAACTTAACAACAAGTTTATCTCCCTGAATTTGCAGCGGAATAAGCACGACAACAATTTCATCTCCCTAAACATGTAGTGGAATGAGCACGACAACATTTTCATCTCCCTAAGTTTGTAGCGGAATGGGCACAGACAACAAGTTTAGCTCATTGGAATTAAGATGAAATGAACACAACAACAAATCTGTCTCCCTGAATTTGCAGCGGAACAAGCTTCAATAATTTCATCTACTTGAATTTGCGGTAGAACAAGCACGATAACAAGTTCATCTCCCTAAATTTGTAGCGGAATGAGAACACCAAACAATAATCTTGTCTCCCCGAATTGGTAGCAGAACAAGGCTACGACAAAGTTGTCTTCTTGAACATACAACAAAATAAGCACAAACATAAGTCCATGAACGCGATAGCAAATCTGTTACCTTGAATTCGCAGTGGAATAGATCATCTCCCTGAGGTTGCAGTGCAATAAACATACCAACAGATCATGTCTTCTTGAAGATGCAAAGAAACAAGTCACCTAATTCAGGCTTGTTACTTTTCCAAGAGCAGACAAGACAATCAAAGCCCAAGAGGGTTGTCACTCCCTGCCATGATGTAGCATATCCTACATCCTCTAGAGTTCACTTTGAAGTTAATAATGCAACGCACCAAGTGTTGTTCCAAGGCTCGCTTTGCCATTGGTGGTACGACACACCAATTGTTTTTCAGGTCTATTTTCGCCGTAATAGGTGCGACTAGACCAAAATCCAGATTATGCTACGATGATAGAGCCGTAGCAGATCGAACTTCAGACCGTGCCTCTTCATCAGGTGTTGTAGCTCGGTCAACTTCTGGTCATGCCTCTTCGTCAGAGTTGTAGCTTGACCAAACTTGAACCCTTGATCCTGCCTCCTCGTCGGTGTTGTAGCTGGATCAAAATCACTTCAGACCGTGCCTCTTCATCAGGTGTTGTAGCTCGATCAACTTCTGGTCATGCCTCTTCGTCAGAGTTGTAGCTTGACCAAACTTGAACCCTTGATCCTGCCTCCTCGTCGGTGTTGTAGCTGGATCAAAATCACTTCAGACCGTGCCTCTTCGTCAGGTGTTGTAGCTCGGTCAACTTCTGGTCATGCCTCTTCGTCAGAGTTGTAGCTTGACCAAACTTGAACCCTTGATCCTGCCTCCTCGTCGGTGTTGTAGCTGGATCAAAATCACTTCAGACCGTGCCTCTTCGTCAGGTGTTGTAGCTCGGTCAACTTCTGGTCATGCCTCTTCGTCAAAGTTGTAGCTTGACCAAACTTGAACCCTTGATCCTGCCTCCTCGTCGGTGTTGTAGCTGGATCAAAATCACTTCAGACCATGCCTCTTCGTCAGGTGTTGTAGCTTGGTCAACAAAAATTTCTTGATTTCCAAATCTTTTCCTCATCCATGTTGCAAAAGAAAATCGTCAAATCTTGTTCCTTCGTCAAAATTGCGGCTGAATCGAAGCTAATTTTTGACAAGTCCGACAAAAATGTCGGCACAACGTGCTTAAACACGGTCAAGTTTAAGACAATGGATAATTCAAATATCCATCAAAAATCCATTTTCGCGAATGGTCGAAGGAAAATAAATCCTTTGGAAAAATCCAATCTCATGATTGGTAGAAACTGATTGTACCCAGGGGAATGGTACAACTAGCCCGGAGCAAACGGCTACCGGTAAAGGCAAGTCAAAACCGTTGATCCCTGTGCATTTGGGAAAAATGCAAATTCGAAAGCCGACAGAAATGTCGGCATAACGTGCTTAAACACGGTTAAGTTTAAGACAATGGGCAATTCAGATGCCCATCGAAAATCCATTTTAACGAATGGTCCAAGGAAAATAAATCCTTTGGAAAAATCCAATCTCATGATTGGTATAAACTGATTGTACCCAGGGGAATGGTACAACTAGCCCGGAGCAAATGGCTACCGGTAAAGGCAAATCAAATCCGTTCATCCCTGTGCATTTGAGAAAAATGCAAAAGAAGTGTAAACTAGGGACACTCTTCCTCGTCTCGTTGACGGAATTCCAGTATTAATCAGATCTTCTAGCATCAATGGAGTTGCAATAGATCGACAGTTCTTCAGATCTTCTCGCATCAATGGAGTTGCAGTAGATCGACCCTTCTTTAGATCTTCTCGCATCAATGGAGTTGCAGTAGATCGCCCCTTCTTTAGATCTTCTCGCATCAATGGAGTTGCAGTAGATCGCCCCTTTTCAGATCTTCTCGTATCAATGGAGTTGCAGATGATCGACCCTTCTTCAGATCTTCTCGCATCAATGGAGTTGTAGATGATCGACCCTTCTTTAGATCTTCTCGCATCAATGGAGTTGCAGTAGATCGCCCCTTTTCAGATCTTCTCGCATCAATGGAGTTGCAGATGATCGACCCTTCTTTAGATCTTCTCGCATCAATGGAGTTGCAAATGATCGACCCTTCTTTAGATCTTCTCGCATCAATGGAGTTGCAGTAGATCGCCCCTTTTCAGATCTTCTCGCATCAATGGAGTTGCAGTAGATCGACCCTTCTTTAGATCTTCTCGCATCAATAGAGTTGCAGATGATCGACCCTTCCTCAGATCTTCTCGCATCAATGGAGTTGCAGATGATCGAGCCTTCTTCAGATCTTCTCGCATCTATAGAGTTGCAGTGGATCAATCTTTCTCCTCCAGATCAAGCTACATTGTTAAGTGTTCTATGTTACAAATGGATCAAGTTTTGTAGACCTCGCCGCTCTGTCAGTATCGCAGCTAGGTCAAGTTTTCTGCATGTATTGCTTCACTGTTAGAGTCGTGGCAAGCCAAAGTTATGAGCTTCTACAACATATCTCCTCCTCTTGAAGATTTTGTTTATTAGGGCGGCTGAGCGGATCAGTGAAGCAGAAAAGAATGTGCCAAGAAGAAAAGAGCCAAACTAGACCAAATTAAAATGGGTTCCTTTTTATCTTTGCTTCATTGTCGTTATACAACAATAAGCAAAGAGGGGCAGCTGTAGTAACCCATTTTTAGGTCTAAAGAATCAATAATAAATAAATAAATAAATAACCTTATTATTATAAAAAATGAAAAAGAAAAAAATAATAAAAAAAAAGGCAAAAAAAAAAAAACCTAAACTACCGTGGATGCCATGCAAGGCATCCACGCACCCTATTTGCATGACTCATCCCCCTCCCCATCACTATAAATAGGGAGGCAAAGCAATTGAATTGGACGGCCACAAAAAAAAGCCATAAGATGGCTAACAAATGCCATGCATATGGCGCAAGGTTTAGGGGCAGTGCCTCTTTCGAACCTTAGGGGCAGTGCCCTTTTAATGGTTCGAACAATTAGTTCGATTGGAGGCCCTGTTGATGTTCGTTCGGATCGATTTTTGAGTTATAGCGAGGTGATGCGGAGATCCTGCTAGGGGTCGGGTGAAGTTCTTATTTCAAGCTTCTAGTAGGGTAAATTTTGATCCTTATCTTTGTATTTATTTTAATGTTCTCTTTTTGTAATAAATATCTTTGTATGCAATATAAGATGTTTTTATATTTGTTTGTATGTTTTTATTTTATATGTCATGTTTCTATATTTTAATTTTATTTTGTATGCAATGTTAAAATTAAATATATTCATTTATATTGTTTAATTGAATTTTAAATTAAAAATTTTTATTAGGGGTTATCATGAAAAACGTACCCCAGGCGTAGGGGTGCCGCTTTCCTTTAGTCCCTATTATAAAAGTAATATTTTTATTCTAAATCTTAATTTTCAAAATAGACTTCCTTCAGTCGGGAGTCTAACGGAAATTATGCTCCGGGCGTTGGAGTGTACCTTTCCTTTCATAAAAATGCATTTTTAAATAATATTTTAAATTAAGGGATCATAATTTCTAAATTATATTCGAATTCATAATTCCACCGTTAAGACATTACATAATCGACAGGTACCAATTTTTGGGCGTTGTGGGGTGCTCATCCTTCCCCACACGTAACCAACTCCCGAACCTATCTTCTGGTTTCGCAGACCAAAACTCGTTATTTTAATAAAAACAAGAAAAACAAGTTTTATTAAAATAACCGGGTTTTTTAGGTGTTCCAATCGCTCCTAAAGTAAAACAAAGGATTGGTGGCGACTCACCCGTTGTTACAAATGCGACCGAGAAAGTACTATTTTACATTGATATTTTTTTTAGATCAATTGATTATTGATCAATTTAGAATCCGAGCAATATTTTAAATATTTTAAGGACATCTGATACAATTAATCGTGCATGTAATGGCATAACCCTTATTTGATCCAATTTCAAATAATAATAAAAACCCTTTATTTGATCCTTTTGAAAGGTCAATCCCTCTAAATGGTAAGCCCCAAAATTCAGCTTTTAGACAAAATATAAAATAATCTTTTATTCATAGAAGAAAGCAATGCAAACAGCATAATCATGTGCTGAATCCAAAGGAAACTAAAATCCAAGTTTTAATCTAATGGTCCTCATGCAACAAGTAAGCAACGATCATATTTGTTGGAAGGTGATCGTCAGATCTTACAGGCGAAAGAAAGACCTTCACTTTTCAGGGCATCCAAACTTTGAACTGAAGGCTGAAGCTTAGCAACTTTAGCAATAGCCTGGTTTTCTTCAGCACTGCCACCCTCTAAGAAAGCTCCAATCACCTTCCCTTCTTTGATCCAGTAAGATCCGAACTTCGCCTTTGGAGATTTCGGGTTGTTGTCACCAAAAATCACTGTATCGCCGACATTGTCACCGTAGAATTGCCACGCTAGATCAAAGGAACGGGAATAGAAGTATGGTAGGTAGTCATATTCATCAACTGATTTTCCCTCCTCACTTGCCTTGATGGCCTGCATAAATTGCGGGAAGTAACATTTAGCCGATGTTTGAGTATATGATCAGGTCATAAGTGTAAAAGTCAAAAAACTAAGTGAGATAACACACCTTTACCGCCTGTTCAGCTGATTTTCGGGCATGGTCAACATGCTCAACCCTTCTCAACTCATTATACAACTTCAGGGGAAAAGTGGCTACATCACCCACAGCATATACATCGGGAACACTTGTTTTGAAAAAAGCATCAGTCTGCAATGAAACAAATTATGTTATACAATCACATATCATTCTTTAAAAGGAATTAATGTTTAACGAATAGTACGGAGATGAACATGGTACAAAATTGAAAAACACTTCAGGTGACTGCAGATTTTAACAGTGCAATGAGAACTTCAAACTACCATTTATAGATGAAAAGGCATTTGAGATTATGTCACTGATGAAACCAACCTTTATTCCACCCTGTTCCTCTTCAATCTGCCCTTTGAATAATGTTGTAAGAGGCCTTCCACCAACACCAACAACGACAATGTCAGCTTCCAGGACTCTTCCATCCTTGAGTTTAACTTCCTTCACCTGAACAGGTGTGGAAAATGTATCAGCATTAAAATGATAACAGATTTTCATTCCCATTAAAGATTACCGAAATATAACTTCTTAGTTCTTACCTCTCCATTTGAGTCAGCAGTGAATCCAACTGCAACTGTTCCCTTTATAATTTTGATCCCTTTATTAGTATAATAATCCTCATAGAAAGCTGCGATGTCCGAGGTGAAAAGCCGGGGCACTGTAATTACAGTCTTGTAGTTAGAAATCCCCTAGAGACCAGATTAGTTCGTTCATAATCTATCCTACTGCCATATATTATTAAATTATACTGGAAGGACTACAGTAGGAAATTGACTTACTGCACCATGGTTCAGGGAACACCATGCTGACATCAAAATTGTTAATGTTCATTATTGCACCAAGCTCAAGACCAATATAGCCTCCTCCAACAATAACAGCCTTGCCATTCTTCTTAGCTTTGATTGCTTCAACCAACTTATCAGCGTCATCAATTTCTCTCAAGTAAAAGATGTTTTTGGAATCAGCTCCTTGCACGCCAAAATCTGTCAACCTTATAACCTAAAAGAAGAAGTGTGTTAAACTATGCAAGTTTCTATGCCGGACAAGACAAGGAATGTGTTCTGTTAGAAACTTTAACTCACTGTGGAACCAGTTGCAATGATCAAAATTTGATACTTGAATGTTTCTCCAGCTGCGCTAACTAGAGTCTTGGCAGGAAGATCTGCTTTCACTATTTCAGTGCTAAGGATCAACTGAATCCCTGCAAGTACCAGAACAGGAAAAATATATCAACGAAGGCCATTTCCAACTCCGAGTTAAATTCCCTTTAAGCAGATCCATTATCTATTGTTTGAGCAATTTTCAACTTCACATTGAAAAAATCTAAGTAGACACCTTTGTTACTAACCTTTTTCCTCGTACCACGTAGGAAGCAATCTTTCTCCGCCGCTTCCAACACAAACATGGAAACCAGGAAGTCTTGCAGCTCCTGCAGAAGAACAAATCACCACATAGATCCAGGAAACAAACAAACCAGAAGGGCAACAAACATTTGGCAGCTAAAAGTATGGTTACATCGCATTTAAAGGTGTTTAGAATTTATTTCAAATTTGCAAATTGGTATATAAAAAGCATATTAGGCTTACCTTCAGGGAAGAGATATGCTTTACTCAGAGCAGGACGTTCATATGGAGCCACCTACACGTATAAGAAAGCAAAAGAAAACAAGAGGTAGCATACAATATTAATTTTATCCCTTCAAGGGATCAATAAATAACAAAAATAACAGTTAAAAGTTAAAATGAGTGCTTTAATGTAAATGGCACCGTAGCTGGCCTCTAATATATTAGAACACAGAAACCCCCACAAGGACAGCAGAATGAGAGATTTTCAAAAGCTAAACAGTGTTCTCAGAGGTGAATTAAGTGATGCAATCTTTTGCTTCTCTAAGTTCAATTAACAATTAAAATAAAAGAACTGTTCATGATAGTAAATAACATAGTCATCCAAAATGGATAAAATTCTAGTAAATAGATAGGGAAATCATTTGGTAAAGCAATGATAAAATACAAACAAATGTTCTTAGTACGGTAAAGAGCATACCGCTTCCTTGGAAATAATTGCTAGCTCACCAGGCTGAACTCCCTGCTTGGCAAACTCCCTCGCTGCATATCCCTATAAAGTCAATTTTTCAGGAAAAGGAAGCAAAGATTAAACAAATCAAAATACCATTTCAAACTTACACAACACTCTACATTTTTTTTTGAAAATCAACACTCTACATAATTATAACAGCAAAAGAAGCATTGGATTGTGAAACAAATTGGAAACAAGCTTGATTGATTGCCTAATCACGGATTTTCCGGAAATTCGTTTCAAAAACTGCATAAAGCTTAAATCAGTTAGACATTTATCTTCATCCAGTGACTACACGAATAACAACTAACCTAAATTCTAAACCTTCGATTTCGCATTCAATTATTTTTCTTCTTGTTCCGTTAATATTCGTATTTCCTTTTCATTTTTCCCAGCAACGCTAGATCCGTGTGCCTTTAATACATTAAACGATAAATGATAACATATCGAACACGACAATTTCAAAAATAAAAATCCGAAAGCAAAGCATGGGTACACATCATAAACTCCAACGAAATTGAAGAAAATGATAAAAGAATTAGAATCGATGAGCGAGAAGTGAACGATGGAACTTACCGCAGCCACACCACCGCCGAGGATGACGTACTTGAAACTCTTCTCCGCCATGGATAAATCAAAGCTTAGCCTATGCTCTCTCGTTTGTTCAGTGACTTTTCTATCCTTTTTATTTATTTATTTATTTGTTTGTTTTTGCTAATTAACCGGATTTTTTAAAGTACATCATTGAGATTTGAGAACGTGGAACTAGTAGGCTCCTCATTGGCTGAGCCATACATGTATACATGATTTTGCCACGTGGCATATACAATGCCGTATGTTCCGTTTCTGCTGCGGGCCCTTCTTGGATTTTCAATTTTTTAGGGTTAATTTCAGCAAAAATCTCTCAAACTAACCAAATTATAAACAGATCACTACTTTCAAAGATTTTTAATTAAGGCCTCAATCTACCTTTATTGTCGAAATCAGGTTTTTAAAATAGTGGAAATGAAGGAACTTATTTAATGCCCATATCATGCTTTGAAAACTGACAATATTATTTGTTTCTTTTATTATAGTTTAACTCTCGAAACTAAACAATTTGTCGAGACAATGTATAAAAGTGCATTCATGAGTAAAGAATTTGAAGACACCTTTGATTACCTAGATCCTTTGGTTGAAAATTCACAATCTTGACGTTCAAATATTTTGAAAAGGTCTAATCTTGAAAATAATAGGTGAAAGTATTACCTTAACCAAGATAATCTAAATGCTAGGTTGGTTAGTTTGTTGAGGAGGATCGAAACTTAGGAAAGTAAAAGAAATCATGTAATACCTTCTACTCGATTTAATCATAAACCAGATTGGAGATGTTATCAGGAAATGTTAGAATGATTTCAAAATTTAAAAATAATCGAACATATCATACACGCACACATGCATTAAATCAAACAACTGATCATTCAATCTCGTCTCTTTTTAGAAAATTCATTGAGTAACAATTAGCTATGTTAATTAATCATCTTAACTCTTTGGGGCCTTTTTAAAACTTTTACAAGGTTTAGGGGTCAATATGCAACTATTCAAAGGATGGATGGTAAAACCATGACTAATGAATTTCATTGTACTTTAACTCCTTACTATAACACACAAGTGTTTCACATCATGGAAACCGGAACAATTCATTATTAACCAATCCAAGGATTATCTTCACTTAAGGACCATATTGTAATTAGGCAAAAGGTTAGGGGTCATTTGATAATTTATCAAAAGTTGATCAATTTGCACATCAATCGTTCATATCACAAAAGATTAGGTGGTTCTTTTGTAAAGAACTTAACGAATTCACCTTGTCTATAACGAGAGGATGAGTTTATAGAAAAATTCTTAAAGATTAGCTAAACTCTTTGATTTATCGCAGATTCTAATAGATTAATGAGGTTAATCTTGTGCCATATATTTACTCTTATTAACAAGTTTCAATATTTTTCACTTGTTTAAAAGAATAATTACTAATTTCACTATATATTTGTGGGGGAATATTAGAAATGCAAGAGTTTCAAAATTAGTATTCATAAGCTAATGCATTTAGACTTTTCAAAAATTAAATTCCTTCAATTATAAGTTGATTGATTTTATTATTAAAATTTGAAAATTATAAAGTGATTGATTTAAATGTTAAAATTCCGGAAATTATGGGTGCATTGATTTGTCTTTTGATGGTTGTAAAATTTTCTGTTTTAAAAAAGGAATTTAAGGTTGTTTTTTACTATTATAGACAAGCAATTAATTACATTTACTATTATATTTTTTTGATAAATAAGTGAAATTATAATGTGTTTCGTTAAAAACCTCCATAAACCTAGTTGGAGGAAAAAGAATACACAGTAATTTATACAAAATAAAGTCTACGACAGAACCTCGTCAAAAGAAACATTAAAAGAAATAAAGAAACAAAGAACCACTTAAGTCCCAACGCTAACATTCTCTGGGATACCTAAATCATCATGTAGGAAATCTAGAATCGATTCCGGTGGAGTAGAGAGGACTCACCCACTAGCCAACCATGGCTCAGCCAGTTTTGCCATATCGTTCTTAACCCTGTTAGCCTCACAATAAATATGTGTGAAACATACTTCCTAATCACGAGCCAACATAACAAAAATATGCTGGACCAACAAGTCAGCAATACCGCCTGCCCAAGAGGATCCGTACAGCAACAGCAACACAATCGAGCTCTACAGCAACTCTCTCGACGCCCAAGTCCTAAGCATGATGAATCCCTTCGAGAACCCCACCCCCCACAGATCTGCCTCAAGTGTCAAGCAAACCCCAAGGTGCTTGGAGAAGCCTCTCATCCAAACGCCTCTCTCGTCCCTAAGGACTCTTCTATAAGATGCACTCCTCGTAGACAGGCATCTCGAGCCATCAGAATTCAGTTTACACCACCAGGTGCATGAGGGTACCACCTCGCAACCTCCCTGGAAGGCTATGAAACAGTTCTACCGGACGACATATTTGCGTCCCGAGCCATGCAAAAGGACTGAACATGCCGTTTACTCAAGCACAAAATAGACTCACGTCCCACATTCTCTGGATCAAAGATAAACATATTCCGATTAAACCAAAGCGACCACAACACTGATCCGAAAAGAAGAGACCATTCACAGTTTAAGTTCTCGACCATAATAGTGGAAGACAAATTGGTGCAAAGCCAAGTCGCTATATCCTAGCTAAAGAAAACCTAGAAATTATTGGTTGGGAGGATGCTAACCCACGTCGCATATTCCGTAGGGCAGAAACAAAATAGGTGATCAATGGTTTTCGACTGATCACCACACGCACCGCAGCGAGCAAACATCCCACGTAAGGTGTCTTCGAGCTCTCTCCCAATTAGTCAAGAGACGACTATGGACAACAATCCACAAGAAAGTCTTAATTCGCTTAGGCCCTTGGAATTTAGCAATAAGTTTCTAGATCGGATCAGCCCCATCCTATTGAATTCACGTTCTCACTATATAAGCAGACCAGACCGAGAAAGACAAATCCTCCGTCCACTTCCACCACGAGATATCCACAAAATGTAATTGTAACGGAGGCTTTACCGATACTATTCTAAGTAATGAATGAATAGGGAGAATGTGATTGAATCTACTTCACTGTCAATCCCCTTCCGAACTGACCATGGAAGCTACCGAACAAGACAGAAGACTTGTCGACCTACCATTGGGACTAGATCGATTAAAGGCCCCAAAACATAAATCCACGAATCACGCCAAATCAATTTTCTCTCCATTGCCAAGGTTCCAAACTATACAAGTCCAAATGTCATCCCAAATCATACACAAACCTTTCCACAATCGAGAACATCCAGGATGCGAAATCACTTTAGGGATATCTTCCATGCAATTATATTTGGATCTTAACACTTGAACCCACAGTTGATCCCGCTTCATTAGTAACCCAAACCCAATATTCATGAGAAAGGCAACATTATGCTCCTCTAAGTTTTTAAAACCGAGACCTCTTATCGTAACAAGATAGCACACATCTGCCCACGACACAAGGTGTAAACCACCACTTCCATTCATACTACCCCATATAAACTTACGGGTAATCTTCTCTAATTTTTCACATGTACCTTTTGGAATGTACGAGGTTTGCATCACATAGGAAGGAATCACTTCAAGAACCGACTTGGCCAATGTAATCATTCTTGTAAGAGACAACATGTTAGCTTTTCAACCTGACAAACGGTCTTAATACTTTTGAACCAGAAACTAATAAGTAGCTTTCGTTACTCTCTGGTGTAACAACGGAACACCCAGATATCTATCCAAATTAGTAACCTCCGAAAAACCGAAGGATGAGCTAATAAAACCACATAAATCCGAACTAACATTCTTCTAAAAGAATATATTAGTTTTCTCAACACTCATCTTAAGATCGAAAACACTACAAAAATCCTTAAGAACTTCACAGATACAATGAAGATGATCCACAGAAACCTCCGCGAAAAGCACTAGGTCATTAGCGAAGAATAAATGTGAAATCTCCAGACCCAGTCAAACAAGTTTAATCGGTTTCCAAGAGCCCATAACTATCTCTCTCTAAATAGACTAAGCTAATCGTTCCATACATAAGATGAATAGATAAGGCGTAAGGGGTCACCTTGGCGAATACCTCTACTCGGACAAAAAAAGTCAGATAGAGACCCATTCCAAAGAACCTACATAGACACGGATGAGACACATCGCATAATCAATGAACGTAAGACATCCGAAATACCAATATCACGCAACGTGTCATCCACAAAAGACCATTCCAACCTATCATAGGCCATATTTCAAATCCATTTTAATTGCCATCTAGCCCTTCTTACCCAACTTCTTACGTATCGAGTGAATGACTTCTTGGGATATCACAATATTATCAGAAATCGCTCTGTCCAACACAAAAGGAGTTTGGTGCTCTGAGACCCAACGCGACAAAAACTGTTTCAGACAGTTAACAATAAGCTTCGTTATCACCTTATATAATATAGAGCATAGGCTAATGGGCCTAAATTGGCTAATATATTTAGGCGCAGTGACCTTCAGAATAAGAACAAGGATAGTTCTATTAAGAGAATCATCAAAGGCTTTCTATGCAAAAATTCCACGAACAAAATGGCATACACTCGGACCAAAAACAACCCAATCACGTTGATAAAACAACGCATGAAACCCATCAACCCATGGGGCTTTCAGGGGCTCTATAGAGAAAACAACATCTCGAACTCATCATTTGTGACCGGTATAACTAAGGATCACAACTCTTGTTTTGAAAGATCACTAAACTGTCCTCAAACCTAAAGATTATTAGGCACCGCCCCACTACTCTCAAACAATAACTTGTATAACTCCACTGTCATATTACGTAATTGGAGTGTGTCCGTACACCACAAGCTGTCAGGATAACGAAGAGCCGCAACCATGTTCAAGCGATGAAGATAGAAGCGTAACCATGATAAAACTTAGTATTCTTATCACCATAAAGCGTCTAGTTACACTGAGCTTTTTGGACCCATAAGCTCTCCTCTTGCATCACGATGGTTTCAAGTTCCAATTGTAATTTCTGCTCCAAATCAACAAGAAACTCCAAATGACCCCGACACAAGGCTTTCTCAATACCCAAGACTCGCCACAACAATTCTCTTTTTTATGACAAATGTGCCCGAAAACTTGAGAATTCCACGAAGAAACATACGATTTAAAGGTTTTAAGATTTTTTTGGGACCGTAGCCGACGAGACCCATTTATCTCATATGAAGCTCTCAAAGTGAGGATGATCCTTCCAGGCGACAATAAATTGAAATGGTTTATTACCATCCACAATAGGCATCTCACGTACAGACACCAAAAATGGGCAGTGGTCCGACCCAAGCTTTTCGTGGTGGTGAACATTGGTTCACGAGAAACAAGCACCCCAATCCTTGTTGAAAAAACACCGGCCATGCAGTTAATAAAGGTCTCCCCTAATCCACATGAACTATGGTTCTCTAAAAGAAGCCTCTAACAACCAAGTTTCGAAGACAAACTCATTGAACAATTTACTATACCCTAAAGTTGACAAGGAGCACCCTTTCCTTTCGTCAACCCAAAGGAAAGTTGAAGTCACCACCCAAAATCCACGGATTACTAGACCTCAAATCAAGATTCACAAGCGGGCCCCAAAGATGTTTTCTCTTAGTTGTCGGGGGATAGCATAAACCGCTATAAGGAAAACCCATCTAGAGGAAGTAACCAACTTCATACGATAATGGAAAAATTGGTTACACAATTTAAGGATCTCCACTGTGATAGAATCCTCCCACAGAAGCCAAATTCCTCCACTAAAACCATGAGCTTTAAGCAAGAAAGAATTAGGGAAACCCAACCGCTGAATAATCTTATCCGCAACCACACCACCCACCCGCGATTCCATTAAAACCACAATTTTTGGATGAGGAGTCCTCATGAAATCCTTAAAATAACGACGAAAAATAGGGCTCGCCGCTCCCTGACAGTTCCAAAAGAAATCATCATTAAAAAATAAACAAGAAATGGTTGGTTCACCTAGAGCCAACGACCTTTGATTCTCCTTATCTTGAGTTGGGTCCTCATTCATGGCATCCGCTACCTCATTGCTAGAAACCATGCATCGAAGAGATGTCTCTACCCCAAGCGGTAAAACAACCTTATCCTATGGGTCCAATGATTCAGCGTCACCCCTTGAGGTACTTTGCTTTGCAACCACATTACTCGTAACAAATCGAACCCAGTCGGCAAGCACCAAGAGAGGGGGAACAATAAGTAGAATGCTTTTTCACCTTTAGACCTTTCTTCGAAGATTCTCCAATAGCTTTCGTATGAGGGGCAATCGACCCTTACAAGGGGTCTTCCTCACACTATTCACATCCTCACCACCATCAACCACCGTGACTGCCATATGATTTCCATTCGTAGCTTTCGGGACATGTGCGATAGCTGTAGAGACTTTCCCTTTCCTTCAAAGAAATAACCTTTCCCCACTATAACATTGGGGGTCGTGTCTGTCCTGATGAAAACACCCTTTTGCACTTTGCTCACAAAAGGAACCACTTCTCTCCTAACCCTAGCATTCCGTGGAACGTTCACTACCCCAGGTGTCACAGGTTCCTCACCACATCACCAGAACCAGCTTCTTCCTCTTGCAAAACCTAAAAATGAGACCCCAAATTCTTTTGATTACCCTTTTCAACATTAGTACCAGAAATAGAAGCTTTTCGCGGTCTTCTTCTCTTAGTCTCGGCCAACATCCAGGGCCCAAACATAGCTTCCGCGACAATCACATTCTCTTTTAGAACTTCAGTCGCTTATTTATCGCCCTTCATCCCTTCTATCCTACAAAGATTTTCCTTATGCCTATAGATTCCACATTTAAAGCAGACATTTTATAGGCCCTCATACTCAATATGCTGCACAAAATCATCAATTCCTGTACATAGAAGGATGGGTTTGTTAAGATTAATCACTATGGCTAACCGAGCAAAATGACCCCTTTCGCTAGCCTCTGTATTATAGTCCACCCGGACCATTTTCCCAATTGTTGCAGTGATGTGTTAGAAAAAAGCTTTAGTATAATACCGGAACGCCATGCCTAGCAACATCACCCAAACAACAACATGCGATGGGTGTAATTCCTAAGTAGAAAAGTTGCACCGCCAAGGCTAAACGGTTAAGTAGCTCCCGTATATAGTCCAAGGACCATACGTGAAGACATGAACATAATCCGCTTCCAGAGCATATTTCATTAAGAAATAGTCATTCTCTAAATCAATGACTCGAAAATCCCCTCGTGGTTTCCAAAAGGCCTTGATCAAGCTATGATCAAGCAACTCCTACGCCCGGTCAGAGGATTGGATGACAAGAAACAACCCCTCTATGTTAACATGAACATCCTCATCTGTTATCGTTATCTTCTCATCACATGCGACATCAACATGCCCCTTTTCCAGCTCGAGATAAAGATATAACTGCATTCGTGTAGGACTTGCCCGTAGACACATTAAGGATAAATTCAAAAGCACCATTCAACATAATCGGCTTCGTAGCCTCTCCCCTAAAAAGGTCATTCTCGCTCAATGACATCTCATCATCCTCCGTAATACCCTCGGGCCTTTTCTAATTCTTATTCAAAGCACCATTCTCCAATACGTCCCCCTATCCACGTTCTTCACACATTTTAGATCACGCAAGTCCCCATACCTTAAGGAAGAACATGGCCTCTCCAACACTGGAGGAAAACAGAATTTAACAGTCGCCCCTGCGTGAAGAACGACGAGACCTTCTCCATGCAGATTTGGGAGGCCATCTAATGGAATATTATTAGGGTCTCTATTAGGGTTTTCTGCTATTGTTTCCATCTAATATTTTATTTTTTAATATTATTGTTGTATTTTTATTGCTCATTTTTGCACTAAATCTAAGCATGTAAATAGAGAGTCCTTTGTTCATTTGTTTATGCAACAAAAATACATATTCTACTCTTTTGAGTATTTCCCCTCCACTTTTCATATTATTCCAAGAAGAGCAGTATTTGGTTGTACAATTTCTAAAGGAACGTGTTAATATTAGGAAGCGGCTTCCAACTCAACAATTACACTAATCAGTACGATTTTTCTTCTAAGACAATAATTTTATCATTACACAATTAATTTTTGATTTAATTTTTTTGTTATTTTATACAGTAAGTGCTAACTATCTATTTTGCAACAATACCATTATTTCTAACAATAACCAATATATCCTAATATTAGGGATTTTATCAGTTTTCTCTAAAAAAAATCTAGTTTTCTCTCCATAACCGATGCAAGCTTTTCTTATTTCTTTTTTGCTTAATTGGTGGAGACAACCAATCTTAGTACTGGTTGTTGATCACCGGTGTTCATTATTTTCCTTGCTCTTTCATGTTTTGTTTTCTCAATTCTAATAAAAAATCTCTGCTCTTGTGGCACACGCTTCTTCTGCTTTTGTGGCACGCTTTTTATTGGCTTTTGTGGTTTGTTTGATTTGTTGTTTTGCATGATTTTACCATATCTTAGCAGTCATTTGGTGCTCGTATAGAGATCCTTACGACACTAGCTTTCTGATTTGATTCTGTCGGTGGTCATAGAAAAGATTGATCCCCACTCGTTTGGTGATTTGTTAGTCAATGTAATCAGAACTGTGTAGCGGAGTAATCTGTCTGGTAGTTTGGTTCACTCACCACTCATTTTTTATCTCGTAAAGTGTCTCATTTTGTTAGAGACTAGGAGATTCATGAAGGTTTCTTGGTTTTGATGGTATGTTAATCTTCATGGAAGGGTTTGCTTTTCTTTGCACCTTTGTATGAGATTTTTTCTGGACTAGTCCCTTTTTCTCTCTTTTTGATGTATTCTATTTGTAATATCTATCATGTTGTTTAATAAAATCCAGGTGTCATTTTAAAAAAATAATAATAATCTCCATACACTTGAAAGATCAGCATTCAACTATCTCTTGATTATTGTTTAGCATCAAGTAGGAAATAGTTTAGGAAATTCGACCCAAATACGAAAACAAATCAGGTTTCAATGCAAGTCATTCATGTTAGAGTTTGTTCTATGCCTTTTTTTCAAACTTGTTTGTTCTTTAAATTTCATTGAAAAGATGGAAAATCAAATAATTTTTTTGTCCTCTTGGTTCTTCGGGCTTTACTCTGATTAATCCAGACCGGCTCGCGTTGCACAAGTGGTTTTGGTGGGCGAGTCTTCCAGCTTAAATTTTCTGCATACACAAGGTCTCGAGCTCGAGACTTGCTTAAACGATATCAAATTGCTTACTACTTGGACCAAACAATTTTTGAATGTAACTTTCGAGACTTTTTTTCTGACCTCTAAATCTCGAGACCTGCAGTTTTCTTTCTTTGACATAAAAGAAGATTCATTAAAATTAAAGGGGGGGGGGGTCACGTAGAGCCCAACTACAAAGCCATGCAACTACATGGGAACAACACCCACTAGTGGGAAAGCAAACACATGAAAACAATAGAAAACCTACCACACAAATAAGAGAGAAAACATAACATAAACCGATCATGATTCCCAAGGGAACATCCATATCACCACCCAAGCAAGCGACATCTCTAAGAGAGCTCCTTCTAGAGTCAGACTTCCTTTCCCAAACGAGACCATGATCTTATCATCAAAGATGTTGAATGAGTATGGCTAGTAACAAGGGCCATAACAGGAATTACATTCATAGTAGAAACAAAACCATCGTTCCAGGCAAAAGAAGGACCGAAGAAGTAAACATTACCCTCAGACACCCCAAAACGAAGCCTTAGATCAAATATCAAAGCAAGCAAGCTAGCCTTTGAAGGGTCGATCCATAGGGAATATGGGTGAATAAGTGCCAAAGACAGAGACCTTACACCTAATGATGTTGGTTCAACATAGGTAACTCATGAGAAACATCCTCATGAGAAACCCAATTTATATCCATCTCTGCCACATTATCATCAATGTTCTCGAAAAATGGCACATTTGCCAATTTATATCCGAAGGGATCGATTCCGAGTTCGATAAAACTTGTATCCTCATGAGAAACCCAAGATATCTCAGAATGATGTTTCTTGCGGGCTTCTTTCTTAAACCAACTTAGCCTTCTACTACCATATGAAACACCTCGTTTGGATCGATCAATTTTGTTGAGAATAGGAGAAGTTTCTGTAACTGACTCTAAGAAGAAAGCCAGTTCGAGGGCAGCCTTGTTCGTGATTGCTCCAAAGCCACAATCACCCTAGTTACCAGGAGCCAGTTGAAAAACTCCTTCAAAAATTTGTTCCAAGAGTTCTTTTTTAAGGCTATAAAACGTCTCATCACTTTCAAAGCTTCGTTTCCTTTTCGTGTTGACAGTGATATCCATAGCCAAAAGGGAATCAGAGATATTATTGCTAAGACAAATAGACAGCTCAAGGCTACTAACCTGCAAGAGAGTGCTAGGAGGAGAGATTATGCTTGATATTTTGGTTGCACTCGTATTAAGTGGTGACAGGATAGGGGAACATTGCTGACTTGTAAGACTCATCCTAGGATACCTGCTAATAGGCAAACGATTGGTGTTAAAGTTCTCGATTTTGTCAAAAGAGGATACCTCAAAACATGCTTGAAACTGGTCAGAGATAATCCCCATAAAACTAGGATTGATATTTCCTACAATGCTTTTGTTGTCTTTGATTGTTTCCTTATTAGGAAAGGGAACGATATCAAGGTTTGCAGCCCTAGATATCTTGGGATTCCTTGAGCCAAGAGCTTGGCAGGCCTCGACCTTTGAAACTGGATCATCATCCCCAGTCTTGTAAGATGCACCAGAGACTTTTACAGGACCGAAAGACTGGATTGATTGCTAGCCAACTTTTTCGGTGGCCTGAGACTTTCGCCATGTTGAAGACGCTCGGAGCCAGGGATCATAACTTGCAACCCATTTTTAGATTTTGTAGTCAAACCAACATAATTTTTCAGCGTGACCAAGGTGACCACGCGAATAGCAAAAACCAAGGATCATTTCGTAGTTGAAGGAAACATCGATTTGTTCAAAAGATTTCCTTTTGAGATTGAACCCCGTCTTGAGTGGATCTTCCACTCTCATAGCAACGCGAATATGAAGCTGACCACCCCACTTAACTTGATGATCTTCCTTGATATTAGATTGGAAATATTTTGGAAAGATGGTGTTGATCTTCTCCGTGTTTCTTTTAGTAATAAATGTTGAGTTGCCGTTCATCACCGGCGAAGTAGCAACAGTGATGGTGGTGATTTAGGTAGAACGAGTAATTGAAGAAGATGACTAAAGAAAGGTTTTTATTTCACTCAAAGATAATGTAAAATAAAGGAAAGTTTCCTTATTTATAACCTAAACTAACTGGTTAACCTAACTAATATAATAAAGACCTAACTACCCTTATATATTTCAAAACTCCCCCTCAAGTTAGAGGGTGAAAAACGTCTTTCACACCCAACTTGGACACAAGATACTCATGCTGATTTGCTGCAAGACCCTTGGTTAATATATCTTCTTGCTAATCCTTAGTTGATATATGCTGAGTCTTAATCACTTCTTTTTGAATCTTCTCACGGATGAAGTGGCAGTCAATTTCTATATGTTTTGTTCGTTCATGGAAAACTGGATTGGCTGCAATCTGTAGCGCTGCTTGACTATCACTGTGTAGGGTCGTTGGCCCTTGTTGCTCAACTTTTAGCTCCTTCAACAAGCCTCTTAACCAGACTATCTCAGCTGTAACTGACGCCATTTCTCTATACTCTGCTTCTGCTGAGGATCTAGAGATTGTGTTTTGTTTTTTCGACTTCCAACAAATCAATGAATTCCCTAACTTAACACAAGAACCCGTGACAGACCTCCTTGTCATGGGGCATGCTGCCCAATCAACATCACAGTATGCTGTTAATTGAGGAATCCCATTTGCTGAAAGAAAAATCCCTAAGCTTAGATTTTTCTTGACATACCTCACAACACGCAATGCTGCTTCATAGTGTGTCTTTTTATGGACTATGCATGAACTGGCTTAAGTGCTGGATTGCAAACGCTATGTCTGGTCTTGTATTTGTCAAATAAAGCAGCCTTTCAATTATCCGTTGATAAGATCCCACATCTTCCAGAAGCTCTTCTTCTCCTGTTGAATTTTGACATGTTAACTCGACTGAGGTAAGCTTTGTATTTTGTTCTAAAGGAGCTGAGACTATTCTTACATTTCCAAGACCTGAATCTGCTATTAACTCAAGTGCATATTTCCTTTGGCTAAGAACAATTCCCTCTTTTGATCTAAGTACCTCAATCCCCAAGAAGTACCTCAACTGCCCCAAGTCCTTCATCTTAAAGCTTTGGTTTAAGGTCTTTTTTAACTCATCCATCATTTCTTTGCTATTCCCAGTAATCAAAAGATTGTCAACATAAACTAACAATATAACCAGCTTCTCCCCTTCTTTCTTTGTAAACGTAGAGTAATCATGCAAGCTTTGAATGTAACCATTCATCACTAGAGCCTCAGTGAGTTTTAAATTCCACTGTCGTGATGCTTGTTTCAGCCCATACAATGACTTTCACAATCTACATACACGAGTCTCCCCCTGATTGCGAAATCCCTCTAGAACTGTCATATACACCTATTCATAAAGATCACCTTGTAGAAAGGCGTTAAAAAATCCATTTGAAACAATGGCCAATTGTTCAAAGCTACTAAGGAAATAACGGTTCGAACTGTGACTTTCTTGGTAACAGGTGAGAAAGTGTCATGGTAGTCAATTCCTTCTTGTTGGTTATATCCTTTTGCGGCCAATCGTGCTTTGTAACGCTCAATGGAGCCATCAACATTATACTTGATCTTGTATACCCACTTGCACCCAATAGGTTTGTGTCCAGGTGGTAAATCAACTAGTTCCCATGTGCCATTGGATTCCAAGGCTTCTATTTCTTGCTTCATCTCTTGTACCCAATTGTCATTATGCATGGCCTCTTTGTAAGTTTGTGGCTCACAGGTAGAAGAAACAGAAACAACAAAGGCATGAGTTCGTGAGGGAAGATGAGAATAAGAAACAAAATTTGCCACAGAGTGTTTACTATGTGAAACAGGCTTAGTGCAAATGAAATCATTCAGCCAAGTAGGTTGTCGTTGTATACGAGAAGATTTTCTAGGGATATTCTCAGCCTGAGAAGTCTGAACATTGTTGTCAATAGATTGATCAAGTATTTGAGGTCCAACTTGATCACGCGTCATGCTAACACTATTAAGATCATTGGTAGGAAGAAATGGAATAGCATTTGTATGAGGAACTTCACCTTCTGATACATGTAAAGGTATGTCACCAATATTGTCAGGCTGATCAATGTTAGGAGACAAAGGTGACACATATTCAATGTCTAAGAAATTAAGATTAGTGTAAGATGAAGGAGGAAATAAACAAGAATGTTTAACAAGAAAAGCAAAAGGAAATATGCTTTCATGGAACACAACATCCCTGCTGACAAAGAACACCTTGCTTTCAAGATTAAACAATATATATCCTTTATGAACAAGAGAATAGCCCATAAGACTGAAGTAATGGCTTTAGGAGTGAACTTATCAGAATAATTTGTAACCGTGGCATACGCTAAGCATCCAAACACACGCAAATTAGAGAGATCTGGTGGCTTCCCATACAAAATTTCAAAAGAGGACTTCCATTTTAAAATGGCACTAAGTAAGTCATTTATTATATAACATGTTGTATTAACACAATAACCCCAAAATTTAGTAGGCATGTTAGATTGAAACTTAAGAACCCTAGCTATTTCAAGAAGGTGACAGTGTTTGCGCTCAGCAACACCATTCTGTTGTGGTGTGTAAACACAAGAACTTTGATGTTCAATGCCATTATCTTGAAAGAAGGAACTACTCTCAGTTGTGAAAAATTCATGACCATTATCACTATGCACCTTCTTAATAGTAACTAAGAACTGTGTTTTAACATAAGTAATGAAATGTTTCAAGGCAACAAAGGTATCACTCTTTAGTTTTAACAATCGAATCCAGGTCATACGTGAGAAATTGTCAACAATAGTAAGGAAATAGCGTTGTCCATGCACAATATTGATGCGATATGGCCCCCATAAATCAATGTGTCTTAAAGCAAAAGGAGAATTAGAATAAGAACTACTTGAAGGAAAGTGTAAGCGCGTATGTTTCGCAAGAGGACATACACCACAATTTCTAATTTCAGTTTCAATATTGTCATTACATTGCATGCCTGGAATATGAGACAAAGTTTTAACAGAACTATGGCCTAACCTAGCATGCCATATAGAGTTTATACAAACTTTATTACTAGCATGTAAACATTAATCATTAGGTATACAAACATTAAAGCATAAATGCTTATCTAAAGAAGCATGAAGAACATAAAGACCATCTCGAACACTACCAATCTTCTTCATCTCTGCACTGCAAAAATCCTGAGATACACATATATCAGGAAGAAAAATAATAGTACAATTCCAATCTTTTGTAAGTTGAGACACATATATAAGATTGAATTGAAAACTTGGCACACAAAGAACATTTCTTAAGACCTTTGTAGAAGACAACCTATAGGAACCTATATGTGTTACACTTGTTGAGTTACCATTTGGTAATTGAACAACAGAATAAGGGTCACAAACAATAGGTGAAACTAAACATCCTAAATTATGAGTCATATGATTTGTTGCCCCTGTATCTAAAATCCATTCTTGAGTTAAAGAATCAGATATCATACCTGCCATGTGAGCTGTTCCCTTGACTATTGGATCTTTTTCTAGAAGACTCAAAATCTGTTGATATTGTTCCACTGTGAAGGATGGAACCTGTGTTGACACAAGTTGACCCGAACCATCTGAAGTAGTTTCAACAGTAGCTGAATTCGCAGCTTGCTTGGTTCCCATCCCAGACCTTTTAGTAAACTAATTAATCTATAACAGTTGTCTCTCTTATGACCTTTAACACGACAATAGTCACATATTCCATTGAATTTATTTTTGACCTGATTGTAACCTTGTGTATAAGAAGAAGTATACAAAGCAGTTGGCTCAGCAAGAACTTGTGTAGACCCTGTAGAATGCTGACGTTGACCTTCTTCTTGTACCAGCATATTGTATGCTTGGTTAATTGTGGGCAACGACTTCATCAACAAGATCTGACTTCTAACCATAGAATACGAATCATTCAGTCGCATAAGCATTTGAAACAATCTTTGCTGATTGAGAAGACTGCTATTTTCATGCGATATTTCACATTCACAAGAAGCAAAAGGCGAGAAAAATAGACTGAAATCGAAGCAAGATTTTGCACATGAGTCATAATTTCACGGTGCAAAAAATAAATTCTTGAGCCTTCAACCTTGTTGAACCGTTCTTTGAGATCTTCCCAAACAACATAAGCATTAGAACCAAAAACTATCCATGTGGAAAGATCTTGACTCACGGTATTAAGAATCCAAGACAACACTAGCATTGCATCTATCCCATTGAGATCATAAGTTTCCTGCCACAGACTCTCTTTTGCAGGTTCCATCAACTAGACCAACTTTGTTCTTTGCTAATAGAGCGATCTTCATTGACCTGCTCCACAAGTTATAGTTCTCGATCCCTGTTAGTTGGTGCGAAACAATGAGAGTTCCTGGCGTGTCTGAAGTATGTAGGTAAAGAGGATGATTCGAATCTGTGACTGTTTCCATTAAAAACAACGTTCAAGAAACACTGAAAAAAGATGCAAAGGCGACAAGAAGCAAGAAGATATCGAAAAGATATCAAAGAAAAGATTTACAAAACCCTTATTAATCTGCCAATTGAACTCGTTGGCAATGACTTCCAACAACTAAGGAAGGTTTCTAAAATCAAGCATTGGACGCCGGAAAAGCCTCCGCCGGTGGCTCTGATACCATGTTGAGTTGCCGTTAATCGCCGACGAAGTAGCAACCGTGATAGTGGTGATTTAGGCAAAACAAGTAATTGAAGAAGATGACTAAAGAAAGGTTTTTATTTCACTCAAAGATAATGTACAATAAAGGAAAGTTTCCTTATTTATAACCTAAACTAACTAACCGGTTAACCTAACTAATATAATAAAGACCTAACTACCCTTATATATTTCAAAAATAAAGGACAACAGGAGATTGTGAACTTGGATCCATAACTCATCCAAGGAAAAGTCAATTTCTTCCAAAGTCGCTTCAGCAGGCCATTCTTTGAGGATTAGAAGCTTGTCCTGGACTGACCAACGACGTTGACACCAAAATTTCTTCATAGTCTCGATAGAAAGGAACACTAAAAGCATCATGTTTTTGCCAAGATCATGACATTCAAGCTCTTCTTCCTTACAGTTCCACATTTTTTTCAAAATGGCGAGACTGCTTAGGCCTATAAACGAATCGAACGAACACGAACGAGGGTGTGTTCATGTTCGTTTGTTTAACTTTAACCGAACAAATGAACGAACACGAACATAAATGAACACAAAATTTCTTGTTCGTGTTCGTTCATTAAGGAATGTAGCTTGTTCGTGTTCGTTTAAATGGTAAACGAACACAAATGAACATAAACGAACACATATAATGTGTTAAATATTTAATATTTTAAATTAGTTAGATTAATTCAGTTAGTTAACCAATTTTAAACTAAATTAATCGATAATTGAAATTTGAAAAAACTCTTAATCATTAACCGAAACCTAAAATTATCTAATAGATTAACCAATTTTGTTTTGGTTCGGTCCGTTAGTTCGGTTTAACTGAACAATGAACACCCCTAGACACATGTGAATAAACTTAAATGAACATAAACGAACAGATTACCATACGTTCACGAACATAATTGAACGAACAAGCCCTTTCTTCGTGTTCGTTCATTTAATTAAACGAACAAAAAACTTTTCATGTTCGTTCGTTTAATAAATAAACGAACATAAACGAACTTTCCGCCAAACGGTTCACGAACCGTTCGCTGAACGTTCAGTTCATTTACATCCCTAGTAATCTAGAGGCATGGTTGGAGAGAATCTTACCAACTAAGGAGTGCTTTTTTATGGCAGCATTAACTTCATGGTCTTCCTCCAACTCTAACGAAACCTGCTGATCATTCTTAAGCGATTTATTCAGTTGACTAACTGAGTCAGACCCCACTGAGATATTCGAATGTGTCTTCATAAAGGGGACAACGAGGAGAGAGCAGTAAATAAGGTAGATGGGAAAGAGACAAATGGGAGTGGAGGGGGAAGGAAACCAGCGAGAAGAGGAAGAAAACCAAGTCAGTGGACTCACAACTAAACCTAGGAAGAACGCACTCCTAACAAATGCAAGTCGCCTAGCTAAGAAACCAGGCCAACATTTACAGAGAAGGCGAAACCACATAGAGAAGAAGGAGAGCACTCAGACAAGGGTGAAAAAACACCCCAACTTTTGAGCCCTCGTTAAGCAGTTTTCTTTAATTTAAGCATTCGGTTAACTCCCATCAACTTGGATCAACTTTAGGCTTACTTACATTTATTTCATGAGTCCAAAGATTCAAATCTTCACACTCAGACATGCAATAAACACTTGGATTAAAGTATTGAAAAATAATTGAAAAACACAAGAAATATACTAAAGATGTCAAACACAAAATACAAACCATAAAATGAAAAATATCTAAAACCTAATAAAATATTGATGAAACACTTGAGAAACAATGCAAATGTAAATAAAATGAAGAGTACAATGAGACTATATTAAGGACTCATATTGCTGACGTTAGACAGTATCATTAACAAATGTACATATTGCTTTGTATTTTCATTTCATAATAAAAGTAAGTGTTGGTATGAATATATTTAATGTTTTCAATATCGGTTTATATCTAATATGAATATATTCATTTTATGTCATATATGCCGCATATATGTTTAAGAAAAATAGAAAGCCTAGTATAATATTTAGTTGTTTTGGGTTAAATTGCTAGGTAGGACCTCAAATTATAGGCTAAAAACAAGTTAGTCCTTGTATTATAAATATGAGCAACTTAATTTATATACATTTAATTTTGAAGTAAAGAGAAAAAATTTAACAATAATAAACGTAAATGTCAAAAAATGTTAGCTTATTATGTTTTAAAGCTACGTGAAAACATGACAATGACTAAATTGTTTGTTTTACACACCATTTTAAAATAGGATACCTTAACATTTGTGCTATCTCTGTTTAAAAGTTGCGGCCTAATAATGTTTTTAGCTCTTAAACCCTTTTAGAAGAAGAAAAAAGTCATTTGAGCTCTTACTTTTTTTTCTTCTTCTTTTTTTTCTCGGTAAAAGTATAATTTTATTTAAATAAACCTACAAAGTGTGCCTCGTTAAAAACCTCCCTAAGCTTAAGTGGAGGAAAAGAGTACACACTTTGAGGGGAAAAACAAAACACACAAGCAGATATCTCCTTACAACGATTACACCCATCAAATAAAGGACCACAAAATGAAATTACAGCTTGATCTTTACTGTCGACTACCACCAAGCTTTTACACGTTGACAATCTTTGCATTCTACTTTTAACAAGACAATCAACAAAAAAAATATGCATCTCTGGGCACGAAATCAAAGTACACTTTCTCAAATTCTTTGCCGATTATCAATCTCCAACAAGGATAACCACCACGTCCGATGTCGTTGGAATTAAATGTTGATCCAAAAAAAACCACACTAGCAACAGACTCTATAATCAAGGGTGCTTACCCAAGCCACCAGCTTCATTAAAACAGATCAAGAACCGATTTAAATGCAATCAACTCAGTATACTCAGCTCCAAGTCTTTCAACTGAACCCGAAAAGATTACTCACATTATACCTACCTCAGTACGTAGGACTCCACCACCGCCTACCTCTTTGTCTTTTGCGCCACCAGCGCCAAAGAGCTTAACCAAACCTTTCACAGTAGACTTCCATTCTACCAAAATACCCCTAGCTAATAAACTATCAACTGCGCCTTTCATTGGATCCCTCCTCCATACTATAAAATATGGAGACCAAGCTTCTTTATTGGCCGTGATCTAATATAGTGCTCGTACTTTCACAAGAAAGAAATCAAGTCCTTCAAAAAAATATGCTTATCTCTAAACACCTTTTTATTCCTTGTCACCCCAATACTCCAGAAACTGCTCCCACCGACACTAACCATAAGCTTCGAAGATCACCAGAAAAAGAAAATCCAAGACAGAAACTCAAGTAGAGTCTAAATTCTAAATTTTTCCCCGGCATCTCCCACCTTTAACCAAACATGGACCTAAAGGTAGCAAACATATTTGCAATCCACACCAACAACATACACAAAGATTCTCATCTAAAGCTATACCACTAAAACATGGTGCATACACATTAATCATCGTTACAACCATTTCTTTCGCTAACCATCTCCCTTCAAATAAAATGAAATTTAGGATAACTAGAGAACTTACCCGAGAGAATTTGGATTTGTTCCAAATTGTTACCAATCTGTCCGACTCTACCACTCTGCAGTCGCTTCGTCACCATACCAACTTCTTAATGTCTTCTTCTAGTAACGCCAATTTTTTAAAATTCTTGTAACAACAACACTTCCCTTTTTTCCCCAAAAACAACCATCTTACCGAACTGGATTAAAAAAGAGAGCCTAATTTTAGGAAATCCCATATAACCAGCTTCATCCCAACTTTACCCTCTTAACACGAAAATTCACTTAAAATAAGCGCGCGATATCCCTCACTGCTTGATTCTCGTCCCCAATTATCTCAATTCCCAGCCTCTTCCCCAATTTCAGTGCTTTCCTAGCTTCTCTAGTTTGAAAATCCCATCTCGACACCAAATCCGAGTCTGACAGAGAACGACCCGAAAGTTCAGAGTCTTCCTTAGCATTGCCTTTCTTCTTCTCCTTTCTACCTGCACGATCCTTCTTACTTCTCTCCAGGTCTGTTAGAGCCTTATCCTGAAAATCACTCAAAGAGCTGTATCTTTTTTCTTTATATTTCTTTTTCCCCAATTTCGGAAAGAAGGCCCTAGGTTCCTCTCCCTCTTCTAAAGGTACAAAAATCACAGGTTTCTTAGCCTTATTTGAACCGTCAGTGCCCGCTTGCAAATTCTGATTATCCACCATAGCTTCCCAAGCAGATTTTTTTAGAATGGGTTCATAAGACATTGGAATATCATTCTCATTTGGGCCTAGACCCATACCGCAAATATCATCCAGGGCCCGACATGTCAACTTATCGTCCGATAGGGATCCATCCTCCACCAATTGGCCATTATTTTCTTTTTGTTGCTCTTCTAGAATTTCTTCATGGAAGCTGTCGGCCGCTCCAACCATATATGGCCTAGTTTCATCATCATCACCTCTCCGGTTTCTAAGAATTTTGTCATTCCCCATATGAATAGCTGTACAAAACCGCTCACCATCTTTAAGAGTTACCCCCTTCATTTCACTCTCCCCCAAATGCCTGTTGGGTATTGAGTTACCCAAACAGTTATCATAGAATTCTTTTCCCAAAAAAGCATCATTAAATGCTTCTTCTTCCACCTCACGACTGTGCTTAGGATCCAACTTCGGTGACTTATTCTGATTGGATTCTGATGAAGACTCAGCACTAGTCTCACTACAATTTACTTCTGCATTCATCACTTTCTTCGGACCAAGCTCCAGGACAACTGAATCATCTTTAAAACCAACTTCCAAAACTCTAACATTGTGAATTACATTACCCACTTCAATTTCCACTGTCTCTTCAATTTTTCTTTCGTGGGTAGTTGTAATCAACACTGAGACCATTTCATAATCTTTTACATGATTCGCGTTTTCACCTAGAGCTTCAAAAGAGCCCCATAATTCAGCCACTTTTTTTTATGGTACCATGATTCCAACAATGCAAAGGCAATCCATACAACTCTATCCATGTAGATCTTTCTTCATAACTGACACTCTCTGACCAAGGTTGGACCTCTGAAAAAATCTCCTTTAGATAGGACCAGTTAACATCCTCAAGCATCATAAACAGTTCATCACTATCGAAAGATAAAAGATATGTTTTTCCTCCCATTCTCTGGACTTTTATTTCATATAATCCCCATTTATGCAGCCTCTGCGTAATACTTTTTACACTACAAATCGTCGCCATCGTTCCAACCATGCACCTTTTAAACTTCCACAATTCTTCTGTTTCCACTACACCAGCTATTCTTTTGCATTTTTTTGAGTTTTTTGAACTACACTCCCCTTTCTCTTTACCACCTGCTTCCAGAGTTATATTACTATTTGCTTTTGGTTTGGCCTGCTCACCAGATCCTCCCAACCCCCCATTTGCACCTTGAAAACCTCCTCCTTCTCTATTATCAATGCTCGACGAACGAACTCTCCTCCAATAAGACTGTCTTGGTTTGAATCTCGCCATAGAAACTCTAATCCTGCTTCCAAAAAGAACAAAACCATTTAACCTTTCTATTGCTCTCACAGCTTCAAACTTATTCCCAAATCTCACAAAGCCAAACCTTCTTCCCCTACCATTCCTCTTCCTTGCTATAAAAGCATCTACCACGTCACCATACCTCCCAAAAGCAAACCATAGTCCTTGCCAGTGAAGCTTCTTTGACAAATTCTCTATGAACAGGGTGAAGGTTTGCTGTTGTCGTCCTCTCCCAGTCATTGGCTTGTCGGCTTCTTAAACCATTTTTACTTTTTTTTTCTTCTGAAATTGAACTATAGTTATGAAACCATTAAGTTGGCGTGAAGTTTTTTTTTTGCAATGCTAACATTGACTATTTTTGTACTTTTGCACCAAAAATAAAATTATTTAAATTGTAAAAATGCATGAATTTTATATGAAAATTATAAAAACTATTAAATTTTTATAAAAGACGGAAATTGGAAAAATAAAAAGATATTATTAAAATTAAAAAACAATGAAAATTTATATAAAAAAACAAATGTGTATTTTTCCCTAGAATTTTTGGTATTAGTTAAATAGGTCTTAATTATATCGAAGTGGAGTAAGGTTGAGTTCAAATTCAAAATTTTATTCAAGGATATTGAGCTCCTTATCGTTCAATCTTCTTTATCTTTTGATGATGTATAGAGGTGAAATTAAAAAAAAACTAAAACCTAAAATGTTAGCTTATTGTGTTTTAAGCAACGCAAAATAAAAACATAACCATAATTTTTTTATTGGCAAAACTACGTCCAAGATATCTTAACTATGAGTTTAGTAACAAATGTGTTACTTTTTTTTTAAGTTACGCACAAGTCACTCAATTGAAAAATTATTACAAACATATTATTCCGCTTATAAACATGTTATTTAATTAAAAAACTTGTTACAAACATGTCACTCAATTAATATATTGTTGTAAACAAGTCACTTCGCTGCTAATGAGATATGGTATAATAGCATTTTTAGCCAAAAACTTATATAGTCTATCAATTTGATCTTAATTCGAAACAATTCAATAAATTTAACTCTTAATATTAAAAAAATTCATCATTTTAATCTTTATTCTCCTCCTAAATTGTTTGTTCTTATCACATTAATGTTATATTACTTTCATGGTATAATGACAGTTTAACAGTAGATTATTACTGCTTTATGGCATAATGCAATTATCGAACTATTGATTTAATCTGATAAGCTCGCTTGCTTTAAAAAGCGTCACAAAAATACTAAATTATGGAATTTGAAAATATAAATGATTAAATTTATTCATTGGTTTCGAATTATGACAAAATTAATATAATGTATAACTTTTGAGAGTAAAATATTATTATACCAACAAAAGTGACTTGTAACAATATGTTAATTGAGTAATTTGTTCGTAACTTTTAGAATAAAAATGATATGATTGTTGTAAAACTTATAATTAAGTGACTAGTTTACACCTAATTATTTTTAGCATAAAACATGACAATAATTAAAACATGGCGATGTGTGGTACGACGAGATCGATGAGAGGATTTTTATGCCATGCCTTTCAAAGATTGGATTGGTTTTAACTTGCTTCTTTCTGATTTTGTTGTAACTAACCGGGAGGAGTGGAACTAGTTGTTTGGATCTTTGCTTTGGTCTATTTGGAAGCACCGTAACTTTCTGGTTTTTGATCCAAAGTCGGCTAGCAAGGAAGGAGTGTTGGCTTGCTTCAGGTCCCGCGATGCGGGCTGTTCGCGCGCTGAGGTGAGGTGGAGGTGCCCGGATGAGGGTTGGTTTAAAGTGAACTGATGCGGGCTGTTCGCGCGCTGAGGTGAGGTGGAGGTGCCCGGATGAGGGTTGGTTTAAAGTGAACTCAGTTGGTGCTCGTTGTCAAGGTGATGATAGGGGCGCGTGTGGGGGAGTGATTCATACGTCCGAAGGGGTATGGGTGTTGGGTTTCTCTAAGTTTATCAGGATTTGTTCGATCGTGGAGGCTAAAATTTGGGGTGTAATTGAAGGTCTTCAACATGCTTGGAAGATGAGTTTTCGTCGTATGTGGGTTGAGTTGGATAATGTTGATGTGATGCGGCTTTTGGATCAACACTCAGTACGGGGAAGGCATTTGTATTTGATTCACCACATTGATCATATGGTTGATAGGGATTGGTTCTAGCACGTGCTTCGTGAAGCTAATTCTGTGGCGGATTGTTTGGCGAAACATGGTTTTGATGTTGCTTGTGGTGCTCAGGTATTTCATCAACCACCAGATTTTGCGCTCGTAGCCTATCATGAGGATTGTTGGTTGTTGTCGCTTTGATTTTTTTGTTTGTTTGATATTGTTTCAAGAGCTTTTATGAGTTATGTAAGTTGCTAGGTGTACTCTTTTCCTTCACTTAGGATTAGGGAGGTTTTTAATGAGGCACCTAGTCAACTCTTTCTTTCATAAAAAAATTACTTGTTTCCGTATCACTTTAAAATATGATACCTCAAAAAAAATTTTATCATCCAACGTTACTGTTTAAAATTTACCTACGTTTGTTCAAAAAACAATATTTACCTATGAAGTCGGGGTAACATTCAAACAAAAAATTACCTATGAAGTCGGGGTAATATTTTTTTTTTGTCAAATTTTATAAAAGCTCCATGTACCGTGCGTTTACAACAGATTTAGTTCATCTTTCATACGGTATTATGGGTAATTATTCTATACACAAGCGTCTTAGTTTTAGGGGTTAAGAACTCTGTTTAGGGTTTAAAGTTTAGGGTTTAAGTATAGTAGTTTTGAATTTAGGGCATGTTGATAGAATTTTGGGTTTAGAGTTAAAATTTAGGGTTTATATGTTAAAATCTAATCCCTACCCATATTATCCTAAAGCTTAAACCCTAAATTCTAAACTTATACACTAAAACCCCTAAATGTTAAACCTTAAACTAAAAACTTAAACCCTAAAATTGAGGTGTCTGTGGAAGCAAAAAGTTCCCACCGCCTGTGTATAAGATAATAATCCATGTATTATTTGTAATTTCTTTATAATTTTTTTGAAAGGGTAATTATTACATACACAAGTGCTTGTGGAAACTTTGTTTACACAAGTGCCTTAGTTTTAGGGGTTGGATACTCTATTTAGAGTTTAGGGTTTATGGGTTTAAGTGTAGTAGTTTTGAATTTAGAGGATGTTGATATAATTTTGGGTTTATGGTTAAAATTTAAGGTTTATATGTTTAAATCTAAATCCTTAACCATATTACCCTAAAACCTAAATCATAACCCTAAACCCTAAATTATAACCCTAAAGTTTAAATTCTAACCATAAACCTAAATTCTAAACACATAACCTAAAACCCCTAAACTACAAACCATAAATTAGAACTCTAAACCCTAAAATTGAAGCAATTGTGGAAACAAAAAGTTTCCACCGTCTGTGATGGGATAATAATCCTTTTTGAAATGGTAATTATCCCATGCACAAGCGCTTGTGGAAACTTTGTTTACACAATCGCCTTAGTTTTAGGGGTTGAGGACTTTATTTAGAGTTTAGGGTTTATGTGTTTAAGTGTAATAGTTTTGAATTTAGGGGATGTTGATAGAATTTTGGGTTTAGGATAAAATTTTAGAGTTTATAGGTTAAAACCTAAATCCCTAACCATGTTAACCTAAAACCTAAATCATAACCCTAAACCCTAAATTCTAACATTAAACTTTAAATTCTAACCATGAACCATAAATTCTAAACACCTACACTAAAACCCCTAAACACGAAACTAAAACCCTAAACCCTAAAATTAAGGCAATTGTGGAAACAAAAAGTTTCCACCACCTGTGTATGGGATAATAATCATTTTTAAAAGGGTAATTATTCCATGCACAAGCGCTTGTGGAAACAAAGTTTCCACAAGCGCCTTAGTTTTAGGGGTTGTGGACTTTATTTAGAGTTTAGGGTTTATGGAATTAAGTGCGGTAGTTTTGAATTTAGGAGATGTTGATAGAACCTTGGGTTTAGGTTTAAAATTTATGGTTTATAGGTTAAAACCTTAATCCCTAACCATATTTGTAACCCTCTAGACCCGCCTATGCGTTACACCTAATTCTAGGAGGTCACAACCCATACCCGAGATTTCACATGAAAATATTTAAAGATTTAAGGTCCAAATTAGATAAGAATTATAAATCATACATATGTAGTACAAGATAATCAGTTTAAACCATATCAGTATTTCGTTATAAAATAATGCCACATCGAGCAATATAGTAAAGTATACAATATCAAAATATAGCCCCATGTCACCCAAGTAAAGACAATATGACGGATAGAAACATTACAACAAAAGACGAGTACGAAGGTGTCGATCCTGCAAGTGCCAAGTATAGCACCCCCTCCCCGGCCTAGACGAGAGCTAGGTCGGAATGTGCTATCGGTTAACTATACGGTGATCGGTACGATAAATTTCAATCATTGATCGCCATTATGGCAATATTATACTTCTAAACATGACCAAACATAAATATATGTCTAATTTATCCAGCATGAAACAATAATTACTCAATTAGGACCAATTCTAAATTTTTACAAGTTTTAGGGATTAAACGATAAAACCGATAATTTAGGGGGTCCTTCAATGCAATTACTATGCCACAACGAAATTCAACTCAATAACATTACACTCATAAATTTTCATGACATTCTGATAACATCTACCCAATCAATTAGACCATACGATATTTAATGATCATTTTGTAAACTATACAAAACTATTTCATAACTCATTTAACCGAATTAACTAACATTGTACCGATACACTTGTGGACGTATCGGTACACCATGCCTAATTTAAGAATTCTAGATTCAAACATAACAAGCTTGTATCGATACAATTCGGGTTGTATCGATACATGTTGACTATGTTGACTTCGTATCGATACGCCCTGAACCCGTATCGTTACCATTTTTACATCCAAATTCCAGTAGCCATTTTCCATACCGATATGAACCTTCCAGTATCGAAACTCCCTGAACCCGTATTGTTACCATTTTTACATCAAAATTCCAGTAGCCATTTTCCATACCGATATGAACCTTCTAGTATCGATACGCCCCTTTTGACTCACGTTGACCAGACCAAAAATGCAAGATCGTATCGATACACCATCACCTGTATCGATACGCCCTGCACTGTAATGACAGATTTTTACTGGTTTTTGTTCGATTTGAC
Source organism: Hibiscus trionum (assembly GCA_030270665.1). Classification (NCBI taxonomy): domain Eukaryota; kingdom Viridiplantae; phylum Streptophyta; class Magnoliopsida; order Malvales; family Malvaceae; genus Hibiscus; species Hibiscus trionum. Next base: position 290,275 of record BSYR01000018.1, read on the forward strand.
CTACCAAACAATGTTAAAACACAATGAAATTTTACCAACAAGTTTATAACCATTTAATCTACTAGCATGCCAATTTTCATGTCAATATGGATCCATTTACTATGTTTTCACCTATTTAAGCCAATATGCATATTAAGCCATTTTTAAACAAACCAAATATACCATTTAGGGCCTCTAAGGCCTTTACACAACATATGTAACCCCCTCGACCCGTCCTAGATGCGAGACCGAACCGAACTGGTCACACATGGAATATTGAAGTAAATCGGGATGGTTTACCTCAATAAACGACCCTATTTTTTTTCTTTTTTTCTTACCTAGATGCACATTAACATCCTAAGTGATAAAACTCACAGCAGAAGGAACATCAATTCAATCATACATTGATTTGGCATTCAATTGATTTTGAACATGTATTAGGGACCGACTTTTAATTTTAACAAAATGCAAGGACTTCATTCAATTTTAAGTTATTATCCTTTAATTAATCATATTTCATGTCACTATATCAAACCTCTCAATTTGATCACCCAAACTCTTTTAATTGCATCTACAACATATAGGGACTAAAACGTAAGAAATAGAACTTTAATAAGATTCCAAATAACTAAAGTAACTGACAAGTGTATCGATACACTCAACCCTGTATTGATACGCCCCGTACCAAAATAGCTCCAAGTGTTTCGATACACGGACCCGTACCAATACAGTCTATAAGCGTATCGATATGCGGAATTCCAGTAACCAAATAACTCAAACATGTTTCGATACACCTTGAACCGTACCAAAACACCATGCCCATTTCAGCCTCACCGTATCGATACGGTCTTAGGCGTATCGATACACATGGGCATGAATTGTCTTAATTGGCTGGTTTTTCAATCTTTGATGCAACACAAACCTCCCAAGCATGCTTCCAACATATACACAACATATCCAAAGATCAATCCTCAGCCAAACATGGCATATTCAACATCAACTCATGGAAACATGCATCAAATAGAAATCTATAGGCATGCTTCCTAAAACCACTTGAAGCAAGATGCTAAAAAACATATCAAAGCATAAACCAAATACCAAAGGCCATTTACAAGTCCAAAACATCAATATAAACTTACTCAAACAGGGAGTTTACACATATCTTCCAAAAACACAACGGATCCCCCATTGCCCTTATTACTCATAGTCTAAACCAAAAACATACTTTCAAGTAGTGAAGTCTTTCTTGATCTCTTGCTTCTTGCTGCCTTCCAAGCTTTAATTCTCATTGATGGACAAAGAGAGCGTAAGCAGACTAGGCTTAGTCAGGAGTGCTTAAAAACAAAACATCATCAATGCATTTTAAAACCACTTTCCAAACCACATTGAAATCTCATTTCAATTACTTCAAATTATCATTTAAAAACCATCATGCCCTTAAAACCATACACTTTAACCAATCAAAAATCAGCGTATTAAACCATATGCAACATACATCATAACATCACAACAACTCTCATTGCCAACCTCAATTTAAGCCTTCTCGTGCATAACATACCATATGCAAAGCTTTAAGAGAAACTATGTATAAATCACATTATACAAATCATGATACATCAACAATTATATTGGCTTACAAGTGATCATTAACCAAGTTCTATTCTCAAAATATCATATCGGATACAAGGATAACACAAGTGTTCTCATAACACTTCAAGTCATCTTAACCTGAATAATGGTACAATCACAACCAACGGGGACAAAAACCCCAAACATCGGTTAGATGCTTAACCCACTAACGAGAGACGGGGCACCAACCTCCTCGACATCCAAGGCGACTTATTTATAGTGCACTCAATCCTATAGCTGGATAACTATATCCGATAACATTTTCAAAACCATTTACATACCATCACTTGCCAATATACTTCTGTAACACCCCAATTTTGGGTTTGGAAGTTTAGGGTCTGAACCGGGCCGGTCTAATTTTTGGTTCGAATATAAAAGGACGTTTTAGGGAAAGCCTAGTTCGGGATGCTTTAAAAATATGGAACAATATCTAAAAATTCTCTTTTAATATATATAAGAGAGTGGTGAAATCAATTTTACAAAATAAGGTTTGGAAATACTACATTTCGGTGTAGTGACTAAAATGCGGTTTTTGAAAAGTTTAGTGGTGACTGTTTTGTAAGGATTGAAACTTTGAATCTTTAAGGAGCTAATCTACCCAAATATGATTTCTCCAGATTTTTCCTTAATTTAGAAGATTCAATTAATGTTTTAATTAATTAAAAGAAAAAGGGAAACCACTTTTTAGAATTTCATAACTAACTTTTCCTAAAATTTTCTCATTTCTTTTTTCTCTCAAAATTCCATCAACCAAACACTTTTCTCCAGCAGATTTTGCTTTGATTTCCACTTCAATTAATGAGATTTCTATCATCAATAGGTTCCTAATCAATCCTACATCAAATCCTTTTGATTTCCTCATTGAATTTTCAAGGAAATTGGCTCAAATCAAGGAGAAATCACCATTTAGAGGTAAGATTGTTCTTCTCCTCTAAATACTAAGTTCTTTACTGAAATTCTCAAGTTGTCAATCCTTAATTTAAGTTTTATAAATGGTTTTAATGGTAGAAACTTGATTTTGGCTTAAAACTCAATATTTGGAAGAAATCTTGAAGAATTTCGTTGTGATTGTTTGGGCTCTGTTTTAAGATGATTCTTGAATGTATTTTAGATGTCTAATGATGTGTAAATGAGGTTTTATCAATGCAATCCCGAATAGGTTGAATTTCCTAAGTTTTTGCTTATGAAAATGGTGGTTTTTGAGGTGATCTTGGTGTTCTGTTATAGCTGGAGGTATAAGGACGAGTTTAGGTTTATTTTGGATGTTGATTGATGTTTAGAAATGGTTAGAAGTGATGGATCTTGGCTGGGTTAAGTTTTGGAAGAGTTTGGAGGTGATTTCGGTTGTGTTTGGTAGCCGAAATGTTGGCTTTAGATAGAGCAGCGAGTTTAAGTGTGTTGGCTGAAGATTTCAATGCATGATGAAACATTAATCCTCTGCTTTGATGTGTTTAAAACATGGGAGGCATCTTCGGACACCTTTGGAGTTGATCCGGAGACTTGATCGGCGTTTCGGCAAGCTTGCAAAACAGAATTGGTGAGTGGAGTTGGGTTTCCAGCTTTGAAACCATTATTTGAAGGTTTTGGGAGCTTAGCTTAAGTCTAAACAACTTAACTAAGCTCAAGAGTAAGTTTTCGGTAAAACTCTCTTGGATGAGCCATGAAGTGGTTCGACGCATTGGTTATAAATTGCATGTTTAAATTCTGTTTTGAAAGCATGTTTTAGCATGATTAATGCTGGTTTTGTAAGCCATGTGTTGAAGGATGCTCAAGGTAAGAGATCCTTGTTTTGGCATGTTGTTAATGTGGTTTTGATGCATAGTGATGCATGATGTCAAATTGCTTTGATTAATGCTTTAAAACAGTGAATTGTTGATGATAAATGATGTATATTGGCAAGTGATGAATTGGTTTTAAAGTACTTGAATCGGATATAGTTAGCCGGCTATAGGATTGGGTGCACCGTGAATAAAAGTCGCCTTGGATGTTGAGGGGTTGTGATTGTACCGAAAACTCCATCCAAGTATCCTAACGAGAGAGGTAAGATCACAACGGTGGTTAAAAGTCAGTGTGTGGATCTTGTTAAGGTCACAACGGTGGTTAAAAATCCGTATGTGTGGACCTTGTGTTATGTGTCCCGTACTCTCGTTAGGAAGTTATACAACTACCGATGAGTGATGTTGAGGGGTTGTGATTGTACCGTAAACTCCATCACGGGTGTTGAGGGGTTGTGATTGTACCGTAAACTCCACCTTATGTTGTTCGGTAGTGTGTATGAAGCGTATGGGACAACGCTTGTAATCCGCGTATCCGATTGTGTTTTGTGTTGTAAAAGTTTATGAATTATCACTTGAAAGCCAATATGATGAATTGATGTAATGAAGCATGAGATGCTTGTAAAGTATGCAAGGTTGCATGAAAAGAGTTAAGCTTGTTGAAAGTGTTTTCTAAAAAGGCATTATTGTGTTGTTTTCTTTAGAGCATGCCTCACTAAGCTATTGTGCTTACGCTCTCTCTTTTGTACCAATAATGCAGACAATTGAAGTGTTTGAGGGCAGCAAGGAAGCTAAGAGTCCAAGGGAAACTAAGCTCATGTATGGTGATGTTTTCATACACGATTAGTTTTGGTAATTTGGCAATGGGAACCTAAGGTTGTGTTTTTGGGAGATGTTTTGGACTCCCTCGTTTGTGGCATGATGCCTTTGATGTTTTGGATTTGTAATTGGCCTTTTGATGTTGATTTGGAGTTTGGATGATTGTTTGGTTTTGGTTTTTAGGATGCATGCCTATAGACATGTGATGTTTAATGTTTGATGCCATGAATGTGTTTTGAAGTTGCAAACTTGTACCTTATATGCATGATGACTTGTTGGCATGGTTAGGAAGTCATTAGGGTGTGTTTGAATGGTTTAAAGTATGAAAAACCAGCAAAATCTGCAGCTTCTGGGCAAACCGTATCGGAACGGGCACTGGCGTTTCGAAACGGGGGCATGTAATGGCCTTGGTGTTTCGAAACGGGTGGAGGCCGTTCCGGAACGATTTGGCCACTGTCAAGCCCTGTTTCGAAACAAGTCTCGAAACGAACCCGTGTTTCGGAACGGTCAACACCGTTTCGAAACAGGTGACCGTTGGGCACTGATTTGAATGGTTTTGAGGTTTGCAAGCTTTACGTTTTAGTCCTGAAATTTGTAAACGCAATTATATGAGTTTGAGATGTCCGTTTAAGGTGAAATTTGACAGAGATGCATGTAACGTGACTAATTTAATATTGGTAACTTAAAAACCAGTTAAGACTTTCTAATTTCCAGAATTTACATTTTGGTCCCTAATATTTGTATATTGCGCAATTGAGTCCCTCATGTTGTTCGACCGATGTGCTTTTCACCTGTATGTTTCATGCGTACTCACATAGGGTTAATTTGAATCTAGACAAGATTAAAAAGAAAAAAAAGGGTCGTTAATCAATGTTGACTTTTGAGTTGACTTTGGTTTTCCCCGTGTAATCTTCGTAGTTCGGGTCAACCGTCTAGGCTGAGCTAAGGGGGTTACATTTGGTGGTATCATAGCTGAGTTCTCGTGTAATTGGGAATGGTTATGTGGGTGATGTATGTGTATTTGCGTGATATGCCTTTTGAATGAAAGAATGTTGTTTGAATTGTGAAGTATGGTTGCAATTGTGATGCTATGCTATGCTGAAGCATGTTAGGGGGACCCATTGCCATATCAAAACTAATGAAAGGAATTATTTTTGGAAAATGAGCTTGAGTTCTTGGATTACTTACCTTGTTGAGCCTAATTATGTTTATTGCATTTGTGTCAGTGCATTGTTTTTATAAATGGAGCCTCGTAGAGAGACGAGGATAAATACGAGAGCTATGGCTCAGAATGAGAATGAGGAAAACGCTGATAATGTTGTGGATTTACCTCCTCCCCCTGGTGGTGGACCACCCGGCGGTGATGGTGCTGGAGGTGATAATGCTGGTGATGGTGCTGGTGCTGGGGTCGCTGGACCTGAAGGTGTGCAGGGGCAAGCTGCTCCTGACATGACTGTATTGATTCAGGCTATTGCGGGAGCTTTTCAGGCAGCAGTAGCTGGAGCTCACGGAGCTGCGCATCAGGGTGATGCTAACGTGAGATTACCTTTGGAACGTCTTCGCAGTCTGGGAGGGACTGAGTTCAAAGGTTTATCTCCTGAAGGTCCTGAATCTTGGTTGGAAAGCACCAAGAGGATTTTGGGGCAAATGAATTGCAACAATGTACAGAAGTTGGGTTGTGTGGTATCGCTGTTGCATGATGATGCGTATACGTGGTGGACGACCACTGTCTCCAGAATCGAGGAGAATGATGTGACTTGGACGTTCTTTCTGAACGCGTTCAAGCGGAAGTATCTAGGTGTGCGATACCTAGATGAAAAGATAAGAGAATTCATGTCTCTTGTGCAAGGAAGCATGACAGTGGCTAAGTATGTGATCCAGTTTGTCCGCCTTAGCCAGTACGCACCTGAGTTAATCCCTGATGAGCGGGAGAGGTGTGAACGTTTCCGTTACGGTTTGGTGACGGATGTGAAGACTTTCATGCTTGCTGCTGAGTATACGGATTTTGATGTTCTTGTGAGTAGAGCGAAGGACATTGAGCAGAACTTGGGTTTGCCTTCCAGAGGTGTTAGTTCTAGCTCAGGCAAAAGAGCTGCTGATTATAGTTCCAGTAGTGGACGGAACAAGAGAGGACGTTGTAGAACCAATGTTTTGATATAATAATTGAAAAATGTTTTGGACTAATTTGAAAAGAATTTAAAACTTGTTTTTAAGTCCAAACAACTTGAAATTATGTTTGAGGTATTTTAAGAGGTTTTTGACAAAGATTTTTCATGTTTTAATAAGCCAAACTTAACTTTTCACGTCACCAGTATCGATACGGTTGTACCCGTATCGATACCATTTTGCCTTGGTTTGGCCACTGTCAAAACCTGTATCGATACGAGGGTTTAGTGTATCGATACGGAGGGGGTCGTTTCGATACGCCACGTCAGCGTACCGATCCCAGTTTAACTACCCCAACGACTATTTCCCAACGGCCATTTAAATGTCAAAGGGTACCGATACGCCCTCAAGCGTATCGATACGCCTATGCAGGCAAAAGCCCAACGGCTAGTTCCTATGAAGGCCGTATCGATACCGTTCCACGTGTATCGATACCGTTAGCTGCAGAACAGCATTTATGAAGGGAAATTAAGTCCTCAACGGCTCCAATTCATCCCCAACGGCTAGTAACGGCTACAAACTCATTTGGGAGTATAAAAGGGACCTCCAAGCATCAAGAGAAGACTAATGCTCATATTGTCAAACATCAAATGATCAAGAAATTGTCTTAGCACTTAAATTGTCAATTCTTGTATAGACAAACACTAGTGAGCCAAAATTGTCAAATTTGCTCAAGTGTTTTAGGTTTGGGTGAGTGCTTAATTGTGCAAACAAACTCCTATTAGAGGATTATAAGTTTGCTTTGTTTATCTCTTGTAAAGAGGGTTTCAATCAAGGCTTTGGGTAGAAAGCTTGATTGGTTGTAAGGGTTTCCTCCTAAGCCTAGAAAAGGGGACGAATCAATTAGTGGATTGATTGTGAAATCCTTAGTGGGGAGCTAAGGTAGTGGATGTAGGTGCTTGTTAGAAGACCGAACCACTATAAATCTTTGTGTCTCATTTCTTTTTAGCTTCCTTAACCCTTCCACCCAAATATCCACCTCTCCACCACTTGGTGAGCATAATCGGTTGAACGAATCGAGCACCACACAACTCAACAATTGGTATTAGAGCTTGGCTCAATCGAAGAGGATTCACATCCTATTGAGAAGATCCGGCAAGCTCGATCACTTTTTCATCAACCGGCTCAAATGGCGCAATCCATCGACAAACCGCCTTTCTTCAACGGAGATCACTATGCCCATTGGAAGACAAAGATGAAATTCTTCTTGAAGTCAAGAGATTACAAGCTATGGGATATAGTTGAAGATGGTCCGTTCGTGCCACAAGGGAGCAAAGCGGAATGGAGTGCCGACGATCACAAGAAGATGGAGCTTAATTGCAAAGCCTTGCACATCTTGTTTTGTGCATTTGGTCCATCCATCTATGAGAAGATGTCTTCTTGTGAGAGTGCCAAGGAGGTATGGGACAAGCTTGAAGTCACATACGAGGGGACAAATGAAGTCAAGGAGACCAAGATTGGGCTCCTAACCTTGGAGTATGAGAACTTCAAAATGGATCCGGAAGAGAACATCGAGAAGATGTTTGATAGGTTCTCCACTATCATCAATGGTCTTAAAGGTTATGGAGAAGCCATCCCGGAGGAAAAGCTTGTTCGAAAGCTCATCTACTCACTTCCCGAGTCATGGGACTCAAAGAGGACCGCCATCATCGAAGCCAAAAATTTGAAGACTTTGAAGCTTGATGAACTCATGGGGTCACTCCTTACTCATCAAATCATGAAGAAGAATAAAGAGGATGAGAAGAAGAGGGAAGAAATTCGAGCTATGGGAGAGAAGAAAATCAAAGGGCTTGGCATCAATGCAAGTTCCATGGCTCTCAAGTCCTCCACATGTCATCATGAAAATTCAAGTGAGGAGAAAAGTGAAGATGAAGAGATGGACTATCTCTTCAACAAGTTCGCCCGGTTCATGAAGAGCAAAATGGAAAAATCCAAGCTTGAATCGGTGAAGAAGATGAAGGACTCCCATAAATCCAAAAAGAAGGGATCATCTTCAAAACAAGCATATGTGGCCACATGGAGTGATGAAGACTCCACCGATGATGAAGTAGCCCACCTATGCTTGATGGCCCTCAATGAGGGGGAGGTAACTTCTAACTCATCTATTTCAAATTCTTATACATTTGATGAGTTACAAGATGCCTATGATGATTTGCTTTTGGAATTCAAGGCATCATTTTCTAAAAACAAAAAGTTGATTTCAAAAATAAAGATTGAAAATGATTTGCTTTCCAAAACAAATCTTGAACTTGAAGCAAGATTAAAAGATTTTGAACAAAAATGTTTTGATTTACAAAATTTGCTTCTAAAAGTTCAAAAAGAAAAAGATTTGATTTCAAATGAACTTGAAAAGAAAAATAATTTTCAAAAATCAAATTTTTATGTTAGACAATCTAGTGCCCCTAGATTTAAAAATGGTAAATGTTTTAGAAGTGTTTGGGTCCTAAAAGGACTAACCACTTCAATTAAAAAGGATGACATTGAAAAATGGATTCCTAAGGGGTCAAAAATTTGTGCTTCTAACGTTCATGGATCCAAAGAAATTTGGATACCAAAAATTACTTGATTGTCTATTGCTAGGTGTGATAGAGATGTTCAACAAGTCAAACATTGAGGGGGAACTCCATGCACACAAAGAAGGAACACTTGAAGAAGGAAGGTTTCACATCCTCCCTTGGGTTCAAGTGTTGGTAAAATCTAGTTGTTTTAGCAATTTATTTGTTTTATTTTAATTTCATTCAACTAGATGATCATATATGATGGACTAACAATTTCAATGATGCTTTGAGTAAGGTGGAGCAAATTTTAAACCAAAAATTTTCAAGTGTGTCAAATTTTTTTGCCTCCTATGTTATCTTGAGCTAAATGTCATTTTAAATTCTTTTTGATATAACAAAAAGGGGGAGAAATGGTTTTGAAAAATTGAATTTTCAAATGAATAAGGGGGAGCTTTAATTGACTTCATATCTTTAATCTCTTATTCACTTTTTTAAAGTTAAAGGGGGAGAACCCAAACAATTTTTCAAGTTAGTTTTATTATATCAAAAAGGGGGAGATTGTAGAACCAATGTTTTGATATAATAATTGAAAAATGTTTTGGACTAATTTGAAAAGAATTTAAAACTTGTTTTTAAGTCCAAACAACTTGAAATTATGTTTGAGGTATTTTAAGAGGTTTTTGACAAAGATTTTTCATGTTTTAATAAGCCAAACTTAACTTTTCACGTCACCAGTATCGATACGGTTGTACCCGTACCGATACCATTTTGCCCTGGTTTGGCCACTGTCAAAACCCGTATCGATATGAGGGTTTAGTATATCGATACGGAGGGGGTCGTTTCGATACGCCACGTCATCGTACCGATCCCAGTTTAACTACCCCAACGGCTATTTCCCAACGGCCATTTAAATGTCAAAGGGTACCGATACGCCCTCAAGCGTATCGATACGCCTATGCAGGCAAAAGCCCAACGACTAGTTCCTATGAAGGCCGTATCGATACCGTTCCACGTGTATCGATACCGTTAGCTGCAGAACAGCATTTATGAAGGGAAATTAAGTCCTCAACGGCTCCAATTCATCCCCAACGGCTAGTAACGGCTACAAACTCATTTGGGAGTATAAAAGGGACCTCCAAGCATCAAGAGAAGACTAATGCTCATATTGTCAAACATCAAATGATCAAGAAATTGTCTTAGCACTTAAATTGTCAATTCTTGTATAGACAAACACTAGTGAGCCAAAATTGTCAAATTTGCTCAAGTGTTTTAGGTTTGGGTGAGTGCTTAATTGTGCAAACAAACTCCTATTAGAGGATTATAAGTTTGCTTTGTTTATCTCTTGTAAAGAGGGTTTCAATCAAGGCTTTGGGTAGAAAGCTTGATTGGTTGTAAGGGTTTCCTCCTAAGCCTAGAAAAGGGGACGAATCAATTAGTGGATTGATTGTGAAATCCTTAGTGGGGAGCTAAGGTAGTGGATGTAGGTGCTTGTTAGAAGACCGAACCACTATAAATCTTTGTGTCTCATTTCTTTTTAGCTTCCTTAACCCTTCCACCCAAATATCCACCTCTCCACCACTTGGTGAGCATAATCGGTTGAACGAATCGAGCACCACACAACTCAACAATTGGTATTAGAGCTTGGCTCAATCGAAGAGGATTCACATCCTATTGAGAAGATCCGGCAAGCTCGATCACTTTTTCATCAACCGGCTCAAATGGCGCAATCCATCGACAAACCGCCTTTCTTCAACGGAGATCACTATGCCCATTGGAAGACAAAGATGAAATTCTTCTTGAAGTCAAGAGATTACAAGCTATGGGATATAGTTGAAGATGGTCCGTTCGTGCCACAAGGGAGCAAAGCGGAATGGAGTGCCGACGATCACAAGAAGATGAAGCTTAATTGCAAAGCCTTGCACATCTTGTTTTGTGCATTTGGTCCATCCATCTATGAGAAGATGTCTTCTTGTGAGAGTGCCAAGGAGGTATGGGACAAGCTTGAAGTCACATACGAGGGGACAAATGAAGTCAAGGAGACCAAGATTGGGCTCCTAACCTTGGAGTATGAGAACTTCAAAATGGATCCGGAAGAGAACATCGAGAAGATGTTTGATAGGTTCTCCACTATCATCAATGGTCTTAAAGGTTATGGAGAAGCCATCCCGGAGGAAAAGCTTGTTCGAAAGCTCATCTACTCACTTCCCGAGTCATGGGACTCAAAGAGGACCGCCATCATCGAAGCCAAAAATTTGAAGACTTTGAAGCTTGATGAACTCATGGGGTCACTCCTTACTCATCAAATCATGAAGAAGAATAAAGAGGATGAGAAGAAGAGGGAAGAAATTCGAGCTATGGGAGAGAAGAAAATCAAAGGGCTTGGCATCAATGCAAGTGCCATGGCTCTCAAGTCCTCCACATGTCATCATGAAAATTCAAGTGAGGAGAAAAGTGAAGATGAAGAGATGGACTATCTCTTCAACAAGTTCGCCCGGTTCATGAAGAGCAAAATGGAAAAATCCAAGCTTGAATCGGTGAAGAAGATGAAGGACTCCCATAAATCCAAAAAGAAGGGATCATCTTCAAAACAAGCATATGTGGCCACATGGAGTGATGAAGACTCCACCGATGATGAAGTAGCCCACCTATGCTTGATGGCCCTCAATGAGGGGGAGGTAACTTCTAACTCATCTATTTCAAATTCTTATACATTTGATGAGTTACAAGATGCCTATGATGATTTGCTTTTGGAATTCAAGGCATCATTTTCTAAAAACAAAAAGTTGATTTCAAAAATAAAGATTGAAAATGATTTGCTTTCCAAAACAAATCTTGAACTTGAAGCAAGATTAAAAGATTTTGAACAAAAATGTTTTGATTTACAAAATTTGCTTCTAAAAGTTCAAAAAGAAAAAGATTTGATTTCAAATGAACTTGAAAAGAAAAATAATTTTCAAAAATCAAATTTTTATGTTAGACAATCTAGTGCCCCTAGATTTAAAAATGGTAAATGTTTTAGAAGTGTTTGGGTCCCAAAAGGACTAACCACTTCAATTAAAAAGGATGACATTGAAAAATGGATTCCTAAGGGGTCAAATATTTGTGCTTCTAACGTTCATGGATCCAAAGAAATTTGGATACCAAAAATTACTTGATTGTCTATTGCTAGGTGTGATAGAGATGTTCAACAAGTCAAACATTGAGGGGGAACTCCATGCACACAAAGAAGGAACACTTGAAGAAGGAAGGCTTCACATCCTCCCTTGGGTTCAAGTGTTGGTAAAATCTAGTTGTTTTAGCAATTTATTTGTTTTATTTTAATTTCATTCAACTAGATGATCATATATGATGGACTAACAATTTCAATGATGCTTTGAGTAAGGTGGAGCAAATTTTAAACCAAAAATTTTCAAGTGTGTCAAATTTTTTTGCCTCCTATGTTATCTTGAGCTAAATGTCATTTTAAATTCTTTTTGATATAACAAAAAGGGGGAGAAATGGTTTTGAAAAATTGAATTTTCAAATGAATAAGGGGGAGCTTTAATTGACTTCATATCTTTAATCTCTTATTCACTTTTTTAAAGTTAAAGGGGGAGAACCCAAACAATTTTTCAAGTTAGTTTTATTATATCAAAAAGGGGGAGATTGTAGAACCAATGTTTTGATATAATAATTGAAAAATGTTTTGGACTAATTTGAAAAGAATTTAAAACTTGTTTTTAAGTCCAAACAACTTGAAATTATGTTTGAGGTATTTTAAGAGGTTTTTGACAAAGATTTTTCATGTTTTAATAAGCCAAACTTAACTTTTCACGTCACCAGTATCGATACGGTTGTACCCGTACCGATACCATTTTGCCCTGGTTTGGCCACTGTCAAAACCCGTATCGATATGAGGGTTTAGTATATCGATACGGAGGGGGTCGTTTCGATACGCCACGTCATCGTACCGATCCCAGTTTAACTACCCCAACGGCTATTTCCCAACGGCCATTTAAATGCCAAAGGGTACCGATACGCCCTCAAGCGTATCGATACGCCTATGCAGGCAAAAGCCCAACGGCTAGTTCCTATGAAGGCCGTATCGATACCGTTCCACGTGTATCGATACCGTTAGCTGCAGAACAGCATTTATGAAGGGAAATTAAGTCCTCAACGGCTCCAATTCATCCCCAACGGCTAGTAACGGCTACAAACTCATTTTGGAGTATAAAAGGGACCTCCAAGCATCAAGAGAAGACTAATGCTCATATTGTCAAACATCAAATGATCAAGAAATTGTCTTAGCACTTAAATTGTCAATTCTTGTATAGACAAACACTAGTGAGCCAAAATTGTCAAATTTGCTCAAGTGTTTTAGGTTTGGGTGAGTGCTTAATTGTGCAAACAAACTCCTATTAGAGGATTATAAGTTTGCTTTGTTTATCTCTTGTAAAGAGGGTTTCAATCAAGGCTTTGGGTAGAAAGCTTGATTGGTTGTAAGGGTTTCCTCCTAAGCCTAGAAAAGGGGACGAATCAATTAGTGGATTGATTGTGAAATCCTTAGTGGGGAGCTAAGGTAGTGGATGTAGGTGCTTGTTAGAAGACCGAACCACTATAAATCTTTGTGTCTCATTTCTTTTTAGCTTCCTTAACCCTTCCACCCAAATATCCACCTCTCCACCACTTGGTGAGCATAATCGGTTGAACGAATCGAGCACCACACAACTCAACAGACGTGATAAGAGGTATCAGTCTTCTGCTAGGCATGGTGGTGGAGGACATGGTGCGCCTGTTCAGGGAGACAAGTTGAGTGCTGATCAGAACACGTGCTGGACGTGTGGATCTCGTGGCCATATGTGGCGAGATTGTCCTCGAGCAGCGAGGGAGGTCAGGCTCCTGTAGCAGTGACCGGAAATTCATGCTGGAATTGTGGTTCGGCAGACCACATGAGGAGAGAGTGTCCTTTGTTGGCCGGTGGTGGTCAGGGACGTGCTCCTTGGGTAGTTGCACCACAGAGAGGTCGTGGGCGTGGCCGTGGTAATTTCCAGCGCAGAGAGGATAGTGGGAGGAATGTGGCTCACATGGTGGTTGTTCAACCTGAGGGTGGTGGCCAGGCTCGAGTGTATGCTTAGCGTGAGGGGAGAAATGATACGGATGTGATCGCAGGTACTTTTACTTTGCAATCCTTATCATTACTTTCCTTGATTGATTCTGGATCTACACACTCATACATATTGCGTTAATATGCTCAATTGCTTGGTTTACCTGTTGAGTCTTTGGATGTTGGTATGCGTGTAACTAGTTCCTTTGGTGAGACCATTGTGACGGAAGTTGTATAGAAGGTGTCCCTTGGAAGTGCAAAACCATGTTTTTCATGTTGATCTCATGGAATTGCCATTCTATGGTTTTGATGTAATCCTTGGTATGGATTGGCTTGTTGAGCATCAAGTTGTAGTGGATTTTGAGAACAAGCGAGTTTCGTTGAAGCTTGCGGATGACTACGAGGTAGTGGTGGTTGGTGAGAATGTGAAGTTTCTTAACAATGTGGTATCTTCATTGGAAGCAAGCCGAATGTTGAGGCAAGGTTGTGAGGCTTATCTGGCCTTTGTGATGAATCCTAGCTCTAAGGAGTTGCGGGTTCAAGATATCAGGACGGTGCGAGAGTTTCCTGGAGTCTTTCCGGAGGAGTTACCTGGAGTGCCTCCTAGTCGAGAGGTGGAGTTTGGAATTGAGTTGTATGAAAACACAACTCCAGTGTCCATTACTCCCTACCGAATGGCACCTAAGGAGTTGAAGGAGCTGAAGACGCAACTTCAGGAGTTGCTTGATCGTGGTTTCATTCGGCCGAGTGTGTCACCTTGGGGTGCACCGGTCTTGTTTGTGAAGAAGAAGGATGGCACTATGAGAATGTGCATCGATTATCGTCAGCTGAACAAGTTGACTATCAAGAATCGGTATCCTTTGCCAAGGATTGATGATCTTTTTGATCAGTTTCGGGGAGTGGCTGTGTTCTCTAAGATTGACTTAAGGTCATGTTATTACCAGCTCAAGGTGAAGGATGTGGATGTGCCAAAAATAGCCTTTAGAACGAGGTATGGGCATTATGAGTTTCTTGTGATGCCGTTTGGCTTGACGAATGCTCCTGCAGCTTTTATGGACATGATGAATAGAGTGTTCCATGAATACTTGGACAAGTTTTTTGTGGTGTTCATTGATGATATCCTTGTGTATTCTCGTACTGAGGAGGAGCATGAGGGGCATTTGCGGATTGTGTTGTAGGCGTTGTTGGAGAATCAGCTCTATGCTAAGCTGAGCAAGTGCGAATTCTGGCTTAGGGAAGTTGTTTTCCTTGTCATGTGGTTTCTGCTGAGGGGATCCGAGTTGATCCTCAGAAGATTGAGGCGGTGATGAATTGGAAGCCTCTTAAGTCTGTTCATGAAGTCTGTATTTTCCTTGGATTGGCAGGATACCATCGGAGGTTTGTGGATGGATTTTCAAAGATTGCTGCACCTTTGACGAAGTTGTTGCAAAAGGATGTCAAGTATGAGTGGACAGAGGCAAGACAATAGGCTTTTGAGAAGCTTAAGGCAGCTTTGACGCAAGCTCCTATCTTGGTTCAACCTGAATCAGGGAAAGAGTTTATGGTGTACATCGACACATCCTATGTGGGTTTGGGATGTGTGTTGATGCAGGAGGGTAAGGTGGTGGCTTATGCATCACATCAGTTGAAGGTGCACGAGCGCAATTATCCTACGCATGATATTGAGTTAGATGCGGTGGTCTTTGCTTTGAAAATTTGGAGACATTACCTGTATGGTGAGAAGTGTACTGTGTACACGGATCACAAAAGTTTGAAGTATTTGATGTCTCAGATAGAGTTGAATCTTAGGCAACGACGTTTGGTGGAGTTGCTTAAAGATTACGATCTGACGATCGAGTACCATCCAGGAAAAGCTAATGTTGTAGCGGATGCCTTGAGTAGAAAAGTGGCAGTGAAGTTGAGGGCTATGTTTGCCAGCTTGAGTATTTCGCGAGATGGGGGTCTTGTGACTGAATTGCAAGTGAAACCATCTTTGGTTCAGTTGATAAAGGATAAGCAGTTGTTGGATGATTCCTTGGTGCCACATGTTCAGGATATTGCTGAGGATAGACCATCAGATTTCTGTTTTAATGATGATAGGGTTCTATGTTTTGGGAGTTAGATGGTAGTGCCGAATGATGCTGAGTTGAGGCGTACTATTATGACTGAGGCTCATAACAGTCCTTTTGCTATGCACCCTGGTAGTACTAAGATGTATCGTGATCTTAAGGATGAGTACTATTGGGTGGGTTTGAAGAAGGATGTTGCGGAGTACGTGAGTAAGTGCATGGTTTGTCAGCGGGTTAAGGCTGAACATCAGTTTCCTTCTGGGTTGTTGCAACCGTTGAGGATTCCTGAGTGGAAGTGGGAAAGGATTACCATGGACTTTGTGTCTGGTTTGCCTTTGTCGCCATCGAAAAAGAATTCTGTGTGGGTGATTGTGGATCGCCTTACGAAGTGTGTGCATTTCTTACCTGTGCATACTACGTATACCTTGGACAAGCTTGCAGAGTTGTACATTGCTGAGATTGTGCGACTGCATGGTGTGCCAAAGTCTATAGTGTCGGATAGAGATCCGAGGTTTACGTCGCGTTTTTGGGAGTGTTTGCATCGAGCTTTGGGTACATGGTTGAATTTCAGTATTTCTTATCATCCACAGTCGGATGGACAGCCTGAGCGTGTTATCCAAGTGCTGGAAGATATGTTGAGGTGCTGTGTGATTGAGTTTCAAGGTTCTTGGGAGAAACATTTGCCTTTGGTAGAGTTTGCTTATAACAATAGCTACCAGGCAAGTATTCAAATGGCACCTTATGAAGCCTTGTACGGGAGGAAGTGCAGAACTCCTCTTTGCTGGGTTGAAACATGTCAGAAGTTGGTTTCGATGCCGGCTTTGTTAAAAGGAACCACCGAGAAGGTGAAGCTCATTTGTGAGCGTTTGAAGGCAGCTTCTGATAGACAGAAGTCTTACGCGAATTTGAAGCGTAAGGAGATTGAGTTTGCGGTTGGTGACCGTGTGTTTTTGAAGGTTTCGCCTTGGAAGAAGGTGATGAGGTTTAGTCGTAAGGGTAAGTTGAGCCCTAGGTATATTGGACCATACGAGGTGATTGAACGTGTGGGTCCTGTTGCGTACAAGCTGAGGTTACCGCAAGAGTTGGAAAAGATACATGATGTGTTTCATGTCTCTATGCTTCGGAGGTATAGATCTGATCCTTCGCATGTTATGCCTGTGGAGGAAGTGGAGTTGAATCCAGACTTGACCTATGCTGAGGAGCCGGTTGAAATTCTGGATTCGGACAATAAAGTTCTCCGAGGCAAGACCATTGAATTGGTTAAGGTGTTGTGGAAGCATCATGGTGTTGAGGAAGCCACGTGGGAAAGAAAGGATGACATGAAGAAGCTGTTTCCGTACCTCTTTTCTCTAGGTAAATTTTGAGGACGAAATTTCTTAAGGGGGGAGAGTTGTAACACCCCAATTTTGGGCTTGGAAGTTTAGGGTCTAAACCGGGCCGGTCTGATTTTCGGTTCGAATATAAAAGGACGTTTTAGGAAAAGCCTAGTTCCAGATGCTTTAAAAATATGGAAAAATATCTAAAAATTCTATTTTAATATATATAAGAGAGTGGTGAAATCAATTTTACAAAATAAGGTTTGGAAATACTACATTTCAGTGTAGTGACTAAAATGCGATTTTTGAAAAGTTTAGTGGTGACTGTTTTGTGAGGATTAAAACTTTGAATCTTTAAGGAGCTAATTTACCCAAATATGATTTCTCCAGATTTTTCTTTAATTTAGATGATTCAATTAATGTTTTAATTAATTAAAAGAAAAAAGGAAACCACTTTTTAGAATTTCATTACTAACTTTTCCTAAAATTTTCTCATTTCTTTTTTCTCTCAAAATTCCATCAACCAAACACTTTTATCCAGCAGATTTTGCTTTGATTTCCACTTCAATTGATGATATTTCTATCATCAATAGGTTCCTAATCAATCCTACATCAAATCCTTTTGATTTCCTCATTGAATTTTCAAGGAAATTGGCTCAAATCAAGGAGAAATCACCATTTAGAGATAAGATTGTTCTCTCCTCTAAATACTAAGTTCTTTACTGAAATTCCCAAGTTTTCAATCCTTAATTTAAGTTTTATAAATGGTTTTAATGGTAGAAACTTGATTTTGGCTTAAAACTCAAGATTTGGAAGAAATCTTGAAGAATTTCGTTGTGATTGTTTGGGCTCTGTTTTAAGATGATTCTTGAATGTATTTTGGATGTCTAATGATGTGTAAATGAGGTTTTATCAATGCAATCCCGAATAGGTTGAATTTCCTAAGTTTTTGCTTATGAAAATGGTGGTTTTTGAGGTGATCTTGGTGTTCTGTTATAGCTGGAGGTATAAGGACGAGTTTAGGTTTATTTTGGATGTTGATTGATGTTTAGAAATGGTTAGAAGTGATGGATCTTGGCTGGGTTAAGTTTTGGAAGAGTTTGGAGGTGATTTCGGTTGTGTTTGGTAGCCGAAATGTTGGCTTTAGATAGAGCAGCGAGTTTAAGTGTGTTGGCTGAAGATTTCAATGCATGATGATGCATTAATCCTCTGCTTTGATGTGTTTAAAACAGGGGAGGCATCTTCGGACACCTTTGGAGTTGATCCGGAGGCTTGATCGGCGTTTCGGCAAGCTTGCGAAACGGAATTGGTGAGTGGAGTTGGGTTTCCAGCTTTGAAACCATTATTTGAAGGTTTTGGGAGCTTATTTTAAGTCTAAACAACTTAAATAAGCTCAAGAGTAAGTTTTCGGTAAAACTCTCTTGGATGAGCCATGAAGTGGTTCGATGCATTGGTTATAAATTGCATGTTTAAATTCTGTTTTGAAAGCATGTTTTAGCATGGTTAATGCTGGTTTTGTAAGCCATGTGTTGAAGGATGCTCAAGGTAAGAGATCCTTGTTTTGGCATGTTGTTAATGTGGTTTTGTTGTATAGTGATGCATGATGTCAAATGGCTTTGATTAATGCTTTAAAACAATGAATTGTTGATGATAAATGATGTATATTGGCAAGTGATGAATTGGTTTTAAAGTACTTGAATCAGATATAGTTAGCCGGCTATAGGATTGGGTGCACCGTGAATAAAAGTCGCCTTGGATGTTGATGGGTTGTGATTGTACCGAAAACTCCATCCAAGTATCCTAACCAGAGAGGTAAGATCACAACGGTGGTTAAAAGTTCGTGTGTGGATCTTGTTAAGGTCACAACGGTGGTTAAAAGTCCGTGTGTGTGGACCTTGTGTTATGTGTCCCGTACTCTCGTTAGGAAGTTATACAACTACCGATGAGTGATGTTGAGGGGTTGTGATTGTACCGTAAACTCCATCATGGGTGTTGAGGGGTTGTGATTGTACCGTAAACTCCATCTTATGTTGTTCGGTAGTGTGTATGAAGCGTGTGGGACAACGCTTGTAATCCGCGTATCCGATTGTGTTTTGTGTTGTAAAAGTTTATGAATTATCACTTGAAAGCCAATATGATGAATTGATGTAATGAAGCATGAGATGCTTGTAAAGTATGCAAGGTTGCATGAAAAGAGTTAAGCTTGTTGAAAGTGTTTTCTAAAAAGGCATTATTGTGTTGTTTTCTTTAGAGCATGCCTCACTAAGCTATTGTGATTACGCTCTCTCTTTTGTACCAATAATGCAGACAATTGAAGTGTTTGAGGGCAGCAAGGAAGCTAAGAGTCCAAGGGAAACTAAGCTCATGTATGGTGATGTTTTCATACACTATTAGTTTTGGTAATTTGGCAATGGGAACCTAAGGTTGTGTTTTGGACTCCCTCGTTTGTGGCATGATGCCTTTGATGTTTTGGATTTGTAATTGGCTTTTGATGTTGATTTGGAGTTTGGATGATTGTTTGGTTTTGGTTTTTAGGATGCATGCCTATAGACATGTGATGTTTAATGTTTGATGCCATGAATGTGTTTTGAAGTTGCAAACTTGTACCTTATATGCATGATGACTTGTTGGCATGGTTAGGAAGTCATTAGGGTGTGTTTGAATGGTTTAAAGTATGAAAAACCAGCAAAATCTGCAGCTTCTGGGCAAACCGTATCGGAACGGGCATTGGCGTTTCGAAACGGGGGCATGTAATGGCCTTGGTGTTTCGAAACGGGTGGAGGCCGTTCCGGAACGATTTGGCCACTGTTAAGCCCTGTTTCGAAACAAGTCTCGAAACGAACCCGTGTTTCGGAACGGTCAACACCGTTTCGAAACAGGTGACCGTTGGGCACTGATTTGAATGGTTTTGAGGTTTGCAAGCTTTACGTTTTAGTCCCGAAATTTGTAAATGCAATTATATGAGTTTGAGATGTCCGTTTAAGGTGAAATTTGACAGAGATGCATGTAACGTGACTAATTTAATATTGGTAACTTAAAAACCAGTTAAGACCTTCTAATTTCCAGAATTTACATTTTGGTCCCTAATATTTGTATATTGTGCAATTGAGTCCCTCATGTTGTTCGACCGATGTGCTTTTCACCTGTATGTTTCATGCGTACTCACATAGGGTTAATTTCTATCTAGACAAGATTAAAAATAAAAAAGGTCGTTAATCAAGGTTGACTTTTGAGTTGACTTTGGTTTTCCCCGTGTAATCTTTGTAGTTCGGGTCAATCGTCTAGGCCAGGCTAAGGGGGTTACAACTTCACATTTAACCATATACCTCACTGTTTTCAAAGCATCAATAGTAAACCATTTTCCAAAGCATCAAACCATGCTTCAAACTACAAGTATAAAACATATACTTATAAGGATCACTTACCATGTGCATCCTTCCTCATTTCATCATTAAAAACAGTATATTGCATACTTTAAACATGTTTTAACAGTAGGCAACATGAAATCAAAACCAAGTGCATAAATCATTTCATAATTGCACAACCGAGAGAGAAAACCACTTTATACTTACTTCCGAACTTAGACAAACATTTCAAGCTCAAATATAAGTTCCCAAAACCACCTTTAAAACATTTCAAAGCTGAAATCCACGTTCTCACTCACCGAAACACGAAACCTCGATTTGCCATTGCGAAACTAAGCGTCCGAAGCTCCCAAAGCTTCATCGGTTGCTTCCTAAACGTTCTCCCTATTTTAACCACATAATAATAGAGGATTAATGCATCTCAATGCATTCAAAACTCCAGCAAGCAATTCCAACACATTGCCTTACCAAAAACTGTAACCCCCTTAGCCCCGACCTAGACGGTTGACCCAAACTACGAAGATCACACGGGGAAAACCAAAGTCAACCTTGATTCACGACCCTTTTTTCTTATTAATCTTGTCTAGATGCTTGTTAACCCTAAGTGAGTACTCACGAGATACGATAGAGAAAGGCACAGCGATCGGATTCCAAAAAAGGGACTCAATTGCACAATATACAAATTTAGGGACCAAAATGTAATATCTGAAAATTAGAAGGTCTTTACTGATTTTAATGTTACCATTATGAAATCAGTCATGTTACATACTTCACTGTCAAATTTCATCTTAATTGAACATGTAAAACTCAAGCAATTACAACTTTAACATTTGGGACTAAAATGTAAAGCTTGCAAACTTCAGCATCATTCAAATCAGTGCCCAACGGTCACCTGTTTCGAAACACCCACCTGTTGTATCGAAACGCAGGATCGGAACGACGTTGACCGTTTCGATATGCGGGTTGGTTCCGAGACCAGTTCCGAAACGAGGCCCTCCAGTAGCCAAATCGTTTCGAAACATCCCTTAGCGTTTCGAAACACGAAGGCCAATTCAGGCCCCCGTTTCGAAACACTAGGAGGTGTTTCGATACGGTTTTCCCAGAAACAGCAGCAAATGCTGGTTTTTCATGCATAAACCCGATCAAGTACATCCAAAAGACTTCCCAAGCATATCAACAAGTCAACATACATACATGGTACACATTTAGAGCCCCCAAACACCTTCATAGCATCAAACAAGAAAATTCATAAGTCTAGAGGCATGCATCCTAATATCCAAACCAAATAGGGAAATCAAACCTCCAAACAAGTAATTAAGGCCATTTACAATTCAAATCTACCAAGGCACACATGCCACAACCTTAGGGAGTTCAACACATCTCCCAAAACACAACTTAGGTTCCCATTGCCAAATTATCAAAACTAATAGTGTATGAAAACTTCACCATACGTGAGCTTGGACTTCCTTGGATGAACTTAGCTTCCTTGATGCCCTTAAACACCTCAATTATCTGCATTATTGGTAAAAGATATCGTAAGCACAAATGCTTAGTGAGGCATGCTCTAAAGTAAACCAACACAATAAGGCACTTTTAGAAAATATTTTCATCAAAGCTTTTAAACCGCATGCTCATCTCATTCTCATGCTTGATAAACTTTCAAAGCAAAACTGATTGAAAACACATGTACCTCCATTCTATCTCATGCATTAAAACCAATGCAAAACTCATGGCAAGGCCATCCACATACTTGTATTGTCAAAGCATTTCTAAACAAAACACATATGCATATCTCATAGCATAAATCATTTCATCAAGGTACATGTGTAACAAAAACCATTTCATCATTTATACTGGCATTTAGCATCTCATCAATACTCGGATATGCGGACACATTTCTACACTAGACTCTTCCAGCGGAATCTCACAGCACCATACTCACTTGTCTAGCAACAACTTCCGGGGGAATCTCTCATCACCGTACTCACATGGCGGAATCTCTCATCGCCACAAAGCTTGGGTGTTTCACCAAGTCCTACCCGATATAATGCCCATCATCGGAAAATCTCCCTTTGGCTTAACCAAAGAGCACGTACGAATTTTTAGTTTATAGTGCACTCTCATCCTATTGATCGATCAATTATATCCGGTAAGTTTCTCAACATCTATGCCAATATAATGTGTTAAAATATCATCTCACCTACTGTTTTTCATGCAACAAAACTCAAGAGTTCTCTCACCACATTTCAATTCATAAATCATAATTTGCTTCAAACCAAAAGCTCAAATTTATTCAATGCAACATGCCATCTCATGACATCTTTACAAGCATAATCTCATGCTCCAAAACATGCATAAAAATAGTAGGAATTTTACAACCACAAACCATGAGCATGCAAAAGCATTTTAGGGGCAAACACCACTTTAGAGAGATCAAATCAAGCCATACTTACTTCCGGAATTAGGAAGGTGTTTCAAACCTTTCATAAATCCCCAAACCTTGTATTTTTGTCCTCATGTACTTCTAAACCAATCACACTCACCAATTTCATGTCGTTTGCTTGTCGAAACGACGATTAAGCCTCCGGATCAACTCCAAAAGTGTCTAAAGATGTCTCCCCTATTTTAGACACATCAAAGCAGAGGATTAATGCATCATCATGCATTGAAATCTTCACCCAACACTCCTAAACTCGCTGCTCTACCTAAAACCAACATTTCGGCTACCAAACACAACCGAAATCACCTCCAAACTCTTCCAAAACTTAACCCAGCCAAGATCTATCACTTCTAATCATTTCTAAACATCAATTAACATCAAAAACAACTCTCAACTCGTCCTTATACCTCCAGCTATAAAAGAACACCAAAAACACCTCAAAAACCACCATTTTCATAAGCAAAAACTTAGAAAACACAACCTATTCGGGATTGGATTGATAAAACCTCATTTCTAACATCATTTAACATTCAAAATACATTAGAGAACTACCTCAAAACAGAGCCCAATCAATTACAACGAAAATCTTCAAGATCTCTTCCAAAATCTTGAGTTTTAAGCCAAAATCTTGTTTCTAACATTAAATCCATTTATAAAACTTTAATAAAGGATTGACAACTTGAGAATTTCAGTAAAGAACTGAGTATTTAGAGGAGAAGAACAATCTTACCTCTAAATGGTGATTTCTCCTTGATTTGGGCAAAATTCCATGAAAAAGCAATGTGGAAATCAAAAGGATTTGTTGCAAGATTGATTAGAAACCAATAGGTGATGGAAATCTCATCAATTGAAGTGAAGATCAAAGTGAATTTTACTGGAGAAAATGTGTTTGGATGATAGGATTTTGAGAGAAAAAGGAATGAGGGAAAATTAGAGAAAAGGTAGTTATGAAAATCAAAAGGTAGTTTTCTCCTTTCTTTTATTTAATTAAACATTAATTAAATCACCCAAATTAAGGAAAAATCTGGAGAAAAACATTTTGGGTAATTAGCTCCTTAAAGATTCAAAGTTTCAATCCTTTACAAAACAATCACTACTAAACTTTGCAAAAATCACATTTTGGTCACTACACCGAAATGTAGTATTTCCAAACCTTATTTTGTAAAATTGATTTCACCATTCTCTTAAATATATTAAATGAGGATTTTTAGATATTTTTCTATATTTTTAAAGCATCCCGAACTAGGCTTTCCCTAAAACCTCCTTTTAAATTCGAACCGTTTCTCAGACCGGTCCGATCAGACCCTAAACTTCTAAGCCCAAAATTGGGGTGTTACAACTCTCCCCCTCTTAAGAAATTTCGTCCTCGAAATTTACCTGAAGGAAAAAGGTAAGGAAACTGCTTCTTTATGTCATCCTTTCTTTCTCACGTGGCTTCCTCAACACTATAATGCCTCCACAACACCTTAACCAACTCAATGGTCTTACCTCGAAGAACTTTACTTTCCGAATCCAAAATTTCAACCGGCTCTTCATCATTGGTCAAGTCTGGATTCAACTCCACTTCCTCCACAGGCATAACATACGAAGGATCCGATCTATACCTCCGAAGCATAGAGACATGAAACACAACATGTATCCTTTCGAACTCTTGCGGCAACCTCAGCTTGTACGGAACAGGACCCGCACGTTCAATCACCTCGTATGGTCCAATATACCTAGGGCTCAACTTACCCTTCCGGCCAAACCTCATCACCTTCTTCCAAGGTGAAACCTTCAAAAACACACGGTCACCCACCGCAAACTCAATCTCCTTACGCTTCAGATCCGCGTAAGACTTCTGTCGATCATAAGCTTCCTTCAACCACTCACAAATGAGCTTCACCTTCTCGGTGGTTCCTTTCAACAAAGCCAGCATCGAGACCAACTTCTGACCCGTTTCAGCCCAGCAAAGAGGAGTTCTGCACTTCCTCCCATACAAGGCTTCATAAAGTGTCATTTGAATACTTACCTGGTAGCTATTGTTATAAGCAAACTCCACCAAAGGCAAATGCTTCTCCCAAGAGCCTTGGAACTCAATCACGCAGCACCTCAACATATCCTCAAGCACTTGGATAACACGCTCAGACTGGCCATCCGATTACGGATGATAAGAGGTACTGAAATTCAGCCGCGTACCCAAAGCTTGATGCAAACATTCCCAAAAACGTGATGTGAACCTCGGATCTCTATCCGACAATATGGACTTTGGTACACCATGCAAACGCACAATCTCAGTAATATACAACTCAGCAAGCTTATCCAAGGTATACGTAGTATGCACAGGCAAGAAATGCACACACTTCGTAAGGCGATCCACAATCACCCACACCGAATTCTTCTTCAATGGCGACAAAGGCAAACCAGACACAAAGTCCATGGTAATCCTTTCCCACTTCCACTCAGGAATCCTCAACAGTTGCAACAACCCTAAAGGAAACTGATGCTCAGCTTTAACCCGCTGACAAACCATACACTTACTCACATACTCCACAACATCTTTCTTCAAACCCACCCAGTAGTACTCATCCTTTAAATCACGATACATCTTTGTACTACCAGGGTGCATAGCAAAAGGACTACTATGAGCTCCGGTCAAAATAGCACGCCCCAACTCCACATCATTCGGCACTACTATCCGAATTCCAAAACATAGAACTCCATCATCATTAAAACAAAAATTCGATGGTCTATTCTCAGCAATATCCTGAACATGTGGCACCAAAGAATCATCCAACAAATGCTTATCTTTTATCAACTGAACCAAAGATGGTTTCACTTGCAATTCAGCCACAAGACCTCCATCTTGCGAAATAATCAAGCTGGCATCCGCTACAACATTAGCTTTTCCCGGATGGTACTCGATCGTCAGATCGTAATCCTTAAGCAACTCCACCCAACGTCGTTGCCTAAGATTCAACTCCTTCTTTGACATCAAATACTTCAAACTCTTGTGATCCGTGTACACAGTACACTTCTCACCATACAGATAATGTCTCCAGATCTTCAAAGCAAAAACAACCGCAACTAACTCAATATCATGCGTAGGATAATTGCGCTCACGCACCTTCAACTGTCACGATGCATAAGCCACCACCTTACCCTCCTGCATTAGCACACATCCCAAACCAACATAAGATGCATCACTGTACACCACAAACTCTTTTCCTGATTCAGGTTGAACCAAGATAGGAGCTTGCGTCAAAGCTGCCTTAAGCTTCTCAAAAGCTTGTTGTCTTGCTTCCGTCCACTCATACTTGACATCCTTTTGCAACAACTTCGTCAAAGGTGCAGCAATCTTCGAAAAACCATCCACAAACCTCCGGTAATATCCTGCCAACCCAAGGAAACTACGGACTTCATGAACAGACTTAGGAGGCTTCCAATTCATAACCGCCTCGACCTTCTGAGGATCAACACGAATTCCCTCAGCCGAAACTACATGACCAAGGAACACAACTTCCTTTAGCCAAAACTCACACTTACTCAGCTTAGCATAAAGCTGATTTTCTAGAAGCGCTTGCAAGACAACCCTCAAATGACCTTCATGCTCCTCCTCAGTACAAGAGTACACAAGGATATCGTCGATGAACACCACAGCAAACTTGTCCAAGTATTCATGGAACACTCTATTCATCATGTCCATGAAAGCTGCAGGAGCATTCGTCAAACCAAACGGTATCACAAGGAACTCATAATGCCATACCTCATCCTAAAGGCTGTTTTCGGCACATCCACATCTTTCACCTTAAGCTGGTAGTACCCTGACCTTAAGTCAATCTTAGAGAACACAGCCGCTCCACGAAACTGATCAAAAAGATCATCAATCCTCGGAAAAGGATACCGATTCTTGATGGTCAACTTGTTCAGCTGACGATAATCGATGCACATTCTCATAGTGCCATCCTTCTTCTTCACTAACAAGACATGTGCACCCCACGGTGACACACTCGGCCGATTAAACCCACGGTCAAGCAACTCCTGAAGCTGCGTCTTCAATTCCTTCAACTCCTTAGGTGCCATGTGATAAGGAGCAATGGACACCGGAGTTGTATTTTCATACACCTCAATTCTAAACTCCACCTCTCGACTAGGCGGCAATCCAGGTAACTCCTTCGGAAACACTTCAGGAAACTCACGAACAGTTCTGATATCCTGAACGTGCAACTCCTTTGAACTAGGATTCATCACAAAGGCTAGGTAAGCCTCGCAACCTTGCCTCAACATTCGACTCGCTTCCAATGTAGACACCACATTGGCAAGAAACTTCACATTCTCACCAACCACCACTACTTCGTAATCATTCGCAAGTTTCAGCGAAACTCGCTTTCTTTCAAAATCCACTACAGCTCGATGTTCAACAAGCCAATCCATACCAAGGATTACATCAAAACCATAGAATGGCAATTCCATGATATCAACAAGAAAAACATGGTTTTGCACTTTCAAGGGACATCTTCTATAAAACTTTCGTGTCACAACTATCTCACCAAAGGAACTAGTCACACACATACCAATATCCAAAGACTCAACAGGTAAACCAAGCATTTGAGAATGTTCACACAATATGTATGTGTATGTAGATCCAGAATCAACCAAAGAAAGTAATGATAAGGATTACAAAGTAAAGGTACCTGCGATCACATCTGTATCATTCCTTCCCTCACGCTGAGCATACACTCGAGCCTGGCCACCACCCTCAGGTTGAACGGACACAATATGAGCTACATTCCTCCCACCATCATCTCTGCGCTGAAAATTACCACGGCCGCGCCCACGACCTCTCTGTGGCTCAGCTGCTCTCACCGGAGCCAGTCCCTCCTTCAAAGGCTGAGGACAATCCTTCTTCAAATGCCCACGGTTTCCACAATTCCAGAATATACCAAGGTTACCCCAACACTCGCCACCATGTCGTCTACCACAACGATTACACTCAAGAATCCTCTGAACATCATTAGGTCCTTGCTGACCTCTACCAGGGTTACCACCTCTACGTCTAGCATCAAAGTGCGGCATCATATCCTTATGCCTCTTGTTGCGATCTCTACCATAATCGCGTTCAGCCGCTCTCTTCCCAGAGCTTGATCCACCCGCTCGGCTAGACAAACCAAGATTCGACTCAATGTCCTTGGCTCTAGTGACCAAGACATCGAAATCTGTATAGTCAGCCACAAGCATGAAAGTCTTCACATCCGTTACTAACCCATAACGGAATCGTTCGTACCTCTCCCGCTCACTAGGGATCAGCTTAGGTGCATACTGACTGAGGCGGACAAACTGAATCTCGTACTCAGCCACCGTCATGCTACCTTGCACAAGAGACATAAATTCTCTTTTCTTCTCATCTAGGTATCGCACACCTAGATACTTCCGCGTAAATGCACTCAGGAAGAACGTCCAAGTCACTTCACCATCTTCCATCCCAAAGATAGTGGTCTTCCACCACGTATAAGCATCACCATGCAACAATGACACCACACAACCCAGCTTCTGCACACTATTGCAGTTCATTTGTCCCAAAATCCTCTTGGTGCTTTCCAACCAAGACTCAGATCCTTCCGGAGATAGACCTCTGAACTCAGTCCCTCCCAGACTGCGAAGACGTTCCAAAGGCAATCTCACATTGGCATCATCCTGATGCACAGCTCCATGAGCTCCAGCTACTGCTGCCTGGAAGGCTCCAGCAATAGCCTGAATCAACACCGTCATGTCAGGAGCAGCTTGCCCCTGTGCTCCTTCAGGTCCAGCGACCCCAACACCAACATTTCCAACTCCAGCACCACCATCACCACCAGGAGGAGGAGGTAAATCCACAACATTCTTAGCATTCTCATCATTCTCATTCTGAGCCATAGCTCTTGTATTCATCCCCATCTCTCTACGTGGCCCCATTTACAAAGAAAACAATGCACTGACACAAATGCAATAAACACAATTAGGCTCAATAAGGTAAGTAATCCAAGTACTCAAGCTCTTTTTCAAAAACAATTCCTTTCATTAGTTTTGATATGGCAATGGGATCTCTTAACACACTCCAACATGATATCATATCACAAAAACATCACAAATGATATCATACATCACTATTCATACAATATTATTTTCACCCAAAAAGGCATATCATGCAAATAAACATACATCACCCACATAACAATTCCAAATTATACGAGAACTAAGCTCTGATACCACCAAATGTAACCCACTTAGCCAGGCCTAGACGGTTGACCCGAACTACGAAGATCACACGGGGAAAACCAAAGTCAACCTTGATTCACGACCCTTTTTTTCTTATTAATCTTGCCTAGATGCTTGTTAACCCTAAGTGAGTACTCACGAGATACGATAGAGAAAGGCACAGCGATCGGATTCCAAAAAGGGACTCAATTGCACAATATACAAATTTAGGGACCAAAATGTAATATCTGAAAATTAGAAGGTATTTACTGATTTTAATGTTACCATTATGAAATCAGTCATGTTACATACTTCACTGTCAAATTTCATCTTAATTGAACATCTCAAACTCAAGCAATTGCAACTTTAACATTTGGGACTAAAATGTAAAGCTTGCAAACTTCAGCATCATTCAAATCAGTGCCCAACGGTCACCTGTTTCGAAACACCCACCTGTTGTATCAAAACGTAGGATCGGAACGGCATTGACCGTTTCGATACGCGGGTTGGTTCCGAGACCAGTTCCGAAACGAGGCTCTCCAGTAGCCAAATCGTTTCGAAACATCCCTTAGCGTTTCGAAACACGAAGGCCAATTCAGGCCCCCGTTTTGAAACACTAGGAGGTGTTTCGATATGGTTTGCCTAGAAACAGCAGCAAATGCTGGTTTTTCATGCATAAACCCGATCAAACACAACCAAAAGACTTCTCAAGCATATCAACAAGTCAACATACATACAAGGTACACATTTAGAGCCCCTAAACACCTTCATAGCATCAAACAAGAAAATTCATAAGTCTAGAGCCATGCATCCTAATATCTAAACCAAATAGGGAAATAAAACCTCCAAACAAGCAATTAAGGCCATTTACAATTCAAATCTACCAAGGCACACATGCCACAACCTTAGGGAGTTCAACACATCTACCAAAACACAACTTAGGTTCCCATTGCCAAATTATCAAAACTAATAGTGTATGAAAACTTCACCATACGTGAGCTTGGACTTCCTTGGATGAACTTAGCTTCCTTGATGCCCTTAAACACCTCAATTATCTGCATTATTGGTAAAAGAGAGCGTAAGGAAAAATGCTTAGTGAGGCATGCTCTAAAGTAAACCAACACAATAAGGCACTTTTAGAAAACATTTTCATCAAAGCTTTTAAACCGCATGCTCATCTCATTCTCATGCTTGATAAACTTTCAAAGCAAAACTCATTGAAAACACATGTACCTCCATTCTATCTCATGCATTAAAACCAATGCAAAACTCATGGCAAGGCCATCCACATGCTTGTATTGTCAAAGCATTTCTAAACAAAACACATATGCATATCTCATAGAATAAATCATTTCATCAAGGTACATGTGTAACAAAAACCATTTCATCATTTATATTGGAATTTAGCATCTCATCAATACTTGGATATGCGGACACATTTCTACACTAGACTCTTCCGGTGGAATCTCACATCACCGTACTCACTTGTCTAGCAACAAATTCCAGTGGAATCTCTCATCACCGTACTCACATGGCGGAATCTCTCATCGCCACAAAGCTTGGGTGTTTCACCAAGTCCTACCCGATGGAATGCCCATCATCGGAAAATCTCCCTTTGGCTTAACCAAAGAGCACGTACGAATTTTTAGTTTATAGTGCACTCTCATCCTATTGATCGATCAATTATATCCGGTAAGTTTCTCAACATCTATGCCAATATAATGTGTTAAAATATCATCTCACCTACTGTTTTTCATGCAACAAAACTCAAGAGTTATCACCTCCATTGGAGCTTGGTTCAAGCCTAGCTTTCCTTGGATTTATTGTTATTAAAATGTTTCCATTAATTGGGTAAGCGAAAAACCTCAATCTATTGTTAGTTCTATCGATTAATGAATGCCCAATTTTGAGTTATAAGCCATAAGTTAAGCCTTTGTTCTTCAAGTTTTAATCTATCGTATAGTCAATGACTATCAATGTTGTTATATTGATTATAACAGTTCATTTGATCTTCCTAGTTCAAAGTTTGGAGGAAGCTAACCCAACATCTCCAAAACAAGCTAGGAATAAAGGAATAATCATTCGAGAGCCTTAGGAGCTTTAGATTAGCGAGATGAGTATAGTCAGAGTCTCGAGAGTTAGCTAGGTTCCAAACTCAAATTATTATTGATTATTGCATCACTAAATTTCTATTGAAGGTCTTTGCATAAAAAACTCTATTGAAAGTCCTATTGGTAAGCATGAGTAAGTACTATATATCGAGCATTGGATATTGATTATTACATATTGCTATTGAAATTTTGATATATGTTTATTGTTATTAAAATGTCATATTGAAATATTACTATTGATTTATTGCTATTGAAATATCGTTGTTAAACTATTGATTATTAAACCTTGGATTCGAGAGTATTGGATACAATTGGAATGCCATAGAATTCATGAGCTCATTGGTACTGGTATTGGGCTTCGACCATTGGTGCGGCGGAGGGATGTGTTGTGTGTTGGTCAATTGGTGCAGCGGAGGGAATATGACACAATCATTTTTGTTATTGTTGGTGTTGTGGTGGAATTCGTGTATCCATATATCGAAAATCGATCCAAGAGAACTATTGAGTATTGTTATTGATCATTGATGTGAAAATTATTGAATATGATTGCTATGTTAATTATTGATGCCATGTTACATGAAAACATGATACATACATATATCTCACTAAATCATATAACTTAGAGTCATGGTTAGAACTATTGTTGAAGAACATTAAATGGCATATCATGCTCATTTATTGTTTTGGCTACCTCACTTAGACTATATAAATCTAATGCATTCATCTTCCATACATTTCATGTTAAGAAGTTTATCGGTTTGAGATCGGAGTTAGCTGGAAGTTTGGCAAGTCACTACAAGCTCCGAGTAATGTATTTTGTCCTTATGAACTCCCAGAATGGTGGTAAAGTAGTTAAACTAGTTGAAAATTGTAATTTTGCTATATATGTATTACCTATGTTTTGTATAAGCCTAAGTGGCCCTAAATGGTAGGTTGGTTTTGGTTAAAAATGGCCTAATATGCATATTTGGCTCTTAAAGGTGAAATCATAGTAAATGGATTCGAACACTCATGAAATTTGGCATGCTAGTTGCTCATATTGTTTTAAGTTTGTTGGTAAAGTTTCATATCATTTGAACATCGTTTGATAGGTCAATTTAAATAAAAACTAGCAAAAATTTGTCATTGCAGGTCAAAGCGTATCGATACGGGTGATGCCGTATCGGTACAATTAAGCATAAATTGGCTTAATGATACAGGGTGTATCGATACATAATAGGTGTATCGATACGGAAATTGGTCATTGGAATCTGGTTTGAGATATGGTATCGATACGGACTTAGGGCATATCGGTACGAGGTCAACATAGTTAACGTGTATCGATACGGGCTTATCTGTATCGATACAGGCTTGTCATGTTTGAATTTTGAATTCTTAAATTAGGCATGGCGTTCTGATACAACCACGAGTGTATCGGTACAGTAATAGTTAATTTGGTTAAATGAGTTATGAAACGGTTTTGCATTGTTATCGAAATGGTTATTGAATATCGTATAGTCTAATTGGTTGGGTAAATGTTATCAGGATGTCATGAGTATTTATGAGTGCATTTCTATTGAGTTGAATTTCATTGTGGTATAATTAATTGCATTAAAGGACCTCTAAATTATTAGATTTATAGTTTAGTCCCTAAAACTCATAATAGTTTAAGAATGGGTCTTAAATGATTAATTATTGTTTCCTAATGGATAAATTGGACTAAGACTTATACTTGATAATGTTTTATAAGCATAACATTATTTATGTGTTATTTTTTATTGAAATTTATTGCACCGATCACCGTATCGCTCACCGGTAGCACTTTCCGGCCCGGTTCTCG
Source organism: Hibiscus trionum (assembly GCA_030270665.1). Classification (NCBI taxonomy): domain Eukaryota; kingdom Viridiplantae; phylum Streptophyta; class Magnoliopsida; order Malvales; family Malvaceae; genus Hibiscus; species Hibiscus trionum. The sequence continues at coordinate 323,536 of BSYR01000018.1, forward strand.
ACCCGGCCGGGTAGGGGGTGTTACATTTGTGGTATCAGAGCTAGAGTTTAGTCGGTTCTAGACTAAACCTATGCTTGTCTGTATTGATTATTGTTTTACTTTGCCACCTAGAAGTTATTTTATTGAATACTGTGACTTGCCGACTAATCTGATCTTTTTATTTATAGATGTCTAACTCTAATCAAGCTCGAATAGATGAGCATATCGTTGAAACCTCAACTCATGGTGAAGAAATTAGAAAAAGGGATCCTCTGAATCCGCAAAACCCTCCAGTACGGAACCCTAAGCCTGAAGTACAATTGGCTCAAACCTAATGCTTCAGGAATTTGGCTGACATGTTCAAAGTATTCATGACATCAATGAAGGTTGAGCAAAATTTTCAATCTCCCACTGTTGCTATTCCGAGTACCTGAGCTTCTATTGATAAGTTTCCTCAATATCGGGCTTACTCTTTTACCGGGCAAAATGAAGTTAACCCTGAGATTGTTGAGTATTAGTTAGACAATACTTTATGAATTCTAAATAAACAGTTACAGTGTTCTGATGAACAAAAGCTCGAGTGTGCCCTCTCTTTGTTAGCAGATGAAGCACTGTATTGGTGGGAAGCAACGGTCTTGGAGGTCCCTGAAGAGACTGTGAACTAGGAGTTCCTCCTACAAGAATTTGGAAAGAAGTACATCAGTGAATACTATCTTGCCAAGAGACGTGATATCTTCCTTCACCTGAAGTAAGGAGGACGACCTGTGGAGCAGTACATCCATGATTTCTGCAAGTACTACTGATATGGGGTTGAGTATATCAAGAAAGAAGAAGAGAAGTGTAGGATGTTCATCAACGGTTTGAACGATGAACTACATCTTATATTCATGGCTTTATGCATCACCGATTTTCAAAACCTTGTGAATAGAGTCAAAGCAACTAAAGGTGCTCAAAAGGCTCAGAAGAATATGGGTTGAGCAAATCTGAGAAAAGACACCAAGATGAATCTCATGAATCTTTCAAGAAAGGGAAGAACCATGATTCTAAATCGAGTGTGTATTCACAGCCTTCCTAGTATGAATACCTTGCTAAACCACAAGCTGTAACATAGTTCTTCCCCAGTGCTAACTCCATTGAGAGCATTGATGGCTCTAAACAAGAGACGAAGTCTCCGGTTTGTAATTTTTGTTAACACAGGCATCCTGAAAGGGCAATGCCGGAAGAAGTCAGGAGCTTGCATCTTTTGTAAAGAGATGGGGCATCTCATTCGGGAGTGCTCTAAGAATAAGTCTGCCTCTGCATCCGCTAACTAGTCCTCTGCTCAATCCCTTTGAGGCAAGGGATCGAGGCAAGGATCCTTCGGAAAATCTAAAAGTTCATCCAAAGCATCGTATTGACCTGAAACTAAAGCTTCCGCACAGATGTACCATATGAGAGGAAAAGAACAAGAGGATAACCAGGTTTGAATGCCGTTTCGAAACGTTTGAGGTCGTTTTGATACTACCGTATCGAAACGGGTCAAACCGTTCTGATGTTCTTCATCCGTTTCGAAACACGTTTCGAAACAGAGGTTAATAGTTTCAAAAGTGTTCCGGAATGCCCAATGGCCGTTCCGAAACGGTGACTCGAAAAACATTGTTTTGGCTTAAAAACACTTAGAAAACTTTTGACAAGTTGAGTTTTTAACTTAACCATTTTTCTTTAAATATATAGAGAGGTTTGAGGACTTAAAAATTCGTTTTCTCTTTTTCAATTTAGTCCTTAAATTCTTTAGTTATATCAAAATCAATTTATCGGTTTCACAATCTTGCCCTTTTTGATATAACAAAACCAAGTTAGAATTTTTAAGAGTTTTGAATTTTTGAAGACATTCTAACTCCCCCTCAATTTAAGATAGGTTTTTAAGTTTTTGTAAAGATTTAAAGTTGAAGTTTTAAAAACTCAAAACCGACTTAAAACAAATTTTGGCTCTTATATTTTCTCCCTCTTTTTGTTAAATCAAAACAATAATAAACAAGGCTCAACAAGAGAAGAAACAAGGTTAAAAGTAGTAGGCAACATAATATAGATTCATATAATTCAAATATCCAAACATAAAACTTAAACAATAACGTTCAAAGCTCAATCCCAAACAAAGTAATCAAAGCATAGGTTCATGAAACATAAATAAAATAGAGGTGCAAACTTAGTCCTAATATGATAATCTAATATGCGATGCAATAAGACCCTAAGCCTCGTCATCGTCACCATCAACATCCGAGGAATCATCATCGTTCTTAGCTTGAGAGCGACGAAAGGTCACCCATTGACCATAGAAGGTAGAGAATGACAAGTCCATTGATTGATGTTGAATCTCAATGGAGGTGAGACGATTCTCCATGGATTGCAAACAATTATTAATAGCACCAAGACCTGACTCCATTGTGTTGAACCACTCGGTGAGAAAAGCCATAAGCGCTTCATTGTTAGGACCCGGAGCTTGAGGTTGAGGTTCAACATGTGGTGGAGGAGCATGCCTATCAACTCGTTCCTATTGGCCAAGATTGTTGTAATGGAACCCGGCTTTGTGGAGAGAAGATTCACCAATCTTTTGCTTACGGGGTTCCGGAGAGTCATATGAGCAATCAAAATCGAGCATGCCAAAGATATAGCTCAAAACAGTCTCATAGGTGAAGGATTTTAGAGCATCGGTTTCACGAAGCTTCACATTGTTGACCATTTCGGTGAACATAATCTTAATAAGATTTGGGCGTTCTCCACGGCGAAAACACTCAAGCCAAAAATAATCAACTTGATGAATATGAGAGAATTAACCTCCGGAGGGGTGAATAAACCACGAGATCATCAAGTGAAGGAAACGGTCATGAGCATCCAAGGAAAGCACGGAACCGATGTGAGCACCAAAATGGGTCTCATTCTCGATGCCTTCGTTCTTAAGGCCAAGAGTAGTCTCTAAAAAGGGTATGTCGATGACGAACCTCTTTCCCAAGAGAAATGACTCAATGCCAATAACTTCAGAGTGATCTTCATTATCAACAAACTGGGCATTTGAGTAGAAGATGAGAACCATGTGCTTGTAGACAATATCCGGTATGTTCAAGAAAGCCATGAAGTTCCATTCTTGTAGACGCTCTAGATAGCGGAAAGCGAAACATTCAGAATCAAGGAATGGGACATCAACAACACGCTCGCGACGAACGACAATATCCTTGACATAAGTGAAACGCTCCTTCATCTCTGGAGTCTGAAGACTTTTGAGAAAAAGCTGGGTGAGATTTGGACGGATAGAGGATTGACTAGCAGCTTCACTCGCTTGACTCGTCTTATGTTTCTTGTTAACGTTTTCCATTTAAAAAATCCTAAAAACATAAAGCAAACAATTTTAAAATTATGATGTATGCATGAATATCCTCTATTCAATCCAATAACAAATCCCATTTAGGTTTAAAAAAATTAAGAGAAAAACAACTTTTGAAAAACTAAAAAATTATACGAGTGAAAAATAATATATTCGAACAAAAAATTTTAATATTTTGAATTTTTTTACAAATTTTGAAAAACCCAAGAGGTAAAACATATAAACTATACAAAATTGAGATTTTCTAACTTAAAAAACGAATTAAATCAAAGGAAAAAGAAAAGGTAGAAAATATACCTTAGATGGGGATTTTGGATGAATGAATGAAAAATCTTGCACAAGATTGATGAGGCTTGCTTAGACTTGAGTTTGTGTGTAAAATCCCTCAAGATTTGATGAAAAACAATGAGGTTTAGAGGGTTTTTATAGGGAAAATCGGGTTAGGATTTTTAGGGTTTTTGAAGAGGTTTAAATTGAAGTGGATTTTATCATAAAAAGCCCTCTTTAAAGCTGCCCGCATACCCATTTCGGAACAGGCACGATCGTTCCGAAACATGGGTATCGAAACGTTGACTGACGTTTCGAGTCTGGTTGACCGTTCTGATACGACATTGACCGTATCGAATCCCATGTGTTGACCCGTATCGAAACTTGTTTCGATACACTCCTTGGCAGTGGCAAAATCGTTTCGAAACCCTTTTAAGACGTTTCGAAACACCCTTCTCACATATTGCTCTTTTAAGGCACCCGTATCGAAACAGTTGGACTCATTTCGATACACCTAGGCCTGGAAGTGCAGATGAGACTCTAATATTGCAAACAATAGATTTCATGAAGCCCTATATGCATAAATCTCATGAATGAGCAGGAAAGACATGTATAAACAAAAACATACTCTCCCTAACTATTAGCATGGATGAGATTAGGAGTAAAAACACATAAACATGACATTTTCAAGAATTCAAGCAATTTAAGAACAAAAAGGGTCCTAAGAGGTCAAGAAAGGCTAGTTAGACTTAACTCTCTCATAAGGGACCAAAAACGCTCATTATCCAAAGGCTTTGTAAAAATGTCCGCTAGTTGGTTTAAGGTGTCAACGTACTCTATAACAACATCTTCCTGAAGGACATGATCTCTAATGAAATGATGCCTTATTTCTATATGTTTGGTTCTAGAGTGTTGGATGGGATTTTTAGTTAAGCAAATGGCACTAGTGTTGTCACACTTAAGGGGTATAGTTTCAAATCTAATACCATAATCTAAGAGTTGTTGCTTCATCCAAAGGACTTTAGCACAACAACTCCCTAAGGATATGTACTCGGCTTCGGTGGTAGATAGAGCTACACTATTTTGTTTCTTAGAGAACCAAGATATGAGCATACTACCTAAGAATTGACATGTTCCCGAAGTACTTTTCCTATCGATTTTACACCCCCTCATAATTCGCATCCGAATAAGCATGAAGGTTGAAGGTTGAGTCTCTAGGGTACCAAAGACCTAGACAAGGAGTATCTCTAAGGTACCTAAAGATTCTCTTAACGGCTATAAGGTGGGACTCTCTAGGACTAGCTTGAAACCTAGCATACAAGCAAACACTAAACAAAATATCTGGTCTACTTGCGGTAAGGTAAAGAAAAGATCCAATCATAGAGCGATAAAGCTTAGAGTCAACACACTTACCTCCTTCATCTTTGTCAAGCTTTATAGATGAGCTCATTGGTGTGGCTTGAGGCTTTGCATTCTCCAAGCCAAACTTCTTGAGCATATCCTTGATGTACTTTGCTCGATTGATGAAGGTGGCATCCTTCCTTTGCTTGATTTGAAGTCCCAAAAAGAATGGGAGCTCCCCCATCATGCTCATCTCGAATTCACCTTGCATTAACTTAGCAAACTCTTTGCAATGACAGTGATTAGTATATCCAAAAATAATATCATCAACATATATGTGTACTAATAAGATGTCATTTTTATACCTTTTTATGAAAAGTGTAGTGTCCACCTTACCTTTTTCAAAACCTTTTTCAATCAAAAAGTTTGAAAGTCTTTCATATCAAGCTCTAGGAGCTTGTTTTAAACCATAAAGAGCTTTAGTTAGTTTGAAAACATGATTTGGAAAGTTTGAGTCTTCAAAACCCGATGGTTGTTCCACATAAACTTCCTCGTTTATAAAACCATTTAAAAATGTGCTTTTAACATCCATTTGGAAGAGCTTGAAATCATGATAACATGCATATGCAAGCAACATCCTAATGGCCTCCATTCTAGCTACATGTGCATAGGTTTCATTAAAATCTATTCCCTCTTCTTGAGTGTAACCTTGTGCAACTAATCTAGCTTTATTTCTCACAATATTACCACTCTCATCTAGTTTGTTCCTAAATACCCTTTTATTTCCTATAGTAGATTGATTACTAGGTCTTTCAACTAATGTCCAAACATTACTTCTCTCAAATTGATTTAACTCTTCTTGCATAGCCATAATCCAAAAGTCATCTTTTAATGCTTCTTTAATGTTCTTAGGTTCTATGCATGAGATAAAAGCAACATGATTCGTGAATTTAAGAGAAGATCTAGTAGTTACCCCCCTTGGATGGATCACCCAAGATTTCACCACCTTTGACATAGTTGTACTCCCTTGGGTAGCTCACTTCCTTTTTCCTCAAGAGCCAAGTCCTTCAAGGCTTCAAGATGTGGATCTTGTGTATCATCTTCTTTCGTTGGAATCTCATCCTTCTTTGAAGTTTGTCCTCCATCAAAGGCATCAAGGATTCCTACATCATCATCATCACAAGAATCCTTCCTCAAAAGGAGGTTATCATCGAATACAACATGAATAGACTCTTCTACTACTAAAGTTCTCTTATTAAATACGCGATAGGCTTTAGAGTTTAAGGAATAACCTAAGAAAATAGCTTCATCACTTTTAGCATCAAATTTACCTAAGTTATCTTTTCTATTGTTTAAAACAAAACACTTGCAATCAAAAGGATGAAAATAGCTAATGTTAGGCATTTTAGATTTTAAAATCTCATATGGTGTTTTCTTTAAAAGTGGCCTAATTATTACTCGGTTTACGATGTAGCAAGTGGTGTTTGTGGCTTCCACCCAAAAATATTTAGGTAAATTGTTTTCACAAAGCATGGTTCTAGCCATTTCTTGTAAAGTTCTATTTTTCCTCTCAACTACCCTATTTTGTTGGGGAGTTCGAGGAGCCGAAAAATTGTGGCTAATACCATTTTCATTTAAAAACTCTTCAAAACCTAGATTTTGAAATTTGGTTCCATGATCACTTCTAATATGAGAAATTCTAAGTTCAATATCATTTTGAGTCAATTTTGGAAACGTGATGAATTTTTCTAAAGTCTCATCTTTAGTACTTAAAAATAGAACCCAAGTAAATCTAGAATAGTCATCAACAAGTACAAATGCATAAGATTTACCACCCAAGCTCATAGTTCTAATAGGCCCAAATAAATCCATGTGAATAAGTTGTAAACACCTACTTGTAGAAACATCATTAATGGATTTAAAGGATGACTTATGTTGTTTACCCTTAGAGCATGCATCACAATTTTTTTTCATTTGAGAACTTAATTTTGGGTATACCTCTAACTAGATATAGGGAAACCAATTTTTCTAAAACACTAATGCTAGCATGTCCTAGTTTCCTATGTCATAGCTATGCATCATTTTCATTTTCTGCATCAAAACATGCATGTGATGTATGAATGTCATCTAGATGCACCATGTATATATTACCTATGTGATGACCAATGAGCATAATATTGTTTGATTTAATATCAACAATTTTGTTCCCATTTTTATCAAATAAGACATTAAACCTTTTGTCACATAATTGGCTTATGCTCAATAAATTATGTTTTAGACCATTAACATATAAAACATTTTCAATGAGAATAGTAGAGTGATTACCTATGGATCCAATACCTTTAATGTGGCCTTTGGAGTTGTCACCAAATGTCACTACTCCTCCACTTTTTGGCTTTAAGTCCATGAATCGACTCTTGTCTCCGGTGATGTGCCTCGAGCATCCACTATCAAGGTACCATGAATTTTGACTTTGTGCTTTGGCCTTGTAGCAATGCCCCCTACAAAAAAAGATATTAAACTTTGGTTTTTGGTACCCAAATCATTTTGGGTCCACGAGTGTTAGCTCCCAAAAGCTTGGTTCCCTTAGGAATCCAAGGTGACATAGCAACAACATTATTAGATTTGACGAGTTACTTAGGAACCCATACACTCCTAATCTTTTTAGTTCTATTATGTCTATGGAAACCACTTTGTTTGTAGTTATATGTCTTTCTCCTAGGTTGATTTGTTTTGGATGATTAACTTTTTTCATGTTTCACATTACCAACATTTTTGAAAGACTCCTTGAGCTTGTTAAGCTCATCTAACACCTTTTTGTGTTCACTATTGCATTGAGAAATAAGATTATTTAGGTCTACGTTTTCATCTTGAAAGAATTTAAGCTCATCTTGTAAACCTAAGATATTTTTCTCAAATTTTAAGTTAGCTTGAGAAAGTGAGTCATTTTTAGCATTTAATTCGAAAATAGTCTTTTTATTTCTAATGAACGACTCTTTGTACTTCTCAACTAACTCATCATATACCTCTTATAACTCATCATAAGCATCATGCAATTCATCAAATGTGAAATCAAAAGATGATGATTTAGAGGTTACCATGGAGGAATCCTCCTCAAGTGCCATGAGGCAAAGGTTGGCCACTTCGTGTTCGTCATCCTCGGATGACTCCTCGTAACTCCAAGTAGCAAGCTTGGCTTTGAGCTTATTCTTCTTCTCAAAGCCCTTCTTCTTGAGTTGAGGGCATTCCGAACGAATGTGACCGGGTTTTTTACACTCGAAGCAAATGATTTGATCCCTCTCTTCTTCTTTGTTTTTGGTTTTGAAGTCCATTTTTCTTTGCATCTTCCATCCTCGGTTGGACCTCATAAATTGTGAGAACCTTTTGGCTATCATAGTCAATTCTTCTAGGTCTTCCTCCTCACTAGAAGTGCTCTCTTCATGTAGTGAAGAATTGAGAGCCACTCCTATCTTCTTCTTCTTTTCTACCTCTAGCTTCTCCACTCTTCTCTCTTCCTTTTTCTTTTCATCTTCCCTTCCTTGCTTCATTATCTCATAAGTAAGGAGAGAACCCACTAGCTCATCAAGCTTGAGTGTCTTCAAGTTTTTATCCTCAATTATGGCGGTTCTCTTTCCCTCCCAAGACTCGAGAAGTGAGTAGAGTAGCTTCCGGACTAGTTTGTCTTCCGGGATTATCTCTCCAAAACCCTTAAGCCCGTTGACGATTGTTGAGAAGCGATCGAACATCTTGGACACGGTTTCGTTGGGCTCCATTTTGAAATTCTCATAGCTAAGATTGAGAATTCCAATCTTGGTCTCCTTCATATCACTTGTTCCTTCATAAGTGGTCTCTAGTGTATCCCACACTTCCTTGGCGTTTTCAATGGAGGAGACTTTGGAGTAGATGTCGGGATCGAAAGAGCAAAACAACATGCGAAGAGCTTTATCATTGATTTGAATCTTCTTTCTCTCTTCTTCACTCATCTCAATTTTCTTCTTTAGCACCAATCTTCCTTCTTCGTCTCTCTTCATTGGAATATATGGACCATCTTCAATGGCATCCCAAACTAGATAATCGTTGGATTTGATGAAGAGGCGCATCTAGTTCTTCCAAAATGGATAGTTATCACCGTTGAAGAAAGGCAGTTTTGTGGTTGATTGAGACTCGTACATGCTTGACCCGGAGGTAGATGCCATGGCTTGATTTTTAGATGATCACACTCTTCCTAGGAACTCCTCTTGTGGTTGTTAATCCTTCAAAGAGGTAGGCTCTGATACCAATTGTTGAGTGGATCAATGATATGATATAAGCCAAGAGAGGGGTGAATTGGATTTTTTGAACTTTTGGTGGTGAAGTGGAAAATTAAAATTGATGGACAAGAGGATTTAGAGTGGTTCAAGTTCCAATCGAACTCTACATCCACTACCTTAGATTCACTAAGGATTTTCTAACAATCCACTAATTGTTCTTCCACTTTTCTAGGTTAAGGAGATAACCGTTACAATATCGGTCAAATTATCTACCCAAAATTTGACCCAATCCTCACACAAGAATTACAAAGAAGATGATGGCTCAAACAAGTATCTCTCAATACAAAATGTAACCCAATTACAAGCACTCGACCCAATTGAATAGATAAGAATGAAAATTACAACTTCACAATTGGGGTTTACAAGAAATAATGGGATTTTGGCACAAATGCTTGGTTTTGATGTTTGGATGTTTCTTTTGAGATCAATAGTTGTTGCTGAAGCTTTTAGAGGTCCCTTTTATACCTTCTCATTGAATTCTAGCCGTTAGGGTTGTTGCATTCATCAATAGAGCCGTTCGGATGTTATCTTCCCTCCATAAATGCAGTCTGCAACCACCCATTTCGAAACGCCCGATCTTGTTTCGAAACAGACCAAAAGAGAAAGAGCCGTTGGGGAAATAGACCGTACCGAAACGGGCACGATCGTTTCGATACGCTAAGAGCCTGTTTCGAAACTCGTTTCGAAACACTTTGCCACTGTCAAAGCCTGTATCGAAACGGCTTGTAAGCCTTTCGATACGCCTTAACGACAAGTATAAAGTCAGTTAAAAACTTCAACGGTCGTATTTTTAAAACCAGGTTTGAATGTCGTTTCGAAACGTTTGAGGTCGTTTCGATACTACCGTATCGAAACAGGTCAAACTATTCCGTTGTTCTTCATCTGTTCCGAAACACGTTTCGAAACAGAGGTTAACAGTTTCAAAAGTGTTTCAGAACGCCCAATGGCCGTTCCGAAACGGTGACTCGAAAAACCCTGTTTTGGCTTAAAAACACTTAGAAAACTTTTGACAAGTTGAGTTTTTAACTTAACCATTTTATTTAAATATATAGAGAGGTTTGAGGACTTAAAAATTCATTTTCTCTTTTTCAATTTAGTCCTTAAATTCTTTAGTTATATCAAAATCAATTTATCGGTTTCACAGGGTCCTCTAATTCAAAATTGTTTAAAATTCACATTGAAAGGAAATAAGGAGGTGATGAATCACCTATGTGCTTGCCGCCCATTTCACATGGGATTATCAGAAACGTGGCAAGGATGGCATATGGTCATCAATTACTTAAAAAGCATGAAGAGATAAGCTTTGGGTTTAGTAAACCCTTGGTGGGAGGAAACCTTTTTTATTTGTTACAAGTGACTTGGGGAATGATTGGGCTTAAAATAAATGAATTAAAGAAAAGAGCTCTCAATTTTGAAATTCTTATCACCGAAATCAAATTCTATCATCCTTGCTCTCGAAAACTAAGCAAACACCTCTCTATTGTCTTCATCTCCTACCTTCAAGCTAGCACCTCCATTGGAGCTTGGTTCAAGCCTAGCCTTCCTTGGATTTATTGTTATTGAAATGTTGCCATTAATTGGGTAAGCGAAAACCCTCAATCTATTGTAATTTCCATCGATTAAGGAATGCCCAATTTTGAGTTATAAGTCCTAAGTTAATACTTTGTTCTTCAAGTTTTAATCCAACGTATAATTAGTGACTACCAATGTTGTTATATTGATTATAACAATTCTATTGATCTTCCTAGTTCAAGGTTTGGAGGAAGCTAACCCATCGTCTCCAAAATAAACTAGGAATAAAGGAATCATCATCCGAGATCCTTAGGAGCTTTGGATTATCAAGGTGAGTGTAGTCGGAGTCTCGAGATTTGGTTAGATGCCAAACTCGAATTATTATTGATTATTGCATTACTAACTTTCTATTTAAGGTCTTTGCATAAAAACTCTATCGAAAGTCCTATTGTTAAGCATGAGTAAGTATTGTATATCGAGCATTAAATATTGATTATTTCATATTGCTATTGAAATTTTAATATATGTTTATTATTGTTAAAATGTCATGTTGAAATATTGCTATTGAAATATCGTTGTTGAACTATTGATTATTGAACCTTGGATTCGAGAGTATTGGATACAATTGGCATGCCATAGAATTCATGAGCTCATTGGTACTGGTATTGGGCTTCGTCCATTGGTGCGGCGGAGAGATGTGTTGTGTGTTGGTCAATTGGTGCGGCGGAGGGAATATGACACGACCATTATTTTTATTATTGGTGTTGTGGTGGAATTCGTGTATCCATATATCCAAAATCGATCCAAGGGAACTATTGAGTATTGTTATTGATCATTGATGTGAAAATTATTGAATATGATTGCTATGTTAATTATTGATGCCATGTTACATGAAAGCATGATACATACATATATGTCATTGAGTCATATAACATAGAGTCATGGTTAGAACTATTGTTGAAGCACATTAAATGGCATATCATGCTCATTTATTATTTTGGCTACCTCACTTAAACTATATAAGTCTAATGCATTCATCTTCCATACATTTCAAGTTAAGAAGTTTATCGGTTCGATATCGGAGTTAGGTGGAAGTTTGGCAAGTCCCTACAAGCTCTGAGTAATGTGTTTTGTCCTTATAAACTCCTAGAATGGCGGCAAAGTAGTTAAACTAGTTGAAAATAGTTATTTTGCTATATGTGTATTACCTATGTTTTGTATAAGCCTAAGTGGCCCTAAATGGTAGGTTGTTTTGGTTAAAAACGACCTAATATTCATATTTGGCTCTTAAAGGTGAAATCATAGTAAATGGATTCGAACACTCATGAAATTTGGCATGCTAGTAGCTCATATTGTAACACCTCATTCCCGGCCTGGTCGAAAATCGGGTTGGAGTGTGCTACCGGTGAATGATACGGTGAACCGTGCAATAAAATTTCATTTTTATAACCAATACTTGAACATTGTCACGCAATGATACAATACCCAAAATGCATCTTAAACCAATTAATCCCTTATAAAACAATATTTAATCATTTAGGACCAAATCATAGTTATTAAAAGTTTTAGGGTTTAAACTTTAATTCTGCTAAATTAATGGTCCTTCGATGCAGTGGATCATACTACAATGAAATTCAACACAATATTAATAAGTCTGTAAATTTTTATGCAATTCGGTATTCATTTACTCATTCAATTTAAACATCTTAAATTCAGTGACCATTTTGTAAACTATGTCAACTGCCAAATTCATGCCTTTAAACCAACTTAACTAACCATGTATCGAAACACCTTAAGGTAGTTTCAAAACGGGTGTAAGATGGTTAACTTAAGTTGTCTTTGTCTTTTAGACTGTATCGATACGGGTAGGCCCTGTATCGGTACGGGTTGACTCCCTTTGACCTTGACTTTGACCCGTTTCGATACACTATATACCCGTATCAAAATAGTGAATTCTAGTAGCAAAAAGTTATGATACAGCCTAAAACCGTATCGAAACTCCCTATTCCTAGGGTCCATTTGTGCTTAACCGTATCGATACGCTTTACCCCATATCGATACGGCCTGACCTGTAATGACAAATTTTTGTAAATTTTTAATCGATTTGGCCGATCAAATGATATTCAAATGCAACGAAAATTTACACACAACATTATAACTGTATAATCTACCTGCATACCAAATTTTAGGGTCAAATGAATCCATTTACTCAGTTTTTACCTTTTAGTGCCAAAATATGCATTTTAGGCCAATTTTCACAACATGGAAAGTTCATATTAGGCATATCACACTTTTACCACTTGACCATAATATAGACATAACAAAAGAGACTTTATCCACTACTACATGCACCTTGCCACCAACTAGGAGTTCAAAAGGGTCGATATACATTACCTATAGCTTGATTGTGACTTGTGCAACGCTTCAACTCCTCCGATCTCGATCAAAAAACTTAGCTAACCTGAAATGGGTGAAATGAAATGCATTAGGAATTCTTTTCCTAGTGAGGTAGTCACAAAAATAAGAATGTTGTAATAAGCAATTTCATCTCTACATTAACAATGATCATGACATGATTTTCCAATGACAACACAATGATCTTGCTCAATAACAATATAGTCATATTTTATCAATAATTCATTGGATCGATTTCAGATAGTGGATACGCGAATTCCTACGCCTCGCCTAACAATGAGCGGTCTTATCCCTCCATCTCGTTAAAATGACCAAAACACAAAAAACCCTCCGCCTCACCAAATCAATATAGGTCGTAGCCCTAGGACCGTAGTCCACTCGTACAATGAGTTCATGAATTCTATGGCATGCCAATTGTATCCAATATCCTTCGAATCCAGCGGCAATCTACTTTAACAATTACAATGGGTATAACATGATCTATACTTATTAACAATGATAATATCGATATCCAATATCCGATATCTGATGATTAATGCAATGCTTACCGAGACTTACCAATTTGTCCGTGAAACGAACCAATGCTATAATCTTAAAAACAATGTTAGTTATGTATTCAAAATTGATGACAATGAATTCGGGAAGGCTCCTCGCCTATGCCCGATACTTCGACTACACCCACCTTGCTAATTTGATGCTCCTACGACTCTCAGATGATAACACTCTTATTCCTAGCTTCTGATGGTGTCGATGGATGATGTAGATCGATCTCCCAAGCTAGGAAAATCAATAGGGAATTGTTAGAACAACATTTCGATATTGAAATCGATATAACAATACCGGAATCAATATCTAAACTTAGGATAATCAATAGCTTAACACAATAACCATGGATGACCAAAACCTAGCTTAGATTAAGCTTAGTTTATCCCTAGAATTCAATGATAACTTGGTAGATTTAGCTTACCCGATAGAGAACAACAATTTGATATCAAAATCTTAAAGAAAACTCAAGCTTTACAAGGTCACCAATGGAGGTGTTTGCTTAAGGTGAGGAAGAAGATGAAGATAACAAGGGAGGTGTTAGCTTGATTTAGTTTCTCGGGTAAGCTTCTTTCAATCTTTCTTTTCTTTTTATTAGATTTGGCCGAATGGCCTTTCCTTCAAATGAAGGAAATTCATTTTATTTGCTAGAGAAATGGTGATTAACTGAAGGAGGGGCTAATCGCGAGGTTAGTCCCTCAACTCTTGATAGTCATGATTTTTTTCCCCCAAACATTCAAATTTTTTTAACAATTTAACCACTAAAAGTTTCTATCTTATTCAAATAGGTCCAAGTGTAGTAATTCAGTCTAGTTAGAGATCAATAACATAACAATGAACTTAATAAAATGTTCGAAACAATATTTGGACATTTCCGATCTAGGGTTTCTGATCATCAGAACCCTAATCACGACTAGATCGAGTTTCAGGGTGTTACAACTATCCCTCTTAAGAAAAATTCATCCTCAAATTTTTACCTGAATCAAAGAGATGCGGATATTGTTTCCTCATGGTTTCCTCTGGTTCCCAGGTAGCCTCTTCAACTGAATGGCTCCTCTGGAGTACTTTAACCAACGGTACAGATTTATTACGAAGTCTCTTGACTTCTTTGGCAAGAATTTGCACTAGTTTCTCATCGTAAGACAAATTAAGCTGAGCTTAAACAGATTCAGGTTCGATAATGTGCGAGGGATCGGATCGATATTTCTGAAGCATGGAGACATGGAATACATCATGGATCTTAATTAATTCGAAGGGCAATGAAAAACGGTAGGCCACTGGGCTAAACCTTTCGACAACCTCAAAGGGTCCAATGAATCGGGGACTCAATTTCTCCTTTTTGCCGAATCACATGATCTTTTTCCACGGTGAGACTTTGAGGAAAGCTTTCTCACCAACTTCATACTGGATATCCCTCCTCTTGAGATCAGCATAGTGTAGAGAGTTTGGGTGTTCTCCAATTATGAGCGCAAGTGCACACTCTTGTCAAGTTATAATATAAAAGATATCGTCTCCCACGAGGATTGGACAGCTAATTCGAATGTAAATTCCTGCACAAAGAATATTAAATGCACAAGTCAATTTCAGTTTGTAAAAGATTGTAGATTAAAGAAACACAAGTAGTTAAGAGAAGAGATCATATTGATGGAATGGGTCATGTTATGCTGCTTCGTAGTGTGAAACTGCGTTGAATAGGTCAAGTTGTATTGTGCTGCCAAACTTTGCTGCCTCGGTGGAAGATGGCAGATTGGTGCTTCAACAACTTTTGCTACCTCGGCAGGTGGAAAGGATGATTGGCTCGGTGGCAAACTCGGCAGAACTTCAAGGCTCGATAGAACGCTTCGAGAATGATTCTACTTATGTCTAAGCTAGAATATTGTTGATGCCCGCTGCAGATAATACCCATCAACGTGAATCGTGCAATGAACAACAACCTTTGGTTCGCCTCTTTTAGCCACTTTAAACCCTAACCTATGTCTAGGCTAGATTGATCAACAGCTAGTATAGATGAGATTGTGATTACTTCTTTCGTGACTTTGACTCTCTCGATGCCAAACAAATGGATTGCTCACAATCGATCTTTCAAACTCAATTGAAAACAATGAATAACATGAAATAAGCAAACCTTGAATTTATTGCAATAACAAACTTGAACCTAAACAACCGTTATCACAACTACTTTACAACACAATCCAAACCCTAGAGAACTTAGAACACAGCGGCAGCAAGAAAACACAAGAGAAACTAAGCTATGCTGACTATGATATTCTAAGATGTAAAATGATCAAGTATATATAGGGCATGGCCTTGGTTAAGTCCTCCTTGGAGTAGAAGTCTTCTTCATGATAAAGTAGCTTTTGCATTAAATGCAATCTTTAAATCTGACTTCTTTGACTTGAAGTTGGACTCCTTGTGCCGTAAGTAAGCTTAGGCCGCCTTAGACATTTTCTCCTTTATCAGCTCGGTCCGCTGTTTCCGGCATTAGTAAATTGCATGGATGAGATCATTGGACTCAACAAATTATGCTCTATCAATCGCACTCCAAATCACCAATTCCTCAAGTTGCTGCCCTGGGCGGTAGATATGGTGGCGACAGCTACTCAGCAGCATCTCTCTCTATGTTGAACTCCTTTAGTACAGCTTCTTGGTTTGCTGCCTCAACATTTGCTCCTCTGATTTCTCCTCCTTCTGACAGCTTCTAGCATCTGAAACTAAAACTAAACTAAAATAATATCTTTTCTTACCAAATCAAAGATATTCAATAAAAACAAGGCAAAGCAAAGATTATTGTAAATAATTAATGTATATACCTAAATATGCCTAAAATGCACTTAAGAACAACAATAATATGAGATGGAATGCATAGAAAATATAAGACTTATGAGCACTTTACACACCCCCAAACTCGAACTATTGCTTGTCCTCAAGCAATGCAATCCTAAATATACTTGCCCTTGCACTAATCAGAAAGAAAAACTTGTTTTAAACTTGATTCCACACCTCAAGGCTATGGCACCTATCATTAGATTAGTGAAAGGAGAATAAAATGAACTACCTTAGAATTAGACTATAATGCCAGTGTAGTGTGTGCAAAAACTGTGTACAGGCTGAATATGAAGAATATTCTAAGTAAACAAAGATGTTGTCGAGGTAATATAAGGTTGCTGCCGAGGCAGCACAACTAAGCATAATTTATAATCATGGCAGTGAGGGCTTCATCTTATCATAACTACTCTTTAGGTCTGAAATTAAGATAGGAGAAAACTACAAAACCTCGAACCCATTGAGTAGAGTCATCCCATGAAGACTATCATTCACTCATGCTAATTTGTCTGTCACTACAAAAAATATCAGATTCATGGACTTTGATAGCAGCGGAGTGTCCTTGGCACATGATTCTTCCTAGAGCCTGTTTCAGGCACCTCTAGGGGAAAACAACATATTTATATTTTTTTGTTCCTACCGTGGCAGTGCTTTTCTTTTTTTTTATGTTTGTTGTTTGTCGCGGCAACTACCTGCAACCATGTTAGAACTTTACAAATAATTCAAGCAGACGGTGTTTATCAGAAATTCACTCAAATTCAGCAAGTAACAATATTGTTTTTGATTGTTGGAAATTATAGAAAAATTATAAGTTTTCTTCATGCTTTCCCCAAAATTAAGTTATTTTTATTATGGTGCGAAAAATTTAAAATTGGCTATCCTATCATAGGCACAAGTTCTAAAAAATCTTCTTGATTAACTTAAAGGCAAGTACATATGCAACTAAATGATCTAAGTATGCCTAAATAATAGATGAGTCCTAATCCCCCCCCAACTCGAGATGGGCATTGCCCTCAATACACAAAATAAAAAAAAACAGAAAAATAAAAGATGAGAAAAGTAATTAAAACAGAAAAAAACAAGAAAGAAAAGAAAACAACGCTAGAAGTTGTCTGATTGTGGAGATGTTGCTGGAGTTTTTGAGGCAGAGGAGGAAGATGATGATTCGATGATTAGGAGGTGGCTGGCAGAGGTCCTGGCAGCAGGTTTGGCAGGTGAAATCTTTGTTGTGCGTGGCGGCTGGACTCTCTTGGGCGTAGGGTGAAGAGCTTCAATGTGGACCGGTTCAGTTTCTGAGTCCTCATCCTCTAACTCGGCCGAGATTATATGCTACTTCCTTTTCTTCCTTGGTTCCACCATGGGTGTTGCTGATGGTTCTGTTGTGGCCATTGGTTCCCTGGTTTCTGCCGTCTGCTGCCCAAAATCCTTGGAAGGGTGCAACTCGTTCGTTGTTGTTGTGATAGCTAGAGAGAATTGTTGGTGATGCCTCTCTAGAGTGTCGGCCACCGTGTGAGATGAGGAGGTGGCGGAGTAGGACAGGTATCATGCGGGAGAAGGCATCTGGCGGCGGAAGGCGGCATGGCGGGCAGTAGCTTATGGGGGTGTAGCCTCTCTTGGTTCAGCTGCGGCGGCCAAGTCCTCTAGAAATCTGGGCAGTGAGGAGCCATCATTGGGAAACTTTTGCAAAAGATAGGCCACAAAGGCCTCTTGAACTTCCCTCACGTACTTCATGAAGGTCAGCTGCTGCTGCTCAATTTTCTCGTTGCTTTCGATCAGTGTGTGGAGCAGTTGGATGACCTCAGGGTTTTGGACAGTCTTAGTGCTGCCTCTTGCTGTTGGTGTGGCTGTGTGGGCGGTAGATGGCTGGGATGGTGTGATTAGCTCTATTTCAGGCGCCTGCATAATCTAAAGCCTGATTTTTCTGGTCCAGCCTTCCTTATCACATCCTTGGAGTCGGTGGGGACGTTGAAGTTCGCGCACAATTCTGTGATAAGGGTGGGGAAATAGAGTATGCCCTTTGTCTTCCGATAGCAGCTGTAGATCTCTTTGCAGATTATGTCTCCCGATTAGTCGGTTGTTCATAATCGAATGGATCAGGGCGAGACGAGGTCGATCAACTTCTGTGTTGTGGGAGGTGGGCAACAAGCGTCTTTTGATGAAGGTGTTCCACAACATTGCCTTCGGCAGTAGACGGCGACGCTGCACGGACCTGCTGTGTTTCCCTGCCAGCCACGGGGTGTTTGGTTCACAAAGCATGTCCTTCATTCTGTCGTAGTCAGTTGTTGTCAATGTCTGCCACCATTCCTCATGGGGATTATCCTCCATCTCCATCCCGTAAAATCTGTTGATGGTGGCGGCGTTGAGTTTTACTGCCTCCACTCTGACAAAAACAAACGGTATTTCTGGGCGGGGTTGGTGGGCGTAGAACTCTCGAACGAGGGTGATATTGGCCACCTCGGACTGCTTTGCAAAAATCTCTCATCCTTGGCTATGTATCTTCTCAAAGAGGGCGAGCTCGAGACCTAAATCTCCCGTCTGTTGTGAGTAATGAAACCCTTACTCCTTTCATACTGATCGATTGGAGAATTGCGTTATGTGCCTCTTTTGATCAAACTTGGATAATAATCGCTGGAAAGAGGGCTTAGATTGTGATGATGCCATGGTGAGATGGTTGTAGTCTAAAAGTAAAGCTGAAAATGGAAAATAGTAAGAAAGCAGGTTGATGAAGAAGAGGTTAAACAATGAGATAAAGTGAAGAAAATGAATGAAATAATGAGGTATATATAGGGGTTGCTGAGAGATGTCGTGGCGGCATTAAATTCCCAACGGGCAGATTTTTTGGCGCACGTTATGGGAATAAATTTTCGTTACACTGTAGCCGTTGGCGGCTAGTCGTTAGGTGTTTTGTCGTTGGCTGCCCTCAGCTGTTTTGGCGGCATGGTGGACGGGCTCCTTGTTGGGCCTTCTTCTTCTTGGTCCTGCTTATTTATTCCTAAACCTGAAATAAAAATAATTAACTAAATAAAGAATATTTAAAATCTAAAAAAAATAAAATTGTAGAAAATGAATTGCAATAAATTAAAATCTAATCCTAAAACATAAAAATAAAAAGAAAGATATTAAAATAAATTAAGTTATGTTGGGAGTGCATTGAGATGCATCTCCCAAACATAACCACTTCCTGAGTTGGCTGTGTTCTGCTTTTCGTTGGGGTCTTTGTTGTTGCCCTACTTTCTGTCCTAGCGGCTGCTACCTTGCTCTGTTTTTGTGCTGACTTTGGAGGCATGTGTGTCTTGGCATACCTCTTTTTCCTTGGCTAGTTTCATGGGTTGTAAAACATGTATCTTTGTGTTCTGATTGTCAACCCTCATTATGAGTTCCCCATTCTCTACATCTACTAATGTTCTGCCTGTGGCTAAGAATGGTCGCCCAAGAATGATGGGGGCGTTTTTGTCTGCCTCACAGTCCAAGATAAGGAAATCAGCTGGAAAAATAAAGTTGCCCACTCATACAAGGATATCTTCAACTTTTCCTTTCGGATGTACAAAGGAATGGTCAGCTAATTAGAGCATGATGGAGGTTGGTTTTGCTTTTCCAATTCCTAATTTGTTGAAGGAAACCTTGGGCATCAGGTAAATGCTTGCTCCTAGGTCACATAGAGCTCTCGTATCATGGTTGCTGCCTATCTTGCATGGAATGATAAAGCTGCATGGATCTGTCCTCTTGGGTGGCACCTTGTTATGTAGCATTGCCATGCATTCTTCAGTGACAGCTACCGTCTCGAATTCCCCAACTCTCTTTCTCTTGGAAACCATATCTTTCAAATATTTCACATAATTTGGCATGTTTTGTATGGCTTCCACAAGTGGGATGTTGATGTGCACATGCTTAAGTATATCTAGAAATTTCTTGAACTGTAGCTACTGTCATCTTCTTGGGCCTCAGTTTGTGGTGTTGTCGTGGCAGGATGTTCTGGTTGATGTTCCTTTGGCTGCTCAACTCTGGGATCATCCAATTGTTTCTCATTTCTTGTCATTATTGCTTTACATTGCTCATAAGTGGGTTTTGTTGTAGCCTCTATGTTGATGGACGATGCACCCATTGACTTGTTGTTTACGATCTGAGTGAACTGCCCGAACTGGGTCTTCAGGTTCTTGATTGCTGCCTCTTGATTTTGCAACTGTATCTCAGTCCTGTCCATGAAGGACTCAATCTTGTCAATAAATGTATTAGTATGAACAATAAAATCAATAGTATGAGATATAAAAGTATGTAAAGTAGATTCGAGTGAATTATTGTTCGTATTATGTTGCTGCTGAGGCTGCTTCCGGGACAGGTTCTGTTGATATCCTCCTGGTTGCTGGGTTGGATTTGTAGTTGTGTTAGGGTTACTTCATGAGAAATTTGGATGCTTTCTCCAGCCCGAATTGTACGCGTTAGTGTTGGTCCTGCTGTTCCTCTCATAGGTCCCCATAAAATTGGCAGTTTCGTTGCATTCGAAGGAATCATGGTTGCCCCACACTCATCACGGAAGGGCTCCACAGCTTTGACCTCATATGTTTTCCCAGTGGATTTGGCCATATTGATCACCAGTTGTGTCAGTTTATCCAGGCAGGCAGTGACAGATTCAGTGGTTTCTACTTCATTCGCAACTGGCAGCCGCCTCACGCTGTCACTACGGGCTGTAGGGAAATTGTAGTCATTCTTTGCAATTCTATTTAGAATCTGTAGTGCCTCCTCGGATGGTCTGTCTAGAATGATTCCATTGGCTGAAGCGTCAAGCATCATTCTCGTCGGTTGATTGACTCCATTGTAGAACATCGACACTTGAGTCCAGGTGGGGAAACCATGAAGCGGGCAGTTGTTCAGCATCTGTTGGTATCTCTCCCAAGCTTCATACATCGGTTTGTCATCTCCTTGGTGGAAGGCAGTGGTTTCATTTCTTAATTTATGGGTCACGTTTGAAGGGCTGAAACGATCGAGGAAGTCCTTGCACAATTCTGTCCAAGTATTGAATGATCCTGCTGGTTGGTTATACAGCCATTGTTTTGCCCCATCCCTTAGTGAATAGGGAAATAGTCTCAGCTTAAGCACATCTTGATGGACTCCATGTATCTTAAAAGATCTGAAAATGTCTAGGAACCTCCTCAAGTGCTGCCGAGCATCTTCCGTGGTAGTTCCTCCAAATTGCCCTAATATGTTTATCATGTTGAACATCACTTGTTTCAGCTCGAAGTGATCTGCTTCAATTTCAGGCTCTGCCACAGTTAGATCAAATCCTCTAAAGTCGTGCTCCAATTAGTCCCTAGTGGTGCGCACATATTGTTGCTGCCTGGGCTGAATTAGGGGTTGCTGCCCATGTGGCGGATCTTGCTGCCTGTCAATGCCGTTTTGGGCATTGTTGGTAGGGTTGTCGTCTTGGCCGTTCATGGCTGCCTCTGCTTTTCCTTTTTCCTTAGCTTTTCTGCGGGCTTCTCTTACTTATTTCTTTAGTTTTCTTGCTCTTCATTCGATCTCATCTATGTAAACGATTTCGGACGACGGGTTGGCTCTGGTCATACACTAGACAAGTAAACTGTAAATTTCTTTTTTTTCTTTTTTTCAAATAAAAAAGAAAAATAAAAAATTAAATTAAATGCAATAAAATAAAATAAAATAAAAGTGCAGAAAAATAAAGACGAATTTACTGTTGTCAATCCCTGGCAACGGCGCCAAAAACTTGTAGAGCGTTTGGGTGTTTTCCAATTATGAGCGCAAGTGCACACTCTTTTCAAGTTATAATATAAAAGATATCGTCTCCCGCGAAGATTGGAGAACTAATTCGAATGTAAATTCCTGCACAAAGAATATTAAATGCACAAGTCAATTTCAGTTTGTAAGAGATTCTAACTTAAAGAAACACAAGTAATTAAGAGAAGAGATCAGATTGATGGAATGGGTCAGGTTATGTTGCTTCGTAGCGTGAAACTGCGTTTAATAGGTCAAGTTGTATTGCGCTGCCAGACTTTGCTGCATCAGCGGAAGAAGGCAGATTGGTGCTTCAACAACTTTCGCTGCCTCGGTAGGTGGGACGGATGATTGGCTCGGCAGACCTTCAAGGCTCGGCAGAACGCTTCGAGAATGATTCTACTTATGGCTAAGCTAGAATATTATTGATGCTCGCTGTAGATAATACCCGTCGGCGATAATCGTGCAATGAACAACAACCTTTGGTTCGTCCTCTTTTAGACGCTTTAAATCGTAGCCTATGTCTAGGCTGGGTTGATCAACACCTAGTATGGATGAGATCATGCTTACTTCTTTCGTGAGTTTGACTCTCTCAATGCCAAACAAATGGATTGCTCACAATCGATCTTTCGAACTCAATTGAAAACAATGAAGAACATGAAATAAGAAAACCTTGAATTTATTGCAATAACAAACTTGAACCTAAACAATCGTTCTCACAACTACTTTACAACACATCCCAAACCCTAGAGAAATTAGAACATACCGGCGGCAAGAAAACACAAGGGAAACTAAGTTATGCCGACTATGATATCCTAAGACGTAATATGATCAAGTATATATAGGGCATGGCCTAGGTTAAGTCCTCCTTGGAGTAGAAGTCTTCTTCATGATAAAGTAGCTTTTTCATTAAATGCAATCTTTAAATCTGACTTCTTTGACTTGAAGTTGGACTCCTTGTGCCGCAAGTAAGCTTAGGTCGCCTTAGACATTTTCTCCTTTATCGGCTTTGTCCGTTGTTTCCGGTATTAGTAAATTGCATGGATGGGCTCATTGGACTTAGCAAATTATGCTCTATCAATCGCACTCCAATTCACCAATTCCTCAAGTTGCTACCCTAGGCGGCAAATATGGCGGCGGCAGCTACTCCGAAGCATCTCTCTATGTGTTGAACTGCTTTAGTATAGCTCCTTGGTTTGCTACCTCAGCATCTGCTCCTCTGATTTCTCCTCCTCCTGACAGCTTCTAGCATCTAAAACCAAAACTAAACTAAAACAATATCTTTTCTTACCAAATCAAAGATATTCAATAAAAACAAGGCAAAGCAAAGAATATTGTAAATAATGCATGCATGTACCTAAATATGCCTAAAATGCACTTAAGAACAACAATAATATGAGATGGAATCCATACAAAATATAAGACTTTTGAGCACTTTACACATAGGCCTTCTATCGATCAAAGGCAGCTTTCAAACGATCGTGGATGATGTTGATCCTCTCTTCGGTTTCCCGAAGTAACTCAGGGCGCAATAGCTTGCCTTCACCGAGTTCAGACCAACACAATGGAGTACGATAATGTCTACCATACAACGCTTCATATGGTGCAATCTGAATGGAAGTCTGATAGCTATTGTTATAGGCAAATTCAATTTAGAGGTAGGGATTTCTCCCATGTTCCGCCAAAATCAATGATACATACTCGTAGCATGTCATATAAAATCTGAATTGCCCTTTCTGATTGACCATCAGACTGAGGGTGAAAAGCGGTACTGAGATTAACTCTAGTGCCTAGAGCTTCTTGCAGGGTTCTCTAAAATCGAGAAGCAAATCGGGGGTCCCAATCAGAGATGATAGACAATGTCACTCCATGAAGCCTAATCACTTCCTTGATGTACAAGTCAGCTAGCTTGGGAAGTCCGTAATCCATTCGAATTGGTACAAAGTGTGCTGACTTAGTGAGACGATCCACAATGACCCATATAGCATCATGCTTGGCAGGAGTCAAAGGCAAACCACTGACAAAGTCCATCGTGATCTTCTCCCACTTCCATTGAGGTGGATCGATAGGTTGCAACAAACCAGTTGGGACTAGGGGTGATAACGAGCCGAGCTGAACTCGAGCCTGGCCAGGCTCGGCTCGGGTTGGAAACAATGTAATTGGGCTCGGCTCGGGCTCGAGGCTCACCGAGCTTAGAATTTTAGGCTCGAGCTTAGCTCGAAAATAATTCTTTTGGGCTCGGCTCGGGCTCGTCAGGCTCGGCCCGAAATGAAAAATTTTGCTATAGTTTTTTTATATAAAATATTCGTTAAAAATCCCTTTCATAACCAACACTAAAACGAAATTCAATGACCGGAAAGGAGAAAAAAGTGCCAAAAATTAGATTATCCAAATAATCAATAAATATTCTTATAATACAAACAAATAATTAAAGAAAATACAAAATCAAAAAACAATCAACTAATGAAAAAAAATACAAACACATAATTTATTTTAGTGCATATGTAGATTCCGAGCCTGTTCACGAGCTTTCCGAGCCGAGCCTGAGCCCGAATCGAGCTCACTCGAGCCGAGCTTTGACCGAGCCGAGCCCGAGTAGCTCGCGAGCCGGTCAGGCTCATTATCACCCCTAGTTGGGACACGGTGTTCAGCCTTGACACGTTGACACGTGATGCATCGAGACACGAAATCGACTATGGCTTGTTTCATACCTAACCACCAATATAACTCACGGAGGTCTTTGTACATCTTCACAGACCCCGGGTGAATAGAAAATGAGCTCGAATGAGCCTCCTTAAGGATGTCATCACGAAGGGATTTATCATTGGGCACACAGACCCAATTACGAAAACATAGGAGTCCTTCAAAATTGATCATGAAATCAGGATTATCCTGGATCCTAGGAACAATGGCTTGAAGCTCAGGGTCTCGTTCTTGTAATGTCTTATTCATCAAAGTGATCGTAGACTGAACTTGGAGTTCAGCTACAAGACCACAACGTTTATGGAGTCGGAAATGAGCATTAATAGCTCGAGGGGTTACAAAAGAATAGAGCTCATAGTAAACTGGGCTACATTATGAAATAAAGGTTTTATGATCGTATTAAAAATACTTACGAGGCATTGGTTTGCGTCTGAGTGCATCGGCTACAACGTTGCCTTGCCCGGGTGATAATCAATAACAAGATTGTAATCCTTGAGGAGTTCCATCCATCTCTGTTGCAGGAGATTCAACTTCTTTTGCGTTAAAAGGTATTTGAGACTCTTGTGGTCGGTAAAAATGTAACATTTTTCTCTATAGAGATAATGCCTCCAGATTTTCAACGCAAAGAAAACCGCAGCCAATTCCAAATCATGGGTAGGATTATTCATTTCATGTGGCTTAAGTTATCGGGAAGTATAGGCAACAACCTTTCCTTCCTGCATCAATACACATCCTAACCCGAGATGTGACGCATCGTTGTAAACTGTATAGTCCTTCCCAGACTCTTGTTGGGTTAGGACGGGTGCATGAGTCAATACTTGCTTTAACTGATCAAAGCTTCGATGTTGTTCCTCGGTCCACACGAAAAGGGTCTCCTTCCGTAAAAGCTTAGTCAATGGAGTTGCTATCATAGAAAATCCCTTGACAAATCTTCTATAATAGCCGGCAAGGCCGAGGAAACTCCTAACTTCCCCAAAATTCTTTGGTGGGTGCAGTTGAGAATAGCTTGGATTTTCTTCGAATCTACTTGAATGCCCGAAGCCAATACAATGTGTCCAAGGAAGGCAACTTCGGTGGGCCAGAACTCACACTTAGAGAACTTATCATACAACTACTTCTCACTGAGTGTTTGAAGCACAATACGAAGGTGGTTACGATGCTCCTCAGCGGTGTTAGAATAAATCAATATGTTATCAATGAAAACCACCACAAACTTATCAAGGTAGAGTCTGAAAATTAGATTCATCAAGTCCATGAAAGCCACCGGAGGGTTGGTTAGCCCAAAAGGCATTACCAAAAACTCGTAGTGACCATACCTTGTACGGAAAGCAGTCTTGGGTACATCACAGTCTTTAACTCTCATATGATAATACCTAAACCTTAGATCAATCTTGGAAAACACTAAGGCATCCTTAAGTTGATCAAACAGGTCATCGATCCTGGACAATGGATATTTATTCTTGATGGTTACCTTGTTAAGTTATCGTTAATCAATACACAACCTCATGGAACCATCTTTCTTCTTTACAAAGAGGACCGGAGCTCCCCAAGGCGAGGAACTCGGTCGAATAAAGCCTTTATCGAGCAACTCTTGAATCTGAACTTTCAAATCTCTTAATTCAACTGCAGCCATCCGATAAGGTGCAATGGAAACATGGGTAGTTCTAGGTTGCACTTCAATACCAAATTCCACTTCACGAGTCGGAGGTAAACCCAGAAATTCATCAGGAAAGACATTGAGGCATTCACACACCGTATCGATGTCTTGTATCGATACGGCCTGACTTGTAATGACAAATTTTTGCTGATTTTTAATCGATTTGGCCAATCAAATGATGTTCAAATGTAATGAAAATTTACACACAACATTATAATTGTACAATCTACTTGCATGCCAAATTTTAGGGTCAAATGAATCCATTTACTCGTTTTTACCTTTTAGTGCCAAAATATGCATTTTAGGCCAATTTTAACTACATGGAAAGTTCATATTAGGCATATCACACTTTTACCACTTGACCATAATATAGACATAACAAAAGAGACTTTATCGACTAGTACATGCACCTTGCCACCAACTAGGAGTTCAAAAGGGTCGATATACATTACTTATAGCTTGATTATGAGTTGTGCAACGCTTCAACGCTTTACCCCGTATCAATACGATCTGACCTGTAATGACAAATTTTTTCTGATTTTTAATCGATTTGGCCGATCAAATGATGTTCAAATGCAATGAAAATTTACACACAATATTATAATTGTACAATCTACTTGCATGCCAAAATTTAGGGTCAAATGAATCCATTTACTCATTTTTTACCTTTTAGTGCCAAAATATGCATTTTAGGCCAATTTTAACTACATGGAAAGTTCATATTAGGCATATCACACTTTTACCACTTGACCATAATATAGACATAACAAAAGAGACTTTATCGACTAGTACATGCACCTTGCCACCAACTAGGAGTTCAAAAGGGTCGATATACATTACTTATAGCTTGATAGTGAGTTGTGCAACGCTTCAACGCTTTACCCCGTATCAATACGATCTGACCTGTAATGACAAATTTTTGCTGATTTTTAATCGATTTGGCCGATCAAATGATGTTCAAATGCAATGAAAATTTACACACAACATTATAACTGTACAATCTACTTGCATGCCAAAATTTAGGGTCAAATGAATCCATTTACTCATTTTTTACCTTTTAGTGCCAAAATATGAATTTTAGGCCAATTTTAACTACATGGAAAGTTCATATTAGGCATATCACACTTTTACCACTTGACCATAATATAGACATAACAAAAGAGACTTTATCGACTAGTACATGCGCCTTGCCACCAACAAGGAGTTCAAAAGGGTCGATATACATTACTTATAGCTTGATTGTGAGTTGTGTAACGCTTCAACGCTTTACCCTGTATCGATACGGCCTGACCTGTAATGACAATTTTTTGCTGATTTTTAATCGATTTGGCCAATCAAATGATGTTCAAATGCAACAAAAATTTACACATAACATTATAACTGTACAATCTACTTGCATGCTAAATTTTAGGGTCAAATGAATCCATTTACTCATTTTTTACCTTTTAGTGCCAAAATATGCATTCTAGGCCAATTTTAACTACATGGAAAGTTCATATTAGGCATATCACACTTTTACCACTTGACCATAATATAGACATAACAATAGAGACTTTATCGACTAGTACATGCACCTTGCCACCAACTAGGAGTTCAAAAGGGTCGATATACATTACTTATAGCTTGATTATGACTTGTGGGATGCTTCAACTCCCTGATCTCGATCCAAAAACTTAGCTAACATGAAATGGGTGAAATGAAATGCATTAGGCATACTTTGCCTGGTGAGGTAGTCACAAAAATAAGAATGTTGTAATATGCAATTTCATATCTACATTAACAATGATCATGACATGATTTTCCAATGACAACACTATAATATTGCTCAATAACAATATAGTCATATTTTATCAATAATTCCTTGGATCGATTATGGATAGTGGATACGCAAATTCCTATGCCTCGCCAAACAATGAGCGGTCTTATCCATTCGCCTCACCAAAATGACCAATACACAAACATCTTTCCCCCTAACCAAATCAATATAGGCCATAGCCCTAGGACCGTAGTCCACCCGTACACTGAGCTCATGAATTCTATGGCATGCTAATTGTATCTAATGTCCTTCGAATCCAAGGTCCGATGAGAATAACAAGATTCAATATTCATTTGCAATAACAATGATCGGTGTATCCAATGATTCAATGTCCTTATCAATATTCAATATCAATGTTTCAATGACATATCGGTGCAATGATCAATGACAATTTTAATGCTTACTTCAATGACCAATGGCAATATACTTTAACAATGACAATGGATATAACATGATCTATACTTATTAACAATGACAATATCGATATTCAATATTCGATGATTAATGCAATGCTTATCGAGATTTACCAATATGTCCATTAAACAAATCGGTGCTATAATCTTAAAAACAATGTTAGTTATGTATTCAAAATTGATGACAATGAATTCAGGAAGGCTCTTCGCCTAAGCCCGAGACTTCGACTACACTCACCTTGCTAATCTGATGCTCCTACAGCTCTTGGATGGTAACATTTTTATTCCTAGCTTCTGATGGTGTCGATGGATGATATAGATCAATCTCCCGAGCTAGGAAAGTCAATAGGGAATTGTTAGAACAACATTTCGATATCGAAATCAATATAACAATACTAGAATCAATATCTAAACTTAGGATAATCAATAGCTTAACACAATAACCATGAATGACCAAAACCTAGCTTAGATTAAGCTTAGTTTATCCATGAAATTCAATGATAACTTGAAAGATTTAGCTTACCCGATAAAGAAAAACAATTCGATATCAAAATCTTAAAGAAAATTCAAGCTTTACAAGGTCACCAACGGAGGTGTTTGCTTAAGGTGAGGAAGAAGATGAAGATAACAAGGGAGATGTTAGCTTGATTTAGTTTCTCAGGTAAGCTTCTTTCAATCTTTCTTTTCATTTTATTATATTTGGCCGAATGGCCTTTCCATCAAATGAAGGAAATTCATTTCATTTGCTAAAGAAACGGTGATTAATTGGAGGAGGGGCTAATCGCAAGGTTAGTCCCTCAACTCTTGATAGTCATGATTTTTGCCCCCAAAATTTCATTTTTTTTACAATTTAACCACTAAAAGTTTCTATCTTATTCAAATAGGTCCAGGTGTAGTAATTCGGTCTAGTTAGAGATCAATAACAAAATAATGGACTTAATAAAATGTTTGAAACAATATTTGGACCTTTCCAATCTAGAGTTTCTGATTATCGGAACCTTAATCACGACTATACCAGTTTTCGAGGTGTTACACATATTGTTTTAAGTTTGCTGGTAAAGTTTCATTGCATTTGGACATCGTTTGATAGGTCAATTTAAATAAAAACCAGCTAAAATTTGTCATTACAGGTCAGGGCGTATCGATACGGGTGATGGCGTATCGATATAGTTAAGCATAAATTGGCGTAATGATACAGGGTTCATCGATACGGAATAGGCGTATCGATACAGAAATTGGTCAGTGGAATCTGGTTTGAGATATGGTATCGATACGGTCTTAGGGCGTATCGGTATGGGGTTAACGCAGTCAATGCGTATTAATACGGGCTTAGATGTATCGATACGGGCTTGTTATATTTGAATCTGGAATTCTTAAATAGGCATGGCATACCGATACAACCACAAGTGTATCGGTACGGTAATAGTTAATTCGGTAAAATGAGTTATGAAACGGTTTTGCATTGTTATCAAAATGGTCATTGAATATCGTATAGTCTAATTGGTTGGGTAAATGTTATCAGGATGTCATGAGTATTTATGAGTGCATTGCAATTGACTTGAAGTTCATTGTGGTATAATCAATTGTATTAAAGGACCTCTAAATTATTGAATTTATAGTTTAGTCCTTAAAACTCGTAATAGTTTAAGAATGGATCCTAAATGATTAATTATTGTTTCCTAATGGATAAATTAGACTAAGACTTATACTTGGTAATGTTTTATAAGCATAAAATTGTTTATTGTTATTTTTTATTGAAATTTATTGCACCGATCACCATATCGTTCACCGGTAGCACTTTTTGACATGGTTCTCGACCAGGCCGAGAAGGGGGTGTTACATTTGTGGTATCAGAGCTAGAGTTTAGTCGGTTCTGGACTAAACCTATGTTTGTCTGTATTGATTATTGTTTGCTTTGCCACCTAGGAGTTATTTTATTGAATATTGTGACTTGCCAGCTAATCCGATCTTTTTATTTATAGATGTCTAACTCTAATCAGGCTCAAATAGATGAGCATATCGTTGAAACCTCAACTCATGGTGAGGAAATTAGAAGAATGGATCCTTCGAATCCACAAAACCCTCTAGCACGAAACCCTGAGCCTAAAGTACAATCGGCTCAAACTGAATGCTTCAAGAACATGGCTGACATGTTCAAAGTATTCATGACATCAATGAAGGTTGAGAAAACTTTTCAATCTCCCACTGTTGCTATTCCTAGTACCTGAGATCCTATTGATGAGTTGCCTCAACATCGGGCTTACTCTTTTACCGGGCAAAATGATGATAACCCTGAGATTGCTAAGTATTGGTTAGACAATACTTAATGGATTCTAAATAAGCAGTTACAGTGTTCTGATGAACACAAGCTCGAGTGTGCCCTCTCTTTGTTAGCAGATGAAGCACTGTATTGGTGGGAAGCAATGGTCCTGGCAGTCCCTGAAGAGATTGTTAACTGGGATTTCTTCCTACAAGAATTTCGAAAGAAGTACATCAGTGAATATTATCTTGCCGAGAGATGTGATATCTTCCTTCACCTGAAGTATGGAAGACGACCTGTGGAGCAGTACATCCATGATTTCTAAAAGTACTGTCGATATGGGGCTGAGTATATCAAGAAAGAAGAAGAGAAGTGTAGTATGTTCATCAATGGTTTGAACGATGAACTACGTCCTATATTCACGGCTTTGTGCATCACCTATTTTCAAAACCTTGTTAATAGTGTCCAAGCTACTGAAGGTGCTCAAAAGGCTCACAAGAATAGCGGGTCGAGTAAATCTGAGAAAATACATCGAGATAAATCTCATGAATCTTTCAAGAAAGGGAAGAACCATGATTCGTAACCGAGTGTGTATTCACAGCCTTCTCAGTATGAATACCTTGCTAAACCACAAGCTCTAACACATTTCTTCCCTAGTGCTAAATCCATTGAGAGCATTGATGGCTCTAAACAAGAGACGAAGTCTCCAGTTTGTAATTTTTGTCGACACAGGCATTCTGAAGGGCAATGCCGAAAGAAGTCAGGAGCTTGCTTCTTTTGTGGCGAGATGGAACATCTCATTTGGGAGTGCCCTAAGAATAACTCTGCCTCTACATCCGCTAACTCGTCTCCTGCTCAATCTTTTTGATGCAAGGGATCGAGGAAAGGATCCTTCGGAAAATCTGGAAGTTCATCCAAAGAAACGTACCGACCTGATTCTAAAGCTTCCGTACAGATGTAGCATGTGAGAGGTAAAGAACAAGAGGATAACCACGACATTATTCCAGGTAAAAATTCGAGGATGAATTCTCCTTAAAGGGAAGAATTGTAACACCCCAAAAATCAGTCTACTTGAAATTAGGTTCCGGTGATATGAAATCCTACACCGAAAAGCTTAAGTATTACATCTAAATTAAGTTTTATGATATCTTTTATTGATGAGGGACTTTAGTGAGTCCAAACCTTTTAATTGGAACCCTTTTGAATGCCTAAAATATTGAAGTTGAGCTTAGGGTATCGATACGGTAAGAGCCGTATCGGTACGGTCCAACTACCAATAACTAACTTATCCGTTATAGCTTGATCGTATCGATATGGTCACTAAAACGTATCAATACGGGTCCTCTAATTCAAAATTGTTCGAATGTCAAATTGAAAGGAAATAAGGAGGTGATGAATCACCTATGTGCTTGCCTCCCATTTCACATGGGATTATCAAAAACGTGGCAAGGATGGGATATGGTCATCAATTACTTAAAAAGCTTAAAGAGATAAGCTTTGGGTTTAGTAAACCCTTGGTGGGAGGAAATCTTCTTATTGGTTACAAGTGAGGTGGGGAATCATTAAGCTTAAAATAAATGAATTAAAAAAAAGAGCTCTCAATTTTGAAATTGCTATCACCGAAATCAAATTCCATCATCCATGCTCTCGAAAACTAAGCAAACACCTCTCTATTGTCTTCATCTCCTACCTTCAAGCTAGCACCTCCATTAGAGCTTGGTTCAAGCCTAGCTTTCCTTGAATTTATTGTTATTGAAATGTTGCCATTAATTGGGTAAGCGAAAACCCTCATCTATTGTTAGTTCCATCGATTAAAGAATGCCCAATTTTGATTTATAAGTCCTAAGTTAAGCCTTTGTTCTTCTAGTTTTAATCTATCGTATAGTCAATGACTACCAATGTTGTTATATTGATTATAATAATTCTATTGATCTTCCTAGTTCAACGTTTGGAGGAAGCTAACCCATCTTCTCCAAAACAAGCTAGGAATAAGGGAATCATCATCCAAGAGCCTTAGAAGATTCGGATTATTAAGGTGAGTGTAGTTGGAGTCTCGAGAGTTGGCTAGGTGTCAAACTCGAATTATTATTGGTAAGCATGACTAAGTATTGTATATCGAGCATTGAATATTGATTATTGCATATCACTATTGAAATTTTGATATATGTTTATTGTTTTTAAAATGTCATGTTAAAATATTGCTATTGATTTATTGCTATTGAAATATCGTTGTTGAACTATTGATTATTAAACCTTGGATTCGAGAGTATTGGATACAATCGGCATGGTATATAATTCATGAGCTCATTGGTACGGGTATTGGGCTTCGGCCATTGGTGTGGCGGAGTGATGTGTTGTCTGTTGGTCAATTGGTGTGGCGGAGGGAATATGACACGATCATTATTGTTGTTGTTGGTGTTGTGGTGGAATTCGCGTATCCATATATCGTAAATCGATCCAAGAGAACTATTGAGTATTGCTATTGATCATTGATGTCAAAATTATTGAATATGATTGTTATGTTAATTATTGATGCCATGTTTCATGAAAGCATGATACATACATATATGTCATTGAATCGTATAACTTAGAGTCATGGTTCGAACTATTGTTGAAGCACATTAAATGGCATACCATGCTAATTTATTGTTTTGGCTACCTCACTTAGACTATATAAGTCTAATGCATTCATATTCCGTACATTTTAGGTTAAGAAGTTTATCGGTTCGAGATCGGAGTTAGCTGGAAGTTTGGCAAGTCACTACAAGCTCCGAGTAATGTGTTTTTGTCCTTATGAACTCCTAGAATGGTGGAAAAGTAGTTAAACTAGTTTAAAATGGTCATTTTGCTATATGTGTATTATCTATGTTTTGTATAAGCCTAAGTGGCCCTAAATGGTAGGTTGGTTATGGTTAAAAACGGCCTAATGTGCATATTTGGCTCTTAAAAGTGAAATCATAGTAAATGGATTCGAACACTCATGAAATTTGGCATGCTAGTAGCTCATATTGTTTTAAGTTTGCTGGTAAAGTTCCATTACATTTGGACATCGTTTGATAGGTCAATTTAAATAAAAACCAGTTAAAATTTGTCATTACACGCCAGGGCATATCGATACAGGTGATGGCATATCAGTACAGTTAAGCATAAATTGGCTTAATGATACTGGGTGTATCGATACGGAAATTGGTTACTAGAATCTGGTTTGAGATATGGTACCGATACGGTCTTAGGGCGTATCGTTACGAGGTCAACGCAATCAACGTGTATCGATACGGGCTTAACTGTATCGATACAGGCTCGTTATGTTTGAATCTAGAATTCTTAAATTAGGCATGGCGTACCGATACTGCCACAAGTGTATCGGTACGGTAATAGTTAATTCGGTTAAATGAGTTATGAAACGGTTTTGCATTATTATCAAAATGGCCATTGAATATCGTATAGTCTAATTGGTTGAGTAAATGTTATCAGGATGTCATGAGTATTTATGAGTGCATTGCTATTGAGTTGAATTTCATTGTGGTATAATCAATTGCATTAAAGGACCTCTAAATTATCATATTTACAATTTAGTCCCTAAAACTCGTAATAGTTTAAGAATGGGTCATAAATGATTAATTATTGTTTCCTAATGGTTAAATTGGACTAAGACTTATACTTGGTAATGTTTTATAAGCATAACATTTTTTATGTGTTATTTTTTATTGAAATTTATTACACTGATCACCGTATCGTTCATCGGTAGCACTTTCTGACCCGGTTCTCGACTAGGCCAGGTATGGGGTGTTACAACCATCATCATATATACTCATCCTGGCAAATAAAGACCTCATATTAGATATTGCCTTACGGGTCAAAGCATTGGCAACGACATTAGCTTTACCCGATGATACTCAATCTCACAATCATAGTCCTTGAGAAGCTTAAGCCATTGACGTTGTCTCAGATTTAACTCTTTATGGGTAAGGAGATACTTCAAACTCTAATGATATGTATAGATATAACACTTCTCTCCATAGAGATAGTGTCTCCAAATCTTCAATGCAAAGACCACAACAGCTGGGTTGAGCAGACGAACGATCAGGTGAGTCTCGGGTACCTTTAATTAGGCAAAAATTCATATCAGCTCTTTAATCAATATAAACTCTCTTAAATGAAATAATTAATTACATATACATGCTCGAGTTCAAGGTCAGATTCAGAGGTTTTCATGTTAGAATTTCGAGAAATAGACTTCAAAAACAGACTCGCGACGTCAAAAAACTAAAAGTAAGAGTTTCTGGAAAAAGTTGAGTTTTGGTCAAAGTCAACGGTCAAGTCAAAAGTCAATAGTCAACGGTCAGGTCAAAGGTCAACAGTCAACGAGTTGACTCTGTTGAGTTGACTCAGTCAAT
Source organism: Hibiscus trionum (assembly GCA_030270665.1). Lineage (NCBI taxonomy): Eukaryota > Viridiplantae > Streptophyta > Magnoliopsida > Malvales > Malvaceae > Hibiscus > Hibiscus trionum. Next base: position 359,057 of record BSYR01000018.1, read on the forward strand.
GGGTTAACTCGGACGAGTTGACTCGACCAAGTCGGTTCGGGTTTGGTAGACTGAGTTCAAGCCGAACCAACTCGATTCAAGGCCAGACCGGTCCATAACTGGCCGTACTGATCCAGATCAGAGGGTAACCATTATGGCTGTTGGAAATCACCTCCAACGGCAGAAAACAACGAGAATTGTCTAAAATAAGGGATTTCTGAGGCTTACCGATGCTAGAGACAACTGAAAACGTGGCGGAAGGAGGGAATCGAGTAGGTTCCCTAATTTTTCGATAACCTTCGAAACATCAATGGATGGACTATCAGCGGACATGGTTTTTATCGCCACAGTACGGGGAGTACGAAGGCAACGATGATGACCCACCCTGATGTCGAACGACAATAGAAACGAATGAAAAGGGCAATGGAGCTTTGGGGTTTTCAGACGAACATTTAAGTGGATCTCCATGGTGAACAACAAATGTTCACCGCGAGTGGTGGCCATAGGCGAGATCAGCGTGAGGCGATTATTACGTCGATAGTGGTGGTGTCAATCACAGCACAGAGGTGGGGCAAATCAGAGTTGGAGACAGTAGTGGGGGCTGTCAGATATTTTTCTCATATTTGAAATGGCATTAATTACCAGTTGGTGGAAGAAATAATGGTGCGTTGAAGGGGGTGATTGGGGTATGTCAGACTTGTTATCTTATTTTTTATTTCTGAATAACACAAGGGATTGGTTAAAGATATACGGGTGAAGGCTAAAACCAGAATTGTCCTTAGTTCAAGCATGGAAATATTGGGGTGTTACAATATTACCCTAAAACCTAAAATTTAAGGTTAAGTGATGCGCGAGTTCGTAACTCGCTTTATATAACACACAAGTTTGTCCTACGTTAACCGGAAGAGGCTATTTATCTAAATAATCTTCAAAGGGGTTATTTATCTAATTAATTATTTTTAGGGGTATATTTAAATGATTTAGCCCAATTACAAAGAGGGTTCTTCAAATAACCTAAATTTTAAAAACTCACACATACTTTTGAAGCAAAACATATCCCCTATATAATTTAAATATTTGTTTTCCTTTTCAAATAGATTAGATGTTTTTTTGAAAGTTATAGATGATTTTCTTAAATGAAAGCTCTGACATGCGCCTCATTAAAAAATCTCCCTAATCCTAATGGAGGGAAAATAGTGCAACATGTCAAAGTGCAGAACATTACAACACAAACACCAACACCGAATACAATATCATAAAACCTGTGACTGAGATCAACCAACAAATAGGAGGGGTCAATGCAACCAACGAGAAAACAGAAGTCCTAAAACCTCGTAGAAACAAAGCCTTAGGATCGACAAAGGTTAAATTGTATCATGCCCATCAGATGAATGATCATACCAGACAAGTGGAGAACCTCTAGTGATGCCACTTTTTGCAAGTTTGTCAACAGTTGCGTTTCACTCTCTAGGCACGGCTTGGATAGTCCAAACAAAGTCATCACCAATTGTCAAGCACTCAGAAACAATGCTTTTGAAAATATAGGGAGCAACCAAGGTATGAGAGAACCATGCTACAATCAAACTACAATCACACTCCACAATGATTTTATAGTTTTCGACCAACACAAATTTTTACAAAGAGTAAATGCCTCCATAATAGCAAGTAATTTGGTGGTTGTTGCATCATAATAGCCAACCGATTTAGAGAATAAGATGAGAGTTTTGTTGATTTTGTTACGTAAAATATCGTCTATTCCAGCTATTCTAAAACCACCCACTACAGCACCATCTACGTTGAACTTAAGCAAATCAGAGGGGGGTTTAACCAATGCCATCGAACATTTCGAGCCTGGTTGAGCACAATTCTTTTTAAAATTAGTGGGCAACAAGCAACGTCATTCACGACAAAAGATATGTTAGGTCATTTCGCTTTGAACCACCACCCGATACGAATGAGGCATAAGCCGTATAATTGTTTAGTAGCTAGCCACGATCCTCTGAACACTACATCATTATGGTATAACCAAATCGACCACACGAAGCTGAAAAACTGATCTTCCATATACAAGGGGACAAGGATGGGACCGTACTGAACACCATTAAATGAAAAATTCTTTAACATTACCAGTCAACACCAAATGAACTCCCCAAACTCGACACCAGCATTTCCAGATAGACCAGTAAATGCTACATTGACAAAATAAGTGGTTTATTGATTCATCTGCCATTGAGCACAAGGGGCATGATAAATTTTGTTGTCCAAGAGAGCCTTTTTTGTGTAACTCAACCCTAGTGTGAATTCTACCATGAGTAACTCTCCACATGAAGGCTTCGACCTTGGGATAGACAAGATTTGACCAAACCAAACTCCAAACTTCCTCCTTATTGCGAGCACCATCAACAAGTGTATCACATAATAACTTAGAAGTATACAACCCGTTGGAAGAAGCCATCCATATGATATTAGCATTTCGAAGCGGAAAAAGAACAGCACTATTAATTAAATTTAGAAAATAATCACATTGCTCTTTTTCTCGGTCGAAAAGTATTCTACGGAGCTCAATTTTCCAGCACCATACTTCATCCTCAAAACTTCCAAAGTTGACTAAAGCACCATCTTTAACCCTTGCTAAAGCGAATATTTTGGGAAAAGCAACCTTGAGTGGAAGAGTTCTCGGCCATACATCATACCAAAACATAATTCTGGTTCCCTTGCCAACAACCAATCCTAAATTTTTGCAAAATAAATCCTCCGGATTTGAAAGAGGAGAGATAATACTTTTCCATAACCAAGACATGTTTGTTGAATTTAAGCTAGAAGGAACTAAAGACAAGGAATTTTCCTCATATATTGTTGCCACTACTTGCCTCGAAAGCTACTCGTTTCTGTACCGAACCTCTAAACCCATTTATTCAGAAGATCCCTATTTTTTGTTTTAAAATCGACCAAACATAACCCACCGCAATTCTTAGGGAGACAAATAATTTCTCAATTAATCCAATGAATGGCTTTTTTTCGAAGAGCCTCAAAGAAATTTAGCTACTATGCTCGAGATGTGCTTGTTGACTGACATGTGCATCAGAAATTGAGATAGAAAATATATCGGCAGACTAACTAGAACTAATTTGATTAAGGCAATGCGACCCCCTAGGGAAAGTTCCTTCGATTTCCATCCAGCCAACTTTTCTGAAATTTTTCCACAATCGGTGACCAAAGTTGAATCGACTTTCTACTAGCACCCAATGGGAGGCCTAAATACGAGCTCGTCAATTTTTCACTTTGACACTATAGTAACGAAGCCCACAGGCTGACTGTAGATTCTTCCACATTAATGCCGATAATTTTTTACTTCAACAAATTCAGTTTTAACCCTACCGCTAATTTGAAGCCTCTAAGAATTCTGACCACATTCCAAATATGCATTTCACTCGCTCCGTAGAAAAGAATCAAGTCATTCGCAAACTAGATGTGAGAAATCTCAATAGAGCTTCTTTCGATAGAGATCCCATTAAATAATCCAATACGAACAACTTTGTGAAGAAGGGCACTCAATGCTTCAGCCACTATATTGAACAAAATTGGCGACAAAGGGCAATCTTGTCTTAAATCGTGTCCAATAGCAAAAGGGGACGTTGAAATGCCATTGATTAGAACGGAAATATAAGTTGATAAGATACATCAAAAAATCCATTGCCACCATACTGACCTGAACCTCATTTTCTTCATTATAAAAAATAAAAAGTGCCAATCGACAGTATCATAAACCTTACGAAAGTCCACTTTAAACACCATCCCTTTGATCTTATTCCATCTTGAGTAATCAATAACCTCATTCGCTATCATTGATAAACCCAGCATATGTCTCCCAAGATAAAAAGCAAACTGATTTTCACCTATAATATCTTCCAGTACAACCCCCAATCTCAAAGCTAACACCTTAGCAAGAAATTTGTAGACAGCCAACCAAGTTGATCAGCCTAAACTCTTCGATTGAAAATGGATTTTTATTATTTAGGGTAAGCACTATGAAAGAGTGATTAAAAGAGAAGTCCTTAATCTTGCCACTAAGAAATTTCTTAAAAAAGAAAGAACCTCCTCCTTTAACGATGGCTAGAATTTTTTTAAGGACACATATGTTGAAACCGTTCGGACCCAGGGCTCTAGAAGAATCAGTTTAAGAGAGAGCTGACCAAATTTCATCCAATGTAAAGGGTTTTTCCAGATTCTAAGCAGCACAAGAGCTTATATGGTTTAGATCACAATCAAAGTCTTTGATAGGCAGGGTATTACGTTGATTATAAACTTCTTTAAAGTGCAGCATGATGGCTCTGTTTACTTCTGCAGGCGAGCTATAGGTAGAGTCCCCTACTCGAATACAAGATATCAAGTTTAATCTTCTTCTTGTCGATGTCGAAAGATGGAAAAATCTAGTATTATGATCTCCCATTTAGCCCACTTTAATCGGGATTTCTGCAGCTATTCTCGTTCCTCTCTCCTGATACAATCCCATAAACGAGTCCTCAACATGTATATTTCAAATATCTTGTCTAGCTCTTGAGTCCCATTTGCCAAATCTTTTTCGATTTCAGAGCATTTCTCTTCAATGTTACGAATCCCGTCAGAAACATTATCTTGCTTTTCAGATGCCCAAGCTTTAGAAGACTGTTTACATATCCTCAATAAGTCCCCAATGCCACATCTTTTGGCAAGCTTGCATACATTTTCATGCACTGCACATAATCCTTATCATCCGCAAGGTGATCAAACCATTTAAACGGTCTTGGATCTCTATAGACTTCAATAAACGAGTGGCTAATCGGATTATGGTTAGATATGCCTTTTGGTTGAATCTCCTAGATAAGATCAGGCCACAAACTCAAAAAATCAGTGGACAAAAGAAATCTATCAAGGCGACTGAACGACAGATTGTCCCTGAAATTCGACCACGTAAACCGACCTCTATGAAGAGGTAAATCAACAAGGGACAAAGAGTCAATGAAATCCTCAAAGTTGGTCATTGCTCCTCTATTGAGATTTACCCCAACTTTCTCCTCTTCATGCCTAACAATATTGAAATCTCCACTGAGCAAGATAGGCAAATTCAATTTAGAAAGGAAACTACTCAAATCATTGAACATAGAAAATCTTTCGGAAACTTCGTTAGGAGCATAGACATTAATCAGTGCGAATCTGAAATTTAAATGAATTATTTTCCCCACAGTCACAGTAAATCTCTGCTTGGATAGGCTGGATTCACATTTAAAAAAGGTCGGATCCCAAAGTGAGATGATGCCTCTAGAAGCTCCATCCAATGGAGAGAAACAAACTTTAAACTTGGAGAAAAGCCCTCTCTATAGATTGAGGAGTTTAATGCCCTTACAATTCAATTTCGACTCCTGAATGAATAGAAATTTTGCCTTGAGCCGAGTTAGGATTCATTTGACAGCAGCTCTCTTCTCAAAACGACCCAAACCTCGAATATTCTAGGAAACAAAAAGACATGCTTTCATTAGAAACAGATAAAACACACCAAAACAACTTAAATAGGGTCTCAATTACCTAGCAATTTCTACAAACCTCTCCAAAACCAACTCTCGATCCGCGTTGAAAGAGGTCCCAATTTCTCACATACATCCAATGAAGCCCTAGCTTCCACCAGCATCGAATCCTCAGGGGATGTAATGGACTGGGTTTATGCTGCAACAGATGCCATGAAGTTGCTTACCGAGCTATGTTTAAAGCCAACCGATTTTCGCCCCCTCCTCTCGAACTCCCAGTTGGCTTCAGGTTCGAAAGAGAGTGAGAGTATCAAGAAGTGTTATCGAAAGCTAAGATTGTGAGGATTTAGTCATTTAGGGTTTCAGAGAATACGAGAGTAAAGAAAAGAATTGGGAATTTTATTAAAGTGAATAGTTGAAGTCAAACTAAAATGTTTGACCCAAGGTCTTTATTTATACAAGGTAAAAAGAAAAGAACGGTTAAAAGAAAAAACTAAAGAAAAAGAAACTAACAGCAAAACAAAACTTTAACTAACTCTTTATACAAATATCCTAATAGCCCCCCTCAAGGTGGAGCATACACATTATGTATGCCCAGCTTGGAAATGAAGAAACTAAAATCAGAAGATGGCAAGGCCTTAGTGAAACAATCATCTAACTGGTTCTTGGAAGAGACAGGAAACAACTTTATAGTTCCATTTTGAATCTTTTCTCTAATCAAGTGGAAGTCAATTTCTATATGTTTCGTGCGCTCATGTTGAACAGGGTTCTCAGCAATCCTTATGGCAGACTGGTTATCACAATACAAATGAGCTATTTGCAACTCAACCTGCAAATTAGAAAGAAGAAAATTAAGCCATTGCAACTCACAAGTAACAGTAGCAATAACTCTATATTCAGCTTCAGTTAAGGAACGAGAAACAGTATTTTGTTTCTTAGACTTCCAGGAAATTAAAGATTGACCCAAGAAAATACAAAAACCAGTGGTAGATTTTCTTGATTCTAGGCAGGAAACCCAATCAGAATCAGAGAAAGCTTTTAAGGTAAAATCGCTTTGAGCAGGAAAAAATATACCCTGTCCTGGACTACTTTTTAAGTACCTAAGAACCCTATGAGCAGCAGTGAGATGAATAGAAGTAGAGGCTGGCATATATTGGGACAATTGCTGAACAGCATAACGAATATCAGGCCTTGTGTGAGTTAAGTACAATAGCTTTCCTACAAGTCTCCTATATGTTGTAATATCAACCAAAGGTGTTCCTGAGTTCATGGTAAGTTTAGAATTACTTATTACATGAGTGGAAACAGGTTTAGAAGTTAAAAAATCTGAATCTTTTAACAAATCCAAGGTGTACTTCCTTTGACAGAGGTTTATTCCTGCATTAGACCTAGTAACTTCCAAACCCAAAAAATATTTAAGAACACCTATATGTGAACAGATTTAATATGGACTAGGTACAATGATATCATCTACATAGATAACAAGAGCTATAAAAGAAGAACCAACGCCTTTAATGAACAAGGAAGAATCTGAACCATCTTGTTTAAAATTCAAAGATAAGAGAAATTCAGTAAGTCTTTCATTCCATTTTCTGCTAGCTTGTTTCAATCCATATAGACTCTTTTGTAATTTACAAACAAGACCAGGAGCAGGAGAATTAAAACCTGGAGGAAGATCCATATACACTTCCTCTTGTAAAAAAGCATGCAAGAAAGCATTGTTAATATCAAGCTGATGTAGATGCCATTTATTAGCAGCAGAAACAGCTAATAAGGTTCTAATAGTGTTTAACTTAGCAACAGGACTGAATGTATCAAAATAATCAATACTAGACTGTTGAGTAAAACCTTTTGCAACTAAATGTGCCTTATACCTTTCTAAAGTTCCATCTGATTTCAGTTTTGTCCTAAAAACCCATTTACAACCTATTGTTTGTTTACCTGGTGGAAGAGGAACTAATTTCCATGTTTGATTAAGTTCTAAAGCACTAATCTCTTCTTGCATAGTTGTTTTCCAGCATTCATGTTTAATAGCCTGATTATAGGTCTTAGGTTCACTCAGAATGGAAACATTATTAACAAAAGATATATGAGCAGAAGAAACATTATGAGATGAATCAACTTTATCAAGAGTATGAGGAGAAGATCTTACTTTAGGCATAGACACAGCAAAATCCTTAAACTTTTCTGGAAGTTGTCTTTGTCGAGATGGCCTCGAGAAAACAACTTTTTGTTCTTTTGAAATAACAAAAGAAGACTGTTGGTCATTTGATATATTAGAAGAAATAGTGGAAACTTGTTGTTCATTTGGAAGAAAAAGAGGAACAACAGAAATTTGATCTTCATTTGATGCGGAAGTAACATCAGTACTATTATCAATAGAAATAGACTGATCATAAATATTTTCAACAGAAGCAGGATTATCAGAAACACTTTGATGATGACTTTCAGTAGATAAAGAAATATTCTTGTCTATAAAAGTGATGTCTTCAACAGAAGCATTATTATCATTTGTAGGAAGAATAACATCAGCTTGAATTACTTTAGAAATCTTAAAAGGAAACTCATCTTCAGAAAACATAACATCTCTAGAAACAAAGACATTCTTAGTTTCTAAATCATACACCCTATATCCTTTAGTGTTTTTGGGATATCCTAAAAAAATACATTTGTGAGCACGAGGGTGCATTTTAGTTTTGGGTTTTGGCATAACAGAAGCATAAGTGAGACATCCAAACACTTTCAATTGACTTAAGAGAGGTTTTGAATTATATAACAACTCAAAGGGTGTCTTGTTTCCAAGAACAAGAGTAGGTGTTATATTTATTAGATAAGCTGCATGAAGAATACAATCTATCTAAAAGAATAATGGCGGATTAGCTTGAAATCTAAGAGACCTAGCAACAGATAAAATATGTTGATGTTTACGCTCTATTGTACTGTTTTTTTGGGGAGTATAGGTGCAGGATGTTTGATGTATAATCCCTTTTTCTTTAAAAAAAATCAGACATTTCAAACTCTTTAGCATTGTCACTTCTTAGACATTTTATTTTCTTTGAAAACTGGACTTCAACAAAGATGTAAAACTTAGCAATGATATCTCTAACTTCTCCTTTTAATTTCATTGGAAAAAATCCATAAAAACCTACTTTTATCATCAGTAACAGTAAGAAAATAGGAATGTCCATAAAGACTTTTAATTGGGAATGGACCCCAAACATCCACATGCACAAGATCAAACAAAGAATCACTAACAGTAGAACTAATAGGAAAAGATGGCCTTTCATGCTTAGCTAGATGACATATATCACAACTAGGCAAACAACCAACAGGAATATTACTATGAATCTCAGAGAAAAACTTCATCCTTTTAGCAGAAGGATGACCTAATCTAGCATGCCAAACAGATAAAGAAGAAAGCTTAGAAACAGAGTTAGAAAAAGAAACTGAATCTGAAAGTTGAAGATGATATAGCCCATTAATCTGACTAGATGTACCAATCATCTTCAAAAGAGCAGGATACTGTATAAAACAAGACTGATGTGAGAAAATTAAGGTATAAGTATTATCTTTAACTATTGAGAAACTGAAATGAGATTAAAACCAAAATTAAGTATATAAAGAACATCTTTTAAGAAGAGAACAGAATTCAGAAAAATGTCACCAATATGAGAAACCTTAACAAGTTCATTATTGGGCAATTTAACAAATTTATTATGAATAACTCGACAATTTTGAAAATAATGTAAAGCATTAACAATATGATTAGTGGCACCTGAATCATTAATCCATGTGTCACTAGAACCAGTAAAGGCAGAAAGAACAATACATGTATCTGGAGCAGTATTCTCAGGAACAAAACTAGAAGAAAGGGCATTGATTTGATACTGATTTACAGCATTTTTAGAGACTGAAGCAGAAGAACCTCTTTCTTGAAGCATAGAAACTATGCTTTCATATTGTTCTTTTGTGAAAACATGAGAAGAAACATGATCTTGATTCCGAGAAGAATCACTAGAAGGAACAGACTCATGAGAACTAATTTGATTGGATTTGGAAGACTGATATCTGGTTTTATACCCTGGGGAAAACTCATGTTTTCGATAGCATTTGTCGACAGAATGCCCAAAAATCCCACAAAATGTACAAGTAGGTTTCTTGGTTCCAGAATGTGTAAAAAAAATTATTGTCAAAATTGGAATTCGGAACAGGGGGTTTTGTGAAGAAAATCTATTTGAGTTTTGAGAATTGACCCTCCCAGCTAAAAACACAGCAGAATCACAATTAGGAATTGACCCTAGGGTTCGTTCATGCTGAAGAACTAAAGCAAATATTTCATTTATAGACGGTAAGGGTTTCATCATGAGGATTTGCGACTTCTGAACAGAAAATTTTTCATTCAGACCTCTTAAAAACCTAAAAACGAAATCTTGCTTCCTATATTTACTCGCATCGCAAGAACAAGAAATTAAAGGTCTGAGATTCGAGATTTAATCCCACAATACCTTGAGTTGTGTCTGGTAAGCCGTGACAGAAGATGAACCTTGCTGATGGGAATAAAAATCTTGCAACAGATCAGAAACCCGAACAAGATCTCCCTGGCTGAATCGATCAAACAAATCGGACCATAGTTCACTCGCGTTGTCGATCCAGATAACGCTTTGGGCGATTTCAATGCTTAACGTACGCTGAAGCCAGGATAGGACAAGGTTGTTGCATTAAACCCAGGCACCGTACGACGAATCATCTTTGCGGGGTTCTTGAATCGTGCCATCAACGAACTGGAATTTGTTCTTCGAGATGAGAGTCATCTTCATCGAACGAGCCCAGCCGTGATAATTGTTGCCGGTGAGAAGGGCCGACGTTAACATGAGAGCAGGATTCTCGTTTGGGTGGACATAAAACTCATTGTTGGGATCATCGACGCGAACAGACCGACCGTCCAACGTTTCAGAGGAGCGCGGATGCAATGAATCAACTGATACCATATCAAGAAGTGTTATCGAAAGCTAAGATTGTGAGGATTTAGTCATTTAGGGTTTCAGAGAATACGAGAGTAAAGAAAAGAATTGGAAATTTTATTTAAGTGAATAGTTGAAGTCAAACTAAAATGTTTGACCCAAGGTCTTTATTTATACAAGGTAAAAAAAATAACGGTTAAAAGAAAAAACTAAAGAAAAAGAAACTAACAGCAAAACAAAACTTTAACTAACTCTTTATACAAATATCCTAATAGAGTGAGACCCAAAGTTTGCCCAGCTTTGAATTTTATCTAATTTTGATAGGAAGGATAGGGAATTGAAACTTTTATCGAATTTAGCATATTTTGGTTTAACTGAGTATAAACCAGATGCTTTGTCGAAAACGAGCTCAAAGGATAAACTTTGGCCCGAGGAGACGTTAGTGCTTGAAACAGCAGCAACTGGGACATCGTAGAGGATCTCGAAGTCATTAGGCCCACCTCCATGTCTCACACCCAAATCTGTTAAAGAGGCCTCATGATGATTACTAAGAATTACCCGGTCAGACTATTTACTCCCTGATGTTATAATATCACGAGAGGTCTCACGAAGCCAAAGCTCGCTTTGAAGCCGATGCTTTAATAAATTTGCAACATTCCCGTCAACCTCGGCATCAACTATGTCAGCCACCTCTTCCAAGATTTTCGTTGGACAGCTATTATAGCTTTCGGAACCTTCATCAAACTGCCCTTTCGGTTGCCCACCATCGATAACACTTTTCTTCATCATATTCCACTGTTGAAATTTTCAGGTGACATCTTCTACCGTTGACCAAAATGATAGCATAAGAAGGTATTGTTGATAGGCAATCAACACCAATTAAAAATCTAGCAACATCGAGACGATTTTTCTCGATAGTGTCCTTATCAATTTTCAAGATGTTTCCCCAACAATTTCCAATGGATTTGAGAACACCTTCTTGCCACGCCGAAATAGGTAGACCATTGATATGAACCCATATACGTAGTTTTCTAGATTTGATGAAGTTCCCAACCGTATCAATGTCACTAAACCATGAATTCAAATGAGACTCTCTCAAGTCCCAGAAAATGGGAAGTTGTTCTTCTTCCTCAAATCTAACAATAACAAAACAACCTGACCACACACAGACTTTCACTTTGAAACCATCTGACTCCAACACTTATTGGACAAACTCAGCTTCGTACATTTCGTTTATTTGTCCAATCAGACAATTCTTCAAACATTCTTCCTCAACGTTGGGCACTAATATCGAAAGCAATATATCATTGCAAACCTCTGATGAACAGAAGCCTTCAGTATTAATTTGGAACTTGCTCTTTCCGATGGTAGTAGGAAGCTCTTGATTAGAATAAGTATTACCCAATAAAACCTCTTTGTACGAACGTCCATCGAAAGTAGACACGTGTAGAAATATGTGTTTTGATATAATAATTGAAAATTAGTTTTGAACTAAATTGAAAAGATTTTAAAATGCTATTAAGTCCAAACAACTTGAAAATATGTTTGAGGAATTCTTAAAAGGGTTTTAATGCGTTTTCTAAAGCCAACTTTTACAAAATCACCCAGGTGTTTCGAAACACCCAGGGGTGTTTCGATACGACCATTTACAGTGTCAAAATGTTTCGATACAGCTATATCTGTTTCGAAACGGGCTTAATCTGGGTGAGGGTTTTTACATAGCGTTTCGATACGGCTTCACCATTTCGATACGCCTATGTGGCAAAGACCTCAACGGTCAAAATCCCCAACGGCTATTTCCCAACAGTATTTTAAATTGCAGCTCAACTGTCACTCGTACCGAAACGGTTTGTAACCATTTCGATATAGCTCAATATCATTTCGATACGGCCCGAGGCGTTTCAATACGGCTTGATGCATTAGGCTTCAACGGCTAGTTCTGAAGAAGGTCGTTTTAATACGGGCTCGTGTGTTCCGATACGAACATCACCAGAACTGCATTTATGGTGAGAAATAAAGTCTCCAACGACTCTAATTTAACCCAACGGTCCTCAACGGCTACAAACTCAATTAGGAGTATAAAAGGGACCTCCAAGCATCAAGGATAGGTTAATGCTTCAATTGTCAACAACATTATGATAAAATATTGTCTTTAGAGTTTTATTGTATATTTCTTGTATAGACAACACTTGTGAGCTTAATTGTCAAATTTTCTCAAGTGTTTAGGTTTTGGGTGAGTGATTAATAGTGCAAACAAATACCTATTAGATGAATTTCAAGTTTGCTTAGAATTTCTCTTGTAAGAGAGTGCTTGATCAAGCTTTGGGTAGAAAGCTTGATCATTGTAACGGTTTCCTCCTAATCCGAGAAAATGGGACAAAATTCAATAGTGAATTTGGGAAATCCTTAGTAGGAAGCTAAGGTAGTGGATGTAGGCTTTGGGTTAGAAAGTCGAACCACTCTAAATTCTCGTGTTCAATTCTTTTATTTTTAGCTTCCACAAAAACACTCAAATTTCAATCTTCTCCACACTTGGCAAGCATCTCGGTTGTGACCATCGAGCTCAACAGGACGTACTTTTCATGTTGCGTCTTTTCGGATTGTTGAAGGCGATGTTTACATCTAGGATTCTCCCATAAACCGCAAAGGCTTCTTTGAGGGTGAGAGGATGGATTCTCTTACTAACAAAGTTAAGAAACACCGAGACCCCCTCTCTGCTCACATACTTGTACTTCTTCTCCAAGGGAATGAACTAATGGCGATGACCAAATCCTATCTTCGATTGTTGACGGAGACCAAGCCCTATCTTCGATTGATGACGGCCATATCTTCCGCTGCTTCCTCCTCGCTCCATTTGTTCCTCAACTGGTGTCAAACTAGTTGAATAAAGCTTTGTCTATTTTACTTGGGACATTCAAATAGATTAGATTAATATATATTCTTCAAATATTATTTAAATTTAATAATTAATAAAATCATATTAAAAAAATAATTTCATAAATAAGAAATTAATATATAAATCTTTTAAATATGTTTAACAATGTTATATTAAAAAACTAATTATTTTCATAATTTAATACATGTATAGGTATCGAATATTGATAACCAATAAACTATTTAAACACATGTTAAATATAATCGTATCTTTATATGTCATTTTACTTGTTCAAATAAGCAAGCAACTATCAGCTATCAGTTAATTTTATTAAACAATTTTATACAATCAACTATTGTAATTTGGTATCACATATCCGCTAATTATCAAATAGGACCATACAAATCTTTATTCGATTAGACAATTTTTATGCATAAAAAGACAAAAACACGGGAAAATGTATAATATTTATCTAACTGTAAAAAAATACTAAGCTGCATGTGACACTTCATTCTTTATTTTTTTTTTTAAAGGCCAGTCAAATTATTTTATTAATAACAAAAAAAAGTCAACATTAAATTGGCAATACATATTTTAAAAAGTATATATATGGAAAATAATTTGATATACAAATTTATATAAATTAAAAAAATTTAAAGTTTAAGGATTTAGTGTGTAGAAGGTGTAAAATTTAAGATTTATTGTTAGAATTTAGAGTTTAAAGTTTAAATTTTAAAATGCTAGAATTCACAATTAAAATTTTAAATTTTATATCTTAAATACGAGGGGTTATTTAGAATTTTTTCCAATTGTGTATTTATATTCTTCAATCTTGGTTTTTCATGCTGTATCATAATTGTTGTGCAGCCAGCTTCTATGTTTCCGTTCATATTCTACAAGTTATATAGACCCTCATCTTAGCTGTATCACCGAAGCAGACATCATTACAAAAAAAGATCTAATTGGTTTATAACCGTATCTCATCTGTCCTTTATTTCATTCTTTGTGGGCACTGAATTCAGGAGAATCCTTAATATCTTCATCACTTCAATTATGGTTTATGTTGTTGGACTATATTCTACTTGAGATTTAATCAGTATGCTTCAATTTCACGTAAATTGATTGTTTTATTATTGTTATTAATGTTAGGTAATTTTTTTATATAAGTGTATTTGATTTAAGGCTAAATTTTTTTAATAAATCTGGCGACATTTTTTTATGACATTTCAACATTCAAATATTCATATCTTTTAAAATATTTATTGAAATCGGTCACTGTGTGTTTTTAACAAAATTAGACTGAATCATGTTTACAACGATGTATAGGCCACTTTCTAATTATTTTCATGGAATACACGAAAAAATTTTAAATTTACTCTAGCCGACCATACTCAAGTTATGGGAGATTAGTTTTTTTTGTTAAAAATTGGTAAATTACTCTTATGACAATTCAACTTTGTAAAAAATTGTAAAATATCTGGGATACATACGGATATTTTTCGAGGATTCTCACGTGATTTATACAAGTACGGTTCAGTTATTTCCACCGTTCGAATATAGCAATCACCGTCTCCATCCCCATTTGAGCTTCGGTGATAAAACTCCCTCATCCTCGTCCTTGTAGGTAAAGATTTCGGTTATTCCTCATACACGTCGGTTTGGATCCTCAAGATTTTCAGTTATCCCCCACCTGATTGTCACCCCTAGCCCCAACCCAGTTTTTTTCCATTCCTAACGTTAGGATTCGAACATCTGACATTGCTTGTGAAATTTAGTGTATCGTCTCATTAGACCAATTGATTGTCGTTGAGTTTGAATGTGTTTCAACGCATATTAATTTTATTTAAAAATTTAAAAAATCATGAATAGTTTATACATTTACAAAAGAGAAGATTGATTCAAAGAATATGAGGGTATATGCTTAAAGTAGACGGGGGGACTTGATTAAGACGTTTGTTTGCACTTGCCATTTATTTGTTGGGGAAGGACAAATGTAGCAGGAAGGATGGTGTTGCGTCGTTATCTCAATGGACCATATTCCGAATCGAATAGAATCCCTCTCTTATGCTCTGATGATACTCTTTAATGTTATCAATTCATAAAAATATCTCGAACAGTTGTTGAGATTTTAGCATTGCCGGTTGCCACGGCTGCAGTCCCACTCGGATATCATAATCAAATACCGATTTCAATAGAACAAAATACTCGTTAAATAATTGACCTGAAAAGAGATAACAATGGAGATATTTTCACCAAATTTCCTTCGATTACTAGGTCATCTAACCCATGTCTCAATCTAGATGGTTTTACATATCATATTCCAACATTTAATATGTCCTATTTTTTTAAAAGGCATTTCGATTTGATATTCTATGTTAAAAAAGGGTGCAAATTCTTTATTTATTAAGCTTTAAACATAGAAAGGTTTGAGTTTCACTGATATTCTCAAAATTCTAGTTTTCTTTCAAAATAGACACGGCTTACTATTTTTTTTATTTTTGAGTTAGCCGACAATCGGCAATCATTTTGATGTTGATTGCCGATCGCCGATGTTTGTTATTTATTTTGCTTTTATTTGTTATGTTTTTAATTTTTTAGTTTTTATTTTATTTTAATAAGTATCTCTGCTCTTGTGGCACTATTTTCATCTACCTTTGTGGCATGTTTTCTTTGTTTTTTTGGTTTCATTTCATCTGTCGTTTTGGTGCTCATACAAAGATCTTCACTACGCTAGTTTCTGATTATGATTCTGTCAGTGGTCATAGAAAGATAGATCCACACTTGGTTGATGGTTGTTGCTGATGTAATCAGTCCTAGGTAGCGGAGAGCAATCTGCATGATAGTTTGGCTTGCTCACGACTCTTTTTTTACCCCGCAATGTGTCTCGTTTGGACAAAGACGAGGAGATTCAGGAAGGCTTCTAAACTTTGACGTTATGTTAATCTCTATGAAAATATTTACTTTTCTTTGCAGTTTTAGATTTTTGTATGAGATTTTGGTGGATTAGCACATTATTCATCCTTCCGGATGCATTATCTTTGTAATATCTTTCGTAATTTTTAAAATAAAATTCAGTTATAAAACAAAAACATAAAAAGGTTTATAAGGATATATGCATATTTGTGTCTGAATTGGAGTGGACGAAAAACAATGTAAACATAATATATATTTCTGAATTTATGTTTAATGCGGTGTATACTAATACCTATTGACAAATTCAATTAAGGATTAAAAAGGTTTTTAAGGGCTTATAACAAGATGCATGTCAACGTATAATTTAGGTCTGCATTTAAACATGTTTAAGTCTTAGTGTCTTACTATGTGTGAGTCATATCCAGAGTTATTTTAATATAAAACATGATATATTTTGATTATAAATATTATTAACTCTTTGACAATGTACGCACATTTTATAGACAAAGTGATTGAACTCGGATTTTCTAGGATGAACATATATTATTAACTCTTTGACAATGTACGCACATTTTATAGACAGAGTGATTGAACTCGGATTTTCTAGGATGAACATCGTATGTTTTCCCACTAGGACCACTTGTTGGGTTCAACTATGTCCATCTATTGATTGTAATTTTATTTGTACATTTTGTTGGATAATGCAAATAAATAATTTTATTTATTTAAAATAAGATTTTATTTCTAAATATAGTAAATATAAGAGAGGCGGTTGAGATTTTTATGATAACCGATTCCTTTAATATTTATCGTTTTGTCCCGACTTTTGTCTTATAAATAGAGAAATCTAAATCATTGTTTGACACACTGAAAACATTTGATCCTTTATGTTTTCTTCAAAGAGAGCAACACCAAACGAGTTTCACTTCCTCACTTCAGGTGTACGATGTTTGGAAGACTGTGTTAACCTTGGGGCGACGCCCATCATTATGATTACATCATTTGAGCGAAATTGCTTCTAAGACAGTGATTTTTACCACGACACAGTAATCGATTTGTTTTATGTGTTTTTATTTATTTATTGAATTTCGCTAGTCATTATTTTTTTTATCGGCAAAAGAGTATGATTTTATTAATAAGTATCATACAGTGTCATCACACTCCATGGCCTCATTAAAAACCTCTCTACACCTAAATGGAGGAAAAGAGTACCGAGGAGTATGAGATAAAGAACAAACTCTAAAAACAACCGAACAAACACAAAAAACTAAAGCAAGAAACCAAAACACAAAACATTCACGCTAGCATGCAAAACCAATATATGCGATCAACACCACCCATCGCCAAAAAGTCATCCAAGCAATTCGCTTCACGATAAAAACATGAATACATGATCTCAACAATAATCCCCCTTAGATGCAATTTCCATGCCAAAAGATGTCGTCAAGCACCAACAACAAAATGATCCGATGTTGTGTGTTTCCATAATATTCGATCCTAACACTTTTAACAAACCGCACCACGCTACTCTATCGACACAAAGGAAATCACGCACCACAGCCAATGAATAATTCCCCCATACCTCGTTGTAGTTTACCACACCACATATCGCCTAACAAACTCGCTTGATCCCCTCCCACACACGGTATGTATACTCCTACTATACCACAAAAACAGACATCCAAGAACCGAGCGAATCAGTCTCCTCTCTCAAATGTCAAAAACATCCGAAGAAGGCGTAAACACGTAAACAAAATCATTCGTAAACCATATCTTATTCACCATACCATCACTTGATGTATTTAATTTAGTCACATATAAAATGACCATCGCACACCTTTGTTGTCTCAAAAAGTGTTGAACCGAATCACGCTTCAACGCTGAACCAATCCCTCTCACATTCCACGACCACAAACTCAACGCTCTTCGCAATTATTGTCGTTCTCGCGCTTCAATCACACGCGCGGTATCCTTTACAATTTCTTGTTCGTTTCCAATTGTTTTCACCCCAATCAGTTTACCCAATTTCAATGTTTCCTCTACTTCTCTTAAAATAATCTGTTTCCGGTTATAGAAGTCCGAATCTGACAAAGAGCCATTAGCAATTACCTCTGATGGTTTTTGGTTTTTCTTCGGACGACCTCTGCCCTGTTTTACCAACTTCGCTTCAGCCTCACCTCGCTCAACAGGCGATAAAAAACTCAGTTCGATTTCTGAAACCTGTCGTAACCTTCTAAACTCTCCATTGCATTCAATTGTTTGAGCCTTATTAGCCATAGGAATTTCTATCCTTGACCCATCAACACGTGGGCTTAATTCATCAACTACTAGTTCTTCGGCAACTAGTTCATCACATGGTACTCCCACATTGTTTGGAAAAACATCCACCATAGCATCACTCGGCAAAATATCTAGAATTCGCTGACTTTCCCTTTCACGATGGACAAAGCTTACATCTTCATCCACCATCCAACTTGCCGTGCTCATGACACGCCAATCCCCCCTCTTGTTCTCATTCCACATACGATAAATTTGGCTCGATCCCAGAGCCGAATAAGAGAAAGAATTGGGTACCATTGTATCATTTGCTGACCTCCCACTTATAGACACCTTAATCGGGCTGAACATATCCATGTTCAAATCCTCAGTACTCAATGTATCTTCCGAGCAGTTTGCCGGCTCACAACTACAATCACACTTAGGGTCAATCGCTTCCTCAATTTCTGTAACGCGAATTGTGAAGACGTTATCGTTAATGCGCAAGTCCATTACTTCATCTATGTGTGAAATCCAGTCGGTTTCGATCTGAAACTAACATCGTTCAAACGTCGAAGGCGCCAAAGTCTCAATGTCAATCCGTACGAGTTCGCCCCAAATCGCTGCAATATTTTGAAATGTTTTTTCAGACCATCCATGAATAGGAATTCCACTTACTGAAAGCCATACCCTTCGATTCGGTAAAAATGATGTAGGCGACCATTCAATTAAATTTTCAAACCATGTTTCTAGACGCCTAGTCTCCAAAATTTTCTTCCTCGATTCTTTATCTTCAAACATGAATAATACAAGAGAGCCCGCAACTCGCATCAACGTAAAACCTGTCAATTTCGCCTTTGTAATCTCATTTGCAAGATCTACTATTTGGCTGAGTTGACGACAAAAACCTAAAGCGTAATTCTGTAAAATTTTCGATTTATCGGCATCAACAACCTCATCCACGCATTTGCGTTTCTCTTCCACTCTAGATTGCTCTTTCACTATGACCCGATCATCAACATCCTTATCCTTGTTACGCCGCCTCACTGGATTTCTTTTGGAATTGTTCGTATGATCACGATCATCCCACTGTTTTTGGATCTCCTTGTTCGTCCTTGAATCAATGTTATCACGTTTTCTTCTCCAAAATGTATCCCTAGTCTCCCTTTGCGCCATCATCAACTTTAATTTGTATCTATAAAGCTGAAATCCATGAAAACGCTCTATGATTCGATATGCATCCACCTTTGACCCCAAACGTACAAATCTGAATCTGGTTCCATCTCTCGCTCTCTTTCTTGGTACAAACACATCCACAACCACTCCATGTCTGTCGGAAAATTGCCAAACGCCTTGCCAGTGTAGTTGCTCTGGCAAGTTTGATACAAAAACCGTCCAAACTCTTTGAATCTGATTTCCCGAGCTCATTTTCCTCACCATTAAGATTGCATGCACGCCTCTAATTCTTACTTGAAATATCAATTGTGCACACAGTTTTATTCAGAAATATTCACAAACACATGGTGTGCACACATCAAATCCAATCCATTTTCACTTCTCATTCAAAAGATGAATGCAAGCGTTGATACACAAGGTTTCATAGTCTCCAAGTGCAAACCAGAGGCAGTGAATCGCATTGTTGATTGGTGTTGCGGTACTATGCTAATTTGATAGTGGCCAAAGAGAGAGAAGTGCAGTTTTTCCAGTTGGTTTAGTCATTGTTAATATGTTTGTTTTGCATCAGCGTGTTTTTAACAATTTAGAAGCAATTTTCTTATACTATTGTTACAACGCATTACTTCTACATTTTGAAGGGTCGTGATTATTGTCTCTTATTTATAATATTTTAAGTTGTCACTTTCTGGAGAAATATTTTGGGCATAACAAAAGAATATTTATTTAAAATATATGAAGAATACACCGAAACTTGAGGAACCATGACGCGCATAGATGATACGTAAAGGATGTAGGTGAAGACTCGGCTCTTAGTATAATAATGCCTAGCAACCATGTGCTTCAAAGCTGCAAAAATCATGGGAGATGAAGAAGACCAGATTTGGAGAGTCCTTTGGGGATTGGCCCCTTGAATATCGGGTAGTTGGTTTGTTGCTAGCTTCTATTTCTATGGGTCAATGTTTGCTAAGCATTGAGAGGTCGTGCTTTTAATATTTTAAATTTAAATGGTAATTAAATGGAGCACGTGGTAAAGGTGATGGCTCGCGAAAGGGAAGTTTAATAGCGAATGTAAAATTGATATTTCAAAGAAATTGTTTTCATGCTGAAATAAATATTAAAGATAAGTATTATGATCGTGAATTGTTATTATTATTTTTAGATTATTTTGTTAGTAAATATTTTGTTGAGACTAATATGCTATAATATTTCTCTTGTTCTAGAATTAACAGAAATTATCGGTTCAAATAAGGTGGCTTTCGCAACAAACTCTGGGGTCACTTTGGTTAAGAATTCGATGAGAGTACAAATTAAGGCATGTCGAGGATAGACAACTATACTTCTACCTATGAGGTCAGATTTTAAGACTTTGTTACATGATTAATTCATATCTAGAGACACGCCGCATGCTTAAGTGTTTAATATATGAAAAAAATATATAGAGTAATATTACATGTTTGAATGTCGCATATTAATTCTATGAGTATAATTATAGATTAACATTGATGTGTCATAAAATTTTACATGTGATAAAAGGTATGTAATTTTATAAAATAGATGAATATGTTATAAGTTTGATTGTCATGCATGTTTTATGTTATTGACCTATTAATCTTGATCTTGTTCATGAGTATATGCGTAACTTTTGAATTTGGTCTTTATAACTAAAGTATATTACTACATTTGTGGCACTAATATTTTTTTTATCTTTTTAATAAGTACAAATTTATAAAGACACCAGTATGGTTAAAATATCAAATTATATAGTGAACAATTTCTTCGAGGTTAATTCGATTGAGGATGAATATATTGGACTCAAACATATATATTCATTTCTGGGCCAATAAAAGATAAACAAATATACTTGAGCTTTGACTATGAGATTAGATTAAAATTTTAATCTTAGTTGTTGGTTATTAATTCATGATTTGACCATTGCATGAATCCTATGTCCTCTAAAATGAGTAAACCTTTAAAATAGTCTTTAAAAGTGGATAATAATGCATCTTTGACTAAACTATAAGATTTAAAGACTAAGAAAATTATGCACAATTTATATTTTTTTAATTATGTTTTATACTCAAAACATATTAAATGGTGGAGGAACTATATTGTGCAATTAATGGAAAGTAGTGTGATATTATGAAAATGCATGTCTATGATTAATTTTAGGAAAGACTTGGTATTTGAGAGTGCTTTCTGCACCACCTCACTTTCTTGAAAATTCACCTAGTGCATTATTCGAAACTATGCTCACTATTCTAATTTATAATAAAAGAGAAATGGAAAATAAAGAGAAGATTATTAAAAATTTCTCATAATGTACTCCTTAATCTTTGAAACTCTCTTAGTAATGAATACCAATTATTGAAAATTTTAAAGTAATAAAAAAAAATTCCCTTCATTTGTGACAAAGTCTTCATGACCAAATAAAAATATGTTGAACTTATGCAAGTCACACTCATTTAAAATCATGACATGATGCATGGAACATAGATTATTTGTAAACAATATGATTCATGTCTATATTGATATTTGAGTTTTAATGCCTATTATAAAATTTATTTCAGTGTATATGAGTAAAGTTGAAAAAAATCATGTTTACATATCTTTATACGAAAATAATTAGACACATTATTTTAACCCTTAAAATTATTAAAAATGTGGAGTACACATGAGATGTCTAAAATAATGTCATAAACTTGTATCATATATGTCTTTTCTTTAGCATATAAATCTATATGCATGAGTGTAATATTTTATGTGACTACTCGAAAGATCTGACAAAGATGAAGTATTCATTGTGGAGTACACGAGGACAAATTTTTTTTTTTGTTGATTCCATTACTTAAAGATAAAGTAAGGAAAGTGGTTGATGATTCGTCGAGTGGGTGAGGCTTAAGCCCATTGGTTGATGAATTTATGGTGGATACCCAACTTAGTCTTCTAAGTTCAATATGGTCGAAGAAAACCATGTAAAGACTCATAGTGTACATTTATACTTATTCTTATGGCGAATAATGCACATGCACAAGGTTGAGGTTTTGCTCTTAATGGATTCATAGCCCAGATTTTGGGTGGTCCTAGTGAGAAGGACTTGATGAATTCACCGATGTCAAATGATGAGTCTTATACTCTTAATGATTTTATATCCCAAGTTTTGGGTGGTCCTTGTGAGAAGAACTTGAAGATTTCACCGAATCTTTAATAATTGAGAGGTTGAGCTTACTAAATGCTCTTAATGATTTCATAGCCCTGATTTGGGTGGTCTATATTGAGATAGACTTGATGAAATCACCTACGTAAGTGTGAAGAACTAGCCACCTTCTATAAAAGACTTTGAGCCATTTTTCTATAGCACTTACCAGCATCCTGAGGTATGTTGGCTAAATTATTGATCTATCGCGAAACTCATTTGAAGAAGAAATTAGTCGTGTGTTGTGAGTTCACTCCTATTTTAACAAGTTTCATATTCGTTCACTTGTTAAGAGAAGAATTACTCATTTCATTATGTATTAGTTTCATATACATTCACTAGTATTCAAGAGACTAATTTCGTTGTTGTTCTTTTCTCGCTTTTCCCTCTATTTCTTTGCATTAGTGGGGAATTGTTGGATAATGCAAATAAATAATCTTATTTATTTTAAATAAGATTTTATTTCTAAATATAGTAAATATTAGAGAGGCGGTTGAGATTTTTATGATAACCGATTCCTTTAATATTTATCGTTTTGTCCCTATTTTTGTCATATAAATAGAGAGCTCTAAATCATTGTTTGAAACACTGAAAACATTTGATCCTTTATGTTTTCTTCAAAGAGAGCAACACCAAGCGAGTTTCACTTCATCACTCCATGCGTACGGTGTTTGGAAGACCGTGTTAACCTTGGGGGCGACGTCCATCATTATGATTACATCATCCGGGTGAAATTACTTCTAAGACAATGATTTTTACCACGACACAATAATCATTTTGTTTTATGTGTTTTTATTTATTTATTGAATTTCACTAGACACATTATTTTAACCCTTAAAATTATTGAAAATGTGGGGTAGACATGAGATGTCTAAAATAATGTTATAAACTTGTATCATATGTGTCTTTTCTGTAGCATACAAATCTATATGCACGAGTGTGATATTTTATGTGACTACTCGAAAGATCTGATAAAGATTAAGTATTCATTGTGGAGTACATGAGGACAAAGAGAAACTTTGTTGATTCCATTACTTAAAGATAAAGCAAGGAAAGTGGTTGATGATTCGTCGAGGGAGGTGAGGCTTAAGCCCATTGGTTGAAGAATTCATGGTGGATACCCAATATAGTCTTCTAAGTTCAATATGGTCAAAGGAAACCATGCAAAGACTCATAGTGTACATTTCTACTTATCCTTATGACGAATAATGTACATGCATAAGGTTGAGGTTTTGCTCTTAATGGATTCATAGCCCAGATTTTGGGTGGTCCTAGTGAGAAGGACTTGATGAATTCACCGATGTGAAAAGGATGAGTCTTATACTCTTAATGATTTTATATCCCAAGTTTTGGGTGGTCCTTGTGAGATGGACTTGATGATTTCACCGAATCTTTAATAATTGAGAGATTGAGCTTACTAAATGCTTTTAATGATTTCATAGCCCTGATTTGGGTGGTCTATATTGAGATAGACTTGATTAAATCACCTACGTAAGTGTGAAGAACTAGCCACCTTCCATGAAAGACTTTGGGCCGTCTTTCTAGAGCACTTACCAGCATCCTGAGGTATGTTGGCTAAATTATTGATCTATCATGAAACTCATTTGTAGAAGAAATTAGTCGTGTGTTGTGAGTTCATTCCTATTTTAACAAGTTCCAGATTCGTTCACTTGTTAAGAGAAGAATTACTCATTCCACTATGGATTAGTTTCATATACGTTCACTAGTATTTAAGCGACTAATTTCGTTGTTGTTCTTTTCTCACTTTTCCCTCTATTTCTTTGCATTAGTGCGGAATTGTTGGATAATGCAAATAAATAATCTTATTTATTTTAAATAAAATTTTATTTCTAAATATAGTAAATATTAGAGAGGCAGATAATGTAAATAAATAATCTTATTTATTTTAAATAAGATTTTATCTCTAAATATAGTAAATATTAGAGAGGCAGTTGAGATTTTTATGATAACCGATTCTTTTAATATTTACCGTTTTGTTCCTACTTTTGTCTTATAAATAGAGAGCTCTAAATCGTTGT
The DNA here is from genome assembly GCA_030270665.1 of Hibiscus trionum. Lineage (NCBI taxonomy): Eukaryota > Viridiplantae > Streptophyta > Magnoliopsida > Malvales > Malvaceae > Hibiscus > Hibiscus trionum. The sequence continues at coordinate 383,950 of BSYR01000018.1, forward strand.
TTGACACACTAAAAACATTTGATCCTTCATGTTTTCTTCAAAAAAGAGCAACACCAAGCGAGTTTCACTTCCTCACTTTGGGTGTATGATATTTGGAAGACTGTGTTAACTTTGGGGGTGACATCTATCATTGTGATTACACCACCCGGGCGAAATTGCTTCTAAGGCAATGGTTTTTACTATGACACAATAATCGATTTGTTTTATGTGTTTTATTTATTTATTAATTTTCGCTAGTCATTGCTAATATGTTTGTTTTGCAACAATAATTTTTTCTAACACATTTTATTGATTAATAATTGTAATTTAGATATGTTATAATGGTTAAGAGTATCTTCAAAACATATTAATTAACACACTATCATTATATACAAACTCTTTATTTATTAATTTGTTAAAAAATCTCTTTATTTATTAACATTTCTATTACAATTATTCTCTTAGAGGAATATAATTTAAGGATCGTTGGAGGTGGGTTGCATATTAAAAGGAGTCTATAATTCTATATGAGTAAAGTGCAATACAACTCCTTTAATATTTTTTTTCTTTTGAAATTTACAACGCAAGACTTAGATGTTGATTACGTACGCAATTATACTTTAATTATGTTATTATAGTAATGCATAGGACATTAATGTCGAGATTTACATGCACGTTTCAAGCGGATCTTACTTTTTTTTAACAAATGGATCGTACTTTGCACATTACAAAATATTCTACAAAATTCCGAGGAAAGCTAGACAGAACTAGCGGTACACGCAATTAACGTACTCTTAAAAGAAAAATGATAGGGTAAATTACATTGGTGAGTACTCAATTATGTGGTTGTTTTTATTTTAACCATCGAACTAATAGACTCGTCAATCAGACCACCTAATTTCTAAAGTGCTCCTATTTTGACCACCAGTCGTTAAAATCTAACGAAGGGAGTGACGTGGCAGTTAACGGGAATTTGTATAGATTTTTAACAGTTGGTGGTCAAAATAGGAGCACTTTGAAAGTTAGGTGGTCTGATTGACGAGTTTGTTAGTTCAATGGTTAAAATAGAAACGACCCCATAATTGGGTACTCACCAGTATAGTTTACCCAAAATGATATTTCATTTAAAAAAAAAATAATTGTAAATAGGGAATATAACTTTCGCTATCTAATTTTTGCATAATGTGTAATTTGGTCCTATTTTGTTTAGAATTAGGTACTTAACTTTCTTAATGTTGGGGGTGAACTTTTACCTTTTGGCATAATTCGGTACATAACTTTTTTAAATTACACATGTTATACCTAGAATTTTAATGTCTAATTTTTGAATTTGTAACATTTATTATTTCTTTAACTAAACAATATTAAAATTATAAGTGTGAACCAATCAAATTTAATACGTGTAATTAAAAAATATTAGATACCTCATTGTACCAAATATAAAAGTTAGATACTTAAATACACTATTGAAAAAAAGTAGATGTGTAATTACACCGAAAAAAGTTGTGTATCAAATTGTACATCAATATCAAATTTAGATACCAAAATTATATTGATTATTTCCCCTCCCCTCTCTCTATATATAAATCACTGTATAATTATAATAAAACAAAACCAAGAGCATTTAATTTATTTAATTAAAGACAGTAATCTTTATAATAAGTAGTTAAAAGCTCTCAGTTAATACTCTCAACTTTTTTTTAAGTTGTAAGTTCAATACCAGCTAAAAACAAATTTTCCCTTTCTCCATGTAGAAATGGTTCAGAAAACAAAATTTATTTAATTTAAAAAATCACGGAAACTTTTCCTTTCAACAAATTTAATATTTTTAAGAATTTTAAATAGGAAAAAATTTACAAATAATCATTAAATCATCTTAAAATATTTTTTAGTCATTGACCTTTCAAAAGTGATAAAATAAGCATTAGACTTTGAATTTTGTTGCAAAATGGGCATTGAGCAATTAGATGACATTAACAACCTAATGGCGTGCTGACTGGGCAACCAAGTAATACATTAGTTGTTACAAAATGATCATTAAAATTTGTAAATATTACATAATGATTATTGAACTATTTAATTGTTGCACAATGATAAATTTACTATTTAATTGTTACAAAATGATCATTGAACTATTTAATAATTAAAAAATTGTTATTGAACTATTTAATTGTTACAAACTGATAATTAGACTATTTAATTGTTATAAAATGGTTGATTATTATATGATGTAATTTTTTTGCTACTAATTTTCAAATGGAAGGGATTAAGAGTTTTTTTTTGTTTTCAGAAATCTTTTAAACGAAAGGAATCAAAGGTTTCTTTTCTTCAATAAAAGTTTCAAATGAAAAGAATTAAAGGTTTTTTTTCTCCAATAAATGCTTTTAGAAAACAAAAACGCTTTCATTCCTTTATTTGAAACGTTTCTATAAACAAAGTCTCTTGAAATCAACAACAAAAATTTACAGTATAACTTGTAATAACCAACCATTTTGTAATAATTAAATAGTTTAGTGACCATTCCAAAACATTTACAAAGTTCAATGAGCATTTGTAACAACTAATATATTACTTTAGTTGCCTAGTCAGTCTGTCTTTTAAGCTGTTAATGACATCTAACGACTCAGTACTCATTTTGTAACAAAATCTAAAATTTAATGCATATTTTATAACTTTTGAAAGTTCGATGGTTAAAATAAACATTGTAAGATAGTTTTATGACTATTTGTGAACTTTAACCTTTAAGATATAAGCACCTAGTAGAAAACGATCAACTATTTTAAAAAATATTCTTCAGTATTTTTATTTTAAATATAACTTTTTACTATTTCTCTACAAATAGAAAGGTTTAGATCTAAGGATATGAGGTGCCTTTAAATTTTTTAAATATAATATTCTAAATTATTTTACATCCAATTAAGCCATATACTTTAAAAGTTTATTAATTTACTTTTTTTTATTAGTATTGATAGTTGAATCTAACAGTTTTTACATCATTGATACCATATATCTCTTTACATTATTATCAAGTGACTTTTAAGATTTTATGTTTTTATTTGAAATTTTATAAAATTTCTTAAAAAATCTAAAATAAAAGAGATAATTAATTACATTAGAAAACGTTAAATATAACACATTCCTTCCTGCTAAAACCTGACCAAAAATAATAATTATTTGTGCCTTCCAATTACATCATAATCTTTTGTTCAATTTTTCTAAAGATGTAAGAGGCCTCTTTGTAATAATATAATAGTGTAATAAGTACACGAGTAATACATTAATCACGTATGTCGCATTAATTGAAGAATTTTCAGTAGTAATAAAACACATTATTAAATTTGGTCTTATTGTACTAATTCAGTAAGAAAATGTAATTTAAATATTAATAAAAAAAGTTTTGAATTTATTCTATATTAAAAAAGTTTTGAATTTATTCTATATTAAAAAAGTTATCCACGTTCGAAAACAAATTATTTATTTTTGCTTTTTAAAAGCATACAAATATTTTTTTTCATAATGTCATTGTGTAATAAAATTTAGGGTTAAGTTCACGAATGATAACTAAATTATTCTAAAATATTTATTTTTATCACCAAATTTTTAAAAGCTACAAAAATGAGCATTAAACTTTAAATTTTGTTACAAAATGAACACTGAGTCGTTAGATATCGTTAACACCTTAACGACAGATCGACTGAACAACTAAACTACTAAAGTAACATGTTAGTTGTTATAAAGTGGTCATTGAACTCTGTAAAATGTTATAGAATGATCATTGAACTATTTTATTGTTACAAAATGATCATTGAACTATTTCATTGTTACAAATGGTCATTAAACTATTTAATTGTTACAAAATGGTCATTAAACCATTTAACTGTTACAAATTGATCGGTTATTACATGTTATATTGTAAATCTTTGTTGTTGATTTTAAGCGACTTTGTTTTGAGAAACGTTTCAAATGAAGGAAATAAAGGATTTTTAGTTTCCAAAAGCATTTTTTGGAAAACAAAACCTTTAACTCCTTTCATTTAAAAGATTTTTGAAAACAAAAAGCTCTTAATTACTTTTATTTGAAACGTTTCTGAAAACAAATTTTGAAATCAATAAAAAATTTACAGCATAACCTATAATAATCAAGTATTTTTGTAACAATTAAATAATTTAATGACCATTTTGTAACAATAAAATAATTCAATGATATTTTTATAACAATTAAATAATAAATTTATTATTATGTAATAATTAAATAGTTTAATAGCCATTCTGTAATATTTACAAAATTTAATGATTATTTTGTAACAATTAATATATAACTTAGTTGTCTAGGCAAACCCGCTGTTAGGTTGTAACTGTAGCTAAAGTTTTAGTACCCATTACATAACAAAATTTAAAGTTTGATATTGATTTTATATTTTTTTAAAAATTTAACAATCGAATACATATTTTAAAATAACTTAATAATTATTTATGTGGAGTCAATTTATTTGAAAAACAAATTCTTATAATTCTAAGATGATAAAGTTTGGTTCGGTAGCCAAAAAGGGAAGATTTTCAGATGATAGAAGTGAAAGTACCTTTTCTTGTAATAAAAAAAAAATTATAGAAAAAAATGGGGAAATAGCATCCGTTCGCTCCTCATCTCTTCTTCTTCTAGTGAAGCAGAGTCCACGTGGCGGGCCCATGAGTGTCAACCTGATTGAAAAGATCAATCAAGAGATGAACGGAGGAGAATGAGTTGTGGATGGGTCCCATATGCCAAATCTATCAGCCACATCCATCCCTATGCATTCCTACACATCACACGTAGCACTCCCATTTCGCCATTTCTTTCATTTCATTTACTTGGAAATATAAAAAAGCCTAAAATAAATAAATAAAAATCTACCTTTAGATTTTAATTTTCCTTCTCTTTCATTCACGCTACTCTCGGTGGGCTTTGGAACTTTCAGTGGCGAGAAATCTTCTCTCTTCTTACTTCTGGATCTGTCATTATTTTCTTCTTTCCCAAACAGAAAAATAAATACAAAAAAAAAAGCTGAGAAGAAGTAATGGTTTACAGTGTATCTGGATTACGTTTGCCTTGTGCTCCTTCGGTTTACCGGTCCAGCCAGTCTGCCTTCAATGGCTCTAGTAGAAGTAGCAGTTTCTCTATTTTGTCGAAGAAGAATCAGTTTTCACGTATTCCTCCTCCTTGTGTATATATATATTTTGATTTTTTTTCCAGAAAATTTGTTTCTTCTTCTTCTTCTCCCTCCTCATCTAATTTTATTTTATTTATAAAAATATTGATGTCATGGTTATTTTTTATGTATGTTTTTTTTAATTGAAAAAGTTAGAAATGGTGGTGAAAATGAGTTAAAAGAGTTGAAGTATTAGTACGATCCTGTTCGAAATGCTGAAACCAAATGTGTCCAAATACGATGTCGTATTCTCTATGAGGTTTAGCATTAAACAAATTATATATAGTATATTAATAGATAAATATTCTTTGATTTACATATGGTAGCTTGCGTGTTATTGGCGTTAAGGATTGTTGAAGAACTGATCAGCTTGGTTCAAAATTTTATCGCTGAAGTTTTGGCTGTAAAAAGAGTTGCGATGGAGAAGTTTCTGTTTTTTTTTTTGAAGTGAAGAAGTAATAGTTTCAAACCGAGGGAAGGTTAGTTTAAAGGTGAAATTGGAGTTTTAAAAAGGATGACTGTAGTGCAATGGCGGAAAATAAGATCTATACTTTTGAAAATGTTATGGGTGTGTATAATTTGTTCCATTATCAGCTTGTTCGATAGTCATAGTTGGAACACTCCTTTTATTTTTGAGCATGTGAATATGATTGCTGTTTCTGATTCCTCTTCTTCTCTGATGAAGATTCATCTCTAATGGCTAGTATAATTTTAGTATTGTCAAATGAATTCTCTATGGATGATGACTTCTTTAATAGTAATTTGATTTCCATTGTGTAGAAAACTGATTTGATGCTTGCTTGTAGGGAAGATCATTGCGCAAAACTCTTCATATGAATCGGACTCCTCACCCTTAACTGTTGCATCCAAGAAAGTGCTAGTTCCTGGTGATCAGGGTGATGGTTCTTCATCCTTGACAGATGAATTGGAAAGCCCAAGCACTATTTCAGATAATCCACAGGTTTACTATTTGTCTGAGAATAATGCAGATGTATCTTTCTATGCATGATAATGTCGCATTTTAGTTTTAGACTGTGTACGGGTGAGTTTTCAAGAATGCATGTATAGGAGCAAATTGAAAATTAAAGTTTGAGATGTTGACGTCAATCAAGCTTGTTGGTTTTCTGAAAAGGTTGACTTATTATTGTAAAAAATGAAATCTTGTGATTCTAATTCTGCATTTTTTTTTTTGGAGAAAATATTATAAAATATAAATGATATAAAATGCTATGGGATAAGGACATGGAGTGTTATGTTCTCAGTTTTTATCTTTGAACTTCTGCTGGTTACCAGTTGATTTTGATGCTCATTTCAGGTAACTAATTCAAAACAAAAGGCTCGACTATATCTTTCTCATCTCTTTATGATTTTGTTCTAGGTAATTCATGGCATAGATGGTAAAGAAATGGAAGACAATAAGAAGATTGAGGTTGAGGAACAAGAATCTGCTCACGCTGAGGAGCTGTCTGCCCCTTTAAACCGGAAAGTAACTTATGAGAAAAGTGAAGCAAAACCAAGATCCATTCCCCCTCCGGGTGCAGGACAGAGAATATATGAAATAGACCCAACACTGTCGGGTTTCCGTCAACATCTTGATTACCGGTGAGATAATCCTCTATTGTATACTTATGTGGGTGTCATGTGATAATTTGAGTTCAGATGTTGAGTCTCCTCTGGCCTTTATAAGATGGCTGCAGGTTTTAGTTCTCTAGTTTGTTGGAATGTTCTGGTTGTCTTGTTTTTCCATTGCTTGTACACTGTTTTTGTATCTGCACTGTGCCAGATTTATGGTGTCTTTGGAGGTCTGTTCTGGTATCTGGATAGGAACTCGGTAAATAATCTGTATTTGCATGTCTCCTGCTTGTAGTTAGTATTTACTCTAGGTTTCGAGTGGCAACACTTGAAAGAGCATTCACAGATTATTACATTTGTGTTTGTTTTCGTTATTTAGGGCCATGTATCAGTTTTCTATTCCTATTATTCTGCTGTTTAACTAGATTCTCTCTGGTTCCTCCTCCCCTCCTCCTGGGGGTGGTAGAAAAATTGAATCATATATGATTGATTTTGAAGTGTATTAGTATTATCCAACTGACTTAGATCGCTGTGTACAAGCTGTTAATGTTATATGACTATTTGTGCATTCTAACAACTGGGGATGTTGCCACTTATGGTTTGATGTTTATACGTGCATTTAAACACCAAGGAGAGGATTATATTTTGTGTTGGAAAGAGATCCAAAAACATGCCAAACTTACTTTTTCTTTAATGTTATATAATCTATATACTTGAATTTGTTAGAAACTTCATCAAGGATTCAAGATTTGATTACCTTGTACATTTTTTTTCCAATTACAGGTATGCACAATACAAAAGAATGCGTGAGGAAATTGATAAGTATGAAGGTGGTTTAGAGGTGTTTTCTCGTGGCTACGAGAAGCTTGGCTTCACACGCAGGTTAGCATTCTTCCCGTATCTGGTTGTTAGCATGGTCTTATCTTTCATAGTTGTAGCGTTTCAGATTCATTGCTGCTCCCATGGTTGCATGTCATTGGCATTGCTTTTTCTATGTTATCCTTTCTGGTTCAAATAAACAATTTTCATTACTAAAATTAGTGCTGGAATATTCTTGTAATTTATTTTTGTGTGGGAACATTGTAAGTTATTTTCCGGCACTTTTATATGTTTATAACTCAGTCACATTAATCTAAAAAAGTTCCTTGATGCTCAAGAACGTGTGGAGTAATCATTTGATTCTTTGTTGCAAGTAAAAAATGAGAAATTCTATCACAGCCCATAAAATTAGTCCTTCCTCTACTGTCACTTTTATCGTTATCTTCATTTGTTTATTTTTAATATCTTTCCTCGTTTATTTTATGATTTCTTTGTATCATATTGCTTATAGCTATCTTGTTAACTTTAATCTTCAGTGAAAATGTCATTCTCTGTTCACATTTTGTGCACTGCTTCAGAAGTCATTTTTCATATGCTGATGTTCTTTCTGATCATAATCTCATCTGGCTCTCAGTGAGACGGGAATAACTTACAGGGAGTGGGCACCAGGAGCTAAGGTTTGTTATGGATCCTTTTATCATTTGAGATTTAACCATAGATTTTAATAATTTGTTGATTTCCATCCAATCTGTAAAGTCTTACTAACTTTTTGGTGTTGTCTTCTTCTCAATTTCGTTGCAATTTCTTTTTCAGTCAGCAGCACTGATTGGAGATTTTAATAATTGGAACCCTAATGCTGATGTTATGAACCGGGTATGTTATACTTTCTTCTGTAAGAAACAAATGTTACCTGTCCATTACTTGTTACTTGATATTTTCCATGTCTTGAAGAACTGTTCTACCATTGATCGATTACTTAACAGAAAGTGTATTTAAAAGTTGAACATTACTTTAGTAAGTGCACCTAAAAGTTATTTTCTTTGACTGCATAGTGAATCGTATACTCCACTTGTGTTGCTTTTAATGAGCTACTGTCACCCTGCTTTAGCTCTCTGACAGTAATTGATGTGCTTTAAGATTTATCATCTATGCCTTGAGAAATTGTACTATTTATAGGGTCATCTTTTCACGAGTCCATGTTTGCTTATATATTCTCAAAATGATCACGCTGAAGGAAGTTAAAACTCGTTTAAGCTTGCTTTTTTTTTTCAAAATACCTGGCTTACTTTTAGATCTGAACATTAACTTCTTTCTGTTTATGTGTGAGGAGCCAAAGATTAGGTACAGTTTGGTATACTTCAAAGCTTGAAATTGAAAAGTTAAGAACATTAACATTATCAAAGTTTATGTAATGAAGAAAAAAGTTAGCTTGTCTATATAACAATTAGTTGTATCAGCAGATTCATGTACTTAATGCATGCAGTCTCAATTATAAGAAGGAAGGTGACTGTGTTCTAAGGGCTTAGAAAGTCATGACTTACATCGACATTGGTCTCTTTGCATTTTTACATCCTGTCTTTTATTTTCCATATAGTGTTTATTCTAAAAATATTAATTTTTTGACAGAATGACTTTGGTGTCTGGGAGATCTTTTTGCCTAATAATGCCGATGGTTCACCACCAATTCCTCATGGTTCTCGAGTGAAGGTAAATTCCCTGTGGATGAATATGAAGTTTGCTTTTGAAAGTTGGCTCTTTTGCTTTCAACTGCTTCTTTTTTATTATTCCTTTTTCCTATTTTTGGATTCAGAGAAAATAGAACCCATAGAAATTGCAGCTCTTTCCTTGTACACCAGCAATGTACTTATTTATCCTTCCTTTTGACCATGACATGTGGACCAGGAACCTTTAAGCATGACTTCGTTTTCTATACTGATCCCATTGCATGTCTAATTGGCAGAAATTGCAGCAAAGCTGTGCTACTAAACTATTTAGAAAGCTACATTGTTTTCCTTCTTTTTAACTAATAAAGAATATTTAATTGTAGGAATAGTTTCTAATATAATTGGAACTTGTTATGTAATGAGGAGATGAATAGGGCATTAGAGAAGGCTGGTTGTTGAGTTTGATAATAGAACCTACATTTTAAAAACAATTCCAAGTTTATATGAGTTTGAAGAGAGCGTGTTTTAGTATTGCGAACACGAAGGTCTATAGAGGAATTATGTTAAGTGCTGTATCAATAAGTCACAGAAGGCAATATCATATTAAATTTGCTTCACTAAACAAAATTTATTGATGCCCATCATGTACTTATGGTTGCCTGCATTGATCAACACTCCAATGTAGCTGAGATAGTTTAGAATCTTAAAAAGTGCACGCGACTTGTCAGTGCTATTACTTTAAGCTCTTCTTGTTGTAGGACCTGCTTATAAAACTGTATATGCAAATCTAAAATCCTTCAAAGAAGTTACTGCAGGATTAATCTTCTGAAACTTTGGCAGGAAAAATAGAATATTGCAAAATACCATATAATTCTCTGCCTGTCAGCAGTTAAAGTTTTCTCTGTGCTGCCATTTATGTATTTTATGGTTGGTCTCCAAGTCAAATAAAATTATTCAAAGTAGCTGAGTTCAAATCGAACTAACTCCCACCTAAAAAGAAGAGAAGAAAAGGCAGAAGAAGAAAAAAAGAAAGAAAAATATTTTCTTTTGCTGCCGGACTGTTGAGATCTTGTCAAAATCATTGATTTAAAGCTCCTTTCAAGTCTATTTTTAACTTTTTGACCATATAATTGTAGATTCGTATGGAAACTCCATCTGGGATTAAGGACTCCATTCCGGCTTGGATCAAGTTCTCTGTTCAAGCACCAGGTGAAATCCCATACAACGGAATATACTATGATCCACCAGAAGAGGTATTGTTACTGTTTGTTTGATCTTTAGAATTTGGTGGAAACGTTAGATGACTATTCTTTCCTAACTATAAGTTGCTTAAATATTTGGTGCTCAAGTAAAATAGGAAGTACCAAGTACCAACTAATGTCTGTGAAAATCTTAAATTGACTGCTTGTTTGTGAAGATACATGAATAAAAGCACACATGCACAAACATATGACTGCATAAATACAATGAATTTTTTATTCGTCTTAGAGTAAGTATGCAATGAGGTTGGCTCAATGAATCTCTTCCTTTATAAGCTTTGTGTTCAGACTTCAGGCCAATTCCCTTTAAAAGAAGTTTTTAAGAAAACAATTTCAGTTGGTTCATTTTAATATATGTCAGTTTCTAAATTACATTCTTTCTGTTCCAGTTCAGTCACTGCACAGCATGATCAGCTTAGTTCAGTCTGTTATTGTTATGTGTCCTATCACAAATGTGTTCTCTCTTATTACTAACGATGTTTCTATTTTGACAGGAGAAGTATGTATTCAAACACCCCCAGCCAAAAAGACCCAAATCACTTAGAATTTACGAGTCCCATGTTGGAATGAGTAGCACGGTATCTCTCTTTTCCCTTGCATGTAGCAAATTGTATGTGCTCAATTGCATATGTTTTATGGGTAATAATTCATGCACAAAGGTTTAGGGATTTTGTTTATGGTCTAGTGTTTAGGGGTTTTATTGGATGAGTTTTGACTTTAGGGGTGTGGTTAGAAGTTAGGGTTTACATGTTAAAAACTAAATCCTAACCATATTATCTAAACTCTAAACCCTAAACCCTAAATTCCAACCCTAATCTCTAAATTCTAACCATAAACCCTAAATTCTAAACCCATATACTTAAACCATAAACCTTAAGTTGAATCCTTAAACCTTGAACCTTAAATTGAATCCTTAAACCTTAAAACTAAGGCAATTGTGGAAATCATATTAGGGTTTTATGGGATGTTTTCCCATGTTTTATTTGATCTTAAAGTAGGACCATAAGTTTATAAAGTTCTTTTGTTGAATGCTTTCTTGTGTGGGATCATATTTTATATTCCATTTCTTTTCAGGCTTGCTACAAATAAGTGTTCCTCCTAGGCATTGGGACTGAAAGCAAAGGCATTAGTTTTTTTATAAAATTCATTTTACAGGAAAATCATCTTAGTTTATATTTAAAGTATCAATTTTCCTCAAATATAAAAAAGGTAGAAAGAAAAGGGAAAACTCATTGAAAGAAGCTGTTAGTTCCATCTTGCATCCTGATGGAAGAATGACCTCTATTGAAGGGAAAACTCATTGAATTAAGTTGCAAAGAAAATAATCTATATAGTTTTGTAGGCCTACTTTTGGTGCTCTTCGCTTAAATGAAATTTTGTTGTCCTTCGATTTGAATTTTACTAATTATGTATTACTCTAGTAAATGATTTTAAGGCAAATGCCAAACAGCTAGTGACTTGGATCTCTGCTAGCTGCTTTTTCTAGAAACATCTTAAACGACAGTTGCAAATAAATGAAATAGAAGTTGGTTGGATTGCATTTAATTGGGATTTTTCATCCACTTGGAAAACCCATTAAGAAACTTGAATTTGCAATTAAACCAAAATTTATCACTATTTCACATTTTGTACTTATGAATTATGATAATCAGGTTTTCAACAAAGGGTGAAAAGGCCTTTATTTCTCTTGAAGAAGGGGCTAGAGTCGCAAGGTCCTAGGATATGTGGTATTACAACATTATAGTTTTAAGAGCTTGTTGTGGCAAAAATTCCTGAAGTCTTAACATTCCAACTTTCTAAGTTGTCAGGAGCCAAAAGACAATCAATGTTCTTAAATGTATGAAATACTTTACGTGGGAGAGTGGATGCAAACCTTAAGTCTCAACCCTCCTTAAAGAGTCAAAACAGTCATTGCTCTAGGCAAAACCTGGGTTGTTGTGGAAAAGGCCAGAAATAAAATATAGTATGTTTTAAGATGCTTGCTTTTACAACGGTAGATTCATACAGCTAACCCTTGTCCTTCGTTTAGGTAGGTAGTTCTGTTTTATTGGTTGTTCACATTTGATTTTGCATCAATCAACTTTTAGCGTTACGTGCTGTTTTGCTATGTGATAATGGATGTGCCTATAATATAGGGTAAACTCCCAAGTTCACTTTTGTTTTCAATCCATCTTATTTTGATCACCGGTTTTGAAAAAGTTGCGTTTCGGCTTTTTATGTGATTCGTTACATTTTGGTCACTTAGCTGTTAACTCTCGTTAATTTGGTGAAATGCCACTTTAAAAGTGGTAAAATTTTAATGACCCTAAACTTTAGATAGATATCGATTTAGCCTTGAACTTTAGATAAGATATCAGTTTAACCCTTGGACTTTAGATATAATATCAATTTGATCCCTCAATCCGGCCAAAGTCCTCTACTGCTGGATGTTGCTCACCAGCATCAGGCCATCGTCCTGTCGGTCACTATCGTTGCAGACGATCGTTGGACCCAAAAATTATTGCTCACGAATTCGGTGTTTGTTTCACTAGAAAATGCCTAAAACTCTACAAATCTAGTCTAGAACCTTTCTACTTCTTTTAAAATTAAACCATAATAATAATTTTATCATTAATATTCCTTGAACATTAGAAATCTATATCATAATCAAATCCATAAATATTTTGTTTATATTCTTAAACTATAATTACTTTAATAATTAATGATCTTAATATAATTATTATTTATAATAGCCATAATTTAATTAGCGATATATTATTCAATTTTAACCATAAATTAGATTAATATACTTTTAAAATTTAATCAAATTTACATGAATGAATATAAATATTTAATTTTATTAATATACTTCTAAAATTTAATTGCTCTTCTTTTTCATTTCAACATTTTAGTTTATTTTAAAATTTTAAAATTAAATGTTAATCAATTACATTATAATTGATGAATTCCAATCTCAACAACCTATCAATAAGCAGAGAAAGCTACAGATTGCTCTAAGAGAGCTCTCGGAAAATTATCAGCCTAAAGTTTGATAGGTGCTTGGGAGAATCGGTGATTCAATGAATGCCATTCGTTTCGATTTTGAGTTGAAGAGACAAGGAGGTTCAAGGATGCATTTGATTAAGCTTTAATTTTTGGCTTAAATATACATTTGGTACTTGAACTAGACATTTCTTTTTAAGTTAGTACCTAAAGAATTTTTGCCCTTAAATTAATCCTTGAACTAGACACCTTCTTTCAAATTTTTACTCCAGAGTTGGTATCTAAACTTAAATTTTAAAAGAATATCAATCTAATATATGATTATAATTGAATAATATTTCACTAATTAAATTATAACAATGACAAACAATATTTATATTATGATCAGTAATTATTAAAGTAATTATAATTTAAGGATTATAACATAATATTATAAACAAAAAAATTATGAATTTGATTATGATATAGATTTAGATTTGTGGTGTCTTTTAAAATGATTAATTTATTATTATGGTTTAATTTGAAAGGAAGTCCAATGGTTCTAGATTTGTGGAGTTCGAGTTATTTTTCGGTGAAAGAAACACCAAATTTGTGTTTAGGAGGTCAAAAAGAGTACAATAGAAATTTTAGGTCCAACAGTTGTTGGCTGGATTTATGAAGTTTAGATGTCAAATTAGTATTTTGCCTAAAGTCCATGGGTTAAATTAAAAGTTTAACTCTTTTTACAAACGCGACATAGTTAACGGCTTAGTGGCTAAAACGTAATGAGCTGATATTGTAAGTGACCAAAACATAACTTTTCAAAATTGGTGACTAAAATAAGACGGACTCAAAACGAAAGTGACTCTGGATGTTGTTTAACCTATAATATAAGACTTAATATGACTAACATGCTAAAAGTTAATTTTCATGAATACCATCATGCACAGAAAGTTTGATGCACAAAGACCTGAAATCCTTTTTTTCTTTCTATGTCACATTTCACTTAGAATTATCAACTCTGATGCAGGAGCCAATGATTAACACATATGCCAACTTTAGAGATGATGTTCTTCCCCGTATTAAAAGGCTTGGGTACAATGCTGTTCAGATCATGGCTATTCAAGAGCACTCGTATTATGCTAGCTTTGGGTATATTACCTCTATCATAATATTAACTCAAGTCTATTTGTTTCTGTTATGCTTGTAAGTGTAGAAAAATGGTATGTGCAGAGAAAAAGATTATTTCTCTGTATTTTTTATCTGTTTTACTGATAAAATAGTACCTATTTATAGGTTATAGAAGGAGACTAATCTAAGAAAATTACATAAAATCAGTAGCTATATTATTGCTAATGTTAGCAGCTAAATATTTGGGAAAATATTTGGGAATATAATTTCTTAACTTTATGCAATTTACAATCTAATCTCTATTTTACATGTCAATTATCTACACTCCCCCTCAAGCTGGTGAGTATATATTGTAGAGTCTCAGCTTGGATATGAATTCGTCAAAGGTAACTCTTGGTAGTGCCTTGGTGAATACATCGGCTAGCTGTTTCTTTGTAGAGACAAAGTTAAGTTTAACCACTCCATTGTTGACCTTTTCTGAAATGAAGTGTCTATCGATCTCCACATGCTTTGTCCTGTCATGTTGGACGAATTTTTAGCAATATTAATAGCTGATTGGCTATCAGTTTGCAATTCAAATTGACTGCAACTATCAAGTCCCTGCCAAAAGTCTCTTAAGCCATATTCCCTCGCAAATTCCCAAAGCAAGAGCTTTATATTTTGCCTCAGCACTGCTTCTTGACACAACTAATTGTTTTTTACTCCTCCATGTCACCAAATTTCTCCAAACAAAAGAGCAATATCCACTAGTTGACCTTCGGTCCGTTAACTCTCCAGCCCTACTTGAATCAGTAAAATTTTTATTGTTCTGTCTTCATTCTTTCTAAAAATCAAACCATGACCAGGAGTCATTTTTAGATACCTTAGAATTCTATAGACTGCATCAAGGTGCTCCTCTCTCGGGTCACACATGTACTGGCTTACAATGTTGACAGAAAATGCTATATTTGGTCGTGTAAGTGACAGATAAATTAATTTTCCCACAAGTTTTTGGTACTGTTCATTGTTAACAGGAATTCCCAACTCATCTTTCCTTAACTTCAAGTTGATCTCTATAGTAGTTTCTGCTGGCTTACAACCCATCATTCCAGTTTCTTCAAGTAAATCTAAAACATATTTTCTCTGATTAATAACAATGACTATCTTGGATCTTGCTACCCCCATTCCTAAGAAGTATTTGAGATTTGCAAGATCCTTGGTTTCGAATTCAAAGGTCAGTATCTTCTTTAGATGTTCTATCTCATGAACTTCATCTCCCGTAATGATAATATCATTTACATAAACAATTAGAATTGCCGATTTTCCACCTAGAGCTATTTTTACAAACAAAATGTGATCAGTTTGACATTTGCTTGTAGCCATTTTTAAGAATGACTAGTAAATTTATCAAACCAGGCCCTTAGAGATTGTTTTAATCCATATAAAGATTTTTTCAATTTGCAAATCTTTTGATCACTACGATGTAGTTTCATACCTGGAGGAATTTTCATGTAGACCTCTTCTTCTAGTGTCCCATTTAAGAATGTATTCTTAATGTCCAGTTGATGAAGTTCGCAGTCTTTATTTGCTGCCAAAGTTAACAACACTCTAACTGAATTTTGTTTTGCAACAGGAGCAAAAGTTTCTTCATAATCTATTTCATAGGATTGTGTAAATTCTTTGGCCACAAGTCTAGCCTTAAATCTCTCCACACTACCATCAGAATTGTATTTCATTGTAAATGGATATTTACAACCTACTGTTTTTTTACCTGGTGGTAAATCTACAAGAGTCCGTGTTTTATTACCTTCAAGTGCACTAATCTCGTCATCAACTGCCCTCTTCCATTGAGGATCTTCTAAAGCTTCCTCTATTATTTTAGGGACAAAGATTCTGTCAACATTTGCAGTAAAAGCCTTGAATGAAGGGTTTAGTTTTCCATATATTACAAACCTTTGAATTGGATGGTTAGTGCACTTTCTCACACCTTTTCTTTGAGCAATGGGCAAATCAATAGTGTCAATAATAGGTATATGTGCTGTATCTTGGGAAATTCTCATACCTTCCAAGTGTTCTGAGGCTGTAGGGCTGAGTCCCAGTTCTCGGCAGTCTCTGGGTTGTATGTTGGTCTCTTTAATAGGCTTTTGCCTCCTTTTATAGACACTAAGTTTTCTCTTCTCAAATTGCTCAGGTTGGGTCTTTTGAGGAGTTTGTGGTGAGCTAGGAACTGAAGATTGTGTGGGTTCTGAAGAAGAAGGTATAGGTTCTGAGGAAGAAGGTATAGATTCTGAAGGAGAAGTTATAACTATAAAGGGTTGAATTGTAGGTTATGAAGGAAGTATGTGTTTTGAAGGAGAAGGTATAGGTATGATAGGTTGAGCTATAAAAGGCTGAAAATCATCAAAAAGCTGAGGTTTTCTTACACTCTCCACCTGAATTTCAGCCTTGGAGTAAAAAGGATTATTTTCCAAAAAAGTAACATCCATGGTGGTATAGGTTCTTTTGCTGACAATTGAGTAACACTTGTAGCCTTTCTTAGTGGAAGAATATCCTAAGAAAATGCACTTAAGAGCTCGAGGATCAAGTTTAGACCGAGAATGAGGATAAATATGGACAAAAATAGTACACCTGGAGATTTTTAATGGTAGATTGGAAGAAAGTGGCTGAAAATTAGAAAAATGATGAAGAAAAACATCTCGAGGTACCTTAAATTGCAAGGGTTTACTAGGCAACCTATTTATAAGGTATGCGGCTGTAAGAATGGCTTCCCCAAAAGAATTTAGGAACATTTGTGGAAAATAATAATGACCTTGTTACCTCTAAAAGGTGCCTATTTTTTTTCTCGGCAACCTCATTCTGTTGAGGAGAATCAACACAAGAGCTAATATGAAGAATTCTTTTTTCCTGAAGATAGGATCCTAGAGTTTTAGTGAAATACTCACTGCCATTATCAGTGTGAAAAATTTGAATTTTTGTTTTAAACTGAGTCTCAACCAGGTTTTGAAATCTTCTAAACACTCCCAGTTTTAGATTTTTCTTTTATTAAGAAAGTCTAAGTGAGTCTAGAGTGATCATCTATAAAAGTAATGAACCACCTAGAATCATCTATATTTTCACTCTTGAAGGGCCTCAAATGTCACCGTGAACAATGGAAAAGGGATGAGAGAATTTGTATTTGGATGGAGGGTATGAAGTTTTTGTGTGTTTATCAAGTGGATAGATTTCACAAGTAAAGAAATTTGGACTTGTATTTTGAAATAAATAAGGAAACATTTTGGCAAGGTACATAGTAATGCCATAATAAAACATTTGGTGAAGAATTAAACCATGTAGAAAAGTGGTATGTGCAGAGAAGAAAAATTATTTCTCTGTATTTTTTGATCTGTTTTATTGATAAAGTAGTACCTATTTATAGGTTATAAAAGGAGACTAATCTAAAAAAATTACATAAAATCAACAGCTATATTATTGTTAAATTCCTAAATGTTAGCAGCTAAATATTTGGGAATATAATTTTCTAACTTTATGCAATCTACAATCTAATCTCTATTTTACATGCCAATTGTCTACAGTAAGTTTGTAAAGTTGTACCAACTGCTATTTTGCGGATACAAGCAAGGGGCATATTTTCAGAAATTGATTCTTGTAATGTAAACTAGTGTCTTCTACCTATAACAAGTTGCATTTAATATGTTGCAGGTATCATGTGACAAACTTCTTTGCACCTAGCAGTCGTTTTGGAACCCCCGATGATCTTAAGTCACTGATAGATAAGGCTCATGAGTTGGGGATACTTGTTCTTATGGATATTGTGCACAGGTAATAATTAGATTTCCAGGAGAATATAGCAGTTTTTCCATATTGTTTTGTACAAGAAGTGAAAAGTTAAACACTTTTTCTTTTCATGCTTTGACTCTATGCTCATTTTTCCAGAAGACTTGATGCAAATGTGGCCACGAGAATATAGGCTCTTATTGTTGTCAGTCTTACTTTTTAGTTTTTGTAGTTGATTTTTTCCGTCTATGAAGTGCTAAAATAAATCTGTATGGGCCAACAGAATAATGTGGATGATTAGTTATTGGCTTCGCTCAAGTCAATACATTGGGAAACCAAGAAAAATCTGAACGAGAGAAAGCAAAGTTGTAACTGATTGAGTATATACAAATGATAGAATCCTATAAACTTTCTAATATGATTGCCCACCATCAGCTTGTTGCAAAAGCAGTTGTTCACTATGAGTCTCGGTCCATTTTTATCTTATAGTTAAATTAAGTTACTAATTTATTTCTCATCTACGTTTGTATCTGACTGATACTCTGATTACAGCCATGCTTCCAATAATACGTTAGATGGATTGAACATGTTTGATGGAACTGATGCTCATTACTTCCACTCGGGGTCAAGGGGTCACCACTGGATGTGGGATTCTCGCCTTTTTAATTATGGAAGCTGGGAAGTATGTACTTCTACATGAACTTTTCTTAACAAATAGTTTTTTGACAGATTTTGGCTTCCTCTAGTCCAATTGTGTAAATATTATTCTTTAATTGTTGCTTCAGGTATTAAGGTTTCTTCTTTCAAATGCAAGATGGTGGCTTGAGGAATATAAGTTTGATGGGTACAGATTTGATGGTGTGACTTCAATGATGTACACCCATCATGGGCTGCAGGTATTATATTTGAGTGAATTTGGGGATTTTACATTGGTGTTATATAATAAGTTATTCAGCCATTCAGATTTTAACTGCCCAAGTTTTGGCATTATAGTGTGTAGAAATAGATAAGGTAGATTTACAGAGAAGAGAAAGAGAGAGTTTCTCTGTAATATTATATTCTCAATGATTCAATAGTTACAGAGGTGAAGCCCTTTTATAGACTTAATACAAGAGTTTCACTAACACTAGACTTTCTATAAGATTAGTCTCTTATCCTTAGAGTAGTTAGAGTTCCTAAACAATTAGAACACTAATTAAGATCATATTAGAGGCTAGTATTTACACGCTACTAACTTACACTCCCCCGTAAGCTGGTTTGTATACATTGTATATACCCAGCTTGGATATAAACTTATCAAAAATCTGTTTAGAAAGTGCTTTAGTAAGCACATCAGCAAGCTGTTCTTCTGTGGGAACATGTTGAGTTTTAAGGTGCTCGATTCCTTCAACCGATCTTGCTCATCAAGTGGTGGAATTTTGGGTGGATGTGGTGTGGAAGCTAAAATATGAATGACACAATGATTTTAGAGTGGTTCAACCTTCTAACTAAGGTCTACATCCACTACCTTAGCTTTCTACTAAGGATTTCCAATCAATCCACTATTGATTCGTCCCTTTTTTTAGGCTTAGGAGGAAACCCTTATACACCGATCAAGCTTCTACCCAAAGCCTTGATTAAACCCTCTTTACAAAGAGAAAATATAAACAAACTTAAATCCCTCTAATAGGTATTTGTTTGCACGAATAAGCTCTCACCCAAAACTTAAAACACTTGATCAAATTTGACAATTTTGGCTCACTAGTGTTTGTCTATACAAGGAATTGACAATTTAAGTACAAAGACACTTTTTGATCATTTGTTGATTGACAATTGAAGCATTAACAATTTCTTGATGCTTAGAGGTCTCTTTTATACTCCTTGATGAGTTTATAGCTGTTACTAGCCGTTGGGGTTGAATTGGAGCCGTTGAGGACTTTATTTCCTACCATAAATGCAGTTCTGCTGCTACCCGTATTGAAAGGCTCAAACCCGTTTCGATACGCTCTTCAAGTAGAAAGAGTCGTTGCAGTCTGATGAGCATTTGTATCGAAACGCCATGGGCCGTATCGAAACGCCTGTATCGAAACGCTAGGCAACGTATCGAAGCACTCTGCATTTAAATGTTAGTTGGAAAATAGCCGTTGGAGTTTATGACCGTTGTGGTCGATGCCACATAGGCGTATCGAAACGGCATAGCCTGTATCGAAACGTTGGGCAAAAACCTCATCCAGAAAAGACCCATATCGAAACGTTTTGACACTGGAAGACACCGTATCGAAACGCCTAAGGGTGTTTCGATACACCTGGATGATTTTGTTTAATTTGACTTTGAAAAACATGTAAAAACCTTTAAGAACATCCCTTAAACATAGTTTCAAGTTATTTGGACTTTGGAAATAGTTTTGAATTCTATTTAAATCAGTCCAAAATATTTTTCAATTATTATATCAAAATATTAGTTCTACAGAACATAAGTTAAGTTTGCTATTCTATCATTCACTTTCTCAGCAATAAAGTGTTTTTCGATTTCCACATGCTTAGTTCGATCATGATGAACTGAGTTTTTAGCAATCTGGATGGCAGATTGGTTGTCACTGAGAATCTAGAACTTCTCATCTTGCTTCATACCTAACTCTTTTAGCAGTCTAAGCAACCACATTCCTTCACAGATCCCTAATGCTAAGGCTCTATATTCTGCCTCTGCACTACTCCTTGCAACAATTGGTTGTTTCTTGCTTTTCCATGTCACTTGGTTACCCCACACAAATGAACAATAACCGCTAGTTGACTTTCTCTCAGTAACTTCACTAGCCAAACTTGAGTCTGTATAGACTTTGACTGTTCTTTCTTCAGTTTTTTTGAAGATTAAACCATGGCCTGGTGTACCTTTCAAATATCTAAGAATTCTGTATGCAACTTCTAAGTGCCATTCTCTAGGATTAGTCATGTGTTGACTAATGACATTTACGGGAAAGGAGATATTCGGTCTGGTTAGGGACAAATAGATGAGCTTCCCTACCAGCCTTCGAAACTGATTTTTATCAACTTCAGTCCCTAATTCTTCTCCTCTTAACTTAAGGTCAGTTACCATTGGAGTTTCAACTGGTTTACACCCCAACATACCAGTTTTAGAGAGTAAATCTAATACATACTTTCGCTGGGTTATCACTAGGCCTTTAATGGATCTGGCAACTTCCATACCAAGAAAATACCTTTGTTGTCCTAAGTCCTTAGTCTCGAATTTCCTGCTCAATAAGCTCTTCAAGTTTTTGATTTCATCTTCATCATCCCCTGTTATTACAATGTCATCAACATAAACAATTAAGATGACTCTTTTATCATTAGAAGTTACCTTTACAAACAATGTGTGATCTGCTTGACATTGTTTGTACTTGTTCTGCACGAGAACTTTAGTGAACCTGTCAAACCCGGCTCTTGGTGACTGCTTAAGGCCATAGAGGGATTTTTCAAGCCTACAAACTTTTTGGCAATTCATCTTAGGCTCCATCCCAGGTGACATCTTCATGTAGACTTCTTCTTCCAACTTACCATTTAGAAAGGCATTTTTTATGTCTAACTGATGAAGACCCCAATCTTTTTTCACAGCAACACTTAGCAGCACTTTGACCGTGTTTAGTTTTGCTACAGGGGCAAAAGTTTTCTTGTAGTCTATGCCATAAGTTTGTGAAAAACCTGGGCCACAAGTCTGGCCTTAAATCTCTCTATGCTCCCGTCTGACTTGTATTTAATGGCAAAAACTCACTTGCTGCCAACAGCTTTCTTGCCTTTTGGTAAGTCTGCAATAGTCCAAGTGCCATTCTTTTCAAGAGTATTGATTTCATCTTCAACAGCCTGCTTCCATCTCGGATCCTTTAGTGCATCATCAATATTTGAAGGGATTTCTTCTTTATCAAGGCAAGCTGTAAAAGCCTTAAAAGATGGCATCAAGTTACCATACGCAACATATTTTTGAATGGGATACTTAGTGCACTGTCGTACTCCTTTCTTTTAGCAATAGGCAAATCTTCCAAATTAATTGAAGAGTTTTCATTACCTTCAACATCCTCAGCAACAACTGAACTCATTTTCAACTCTCAGCAAGTGTCAGATTGAAAAACGGTCTCAGGAATGACTTTCTCCCTTCTAGTGTAAACACTGAGTTTTTTAGGGGTTTGAACAGTTTTAGAATGAGAGTTTTGGGAGGCTGCTGGTTGAAAAACAGATTCTGGAGTAGAGAGATCAGCGGGTAAAATTTGTTTGGAAGATGTTATATCATTGGGAGGAGTAGAAATAAATTCTGAAGATATAGAAGGAATTACGGGTGAGTATACCTGTGGAATAGTAAGAGGCTGCAATTCTTTCAAAGTCTCCCTCGGAATTGTAGGCTTCGAAAAATAAGGGTCCTGTTCAAAGAAGGTTACATCCAAAGAGACAAAAAACTGTTTTGTAGAAGGATAGTAACATTTGTAGCCTTTTTTAAGTGAAGAGTAACCCACGAAAATACACTTCAAGGACCTAGGATCTAATTTTGACCGAGAAGGATCAATAGAATGCACAAAGATAGTACAACCAAATATTCGAAGAAAAAGTATTGAAGACATGGGTTTAAAATTTGGATAGCTCTCCAACAAAAGTGACTGTGGTGTTTGAAATTTGAGTACTTTACTAGGCATTCGATTTATAAGATAAGTGACAGTCAATAAACCTCACCCCACAAGTAATTTGAAACATTATTAGACAATAATAATGATCGAGTGACCTCTAGTAAATGCCTATTTTTGCGCTCAGCAACCCCATTCTGTTGTGGTGAATCCACACAAGAGCTAATCTGGACTATTCCTTTCTCTGTAAAAAATTTCCCCAAAAAAGTGGTAAAATACTCTCTCCCATTATCGGACTGAAATATTTGAATTTTACTTTCAAATTGGGTTTCCATCATTGTATAAAACCTCCTAAAAATAGACAACCTCAGATTTTTCTCGCATTAAATTAGTCCATGTTGTCCTGCTATGGTCATCTATGAAAGACACGAACCACCTATAACCATTAATACTCTTCACTCGAGAAGGACCCCAAATGTCACTGTGAATCAAAGAAAATGGTTTAGATGTTTTAGAAGAAGATGGTAAATAAGAAGCTTTAGATTGCTTAGCAATAGGGCAAACATGGCATTTGAACAATTGTGGTTTTGTATGAGTAAACAAGTGAGGGAAAAGTTTGGCAAGATAAAAAAAATTGGGTGGCCTAACCGAAAATGCCATAACATGATTTCATCATTCTATTTTGAGGGTGATATGGAACCAGAAAAAGCTTGAGATTGGAGGGGTTGCTTGCCGAAAAAGGTATAAAGCCCATTGTTCAATCTGGCATTGCCAAGTATCTTCTTCGAGTCCACTGCCTGTAAGATACAATTATCATCAGTAAACTCCAGAGAACACTGTAAACCCTTAGATAGCTTACTGACAGACAATAGGTTGCATTTCAAATCTGGTACAAACAACACACCACTAAGCATTATATTTTCAGTGAGAGGAACTGAACCAGTCCCTTGTATTGGACATAAGGACCCATTTGCAGTTTTAATAGACTACCGAGAACAAAAGGGTTCCAATGTAGCAAACAAACCCCTATTACCAGTCATATGGTCGGAGGCTCCGGAATCAATAATCCATGCATGATTATTCTCTGTAGCTAAAAAACTAGGGAGAGCATTTGTCGAGGAAGTCTGACTTTCAAACCGATGGCAAGTGACTACTTCGCCAGAGAGTTCTGAAAAATCAGCAACAATTGGAAGGGAGTCTGTCGATGAATTAGCACCAGAGGATGCGGAAGGAAAAGCCATCGGGATAGATTTATGGATCAATACCTAGACTGATACCATGTAGAAATAGATAAGGTAGATTTACAGAGGAGAGAAAGAGAGTTTTTCTCTGTAATATTATATTCTCAATGATTCAATAGTTACAGAGGTGAAGCCCTTTTATAGACTTAATACAAGAGTTTCACTAACACTAGACTTTCTATAGGATTAGTCTCTTATCCTTAGAGTAGTTAGAGTTCCTAAACAATTAGAACACTAATTAAGATCATATTAGAGGCTAGTATTTACATGCTACTAACTTACATAGTGGAACTGATATAAGATTTGGTTCTTGCAAGTAGTGAAGCATCATTCCCTATGATTTTTTTTTTCTTAAAATTTTTCTTGAGGACCAGAGGGTATCCGTGTACTTAATATTTGTTTTCCCGAACTTTCTGTAGGTAGCATTTACTGGAAACTACAATGAGTACTTCGGATTTGCCACTGATGTAGATGCTGTTGTGTATCTAATGCTGGTTAATGATATGATTCATGGACTCTATCCTGATGCTGTCACCATTGGTGAAGATGTATGTTCTATAACTCCTCTTAGAATCATCTTGAGCATCCTTTGTCTTATAAGATTTATCTATTCCAGAATTGTGATGTTAATTTAACCCCTCTTGTTCCATGTGGATGATAGGCATAGAAATGGTTTTGAAAAAGTTCGCACTGATGTACTTTTCCATTCATGGCCTACCAAACCCTTTTTATGCATGTTTTGCTCATTCTGTACCACTTCATGCATCAATTGAATTCATATGCCATGAAGAAGTAGGTTAGTTGTAAGTAAATTTGATATTGATGTATGAACTGAAGAGTAGTTAAAATTTATTGACGCAGATTGAACTAAGTTCTATTCTAGACCAAGAATTATGGAAACATTATAACTAAAGAAGCCAAAATTGAAATTCCAGAAACACTAGAACAGGAGGGACACTAATTTCTAGGTATCTGAAATGTCCTTGTTTCACAAATTTCATCTTTTCTCCCAAAAAAAAAAACCCCTAAAAAGCTACGAGCACAACCAAGCATAATTCTTGTTTTACCCTATGGAAATATTAGCATTAATTTGTTAGGAATATTCAGTTGACAGCCAACTATACTAACTTTTAGTTGACAAATAAAGGAATAACACACGAAATCGTTACCAAGATAAGCAATTCTCGGAGCCGAATGTCAATATGCTTTTTCTTCCTTATTGTAATCATTGTGTATGCTACAGGTAAGTGGAATGCCTACTTTCTGCATTCCTGTCCAAGATGGTGGTGTGGGATTTGATTACCGTCTTCACATGGCCATTGCTGATAAATGGATTGAGATTCTTAAGTGTGTATCTGTCCAATTCAAAACTTTTTACTTTCTGATGACCTTTAATTCACTGTCTTGTGAGCTATTTGATAAATATATGTTCTTTGTGCCTTGTTATGTCATATAGGAAGAGAGATGAAGACTGGAAAATGGGTGACATTATTCACACACTCACCAACAGGAGGTGGATGGAAAAGTGTGTTGCTTATGCTGAAAGTCATGACCAAGCTCTAGTTGGTGACAAAACAATAGCATTCTGGTTGATGGATAAGGTTAAAGATGTTCATACTTACATTCATGCTGACGAGTATTAGACACTTTGAAATCTAACTGGCTATAGGAAATGCTTTTATTAGTCCTTTCTTTCCTTGGTCTTTAGCTATTAGAAGTTTGCAATTATATTTGCTTTTGCTAAGTTATATATATACGACTTCTAAGTCTATCAGCTTCATAATCTCTAATATTATTAACTTCAAAATTCCCTTTTTTGCAGGATATGTACGACTTTATGGCTCTAGATAGACCAAGTACCCCACTTATAGATCGTGGGATAGCATTACACAAAATGATTAGGCTTATTACAATGGCACTAGGTGGAGAAGGATATTTGAATTTCATGGGAAATGAATTTGGACATCCTGGTAAGGGTCCAATGGTTGCAAATCTTCCCAATGTTTCATTCTCTATGATAAAATTGTAGAAATTGGTGGTTCTTGAATGCTGTGCTCTAATTTCTCCATTGTTCTTTTCTTTAGAGTGGATTGATTTTCCAAGGGGTGACCGGCGTCTTCCTAATGGCTCAGTAATCCCTGGGAATAATAACAGTTATGATAAATGTCGACGGAGGTTTGATCTCGTAAGTTTCCATTCAGTTCATATTTTGCTTGTATACTGTTTGTTAAAACTTTGATAGCTATGTGATTTTATTTTCATCTAGGGACTGGCAGAATTGTATGTATTTGTATTTTACTATCACCAATCAAATATGCAAGTATATAATGCATAAATGCCTCTGCTTTGCCTCTCAGTTAGCATGTGTTGCAATGCATTGATATATTTGGTTATATGCACATAGGGGGATGCCGACTATCTGAGGTATCGTGGGATGCAAGAATTTGATCAGGCAATGCAGCATCTCGAAGAGAAATATGGTGTAAGTATTGCTGGGGCTTTACTGTTTTGATGTTTTATATGTGCTAATCATTGATCATTTACCAATACCTTCACCTGTTTCACGCAATGGGATTTATCCAAATTCAATAAGCTTTTCTTTCTACTTATTTAGTTAAAAATGATGCATGGTTGGTATTTTTATTCAGTTCATGACTTCTGAGCACCAATATATATCACGGAAGGATGATGGAGATCGGATTATTGTCTTTGAAAGAGGCAACCTGGTTTTCGTGTTCAACTTTCATTGGCATAAGAGCTATTTTGACTACCGAGTGGGCTGCTTAAAGCCTGGAAAATACAAGGTATGATGTTTTGTGGGTTCAAAAATTTGAAACTCGAAAGAATTTGCATGTCTTTTGTTTTCCAATCTTACTCCTGTTACTATTCATATCCATGGATCATTCATTTTGTATCCAGTTATTGATTCTTCACATATAGTCTCAACAAAGTTTAAGCTATTTACCATGCAATGGCTAATATTTCCCCCTCTTCCAGATTGTATTGGATTCAGATGATCCATTATTTGGAGGCTTCAATCGGCTTAACCATATTGCTGAATACTTCAGCGCTGTAAGTACATTCTCTGGAGATACTTTTATGGGATAAATATCAAAATTGTCCACTTGGACTTTGATCAAGTGGCCAATGTGATAGGTGAACTTTAATTTGGTGCAATTGTACGCATGGATTTTGATTTTGATTCAAATGGGCACATTTTAAATAACAAATCATTCAAGTTATTTGCTTGTTGGATAAATATGATTGTGTTTACTTGCATAAAATAGTCACGTCGATAAGAATGCGGACAGTGCTACCAGTTTATGGAACCTGGATCAAAAATCAAATTTCATGCATGTAATTGCTCCAAAACGAAGTTCAACGTAATGGATCAAAGTTCATGTATAGTTTTGAGATTTCTCTATTTTTATTGCTGAATTCTTTACTCTTCTCATATACCATTGCCTTTTCACATTCATTAAAACCTGATGGGGGCTTTTCCAGGAAGGATGGTATGATGACCGGCCTCGTTCGTTTCTGGTGTATGCGCCGTCTAGAACAGCAGTGGTGTACGCACTAGTTGAAGATGAACCAGTAGTAGTTGGCAAATCGGAACCTGTTGAAAATTTGAAAACTGTTGAAGCAGCAGTGGAACCTGAACCTGTGAAAGAAACAGAACCTGATGAAGAATAAGAACCTTTAGACAGCTAAACTTTTCTCGATCACGGAAGCTTGTGTTACTGATGGATCGAAGTCTTGTTGAGGAGCTGTCCCACTGAACGAGGTATTTCTTGCTTAAAAATTACGTATAATATATAATTCTGTGATCAGGAGTTTCACTGCCTAGGAGATGAAGATGACACAGATAAAACCTCGGTCGAATGCCGGGCATAGAAGCGAAAATCGGAGAAGGCATTTCTTTCATGAGCAATAATAAAGTCGTGATTATCTACTAGAACAGAAAAAGTAGTTAATATGATGCCTGTAAATGCTTCCCCCTGTGTTATTTTTCAAGCTATAAGATGCTGATGCCGAGCGAACATGGTATTTACAGCAACGTGAGGCACGAACTGAATTCCTTTTAAGCTGCAAGGCATTGACCGAATAATTTAATAAATTCAATATCGCTGTAGATGTTTCATTTTATACAATTTTAATAGTTGTTAGGGTCCAGAAACATTCTTTGATCGAAACAAACAAGTCAATGAAAGTAGGAGCACTGAAGAATGAATGTAAACAAAAGGGCTGGCCTCTAACAGGTACCATTGATGTCCATGAATTAGATTGTAATATTTTCTTATTTGTCTTTAGCGAAGAATTTCCTAAAATCAACACATTATTAACCCTTGTTGATTATGAACAGAACCCTCATGTTACACTAAAAGACTGCCCCTCCGATATCTTTTTATTTGAGATTGGTTTTTCAGGTTCAGACTTATGAGTAGGTTCATAAACGATTACTTATAAGTATATGCTTATACATAATTGAACATTGTATTGTTTGATTTTTTTATTTTATATTTTTAATATATGTTTTTATTTTTTTAATATAATACTTTGGTTATGAAAAATTAGAAATATAAATAAATATATGTAAATAAATTCAAACGAATATTAATGAATGAAAATAAATGTTAAATATTCACGAATGTAAACGAATGAACAAGTTTTTTTTATTAGTGTATGTTCATTTATTTGAATAAACAAAAATTTTTGTTTATGTTTGATCGTTCGTTTAACAAATAAACTAACATAAATAAACTATTTGATAATCGTTCGATTTTTTTACAGTCTAACTCTTGGGTAAGGGTTTACAACCTTCCCCTTAAGCTGATGACAATTGTAAACGCAACTAATAGGAAACAAGCCCGTCTAATTAATGCAATCGTAGTTTTTAATAAATTTAGGAAAATTTTACAACGTGTGACGCATACTGTTGAACACCATTAAATTAATTAATAAAGAATAAAAATTTTAAGGACACAACATACAATTAATAATTATTTTTTAAAAATTCAATTAAATTATTTTATATATATTAAAATTTTGATTTTTTAATAAGGGTAAACTACATATTTAGTACCTCACCTATTTTCGTATTTCTATTGAACCCTTATTATTTAAATATTACTTCAATTTGACCCTATTTTTTTATAAAAAAATAATTTAACCCTTAACTCTCAACCTAAAACCCTAAGATATAAACCTTAAAACCTTAATTTTTTTTTATAAAAAAAGTAGATAGCTAATTCTAAAATTAAGCTTCTCTACGGAATAACAATTAATAAAGGAATGCCAACAATTAAGTGCTGCATAACTTTAGAAAACAAAGGCTTAAGTTCAAAAATTAATAAATTTTATATCCTAAGAAAGAGTAATATAATTAATTTAAAAATCGCGTTCATGAATATTAATTACCATGAAACCTTTTACCATTCAATCTACTTAAACTGCTTAATTTGTTAAAAAATAATTAATTGTTACTGTCACATGTTGTCTAATTTGATGTTAAATCTAGTTGCATAATAAAATTAAATTTTAAAGTAAAAATTAGGTAAGACAAATTGGGGTTAAAATATGTAAAATAATACATTGGTCTTGAGATACGCTAGAAGTATGAATTGGGAGTTTATGAGCTTATTCCAGCGTTGATGATGATGTTGGATTAAGCATCCATCCCGTATGATGCAAAAATATGAAAATCGAGCAAGAAAAAACGAAAAAAATAAAAGAGCAGAAGACACGATACGACACCGCAGCAGAGGGGAGAATCCGGGTAACCCTCGTGCGAATTCCCCTCAAAAACACAAATAAATAAAATTTTATTAAGTTTGGGTGACCTGCCATGCAAGCGCACCTGTCATGGCAAAGGTCTTAGACGACAAAAAAAAGATCAGGACTCAGTCCCCTGACAAATAAATATCATCAGTAGGAATTTCTGCCCTAACATCTTACACATCCTTTCAAAAACAAACCACTCGATCTCACATCGCCGGTTCACAGCTTGGACGCCTCGCTAATTGCCACCATACATCTAAAAATAATAAGCACCTCCAAATCTCAGCCGCAGAAGAGACAACCCTTTGAAAGCCAGAAACAATTAAATTTTTAAACTTATACCCTAAACCATATACCCTCATGAGATAAATATTTACCTAAACATAAAAGTGATCATTAATAAACAAATTCCAAGACATGATGAACCCAAATCAATGAATAAAAGAAAATAGTTTAGCATACTACTAGAGTAAAATGGACCCAAAGCCAATTTATACTGTAATTTAACAAAAAATATTAAACATTGCTAATAGAAAGTTGTGTTGCTTAGGGGTAAAAAAACTAACGTCGTATTCAGAAACAAAAATTGTGGGAAATAGGGATTCATGAGGGTATATGGTTTAGAGTATAGGTTTAAGAGTTTAAGGGTTTAAGTTTTATAGCTTAGGGTTTTAGGTTGATGTTAAAGGGTTAAATTATTTTTTTATAAAAAAATAAGGTCAAATTAAAATAATATTTAAATAATGAAGGTTTAATAGAAATACAAAAATAGGTGAGGTACTAAAAATGTAGTTTACCCTTATTAAAAAATTCAAAAAATTATTATATATATAATAATTTAATTGATTTTTTAAATTATTATTAATTGTATATTGAGTCATTAAAATTTTTAATTTTTATTAATTAATTTAATAGTGTTTAACGGTGTTCAGCGTTAGTGATGTTCAACAATGTTCGTCACACGTGGTAGATTCATCCATAAATTTATTCATGCTGTAAAATTTGAAATTTAACCTAATTAGTGTAATCATACTTTTAGGCTTAAATATAACTTTAGTACCTACACATTCTCCTAAGTTGGTATCTAAAGATTTTTTTCTCCCAAGTTGGTATTTGAACTATACACTTTCTCCCAATGTAGTACTTAAAGAACTTTTCCTCCCAAGTTGGTACGCAAACTTTAATTCCATCCACTATTTTAATACTTTTATTAACAATTTTAGTCCCCAAAACTAATGCATTCAATCAATTTAGTCATAATTCGAAATAATTCAATAAATTTAACATTACATATTTACAAATTTCATCAATTTAATCATTTTTGTGAGAATATCAAATCAAGCGAGTCCATCGGATCAAAGCAACAATTGGATAACTGATTTCTATCAATATGTTATGTTTAAACTTTTATTATAGCAAAGTAATATAACATCTCTAAGAGAAAAAACAAACAATTTAGGTGAATAACACATAGTAAATTGATAGAATTTTTAAATATAGAGAGTTATATTTATTGAATTGTTTCAAATTAGAACCAAATTGATAGAATGTATAAATTTTGGTACCAACTTGGGATAAGGTGTCTAGTTTAGGTACCAACTTGGGAACAAAAATTCTTTTGATACCAAGTTGGGAGTAAGTGTATAGTTCAAGTACTAATGTGAGAAGATTTTTTTAAGTACCAACTTGGGAGAATATATCTAGTTCAGGTACCAAATATATATTTAAGCCTATTTTTTTTATTAATAGTTGTATTTTTTATTTCCACGTGCAGTCTTCATTAAATTGTTTTCAACACGAATTTCTCACATCCCTGATTTTTTTATGTTATTTTATCTTTATACGAGTATTTGACTCGGTGATAGAGTGGGGCGGAGACGGTTTTGTATTCTCCATTCCGTCCCTAACACTTGCGGCTACGGTTTTAGAGAATCCCATTAAATACTTCGAGAATTTTTTTTGTTCTCATACCCTTCCCGTGCAAATCCCTGCGGTTTTCGGGGAATCCTCATCCCTACAAACTTATACAAACTTATTATTTTACTAACCAAAATAAATGGCCAATTCAGTTTAAAATATAGTTTAGATAATTCGTTGGAAGCAGTTACGAGATGATGAAGATTGAAAGACTGTTGTGTTGGGAAAGATTTAGACGATGATTTTAGCTTGTATATAAAAACTAAAATAGAAACATGTTGAGAAACTTGAGTGTGACTAGGTTTGAGAGAAAGTTAAAGCGATAATAATATAGTTAAGATTTTTTTATTAAGATATATATTAGGGGTATATATATAAATAGTATATATTTTTAAAAAATCTTGTGAAATATCGAGATCTTTGCATATTTTTTGGATCACCGCGATTATGGTTCGATTATCCCTACGGTTCGGATATAGTAATCTCCGTCCCTATTCCCATTTGAGCATCGATTATAAAACTTCCCCTATCCTCGTCCCTGTAGATGAAGATTTCGGTTATTCTCCATCCAGCCGGTTTGAACCCTGCGACTTTTAAATATTCCTCATCCAATTTCCACCCCTAATCAGAGATTGATGCACAAAAACTAGAATGAATCTTAAATATCCAGGTTTAATACTTTTAATCTAAAATTCTTAGAGTCAATGAGTTAAAATTACGAAAGAGTGTAGAACGGGTGATGTATATTGTTTTTTTTGAGGAAAAGGGCGACAACCATGAGCCTCATTAAAAAACCTCCCTAAACCTAATGGAGGAAAAAGAGTGCTCATGATAGTCGATACATCGGAATCGAAAAACAAATCAAACACCAACTACATAAAGCCCCTAGGAGTAACTACGAAAACATCACCCCCAATCATCGAGAAGAAGATCACCAACCTCAATTGGCGGCTCTAAAAATCTATAGTAATCCAACGGCAAATCCCTCGCCATCCTTGCAAGCTTATCCGCGGTCTTGTTCGCTTCCCGCCGAACCCATGTAAACCTCACCTCCCAAGCCCTACCAATCATCTCCGCAAGGTGACTACTTAGCGAAAAAGAAATTCGCCAAACCTTTCCCGCCTTCAACCCCCCGTACACCTCCTTGTTATCCGTTTCAACTATAACACGAGATAAACCCAAAGACCATGCCGTTGCAAGCCCCTCATAAACCGCCCAAAGTTCGGCATCAAAAATTGAGCAAATACCAATCTTCTTAGCGAAACCAAAACGCCATCCCACAACATCATCTCTCCCAACGCCGCCACACGTCGCAAACCCCGAAGACGCGTGACGCGACCCGACCACGTTCACCTTAACCCACCCTGCTGCCAGTTTCGACCACCGATGTCCCCCTCACACCGCTAGCTGCTGCACTCCGTTGCTGCACCGTGAGGGTTCTTGCGGCAACCATCTCCATGCACAGCTGCTGCCCTTGCTGCAGCAAGCTGGCGCAGCTTGCCGTTTCAGCCTGAAACACCCACAGGTTGCGACGGCGCCAGGCCAGCCACACCACCGCACCAAACAGAAACTCCCAATTATCGGCGCTCTTAGGAAACCATGACGGTTTGGTTAGATTCAGCAGCACCCAATTCCTTAAATCCATGGCAAAAAACTGCTGCACCTTACTCTCTTTCACCACATTAAGCCACATTGTTTTGGTCTCGATACACTCCCGGAGAACATGCAGAATATCTTCACTAGTCGCCCCACAAATGGGACAAGATGGGTCATCCGCAATATGCCTACGCACCCACTCGGCATTCGTTAAAACTCTGCCATGGCACACTAACCATAAGAAAGACCGAATCCTCGGCAAACCGTCGAACTTAGAAATCACCTCCCAAATACGTTCCCCATCCAAACCGGCCGACCCCGTTCGCAGCGCATACGCTGACGTCACCGAGAACCTCCTCGACTCCTCAAGCGACCAACCCGGGCGGTCCGTACCCCCACTACCCAAAGGCGGCCGTATCGCGCGTAAACCCCATAGAACCTCCGACGGTAACATGTAACACCCCAATTTTGGGCTTGGAAGTTTAAGGTCTGAACCGGACCGGTTTAAATTACGGTTCGAATATAAAAGGTGGTTTTTAGGGAAAACCTAGTTCGGGATGCATTAAAAATATGGAAAAATATCTAAAAATCCTCTTTTAATATATATAAGAGAGTGCTGAAATCAATTTTACAAAATGGGGTTTGGAAATATGACATTTCAAGTTAGTGACTAAAATGTAATTTTTGAAAAGTTGGTGACTGTTTTAAAAGGATTGAAACTTTGAATCTTTAAGGAGCTAATTTACCCAAGGGAGAGTTTCTCCAGATTTTTCTTAAATTTTAAAGACTCATTTAATGTGATTTAATAAAAAGAGAAGAGGGAAAATAGATATTTTAGTTTCATAACTAACTTTTGCCAAAATTTTCCCATTTCATTTTCTCTCAATTTTCCTTCAGCCAAACACATTTCCACAGCCACTTTTCCTTTGGTTTTCACACCTAAAGTTGAGATTTCAATCTCTAAATGATTTCTAATCATTTCTACACCAAAACCTCATCATTTGCTTATTAAATTTTCAAGGATTTTGGCTCTAAACAAGGAGAAACTCACATTTAGAGGTATGAACGTCCTTCTCCTCTAAATACTCAGTTCTTTACTGAAATTCCCAAGTTCTCAATCCTTAAATTGAGTTTTATTAAAGGTTTTAATGTTGTGTTCTTGAATTTGGCTTAAAATGCAAGATTTGGATTTAATTTTGAAGAAATTCGTAATAGATGATTGGGCTATGTTTTGAGATGTCTTTTTGATGTATTTTGGATGTCTAAATGATTTGTAATTGAGGTTTAATCAATGCAATCCCGAATAGGTTGATTTTCCTAAGTTTTGACTTGAGAAAATGGTGGTTTTTGGGGTGATTTTGATGTTCTGCTATAGCTGGAGGTATAAGGACGTGATTAGGTCCTTTTTGGATGTTAATTGATGTTTAAGAATGATTGGATTTGATGGATCTTGGCTGGGTAATGTTGTAGAGGTGTTTGGATGTGATTTCGGTTGTGTTTGGTAGCCGAAATGTGAGTTTTGATGAGAGCAGCGAGTTTAGGTGTTGTGGTTGAAGATTTTAATGCGTAATGATGCATTAATCCACTGCTTTGATGTGTTTAAAACAGGGGAGACATCATCGGATCCTTGTGGTGTTGATCCGGAGGCTTGATCGGTGTTTCGGCAAGCTTGCGAAATGGAATCGGTGAGTGAAGTTTGGTTTTCAGCTTTTGAAACCAATATTGGAAGGTTATGGGAGCTTAGTTTAAGTCTAAACAACTTAGCTAAGCTCAAGAGTAAGTTTTTCGGAGAAACTCTCTTTTTGATGAACCATGAGATGGTTGAATGCAATGTGTTTATTTTGCATGTTTAAATTCTGTTTTGAAAGCATATTTTAGCATGTTTAATGCTGGTTTTGTAAGCCATGTGTTGAAGGATGCTCAAGGTAAGAGATCCTTGTTTTGGACATTGATAAATGTGGTTTGATGCATAGTGATGCATGATTATGTAATGGCTTTGTTTAATGCTTAAAAACAGTGGATTGATGATGGTAAATGATGTATATTGGCAAGTGATGTGTTGGTTTTAAAGTATTTGAATCGGATATAGTTAGCCGGCTATAGGATTGGGTGCACCGTGAATAAAGTCGCCTTGGATGTTGAGGGGGTTGTGATTGTACCGTAAACTCCATCCAAGAACACTAACGAGATGTCTAAGATCATAATGGTGGTTAAAATGCCATGTGAAGATCTTGTGTTGTGTGTCCCGTGTTCTCGTTAGTGATGTTATACAACTACCAATGAGTGATGTGGAGGGGGTTGTGATTATACCGTTAAACTCCATCACGGGTGTTGAGGGGTTGTGATTGTACCGGTAAACTCCACCTTGTGTGTTTGGTAGTGTGTATGGAGCGCATGGGACAACGCTTGTAATCCGCGTATCCGATTGTGTTTTGAGTTGAAAATGGTTATGGATTATCACTTGAAAGCCAATATGACATGTTAATGTATTGAAGCATGAGATGCTTGGTTTGTATGCATAGATGCATGATAAATGATGTTTTGAAACTAAAGGCCTTGAAAAGGTGTTTTTACAAATTGCATTATTGTGTTGTTTCGTTAGAGCATTTCTCACTAAGCATATGTGCTTACGCTCTCTCTTTCTTGAACCAATAATGCAGAGCATTGAAGTGCTTTAAGGGCAGCAAGGCGGTCAAGGATCCAAGTGAAAGTCTAAGCTCATGTATGGTGACTATTTTCACAACACTATTAGCTTTTGGTATTTGGCAATGGGAACCTAGGTTGTGTTTTTGGGAGATGTTTTGGACTCCCTAAGTTGGTTTAATTCCTAGGATGACGTTGGAACATGTAAATGGCCATTTGGTATTTGTTTTGGAGATTTGATGATTGTTTGCTTTTCATTTTAGGATGCATGCCTATAGACTTGTGGTTTTTCCTAAATGATGTTATGATTGAGCTTTGATGATGCAAATATGTTCCTTTAATGTTTGATGACTTGTTGGCATGACATGGAGGTCTTATGAGCATGTTTGGTGGGTCGAAAGAGTGTAAAACAGACTTTTCTGCTGTTTCTGGGCAGGGTGTTTCGAAACACCCTTGCCTGTTTCGAAACAGGTGCATATTTTGGCCTGGGTGTTTCGAAACGGGCTGAGGTGTTTCGAAACACTTTGGCTACTGCCAAGGGGTGTTTCTGAACGGCCTAGACCCGTTTCGGAACACTTAACCGTTGGGCACTGATTCGAATGGTTTTGAGGTTTGCAAGCTTTACATTTTAGTCCTGATTTTTGTATGTGCAATTGGTTGAGTTTAAGATGTCCGTTTGAGGTGAAATTTGGCAGAGAGGTATGAAACATGACTAATTTCATAATGGTAACTTAAAAATTGGTAAAGTCCTCTTAATTTCCCGATTTTACATTTTTTTCCCTAAATTCGTATGTTGTGCAATTGAGTCACTTATTGTTTTCCGATTGCTGTGATTTTTGAGTATGCTTATCTCAAGAGTACACCTAAGGTTAATATGCATTTAGACAAAGTTAAAAAGAAAAAAAAAGGGTCGTTAATCAAGGTTGACTTTCGGGTTGACTTTGGTTTTCCCCGTGTAATCTTCGTAGTTCGGGTCAACCGTCTAGGCCGGGCTAAGGGGATTACATTTGGTGGTATCAGAGCTGAGTTCTCGAGTATTTGGGAATGGTTATGTGGGTGATATGTGTATGATTGCTTGTATACTTGTTGAGTGAAAGTATGATGTATGAATTGTAAAAATGTTGCAAGTTGTGGTGTATGCTGTGGTGAAGCATGTTTGAGGGACCCATTGCCATATCAAAGCTAATGAAATGATTTGTTTTAATTGGAAATGAGCTTGAGTACTTGGATTGCTTACCTTGCTGAGCCTGACTATGTTTATTACATTTGTGAATGCATTGTATAGTGAATGGGACCTCGTAGAGAGACGGGGATTAATACGCGAGCTATGGCTCAAAATAAGAACGAAGAGAATGCTGAAAATGTAGTGGATTTACCTCCTCCACCCGGTGGTGGTGGTGCTGGGGGTGAGGGAGTTGGTGCTGGTGCTGGGGTCGCTGGACCTGAAGCTGGTCAGGGGCAAGCTGCTCCTGACATGACAGTGCTGATTCAGGCTATTGCTGGAGCCTTTCAGGCGGCGGTAGCTGGAGCTCATGGAGCTGGGCATCAGGGAGATGCTAATGTTAGACTACCTCTGGAACGTTTGCGCAGTCTGGGAGGGACTGAGTTCAGGGGTTGGTCTGCTGAGGGTTCAGAGTCTTGGTTGGAAAGTACCAAGAGAATTTTGGGACAAATGAACTGCAATGAAGTGCAGAAACTGGGCTGTGTAATATCATTGTTGCATGACGATGCGTATACCTGGTGGACAACCGCTATCTCCGGAATAGAGGATGCTGATGTGACTTGGATGTTCTTTCTGAACGCGTTCAAGAGGAGGTATCTGGGTGTGCGGTACCTGGATGAAAAGAAAAGGGAATTCATGTCTCTTACTCAAGGGAGCATGTCAGTGGCTGAGTACGAGGTTCAGTTTGTCCGACTCAGTCAGTACGCACCTGAGCTTATCCCTGATGAGCGGGAGAGGTGTGAACGTTTCCGTTATGGTTTGGTGACGGATGTAAAGACCTATATGCTGTCTGCTGAGTACACTGACTTTGATGTGCTGGTTGGTAGAGCAAAAGACATTGAGTTGAATTTGAGTTTATCTTCTAGAGGAGCTGGTCCTAGTGCGGGCATGCGAGTTGCTGAGTTTAGTTCCGGTGGCGGACGGAACAAGAGAGGACGTGATCGGAAGTATCAATCTTCAGCTAGGCGTGGTGGTGGAGGGCAAGGTGCGCCTGTTCAGGGAGACAGGGCGAGAGCTGATCAGAACACATGTTGGACATGTGGATCGCGTGGTCATCTGAGGCGTGATTGTCCTCGAGCAGCGAGGGAGGTACAGGCTCCTGTTGTGGTGACCGGTAATTCGTGCTGGAACTGTGGTTCGGTGGATCACATGAAGAGAGAGTGTCCTCTGTTGGCCGGTGGTGGTCAGGGACGTGCTCCTGGAGTTGTTGCACCATAGAGAGGTCGTGGGCGTGGTCGTGGTAATTTCCAGCGTAGAGAGGATGGTGGAAGGAATATGGCTCATGTGGTAGCTGTTCAGCCTGAGGGTGGTGGCCAGGCCAGAGTGTATGCTCAGAGGGAGGGGAGGAATGACACGAATGTGATCGCAGGTACTTTCACTTTGCAATCCTTGTCATTACTTTCCTTGATTGATTCTGGATCTACACACTCATACATATTGCGTGAGCATGCTCAATTGCTTGGTTTGCCTGTTGAGTCTTTGGATGTTGGTATGCGTGTAACTAGTTATTTTGGCGAGACTGTTGTGACTCGGAAGCTTTATAGAAGATGTCCCTTGGTTGTGCAAGACCATGTTTTTCATGTTGATCTTATGGAATTGCCTTTCTATGGTTTTGATGTAATCCTTGGTATGGATTGGCTTGTTGAGCATCGAGCTGTAGTAGATTTTGAGAATAAGCGAGTTTCGTTGAAGCTTGCGGATGATTATGAGGTAGTGATGGTTGGTGAGAATGTGAAGTTTCTTGCCAATGTAGTGTCCACTTTGGAAGCGAGCCGGATGCTGAGGCAAGGTTGTGAATCCTACCTAGCCTTTGTGATGAATCCTAGCTCTAAAGAGTTACGTGTGCAAGATATCAGGACTGTGCGAGAGTTTCCTGGTGTGTTTCCGGAGGAGTTGCCTGGATTGCCTCCTAATCGTGAAGTGGAGTTTGGGATTGAGCTGTATGAAAACACGACTCCAGTGTCCATTACTCCTTATCGAATGGCACCTAAAGAGTTGAAAGAGCTGAAGACGCAACTTCAGGAGTTGCTTGATCGTGGCTTCATTCGGCCGAGTGTGTCACCTTGGGGTGCACCGGTGTTGTTTGTGAGGAAAAAGGATGGCACTATGAGAATGTGCATCGATTACCGTCAGCTTAACAAGCTGACTATCAAGAATCGGTATCCATTGCCGAGAATTGATGTTCTTTTTGATCAATTTCGGGGAGAAGCTGTGTTCTCTAAAATTGACTTAAGGTCAGGGTATTATCAGCTGAAGGTGAGGGATGTGGATGTGCCAAAGACAACCTTCAGGATGAGGTATGAGCATTATGAGTTCCTTGTGATGCCGTTTGGGTTGACGAATGCTCCTGCAGCTTTCATGGACATGATGAATAGGGTGTTCTATGAATACTTGGATAAATTTGTTGTGGTGTTCATTGATGATATTCCCGTGTACTCTCGTACTGAGGAGAAGCATGAGGGGCATTTGAGAATTGTGTTGCAGGCTTTGTTGGAGAATCAGCTTTATGCCAAGCTGAGCAAGTGTGAGTTCTGGCTTAGAGAAGTTGTGTTTCTTGGTCATGTGGTCTCTACTGAAGGAATTCATGTTGATCCTCAGAAGATTGAGGCAATGATGAATTGGAAGCCTTCTAAGTCTGTTCATGAAGTCCGTAGTTTCCTTGGTTTGGCGGGGTACTATCGGAGGTTCGTGGATGAGTTTTCAAAGATTGCTGCACCTTTGACGAAGTTGTTGCAAAAGGATGTTAAGTATGAGTGGACGGAAGCGAGACAACAGGCTTTTGAGAAGCTTAAGGCAGCTTTGACGCAAGCTCCTATCTTGGTTCAACCTGAATCAGGGAAAGAGTTTGTGGTGTATAGTGACGCGTCCTACGTTGGTTTGGGATGTGTGTTGATGCAAGAGGGTAAGGTGGTGGCTTATGCATCGCGTCAGTTGAAGGTGCATGAGCGCAATTATCCTACGCATGACATTGAGTTAGCTACGGTGGTTTTCGCTTTGAAAATTTGGAGACATTACTTGTATGGTGAGAAGTGTACTGTGTACAAGGACCACAAGAGCTTGAAGTATCTGATGTCTTAGAAAGAGTTGAATCTTAGGCAACGACGTTGGGTGGAGTTGCTTAAGGATTACGATTTGACGATCGAGTACCATCCGGGTAAAGCTAATGTTGTAGCGGATGCCTTGAGTAGGAAGGTAGCAGTGGAGTTGAGGGCTATGTTTGCCAGTTTGAGCATTTCGCGTGATGGTGGTCTTGTGGCTGAGTTGCAAGTGAAACCATCCTTGATTCAGTTGATTAAGGAAAATCAATTGTTGGATGATTCCTTGGTGCCACATGTTCAGGATATTGCAGAGGATAGGCCATCGAATTTCTGCTTTAATGATGATGGAGTTTTATGCTTTGGAAGTCGGATAGTAGTGCCCAATGATGCTGAGTTGAGGCGTGCTATTCTGACTGAAGCTCATAGTAGTCCTTTTGCTATGCACCATGGTAGTACTAAGATGTACCGTGATCTTCGTGATGAGTACTATTGGGTGGGTTTAAAGAAAGATGTTGCTGAGTTTGTAAGTAAGTGCATGGTATGTCAGCAAGTTAAGGCTGAGCATCAGTTTCCTTCAGGGTTGTTGCAACCGTTGAGGATTCCTGAGTGGAAGTGGGAGAGGATTACCATGGACTTCGTGTCTGGTTTGCCTTTGTCGCCATCGAAGAAGAATTCGGTGTGGGTGATTGTGGATCGCCTGACGAAGTGTGCACATTTCTTGCCTGTGCATACTACGTATACTTTGGATAAGCTTGCGGAGCTGTACATTGCTGAGATTGTGCGGTTGCATGGTGTGCCAAAGTCGATTGTGTCAGATAGGGATCCGAGGTTTACGTCACGTTTCTGGCAGTGTTTGCATCAGGCTTTGGGTACACGGTTGAATTTCAGTACATCTTATCATCCGCAGTCGGATGGACAGTCTGAGCGTGTTATCCAGGTGTTGGAGGATATGTTGAGGTGCTGCGTGATTGAGTTTCAGGGTTCTTGGGAGAAACATTTGCCTTTGGTGGAGTTTGCCTATAATAATAGTTATCAGGCAAGTATTCAAATGGCACCTTATGAAGCTTTGTACGGGAGGAAGTGTAGGACTCCTCTTTGTTGGGCTGAAACAGGTCAGAAGTTGGTTTCGATGCCCGCTTTGTTGAAAGGAACCACCGAGAAGGTGAAGCTCATTTGTGAGCGATTGAAGGCAGCTTCTGATCGGCAGAAGTCTTACGCAGATTTGAAGCGTAAGGAGATTGAGTATGCGGTGGGTGACCGTGTGTTTTTGAAAGTTTCGCCTTGGAAAAAGGTGATGAGGTTTGGCCGAAAGGGTAAGTTGAGCCCTAGGTACATTGGACCATACGAGGTGATTGAGCGTGTGGGTCCTGTTGCGTACAAGTTGAGGTTACCACAAGAGTTAGAAAAGATTCATGATGTGTTTCATGTTTCTATGCTTCAGAAGTATAGATCAGATCCTTCTCATGTGATGCCTGTGGAGGAAGTGGAATTGAATCCAGATTTGACCTATGATGAGGAATCGGTGGAGATTCTGGATTCGGATAGTAAAGTTCTTCGAGGCAAGACCAT
Source organism: Hibiscus trionum (assembly GCA_030270665.1). Classification (NCBI taxonomy): domain Eukaryota; kingdom Viridiplantae; phylum Streptophyta; class Magnoliopsida; order Malvales; family Malvaceae; genus Hibiscus; species Hibiscus trionum. The sequence continues at coordinate 425,860 of BSYR01000018.1, forward strand.
TGAGTTGGTAAAGGTGTTGTGGAAGCATCGTGGTGCTGAGGAAGCCACGTGGGAGCGGAAGGATGACATGTTGAAGTAGTTTCCGTACCTTTTTCCTCCAGGTAAATTTCGAGGATGAAATTTCTTAAGGGGGGAGAGTTGTAACACCCCAATTTTGGGCTTGGAAGTTTAAGGTCTGAACCGGACCGGTTTAAATTACGGTTCGAATATAAAAGGTGGTTTTTAGGGAAAACCTAGTTCGGGATGCATTAAAAATATGGAAAAATATCTAAAAATCCTCTTTTAATATATATAAGAGAGTGGTGAAATAAATTTTACAAAATGGGGTTTGGAAATATGACATTTCAAGTTAGTGACTAAAATGTAATTTTTGAAAAGTTGGTGACTGTTTTAAAAGGATTGAAACTTTGAATCTTTAAGGAGCTAATTTACCCAAGGGAGAGTTTCTCCAGATTTTTCTTATATTTTAAAGACTCATTTAATGTGATTTAATAAAAAGAGAAGAGGGAAATATATATTTTAGTTTCATAACTAACTTTTGCCAAAATTTTCTCATTTCATTTTCTCTCAATTTTCCTTCAGCCAAACACATTTCCACAGCCACTTTTCCTTTGATTTTGACACCTAAAGTTGAGATTTCAATCTCTAAATGATTTCTAATCATTTCTACACCAAAACCTCATCATTTGCTTATTGAATTTTCAAGGATTTTGGCTCTAAACAAGGAGAAACTCACATTTAGAGGTATGAACGTCCTTCTCCTCTAAATACTCAGTTCTTTACTGAAATTCCCAAGTTCTCAATCCTTAAATTGATTTTTATTAAAGGTTTTAATGTTGTGTTCTTGAATTTGGCTTAAAATGCAAGATTTGGATTTAATTTTGAAGAAATTCGTAATAGATGATTGGGCTATGTTTTGAGATGTCTTTTTGATGTATTTTGGATGTCTAAATGATTTGTAATTGAGGTTTAATCAATGCAATCCCGAATAGGTTGATTTTCCTAAGTTTTGACTTGAGAAAATGGTGGTTTTTGGGGTGATTTTAATGTTCTGCTATAGCTGGAGGTATAAGGACGTGATTAGGTCCTTTTTGGATGTTAAATGATGTTTAAGAATGATTGGATTTGATGAATCTTGGCTGGGTAATGTTGTAGAGGTGTTTGGATGTGATTTCGGTTGTGTTTGGTAGCCGAAATGTGAGTTTTGATGAGAGCAGCGAGTTTAGGTGTTGTGGTTGAAGATTTTAATGCATGATGATGCATTAATCCACTGCTTTGATGTGTTTAAAACAGGGGAGACATCATCGGATCCTTGTGGTGTTGATCCGGAGGCTTGATCGGTGTTTCGGCAAGCTTGCGAAACGGAATCGGTGAGTGAAGTTTGGTTTTCAGCTTTGAAACCAATCTTGGAAGGTTATGTGAGCTTAGTTTAAGTCTAAACAACTTAGCTAAGCTCAAGAGTAAGTTTTTCAGAGAAACTCTCTTTTTGATGAACCATGAGATGGTTGAATGCAATGTGTTTATTTTGCATGTTTAAATTCTGTTTTGAAAGCATATTTTAGCATGTTTAATGCTGGTTTTGTAAGCCATGTGTTGAAGGATGCTCAAGGTAAGAGATCCTTGTTTTGGACATTGATAAATGTGGTTTGATGCATAGTGATGCATGATTATGTAATGGCTTTGTTTAATGCTTAAAAACAGTGGATTGATGATGGTAAATGATGTATATTGGCAAGTGATGTGTTGGTTTTAAAGTATTTGAATCGGATATAGTTAGCCGGCTATAGGATTGGGTGCACCGTGAATAAAGTCGCCTTGGATGTTGAGGGGGTTGTGATTGTACCGTAAACTCCATCCAAGAACACTAACGAGATGTCTAAGATCATAATGGTGGTTAAAATGCCATGTGAAGATCTTGTGTTGTGTGTCCCGTGTTCTCGCTAGTGATGTTATACAACTACCAATGAGTGATGTGGAGGGGGTTGTGATTGTACCGTTAAACTCCATCACGGGTGTTGAGGGGTTGTGATTGTACCGGTAAACTCCACCTTGTGTGTTTGGTAGTGTGTATGGAGCGTATGGGACAACGCTTGTAATCCGCGTATCCGATTGTGTTTTGAGTTGAAAATGGTTATGGATTATCACTTGAAAGCCAATATGACATGTTAATGTATTGAAGCAGGAGATGCTTGGTTTGTATGCATAGATGCATGATAAATGATGTTTTGAAACTAAAGGCCTTGAAAAGGTGTTTTTACAAATTGCATTATTGTGTTGTTTCGTTAGAGCATTTCTCACTAAGCATATGTGCTTACGCTCTCTCTTTCTTGAACCAATAATGCAGAGCATTGAAGTGCTTTAAGGGCAGCAAGGAGGTCAAGGATCCAAGTGAAAGTCTAAGCTCATGTATGGTGACTATTTTCACAACACTATTAGCTTTTGGTATTTGGCAATGGGAACCTAGGTTGTGTTTTTGGGAGATGTTTTGGACTCCCTAAGTTGGTTTAATGCCTATGATGATGTTGGAACATGTAAATGGCCATTTGGTATTTGTTTTGGAGATTTGATGATTGTTTGCTTTTCATTTTAGGATGCATGCCTATAGACTTGTGGTTTTTCCTAAATGATGTTATGATTGAGCTTTGATGATGCAAATATGTTCCTTTAATGTTTGATGACTTGTTGGCATGACATGGAGGTCTTATGAGCATGTTTGGTGGGTCGAAAGAGTGTAAAACAAACTTTTCTGTTGTTTCTGGGCAGGGTGTTTCGAAACACCCTTGCCTGTTTCGAAACAGGTGCATATTTTGGCCTGGGTGTTTCGAAACGGGCTGAGGTGTTTTGAAACACTTTGGCTACTGCCAAGGGGTGTTTCTGAACGGCCTAGACCCGTTTCGGAACACTTGACCGTTGGGCACTGATTTGAATGGTTTTGAGGTTTGCAAGCTTTACATTTTAGTCCTGATTTTTGTATGTGCAATTGGTTGAGTTTGAGATGTCCGTTGGATGTGAAATTTGGCAGAGAGGTATGAAACATGATTAATTTCATAATGGTAACTTAAAAATTGGTAAAGTCCTCCTAATTTCCCGATTTTACATTTTGGTCCCTAAATTCGTATGTTGTGCAATTGAGTCACTTATTGTTTTCCAATTGCTGTGATTTTTGAGTATGCTTATCTCAAGAGTACACCTAAGGTTAATATGCATTTAGACAAAGCTAAAAAGAAAAAAAAAGGTCGTTAATCAAGGTTGACTTTCGGGTTGACTTTGGTTTTCCCCGTGTAATCTTCGTAGTTCGGGTCAACCGTCTAGGCCGGGCTAAGGGGGTTACATAACACATCACCAAACACATCCCACCTCCACTGCCCATCCGCGCCCACCATCTTACGGATAGGCGTAGAGCGTAGAACACCCTCCACGTCATTCATCCGGTGAGCTCGTAGAGGATCGAAGCTAGCAACCCACGCATCATCCCAAAAGTCAGTGTTACGTCCATCGCCAATATTCCAAACTAAATGATTTCGAACATCCTCCCACACCAAACAAATCCCCTTCCATAACCATAATCCAGTACTTCGCGATGGAACCCGCGGCACAGGCCCCTGCAGCTTGTACTTGGAACGCATAGCGCGAACCCACAACTTGTGAGGTTCCGAAACAAACGCGAAACCAAGCTTTAAGAGAAAAGCTTCATTCTGTCCAGCAATCTTCCTCAAACCCAAACCACCCCGCAAAACAGGCAAACAAACCGTATCCCAACTCACCGCATGCATATTCCGCGAAGCAGAGCTATGGCCCCAGACAAAATTACGAATAATCCTCTCAATCGTGTCACAAACACTTTTCGGCAGTCTAGTTGATTGCATAGTGTACATTGGGATAGAAGCGAGAACCGATTTAGCAAGAATCACCCGCCCTGCAAAAGAAAGACAGCGTATTTTCCACCCAGCAAGCCGATCCGATACCTTCTGGATCAAATAATTGTAAGTCTCCTTAGTAACACGCCCATGTATAAGCGGTACCCCAAGTACTTACCCAGATTTGTCACCCGTCGAAAACCGAAAGAACAGCTGATATCCTCCTGCAAAGCCATGTATACATTGCTAGAGAAAAAGATGTTCGTCTTCGAAATACTAGCTTTGTCCCCCGAGCAATCACAGAAATCTTTTAGCACCCGACTAATCACATCAAACTGATCTAAAGATGCCTCAGCAAATAACATGAGATCATCCGCAAAAAATAGATGAGAAACCAGTGGCCCATGTCTACGAAAACTGAATTCCTTCCAATTCCCATTATCAACCTCCCGTTGAATCGCATGCACTAATCTTTCCATGCATAGAACAAATAAATACGGCGATAGGGGGTCTCCTTGGCGAATACCGCGAGACGGTCTAAACACAGCAGATTTACCACCGTTCCACAACACTTGAGTAGTAACCGAAGAAACACAACTCATAATAAGAGATTTCAGATTCGGAGGGATACCAAGCTCAGACAACGTATCATCGATGAAAGACCATTCAAGTCTGTCATATGCTTTTTCCAAATCAACCTTTATCGCAAACCAGCCCTTGCGACCTTTCTTGCAATGCATAGAGTGAATAACTTCTTGAGCAATTATGATGTTGTCAGTAATAGATCTACCAGGCACGAAGCTCGTTTGATTATCAGATATCCAGTTCGATAAGTAAGGTTTCAAACGATTCACCACAACTTTACTCAACAGCTTATAAATCAATTTACACAGACTTATCGGGCGAAACTGCGTAGTAAATTCAGGATCCGCAACTTAGGAATAAGCACCAAAAGAGTTTTATTTACCTCCTCCGTGACAATCCCAGCATTAAACATGTCCTGAAAAGCCTTGCAGACCACAGATCCAACCGTACCCCAATTTTTCTGAAAAAACCAAGCATGAAGGCCATCATCCCCAGGGGCTTTATTAGGCAACATCTGAGAAAGGGCCTGATAAATTTCCTCCGTCGAGACCGGTCCCCCCACTAGATCCCTCTCAGCAAGGGATAACGACTGAAACACCCCTCGGCAATTGTACATGTGACCATACTCCCCTTCCGAAGTAAAAAGCTTATCATAAAAATCCGTTGCCATCCTCTCCAGTGTCCCCTGATCCAAAACCCATACCCCTTGCTCATTCTGAATGCCCGAGATGAAATTCCATTTCCGTCGACCATTCGCAATACCATGGTAATAATTTGTATTCCTATCCCCGCTTCGAATCCACTCACAACGCGCTTTTTGATGCCACATACTCTCCTCCATACGAATAATCTCATCAAGTTCATCTTTTAACCTTATTTCAAGCTCACACAAAGAAGCCGAATGCCTGACCCCAAGAGCTTTATCAATGCCCCGAAGGCGAGCAAGAAGCTTCCGTTTACGCTGCCGCAAATTCCCAAATTTTTCCACATTCCACTTCGACAACACCCCTTGTAGCCGCACAACATTCTCCCTATAAGACAATGTCGTATCCCACCCATTCGCCACCATATCCGCAAACTCTGGATCATTCTGCCAAGCAAACACGAACCGGAAAGACTGATCCCCCCCACGTGGCACATAAGCAGACGTGCTAAGAAGGATGGGCCGATGATCAGAACCCAAACGATCAAGATGCCGCACCAAAGAATCCGGAAACACACTCACCCATTTGGAATTCATAACATATCGATCAAGTCTCTCAAAAAGATCCCCTCTCGCCTAAGTGAACTGAGGCCCCTTAAACTCAACCTCACGTAAACCACCATCAAACACAAAATAAGCAAAATCCCTACTAACCGGCGAGCGACTAATCACGCCCCCTCTACGGTCATCCGAATGTAGGATGGCGTTAAAGTCACCCCCAAGCAACCACGGATGCTCATCCCCAGGATTTAAAGCAGACAGCTGATCCCAAACATACCTTCTGTATTGAATATGTGGACTAGCATATATAACCGTCCAATAAATCGGACAAGGCAAAATACTCCCATGCACAATCACATGAACAAATTGATTAGACATAGATAGAACCTGTACCTGCAGCCCCGGATTCCAAAGAAGCCAAATACCACCGCTGAAACCCTGCGCCTCAACCCGAAAAGAGCACTGATACCCCAGATTACGAATGATACGATCCGCGCGATCCCCACTGACCCTAGTTTCCAACAAAACAACTACCGTCGGTTTATCCACTGCAACAATCCTGTGTAAATGATCTCGAAAAGAGGAGCCCACGGCCCCTTGAATATTCCATGTAACAAAACTAATCATCAGAAAAAGCAAGAAAATAGCCAGACCTTAATCAACAACCATAACGGAAGCTAACTCCGTTCCGCCCCCTCCTTTCCGACCTCTCCCGGCCCCGTCATATCCTCCTCTGGATCGTCCCCTTTACCCTGACCCTCCCTACGTTGATCAGAGCTTGCCGCGGGCGATGATGATTGGGAACCAAGTGGCTTTAAGGCTTCAAGTTTAGCCGTAGCCGACTTTACCCATTCCGATAGTAACGGTCCAGCTGGCACATGGTCAGTTCTCTTTTTACCACGCAATTGCGGTTTAACCAAACATTTACTGCTTTTCTGCACCCCCTGAAATCTCACTCTACTATCACCTTTTTTTGTTGCATGAACTTTCCGGCCATCATTTGTTATCGAAACCGCCATATGACTGGCTCCTACCTCCGAAATCGAATGCTGTACAACCACCGGAACATTGCCTGGAATAACCGGCGATACACTCATTGGCGAAACATCAACCGCCAACTTTCCCGAGGGCCCCCTCACTGGCGTCACCATCTCCCTAGTCTCGCGATTCGAATGCACCCTGCCTGGGCTCTCTTCCAGTAACACTCCCTTACCTTTCCCATCCTCCGAAACACTCCGACCTACGCTCACATCTCCCCCAGCCGGTGCCTTATCCGATTACTTTTGATTCTCTTCCGACTCAATCTCTTGTAGAATATGGAACATAGACTGGGATACCCCCTTACCTCTATCCTTCACCGAATCACTAGAACTACCAACTTTCCGCGGTCGCCGTTTCCTATTATCCACTACCATCCATGGGACATACATATCAGAAGCCTCACTCTGTTTAGTTGGCGCGGTGGAACCCTCAATAGGATTAACCGTCATATCTGCAGGTTTAGATGGGCAAAAATCCAAAGCATGGCCATAAATACCACAATGAAAACATATCTGATTCAACCCTTCATACTCAAGTTTCTGCACAAAGTTATCAATGCCTATACATGGTAAAAGAGGCTTAGTTAAATCCACCACAACAGCAAGTCGCGCAAACTTACCTCTTTCCCCGACAATTGTATTGTAGTCCACCTTAATAACCTTACCAATCATGTCTGCAATTCGTCGGAAAAGGCTCCTTGTATAATATCGTATCGACAGTCCTGGCAATCGAACCCATACCACCACATGCGATGGATGTGCCGCATCGGTCGAGAACTCCCTACTCCAAGGTTGCACCGTTAGGTAGCTTCCGAACAAGGTCCACGGTCCCGCCGTTAGCACGCGCACATTTAAATAAATATTAGTATTAATGACATTTAAATAAATATTAATTCGTAGGCACTTAACATATAATTAATTATATTTTAAAATAAAATTAGAATTTAGATTAAATAACTGTTCATCTTTTTATTTTCTAATTTTTAATTTAAAATATTAGTATTGAATTCTCCATCTCCACGGACCTTAGATTTATCCTTAAACTGAAATAAAACGATAACATTAATGTAATTCTTAATTCCTTTTCCACTACTCCCAACAGCTACAAATATATGTAAAAAGGAACTTTATGAGCACTTTCCTGGCGCTCTCTCTACTTCGATATTGAGAGTAAATACTGCGGTGATCTTCGCCTTAAAGCTCATCCTGCGTGCAAAGTGGCAATAATTTAAGTCTAGACTTTGTGTAGGATGAAATTTAACATTAATATTTTATATTAATAATTAAAAAGATATTAGAAAATAAAAAGATGAAAGGGTTATTTAATTTAATTTAAATTTTGTTTTGAAATATGGTTAATTGCATGTTGAGTGTTTAAGAATTTTAATATTTTTTTAAAGTCATTAAAAATTAAATAGTGTGTGGCATTAATAGTGTGTAGCGATGTGTATAGCTCGCTCCAAAATTTTCCTAAAATTACCAATAAAAGTTGAAGTTTTTATTTCATCATTGTAAACCTCATAATTATATATCAACTTTGATATCTTTCTTTTCTTTCTTGGAATGCTTTTTAGTATAATTATTAGTATTTAATTTATTGGCCAATTAATTTGTATTGGACACTACCAGTGACGGAGCTAGGATTTTTATCTAGTGGGGTCAGGAGAAAAGTATGGGATGCGAAAGATTCTCATAGGGGTGTAAATGAACAGAGCGTTCGACGAATTGTTTTTATAACGTTCGTTTCTATTCGTTTATTTAGCCAAAAAATGAGTATGAGCAATTCTTTTGTCGTTTAATAAACGAACGAACACGAATAAAGGTGTGTTTGGTTCGTTAATGGTCATGAACAAGCTCGTTTATACGATGAAAATGCTTGTGGATGTATTTAAATACTACTTTTTGTTGTTGCTAAGGATGTTATATAAGTTCATATTGAAATGTAAGTTTTATTTTGTTGCTTTTGTTTTATTTATTTATTGTTAATTTAGTTAACATTTCTGAACATATAAACGAACATGTTCGCAAACGAACAAACGAATACGTTCACAAACGAATGAGCAAACACGTTCGTGAACACTTAAACAAACACGTTCGCGAACACTAAACAAACGAACACGAACACCTTCAAAAATAAATAAACGAACAAGAACACAATATTAAAAATTTAAACGAACATGAACCGAACATGAACACCTTTAAAAATAAACAAACGAACACGAACATAATCTTGTTCGTTCAAGCTCGGTTTATTTACACCACTAGATTCTCATACTGTTGGGAAACTCCGGTACACTCCATGGCGCAACGAAAAATTATCAGGTGAATTCCGCCAGTGATCCATGTACAAGGGACGAATTCGAGGTGAGTAAGGATGAAATATTACCTTAATAAATCTGGTATCTTGATATCCTTAGGGAGTTAGGATAAACCAAATCGAATTCGAGTCGTCACAATAGCGCTCCGACCTTTACGCAATCCACCCGAACGAAACGAACAATATTTCTCTTCTCTAACTGTTAGAGAGGTTTTTCGAAAAAGCATACTTTGGCTGCTAGACCTTATGCCTTTATATAGTATTGAAAAATCTAATTCTAATTAAATTCAAATTCATTAAATATACAATATATTTAACCGAATATAATTAAATATGTAGAATCTAATTCTACTTTAATTTGAATTCATTAAATATACAATATATTTAACCGAATACAATTAAATATGTAGAATATGATTCTACTTTAATTAGGCTTCTTTAAGGATATATATATATATATATATATATATATATATATATATTAATAGTGTTTGATAATTACAATAATTATCTAATTATTAAAAAATATATAAACAAGATTATCTATAATTAGAATAATTAGAATAATTTCATCTTTAATAATTATTACGTGTACAACAAGTTTGTACACATGCTATCTAGTCGATATTTGTTCGTTTCAATCATAAGGCGTGACCCTTGTAGGTTCATGTTATAACACCCCTCACCCGGATTAGGGGCAAGGAGCGTTATATTAACTTAGACAGATTCGTATTAGAAGGCACAGCGGAAGGGGTTTATCAAATTCGTGTAATATTTTTTTTTCGAATGCCATAACCTACATGGTCATCTTACACACAATGATACATATGAAAATTATACATACATTCCTAATCATAAACATCCATTATAACCAATTAAAAGTAGCTATACCATTCGGCCAACCATATAAATCTAGAATCCATTCTAAAATAAAAATACCACTCATATATAATTATCAATTCATGTGAATTATACCTTTAATCTCTAAGTTCAATAATTACAACTAACTTAAATTTAAATCAGTACATTTCCTATCGAATTAAATGTCATATATATAAGTCCAATTCGGTTACATTAATCAACTATGTTGCCATTGCTGTACTACTCAATTATAATGAATTTTAAGTTCTCATTTCATTCGATTAACACATAGCCAAATCCATTCGATTTATATAATTTCTAATTGCTAATTCTCCCAATTAACTATTCGAATAGCATACATATAATCCAATTCAAGTGATTATATTTACTACACATGATAGCATACTATAATAGTTCCTATCCATACATAGCCGAAACATTCATCATACTTATATATATAATAGGCATCATATTCGGTTCATACAACCATAAAGTTTCGTTTCCCTTTACAAAATATTCGGGGTATTAAACGGCTAAACCTAACGGTTGCCTATACAAAAAGAGACTATCCACAAAAAGAATCAAGCCCTACGTATATACGGGTGATCTATACCCCAGCATTTACCCCCTTACATACATAATAAAATATAGGGAAACATTTAAAAGTCTATATAGAACCAAAGTAGTAGTTCATGAACATGACCATTAAACCGAATTGCGCTAACATGCTGAATGCTAAGCCACCCATCATAAGTACGACGAAGATAGGGAAAATCATGATTAGGCTTCGTACGGTAAGGTTTCGAGTGGAGGTCAACAATGTTAGTACCTGAAATTTAGGGGAAGGCAGGAAGGTGCGAGTGGTAAGTACATTTCGTACTTAGTGAGGAAACCCTATTCTATTCGGTTTCCAAATTAAGCATTGTGATCAAACAAATTAATTTTCACTTTGCACATTATTCCATTCGAATGAATTAAACAAAATAAGCAACATCATTATCCATATCATGTATCAATCATTCGAACATGTACACAAGGAAATCAAGTAATTCCATTCGAATACCTGTCACAAAATTAACATTTTTCATGATTCAATTACACATACAAGTCATGAAACCGAAATTAACTTTCAAATATCAAATTATCACAAGTCAAATTTCATAGCATATTAAGCATGGCAAAATCACAAAATTTAGCATTTCATTCGAATGCTTCCATAATCAATTTCATCAATTTATTTCAGATTTCAAATTTCTTTTCTTAAATCATTTGATTAATCAATTTAGCAAATGCCTTGGATAGTATAGTTTGATAGGTAAGCAAGTCACATATAACAGAGGTTGTGAATCAAATTCACCATGTTAAGGTACCACGTACCAATTCGTATCACATATAACATATTATAATGTCCGCAGACATTAAACAAGTAGGTACACTTACGTACCACAATATCGAGTACACTAACGTACCGATTTTTCTTATTGAGCTCAGACTCTAGGCTAGCCGTACTACCTAAACAGACTGTACACACCAAGGGCTTTGCATTTAAGTCTTTAATTTCATCAAATACATCATCAATCGAATTTCAGAAAATTCTAAATTAATCCTTTCGATTAATTGCTTATGGTTCCAATTCCATTAACATATTAGCATACATAATCATATAACAATTTACATGCTCAATTCGCATTTTTCAGATCAGTTCACATATAATTCCATGCTCATATCACATACATTCGAATCACATTTCATAGTTCAACACTCAATTTAACATACCAAGCTTAAACATACATGGAATAGTCATCATATATTCATATCTCATAATCCAATGTCACAATATCCATACATAACTAATATCACAACAACCAATAATCAACATTGCTAAGTTCATGTATCAGCATCACAATCAACAATTGATCAATTTCAGAATCAAGCATAGCAAACACCAAATTAAATTTAATCTCAAACATATCCATCACATAGCACAACACCAAATCCAATTTCCATTTTTCCTTCTTCCCTTACTAAATCGAATAGTTATTAAGTCAAATTTCATGCTTATTATAACTAAAAATCAGAATAAGGTAGTTGGAACTCTAATTCCAACTCTAAGATTCGTTTCACTCACAATTCGCCGAGCTAGTTCGTAATCCGTATGCCTTTCGCCCGATCCGTAGTCGATCCCGGAGTAGCCTCTTCTTCTACCCTTTCACTTCTAAGATCTAAGGCACTCAATACAAACAAATAACACATTTTCAGAATGCAATTCGTGCAATTTAATACTGAATTTCTCAATTTATTCAAAACAGTCCTTGAATTATTTTAATCCAATTCGACTAGTTTCCAAATACTCTAATTCTTTTAATTAACTCTTTAATCTTACAAATTGATCATCAATTTCACTAAATTTCATACCCTTCAGTATATGGCTAGACTTAATAATGCTTTATAAGCTTCAATTTTACCAATTTTATAACTTTTAAATCCTAATTTCACATATTTCCAGTTTTGTTCATTTCTGACCACCTAGATTAACACCCTTCGTTCTCTTTGTATGCAACTCCAAATCAGGTTCCGTTTGTTTCTAATTTCAGATTACATACCCAATTTCGTCATATCAAAAATTCAGATCAAACCGCCTAGTAAATTATTTTCTACAGATTTTCAAAGTCCACTGTCCAGCTCGAGTTAAGACTGGACAGTTTTGCATGCTATTACATTTACCTTTTCCAGATTTTACCACAGTCTCTAAAATCTTGATTTATCATTTTTCTAAGATTCTAGACATATTAAAGTGAATCATATCGAAATTTCAGATCCAAACTCCTCCCATATCATTTTCTATGATTTTTCAAAGGTGCATGTCGTATAATCTACCAATTCTGCCATATACCTTACATGCATGCTCTTAATCTTTTATGATTCTTATGAATCTCTAACATTTCCAGCAACCACACATAAGAACATTATGTTTATGATTTTCTAGACACGTTAAAACACATGATTTATTTAATCAATTACTATAACCGGATGGAGAAGAGGATGATCTACTTACATTAGATTTTCCTTGATTTTTTCTAAGTGATTTTCCCCACCATGCAAGCTTCTTCTTCTCCACCGATTCTCAACCCTCTCTCAATTTCTATTTGATGTTTGCGTGTATGTGAAAGAGTGAGGAAACTTAGTTGGTTTGGTTGTATAACCGGCTAAGGAAATGAGAAAGTGGGGAGGGAACACATTAATTGGGATATGACCAAGGGGTCATGTCTCCAACTAATCTCTCAATTTAACCTTTTATTATTCCTACAACTCATGTATAAAAGCTTAGCTAAATAATAATCTCATCTTATTAGTAGTATTAATCCATGTACTTTCATTTTAGCATGCAAACCTTTTGTTTTCATCCTTATTCGAATTGGTCACTAGATAAATTGACCGAATCTTCTTATGCATTTATTTACATTTCGATTTGGTCCATATGTACCAATTTCAATTCGAATGTTAAGGAATTTAATCTAATAATTCCCTTAATCAACTAATTAGACTTCTAATTCTTCTAGGCTAATTTTTGGGATGTTACACATGTAACGTTAGTAGTAATATCTAGAACAATTCTCATATTACAAACAATGAGTGACATCTAGCAATACATCATTGCTACCTAAGTTACATGAAGTCGTGGTTCAACTTTACCTTTTTCTGTGATTATCTTCTTTTATATATTACATTATTTTGTCCTTATATCTAGATCGAACACAAGTCATGGATTAGTCACACTTGTATAGCTCATCTAATATTTCTTGATATCTTGAGTAAACTATGATAAGAATAACTATGATATCTCATATCAATTTATTCGAGCATGGTCATGCATTTTCTAGTCTCACTCAATCAAGTGGCCTACGATATTACTCCTATTATGTAGGAATGACAAATCCTATCTTGATCAACCATATTTCGCTATATAGAGTGTGATATATCCAATATTAGTCTTTATAGTGTAGTCCGTTACAACACACGTTTGACTGCATCAAAATATGTCGCTCTAGATATTGAAATAATGATGATCTCAAGTCTGAGGATCATACACTTAGTTATCACCATGAGCAATGTTGTGACTGTCACATAATAATCCAAGAAACATACTCATAGCGGGTTAGTCCAGTATGTCATTCTCTAACAATACTTATGTATTGATTTTGACATATCTATGTCAATAACAACACTTTGTTATCAATCAACTACATATTAGTCTTAATATATTATTGTTGTCCACGCCTACAATAATTCTCGACTAAAGACATTCAAGAATAACTATATTATTCTAAGGACTTTATTATAATTCAGTTTATTTATAGATGCACAGAATAAGACCGAAATAATAATAATGACTTTATTAATAAACAAGATAAAATAAGTATGTCTTTTACAATCATCTCATGGTTGGTCTTTGGGCATACTCCAACACATACCACTATACAATAAGTATTGTTGACCCTATACCCCAACAAATTAAGTGGGGTAAAATCTAATATTTCATATGAAAAAGTCTATATTACCCTATTGAAAACTCTATACCCAACAAATTAAGTGGGGTCAATTGCACCTCCACTTGTTACGCTACATCCGCCCATGGACACTACAAAAATTTATTATGAACGTAATCCTTACTACTTGGATGTTCTATTCACAACTCTATAATTTGAATTTCTGATATTACTTAAGAAATTTAGCGTCTTATATGCCAGATATTGTTGTTAGATTTTTGGAATGGAATATAATGTATTTTGCAATATCTGGATATTGCATTGATATAATTATTATACATGAAAATTTGCTTTTATTAAATTGTATATATTTAAGAAAATAAACAAATCTAATTATTTTATAATAAATAAATATAAATGTTTATGTATGTAACAAGTAAAAAGTAAAAGGCTTAAATATACACTTGGTATCTGAACTATACATTTTCTCTCAAATTGGTACTTAAAGAACTTTTGCTCCTAAATTGGTATTTGAGCTAGACACATTCTCCCAAGTTGGTACATAAAGATTTTTTACTATCAAGTTGGCACCTGAACTTTAATTTCATTCATTGTTCTAATACTTTTATTAACAATTTTAGTACCAAAACTTATACATTCTATCCATTTGATCCTAATTTAAAACAATTCAATAAATTTAATCCTTCATATTTAAAATTACAACAATTTAGTCATTTTTATGATACTTTCAAACCAAACGAGTCTATCGGATCAAAGCAACAGTTAAATAACTACATTCTACGATAAAACAACAAGTTATTGTTAAACTTTTATTATACCATGAAATTAATATAACATTTTTGGGAGAAAACAAACAATTTAGGAGAATAACAAAGAGTAAATTGATATAGTTTTTAAATATAGACTACTAAATTTATTTATTTATTTTGAACTATGACCAAATTGATAGAATGTATAAGTTTTTGTACCAATTTAGGAGAAGATGTCTAGTTCAATTACCAACTTGGGAGCAAAAAAAAATTTTAGGTACCGACTTGGGAGAAGGTACCTAATTCAGGTACCAAATTAGGAGCAAAATTTTTTTAAGTACCAACTTGGGAGAATGTGTCTAATTTAAATGTATATATATTTTTGAATAGTCTAAAGGTGATTACAAGATAATATCTATTCAAATAAATACCAAATGTATATTTAAGCCAAAATAAAATGATCACCAATGATAATGAGTTGTGAAACAATTAAAATTAAAATATTTTTTAATTAAAGTCTTATAATTTTTTTACTATAGTAAAAAGGTTGATTTTAATCTTACAACAAAAAGAAACATTTTAGTTTAGATAAGTTCAAACATCAATATTTTAGTAAAAAAAAAAATTAAAGTTGTCAGTTATTTAAATTATATATTTTGGTTTAAATATTATTTAAGTTCTTGTCAAATTTAAAACTGAATAAATTGACCTTGAAAAAAATTAGTCTACGAAGATTTTGAAAGTCAATAAATAAAATGATCTATGATAGTGATGACATTTTTCGTTTGTACATAACACATGTTCAACTGCGATTGAATAAATTTAAAATAGAATTGAAGATTTTTTTATAATTTTAAAAATTTAAATTTTTTTATATATTTTATACCTTGAACCCTTACTCACTCCCATCTAAACATTCTAATTAATTTTTCATTTATTTTTTTATTAATAATCAATTAGTTTATTTTTATGAATTTTTACACAAAAAATTAAAACATTTATGAAATCTAAATATAAAATTAATCAAGAGTTCTTAATGTTTTTTATTTTCTATATTTTTTACTGTGTGTTTGACCATGGTTTAAAAGTAATGTGGAATGTATGTTTTATGTGTTACTTTCTTGTGTGATTGTAGAAACTAATTTATGCTGAATTTATGATTTGCAATTGTAATATTATTGTAAGTGAAGATAACGAAGTTTGAAGTTAGTATAAAAAATAATTTTATATTTAGATTTTATGAGCGTTTACATTTTTGTAAAAATGAATATAAATATTTTTAGAGGGATTAATTTATTCAAATCTAAAATTAAGAGAACCATAAAGAGTGTTTAACCAAAATATTTAATCTAACTAACAATAATTTAGCGTTTCGAATAAAAAAACATTAACATTTTCAAACGTACATTACAAAGACTAGAATATTTTCTATAGTAAAGAGTTTAAAAATAAACTTTTAGGTGTATTACATGGACTTATAATATAATTTAATCTCAAAAATAGATATGTGATATCTACATTTTTTAAAGGCTTAATACACTTTTCTCTCTAAACTATACTTGTTTTCTCAACTTGCCCCTTTAAGTTTATTTTGATCACTTTTGCCCCCTTAGCGTTTTTTGCCGTTACCTATATTATCTCCTACCGTTAAAAAATATTTTTTTGACCAACCAAAACATGCCACGCCATGTTCTTTATTTATTTTTAAATTTTAAAATAAAATAAAAATAATAAATATTTATTAATTTAATTATTTTTTCCAAAATGCCCCCCCCCCCCATCTTCTTCCCCAACTTTCATATCTGGAAAATTTGCCTTTGAATAGGTCATCAGAGTAGTGTTTTGCAACCTAAACAACAACAAAAATCATCAAAAACATGCAATGTTATCCAAAATTACAAGCTTTTTTCACTTTAGTGTACTGTTCTAATTAGATCCTATGGGTATTCAAAAAGACAAGGACAACAAACCATGGCGTCAAAGAACATCTCCTCGGAATCCAACTCAATGTTTTCGAATGCGGAGGAATAACGATCGGCGTCTGTGTTTCTCACAAAATCGGAGATGCCCCTTCGTTTTTCTCGTTTGTGAAAACGTGGGCAGCCATTGCTCGTGGGGAAACAGTTAATCGCAGCACCAAACTTCGAATCGTCCTTGCTTTTCCCATCACAAGACCATCGGTGTCTAGTTTAGATAACAAAGAGATTCGTGTTTACTGCCTCAAAAGTGGTGGAAACTGAAAGAAAATATGCTGACAATAGTAACCAGACCCGCCCAGCTCGCGCCGAGGCCTTATCGATTTTCATATGGCAACGTTTGCTGACTGTCGTCAGCATAAGATTAGCATCCGATGACTTTACTTTTTATATTTAATTTATATTATTTGATCTATGGCGAGAATTTTAGGGTTTGGGGGAGAGAATTATGCCGGAAAACATTGGAAAAATGGGGAAGAAGAAGAGAGGGGGTATTTTGGGTATTTTAAGAGATAATTAAATTCATAAATATTTTAATATATTTGTTTTATTTTAAAATTTAAAAATAAATAAAAAATGGTGTTGTGCGTTATGATTGGTCAAAATAATTTTTTACGGTGTTAACTTTTTGAGGTTATATGGGTAACGACGAAAAATTTAGTAGGCAAAAGTGGGCAAGACGCAGTTTAAGGGGCAAGTTGAGAAAATATGTAAAGTTTAGAGGGGGAATGTGTATTAAGCCTTTTTTTTAAAATATAAATAAAATAGTTTGTAAGAGACAGAGCTATACTTGGGAGGGGCAATTCCCCCACCCTAAGAAATATATATATTTTTGTCTTTTTATATAATTTTCTTAAAAAATTAATTTATTTAAGAATTTGTTCCTTACTTTCGAACATTTATATTTTACCCGTAACCCCAAATTTTAACTCCATCCCTAATTAAGAGTATGAGTATTTATACATTGATAATGAACCAAACGTTACCTCCTTATAAAAATTTTGAAAAAAAAATATTTTTAAAAATAATAAAATTTGTTAAGTAATTTGGATGTTTGAGTAGCAATTATATATATATATATGAGATCGAATATATTATGGATATTTGGTTTCAAAATTGAAGGACTTATTTGATGGGATAGTTTTAAGATTGTTTATTATTCGGTTAAAATTAAATTAATTGATCAACTCGAGATTTAGTTTACTTAATTGGTCGATTAATGAAATATTCAATTGGTTATCTGTTCGAAACCAATTACTTAACTGAAATTTTAATATATAATGTATAACTAATATACATTTTTAATTTTAAGCCCAAAATTTAATCAATGACTCATTGTATTTAAAAACTAATAGTTAGTTTAATTTTATTAGCAAAAAAAAAATAGTTAGTTTAATTTCAATATTAAGACAAACTCAAAAGAAAAGGATAAAGAACAGAAATAAAAAAATATCTAACAAAAGAAATCTAAATGTATTGTTATTGTTAATTATAACATTAAAAAATTCGTTTAGTTCAAAAATTGACTAAATTAATTAACTTAATTTGATTTATTAATGATTTTTGGGGGAAATTGGGAAGGTTGCTTGAGATTAAGGTAATAGTTTTTTTTTTTGTTTAGTCATTTGTATCTGATTCATTGGTTAACTAATTCAGATCGGGTTTTGTAGAGACTCAATATGAGAGCGACCCCTCCCAACTTAATTTTCTCCACTCACAATATCATGATTCGAACTTCTAACCTTACTTGAATTATCTAATACCTCATCCCGTTAGACCAACCGATTGTTGGTAGTTTGCTTTCACCTTTATTAATTAGAATTTTAATAAATAATTAATAAACACGGTTGTTGTTTTTTTTTTTATTTAAAAAAAAGCTTGTAGGCAGACGTAAGAGTGAAGAATCCTAACGTTTTGCAAAAGGGGTTATAATTAGGGGTGTGCATTATCGGATACGGATAATATCCGATCTGAATATTTCAGATATCCGAATGTTTCGGATAGTTATAATAGTGATCCGTATCCGATCCGAAAAAATTAGATATCCGAAAAACCGGATATCCGAAATTTCGGATCGGATATCCGGATATCCGAATCCGAATTTATTACTTAATTTAACAAAATTTTCAGATTTAAAATTTATAATTTTACACATATTTTTAGACTAAAAATTACATATTTTCATATTACACAGTACTATAATATATATATATATATATAATTAAAATCAAAAGAAATAAATTAATTAAAAAAATTCATATAATGCCACACAAATCACAATAACATTGCAGTGAGTAATATTATGACAGTGAGCAAAGTTTGGCTTCTTCTAAACTCAAAGGATTCAAGGACGTAAAGGGCATCAGCTTCTCACCTTCGTTAGCTGCTTGCATTCTCTCAAGACAAGTTTCTTAAGCTGATAGTTTGATATTGCAATCTTTTTCAAGGCATTACACTTGCTCAATACACAATCACAAATCACAATCACTTAGTCATCAAACACAACAAGTCAACAATAACACTACATAAATCCCAACAAGTCATTAAAGTTCTTCAACCATAGATCATTAGGTACTCAAAAATTAAAATAAAGTTCAATACTCAAAGGCTAAAAATAAAATACTACAAGAATCCTGTAACACCCGTATTTTGGGGTTAGGAGTTAGTCGGGTTAATTGGTCCGAGTCGGTAAAATTAATTTTAATCAAATTGATCTTAGTATGAGCAAATTAAGTTTAGAAAGAAAGGGAGGGATCATTTTGGTAATTAAACCAAAATAAAAATAAACACCCTTTTATATCATCTTTTTCCTCATTTCTTCTTCTTCACCGTTCACAAACCATCCCAAATTTCTCTCAAACCCTCATTACTATTTCCTTTAATTTCTTCTTCAATTCAAGGGCGTTTTTGAAGGTAATTACATATTCGAACTCTCCTCTTCATCCTCTACGTTTACATAGCTTTATATTTCGAAACTACCCACTTTTGTGATTTTCAAGTTTAATGAAAATTTGAGTTCTTAGTGAGTTTTTCAATTGATTTTGAATTATTAAGTTGGGTTTTGAGTTAGTCACCTTAAAATACACATAATATGTTAAAATGAGTGATTTTGGATGAAAATCCGAAATGGGTATTTATGGCCATTTTTGAATAGTCTAAAACTTGAATTTTGGTGAGTTTTAGAGTTAGGTTGAAGGGCTGATGATATATGTATGTTAGGAAAGTGTTTTGGGACCATTTAGGTGTCATTTGGATGTTCGAAAATGGTATTTTCTGCTGGGTAAAATAGGAGTACGAAAATGGAAATTTTGGTGAATTGTATGGGTTGGAAATTGTTGGAGCTTGGCTTGCACCTATGGGTTGATGTTGTGGCTGAATTTAGCAATTATTTGTGAGTATGAGATGTGTTGGAAACTTGAGTTTTCATCAAGGTTATGGGCTGCTTGAATTAGATAAAGTTGGGGTTTGGTCATGACTTAATATGTTGAGTTTGATATTTGAATTTGTATTCCGGGTTAGCTACTTTGATGTTGAGTTGATTCGAGGTTGTTTTACTTGTGTTGAGATGTTTAGAAGCGAGGTTTTGAGATGGTGAAGCCTTGGGAACAAATCCGGAAATTTAAGACCATGGTTGCTTGGTGTTTGAGCTTGGATGTGGAGGTGAGTGGTTAAATATTTTTAAAATGGTTTGAGTATTTGGTTCAAGCATGTGAACCCAGAATGGGCTTGGTAAACCCACTTAGAGTTGGGATTAGAGTGGTAGCCTAATCCCAAGCTTTGATTAAAGACTTGGGTTGCACTTTTTAATGGTTGTATATGCCTCGTATTAAATTGTGATGGTGTTGATTATGTATATGTTGTATACATGTATGATGAGGCATGTTTGATGCATTGTTATATGCATGTTGATGATAGATATGTTATGGTTGCTAATAATGTGCATGTGGTTTGTGCATGACGGTGAGTCATGGTGAGTACATGCTAGGCATGGAAATGTGGTTTGTACATGACGGTGAGTCATGGTGAGTACATGCTAGGCATGGAAATGTGGTTTGTGCATGACGGTGAGTCATGGTGAGTACATGCTAGGCATGGAAATGTGGTTTGTGCATGACGGTGAGTCATGGTGAGTACATGCTAGGCATGGAAATGTGGTTTGTGCATGACGGTGAGTCATGGTGAGTACATGCTAGGCATGGAAATGTGGTTTGTGCATGACGGTGAGTCATGGTGAGTACATGCTAGGCATGGAAATGTGGTTTGTGCATGACGGTGAGTCATGGTGAGTACATGCTAGGCATGGAAATGTGGTTTGTGCATGACGGTGAGTCATGGTGAGTACGTGCTAAGCACGGAAGTGTTATGAATTGATATGTGTATCAATGTGATATGAAATGTGATTTCCAATGTGAAGCGATATATGATGTGGTTAATACATTGAGTTATGTATCATTGTATGATGAATTTATAAGTTGTTGAGCATGACATGAATTTGGTAATATGTTCATGCATCATTTATAATTATGGCTCATGTGGATCGAAAGTAAAATCATGTATTATATCATGATAGTTGCTCGAGCTTGGACCCTGTATTGTCGAAGGTTTGTTTTATGAGCTTACCCTCACTAAGCTTTTATGCTTACGCTCTCTTTTGTTCGACAATGCAGATGAATAGCTTGTGGGTGGCAAGGGAAAGGAAAGGTCTTCAAGTGTTGTTTTGGTGAGCTCAATGTATGATTTATAAATTAAAAGATTGTAATAGTAAAGCAATGGGATAAGTGTTGTGTGTCTTGATACTTTGATGTGTGTTGATTTGGTTTGGCACTTAGATGCCTTGTTTGATTTGTAAATATCACATATGATACATACCTTGATGAATACTTGAGTGGTGCATGCCTTGATGAATGATTGTGTGTGATGGCATGTCCTTTTTGGATGATTAGGTTGCTTAGTTGATATGTCTAAGTCTACTATGTGTTAATTTGTATCTTTGGTATTGTTGAGATTTTTGTATGTCCATATATGCATAAATTGCTCTTTAATTGGAATGATATGTATGAATGCATTATTCCATGTTCGAATGACTTCTTTGGCTTAAATAGGTGTTCTTGCATGTTTGTATATGCTTTATTGCTTCCTAAGATATGTTTCAAATGATTCTAACTTTAGCCGAACCTTTTTTCAAAACATCTATGATCCGTTTTTACACTAAAGCTGTTTTTCCAGTCTCCAAGGCAAAAAGGATCGATTCTCTGGAAAAAGGGATCGATCCCTTGGTTGGCAGAATCGTTTCAATTTCTGCTTCCAGCCTCCAAGTGCAAAAGGATCGATCCCTTGTGATATAAATGCTAAATTTTTAAAAATTGAGGTTTGCAAGCTTTACGTTTTAGTCCTGATTCTCGTATGTGCAATTGCTTGAGTTTGAGATGTCCGTTTGAGTTGAAATTTGGCAGAGAGGCATGAAACATGACTAATTTCATAGTGGTAACTTAAAATTTGGTAAAGTCCTCTTAATTTCCAGAATTTACAAATTGGTCCCTAAATTCGCATTTTGTGCAATTGAGTCCCTTATTGTTTTCCGATTGCAGTGATTTTTGAGTATGCTTATCTCAAGAGTATGCCTAGTTTAATGTGCATCTAGACAAGTTTAAAAAGGAAAAAAAAGGGTCGTTAATCAAGGTTGACTTTCGGGTTGACTTTGGTTTTCCCCGTGTAATCTTCGTAGTTCGGGTCAGCCGTCTAGGCCGGGCTACGGGGGTTACAAATCCCAACAAGTCAACAAACATTGTAAAATTAAAAATCATCCAAACTATTATTTGTTTCATCAATTATGATGTCCGGTTGCTCCAAAGTTAGACCCTTCATGCCTACAACATATGAAATAAAATAAAAACAAGGTTAAAATATGCATTTATATTTAAATATCGAATAAACAATAAAAGTAAACTAACTAACCTTCCTCCAATTTTTCCAAGGCAAGCAAATTTTCTTCAATTATAAGAGGTGATCGAGAGGTGCGTAACCAATCTTGAGTGCAAACAAGTGCTTCAACCATTTTTGGAGTCAATGAAGTACGAAAAGAATCAAGGACACGACCCCCGGTGCTAAAAGCCGACTCAGAAGCTACAGTCGAAATGGGTATGGCAAGCACATCTTTAGCCATCTTATGAAGAATTGGATATTTTTTTGTTGGTCTTTCCACCATTGTAAGATTTCAAAGTTCGGAGCATGAGACTCACAAGCATCTTCTAAATACTTTTCCAACTCACTTTTGCTAGCAGTAATTAGCGAACAACCCGTATCTCTTTGATATTTTGAAGTCATGAGTTGGTGAAGATCAACCTTACCCACACTTTGAATCCCACTTTGAGTGAAAGGGGAGATAGTGGAAGAAGTAGAAGAAGATGTATCATTTGTCTTTGATTGAGGCATTGAAGAAGCATAGAAGTCAAACAAAGATTGTAAAACCATTTTAATCTTGAGGCATAAAAGATTAGCTTTGGTTTCATCATAAGCATCCCGCACAATCCACTCAACATAACTCAACTTGTGCTTAGGGCCAAGGATAACAGCCACAAACACCAAAACATTGATATTATCAATGTTTCCATAATATTTGTCATACTTAGACATCATCTGAGCGGCCATTTTTCTAACACCGTCATCATCATCACCCATGTTGTTCGAAATCATTAATCTAGTTCCATAAATTTCATGCGCATAAGAGTTGCAAGTCACATAGTGAGAACCAGATAGCCTCAATGTTGCATCATAAAAAACACTCAAGAAAGGTAAAAAACTGCCCACCCTTTTCCAATCATCTTCCTTGGGACCACCACCAAACTTTCTAAGTTCCTTGAAACAAGAAGAATCTTTCATGTATAAACTAACAAATGCCTTTTTAAACTTGATAGCAGATTCAAGCATTAAAAAGGTCGAATTCCATCTTGTTTCAACATCTAAAGTAACAATGCTTTTACTGTCTTCCTTTTCTTCTTCTATGCAAGTTTTAAACTTTTGAAGCCTCGCAGGAGAAGACCTAACATACCTCACAAGAGCTCGAATTTTCATAATTGACAAATCAAGTTCTTTCAAACCCTCTCTTACAATCAAATTCAAAATATGAGACGCACATCTCATATGTAAATATTTACCCTCCAACAAACTAGACTCCCAAATGTTAAGTCTTCTCCTTAAGTAATCAATTGCTAAATCATTTGAGCTAGCATTGTCTACGGTCACAGTCATAATATTTTTCAAACCCCATTCAATCAAACATTTTTCTATTGCTCTACCAATAAGTTGTCCGGAATGACCAGCAATAGGACAAAAATTAATTATCCTCTTATGTAAATTTCAATCATCATCAATAAAATGGGCAGTCAAACACATGTAGCTCAAATTTTGACCTAATGTCCAAGTGTCGGTGGTTAAACAAACCCTAGAGTGCAAGTTCTTAAAAGAAACTTTCAGCTTATTTCTTTGTTCAATAAAGAGAGCATAACAATCTCTAGTGACAGTAGTACGGGAAGGAAGCCTAAAAAGAGGATTTAAAGCCTTACAAAAGTCAACAAAGCCTTCACGTTCAACAAAAGCAAAAGGCAATTCATCCACAACAAGCATTTTAGCAAGCTTCTCCCTACACAAATCATTATCAAATTCCCACAATTTTGGAACATTAACGATTTCAGTAGTTCCATCTTCATTTACTAGTGTTTTAGTCTCAAAATTGATCAACTTTTGGTTCTTATCCAAATTTGGGGGATACTTTTTGCACCTATTAATGTGATTTGCTAATGGAGTGGTACCATTTTTAGTTGAACAACCAATACGGTGTTGGCAATACTTACAAGAAGCATAAGAGGCATCTTCCTCATCAACCGAAAAATGAGCTCACCACTTGGACGTTTTCTTCCTCTTCCCTAAAGTAGTATCACTTGTTGTTGGACCTTTTTTCTCATTTTTCTTTTTTTTGGTGGTTGCCTTTCCTCCTCATCAAACTCGTCCCTCATCGAATCAGTAAATACAGAGTCATCACCTTCATTCTCATCAAAAGATGATGGAATATTCTGCAACCAAATAATAACAAGACATCAAATGACAATTCTCATGTTTAAGGCATCAAATGATAATTCTTATGTTTAAGGCATCTAATCTCAACAAGTTACCAAACGTCAAGAAGGAAATTAGAAGCTCCTATAATCTTTCTACTTCAACATATTTCCAGAAACATGACAAAAAATATTTTGTTGCTCAAGAAAGTTAAGACTTCAAATTTCTAAGATAAGAATTACATATGTCGAGTGAGCCCCAAAAAATCAGCCTTAATATACCTTTAAAATTATAGGAAATAAACTCTTATAATAGCTAAAGACCAATAGTAAATGCATCGAATCTAGTGCTACTAAAAACCAGCCTGGTAATTCTCATTAAAAATATAAGTGTAGATTGAGATTTCACACAAGAAAGGCAAAGCCAAATTTTCTTCTATTTATTTATTTGTTTATTATCTTCTCGCCAGAGACATTGCTATTTGCTGCTACTGGTAAACTTTCAAATTTAAGCATTAAGATTTATTACTACTATAATTTATTGTTGGCAGAATATAAATATTAATTTATTGTTGGATAGCAAACTTGTATTTATTTATTTGGAGAATACAAATCTTTCAAATCTAATTGTCGACTTACAATAATAAAATCAGCATGGTAAACTTTCAAATCTAAGCTTGATGACAATTAGCTATCCCATTAAAAAATAAAATGACAAAGTATCCTAATCAGCAGCTTCATCCATTGTTTTCCTTTGTATTTTAGAGTTTCTTCTAATACATTTGATTCGGCAGAAGAGGAAAATGAAAAAGTTGATGCTTGATGACAATTACAGAGCCTTTTCTCAAGCAACCAAAGAAGGGAAATAAAGGGTTTTAGGATTTCCTCATGTTGAACTGTTTTTACATTTCAATCAGAAGAGTAGGCTCCTCTCATCCTTTTCATTCTAGGTTTTTCTCATAACCGAGTTTAGTGATCAAGCACGGAGTTTTGATCCGTTAAATTTATGGTATGCGCGGTTCGATTTGTTAATATCTTTTACAAAACCAGAGATGTAGAGTGCTTTTTATAACAATTTGCAGATTGTTCTTCAAAAAAAAATCGTACTTAAAAGTTGAAAAAAAAATAGACCCCACCATGGAAGAACCTTGCACAGACGATGAAGAACAAACTAAGACCCACAACGTTTCTATCCAACTTCTTTTAAAGAACTGCAAAAAATAAAAATCTTACCCCAGATTGAGATGGAGGTTCAAGTCCTTGAGGAGGGTTTCGGCCCGTCATTGATGAGAGTTGAGACTTGGGAGGAGACAAAGTCGTTACTCATCGTAGCACGTGAGAGAAGATGACCAGCCGCCGGTCACCGGTGGAGTGAGACGTGAGCAACGACGGCGAGCAATTATGACGCCGATGAGGGGCAACGGTGAGTATGTGAGTGAGTGGAGGCTGCTGAAGGTGGAGATTTGGAAGTTTGATTTGGGAATTTGGGGAAATTTTCGACAGAGGGGGATTTCAATTTTTAATTGGGTTGGCTTACAATTAGATAAATTTGGGTCTTGGGCTAGCCGGCTATGGCTAAAAAAATCTTAAAATTTTAATCGGGTTTTCGGATAATACGAATCCATTTTTAGGCCGATCCGTATCCGATCCGATTATCCGACATTTCTACCGGACATCCGATCCGAATTATCCGAAAATTTAAAAACGGATCGGATATCCATATTTTCGGATCGGATCATCGGACAAACGGATCGGGTTACTCGGATCGGATTTTTTTGCACACCCCTAGTTATAATCCAACCAGACTGCAAAATTAACTTTTTTTATTAAGTAAAGAGACAATTATATTTTAAAGACAAATATTAAGATTCGAACATATATAAAATAAAATAACAAGAGCATTCTTAATTACTAAGTAGATCTCAAATCAACCCTTTTTCTTGTGCCTAACACTTCTTCCAAATAAATTGTCACAACCGAAATTGTGATTTAGAGATAAGAAAACAAATTAAGATGAGAATGGAGAAAGAGACTAAGAAGAAGATAGAATTAAAAAAAAAGAATTTACTAATTTCATTCATAAAATATCCCTAGTTACAATATCTAAAGGTATATATATTCCTTGCTGCACTGGAGTGATCCTCTGCTTCCAGTAACAAATTGACTTTGTGAACTTGTATCACGTGAATCTTTGAATATGTCGCGAGAATCCAATTTTCCTGCCTTATCACTCTTTAATTTTATCTCTGGAAATCTTAAATTACCAATTCTAGTATATAGGGTCATGACATAAATATCACCCACATCAACCTTTTTATATCTTTCTAAAAATAATTATTCTAAATATTAATACCATTTTTGCATAGTCGTAAAAATAGAGACCTCGAAATATATCTCATCAAAGTAGTCCTTGTATGGCAAAACACAACGCACCCCACGCGCCTTCTTTTTTCTCCCCCACAACTGATCGAGTCTCAGGCGAGCGTTTCGATCCACCGGATCTTGCGTTTTTGCTTGGCCTCTGCACGATCGGGTTTGCCGTCGTCAGCAGGTCATCTGATCGCCGGCATCTCAGGGGACGGCGTCGACTGGTGGTTTCTTCGGGAGAGCTTCGGCGGAGGAGAATCTAGGGTGGTTTGTGGGCGGTTTGCGAGTGACCTGGGTCACTGGCGCAGAACCCCATCGGAGTTGTTTGCCGTGAAACTCGTGGATGGTTGCTCTTTTGCGGTTGTGGCCTGGGTTGTTTCACCGGGAGTCGCCGCAAAACGTGGCCCAGATCTGTCAAAGCCGCCGCTTTCTGCCTCATCCCGGAATCCAGTATTGAGCCACGATACCGTCGTTGCTTGGAGGCTACTGTCAACAGAGGTGATTGTTCGGATCTTGTCCCTCTCCCGACGTCTCCTTTGCCCCCTTTCAGTTTGCTACCTTCTAGTGCTCCTCCGTTTTGGGTCAGGACGTAGATCTCCCCCGACTTGGGTGTGTTTTGACCCTGGCGGCTCGAGGAGCGGGCGGCCTGTTGGCCGTTGTTTTGCTTTTTCGGGGCCCTGTATTTTTATGGTCCTTCTCGCCGAAAATCTTGATGGTCCTTTGAACCTGGTTTTGACCACCGGTGGAGATCGAGTCATTCAGACACGAATGGATTTGGTCTCGGATAGACGTAGTCTGGGCGGGGTCTTGAGCCAGGTTTCATCCCACGCCAGCGGCCGTCAGATTGCCGGAAATTGGCCCGACGGTACAATGGTAATGTTGAGGTTTTGCCTCGTGGAGGAGGAACTATTGCAAAGGGCATTTTGGTCCTTTCACTTATTGAGTAGTTTCACACAGGGGTATCCCTTTACCACTTTTGGAAACTTCCGTTTTCAGCTTAAGACAACGGATTTTGTGGGATACGAGCCTGCTTTTTCCTTTTTAAGTCAAACAATTCCTTGTTATTTGAGATTTGGAAGATTGCTGGAAATTGGAGATCTGGTGGACCCATTTGGTTTTTGTTAGGACCCGGTCTTTAAAGATTATCAGTTTTAGCTGGGATCTGGGTGGATCTACCTATTCAGAAAAGATCTCAATTGGTCTCAATTTTAGTTGCTTCGTGTTATGGTTTCAGGATGAGTTTACCCCAGCTAAAGCGCTCCCTTTCAACTGGTCGAGGCCACAACGAAAGGTTTACGTTCAGCTTGCCTTGACAAGGCCCATCTCTTTTGGAGTGGGAGCTTGTCTCCGGAGGGAGCTCTCAGGCGAGTTTCGAGCGTATCCCTGTTGTCTCATGCCTCGACTGATCGTTGATGGATCGCTGTTGTGCTTACCGTCTCCCGGTTGTTGTTTAAAGCTATCCCTGGTTGAACCAGTGGACGCTTCTTTAGGGTCAGCATCTCGTGTTTGCTGGTTGTTTTTCGATGTTTGTTGGTTCCCACGGAGGATTACGACTTGTGGGTTCATTTTTAGTTTTTTCAGGTCTTGCACGACCTTTTGTTTGCTTTATCTCGGCTATTTGTTCGACCCGTACGCGGTTGGGATCTTTGGTTTTCTGATGTTGTTCTCTATCTTTTGTAGTGAATGAAAGTTATGTTTTGAACAAAAAAACAGAGACCTCGAAATTAGATATTGACCTTTTTTTCATTTATTTTCACCTTTTCTTTTTCTTTAATCTAAAATAACTATTCATAACCATCTTTTATTCGTAAATAAAAATGAATTATATTTAAACGCTTTCTAATCTATAATCTCCTTAACGTTAAAATAACAACTCTTTTATCTTGTAAATATAATTTTTTCCGTAATTTTTATTTTCCCTTTTGATTTTTTGGTAATTTTATAATTATTGTTAATATATATTTTTAACTTCGTTGAAGACCAATCGAATTAAAACCCAAGTTCCCATTGATATGATTTTTTGTTCAACTTTTTTATTTGAGAGCCTTTAATTATTAAATAGTCACATATTAGCACTATAAACTACACATGGTATTTCTGACCGATTAACCATGTTTCCTAACAGTACAATAAGCCAATAATAGTTAATGACATGATTATTGTTATGAGAAGGGAATTTAGTCATTAAGTGGAAGATTTAAATGCTTCATAATTCCAACTTCAGGAAAAAAAATTATCTATGGCGATGGAGTGTAATACCCCTGGTTTTCTGATGGTGTGGGGGATTAAGTCGACTATAACGTAAATTTATCAAAATTTATAATTTTTGTCATAAATATTTATAACCGACCTAATATGTCATTTTTTTTCAA
Organism: Hibiscus trionum; assembly: GCA_030270665.1. Classification (NCBI taxonomy): domain Eukaryota; kingdom Viridiplantae; phylum Streptophyta; class Magnoliopsida; order Malvales; family Malvaceae; genus Hibiscus; species Hibiscus trionum. The sequence continues at coordinate 455,747 of BSYR01000018.1, forward strand.
AAGAATTCTAAATCGAGAAATATTTGAAAAGGTGAAGAGTTTAAGTCCTCAAAGGACTATTTTACCAAAGAGGGTGATAATGGAATTTTATGGCTCTTATATGAGACTTGCATGAGATTCATTTTCTTTTCATATGTGATGCTTCTCATTCATAATAGGATTGGTTTGTGTGGTCGATATGGCTGTTTCGAAACGACATTGTGTTCAATGGTAAGTGCATCGATGAGAGGTAGCTTTTCGACTTATCTTTGGTTAGGATTGGTCTGTGTTGCAGGTGCAATTGGCCTGAACATGTTAAATCAGTGGGTGATTTCATTGACAACCCTTCTCTTGTGGGGGTTTGTCCCTTGCCCACCATTAAAAAGTCTGCGTGGAATCCCCCCTCCGGGTCTTTAAAGTTCAACGTGGATGGTGCCGTCTTGGGGAGCTTTGGCAATGCGGAGATTGAAGGAATTTTAAGGGACGACAAGGGAACAGTTTTGGTTCGTTTTTCTAAATCGGTTGGAATTTTAGACTCAACTACGGTTGAAATCTTGGCTATTAAAGAGGCATATGCCATCTTCACTGCCTCTAAGTGGGTTAATTCTTATAGTTCGGTTGTTGAAACTGGCTGTCAACTAGTGTGCCGAAGGCTCGACAATACTCAGGGGCCCCTCCCTTCAAAAACGAAATCTTGCTTGTTTGCAACATGTGCAACAACATTCTATGGCAAGTTCAGTCGGTCCCAAGGGAATGTAACATGGATATTGATTTATTGGCTAAAAAGGGGATCGATAGACCTAAAAATATGGTTTGGATGGCCCCATAATGATTCTAGGTCTTTTAACATATCAGGTATCATTGTTATATTAATTCTAAAAATTTTTGCTTTTATCTTGCAACAGTGTGTGTTGATTGTTTGGTGATTAATTTCGCTTTAGTTCTGATAGTTGTTGGATGTTTGTGATGTTGCCTTATGAGTTTTCTGTTGCTACTGCTGCGTTTTCCATGTTGAAAGTTATCAGTGCAATATTGTGTTGCTATGGTAGTCCAGTTCGCATATATAGGGGATTAACTTCTTGCTTGAGTAGTTAGCATTACTCGCTCGTATTACTCTGAAGTTTCATGCATGGGATGTGGTGCCAATTGCTAGACAATGGCTATGGGGCTATGGTGTTATCATTAGGTGAGCAGTGGGTGATTCGTCCCTTCCTTGACATTTAGGAGATTGGATTTGAGGGTTGTGAGGGTGTTGCTTGGCAGTATGCGTACAATCGCTATTGGTGTTTGTTAATCAATCTTGGCATGGTCGTGTTGCACTCTTTTTCCTCCACATAGGTTTAGGGAGGTTTATTAATGAGGCTCATGACCATGGCTTATATTGTATAATTAGTAGCATCGAAATCATACATCTTTCCTTTTAAAAAAAGAAACATGCTTAATGGAAGAATTAAAAAAAAAGAAAGTTTGACCTTGTAAATTTGTGGAACTCGATAGATTCTCTTGTACATCATACGGTCAACTTCGTGCCTCACACACCATATTGTTCCTACGTTTCGGGCACCATACTATACTCGTGCTCTCATGCCCTCGGGTGCAATAATGCTCACTTGTGTGCATTTCCAATGTCAATATCGTTAACAAATATCTATACGGTAATCTAAAAGAGGTTCAAAATGAAAACATACAACTTGTATAAAATGAAATGTCATCTTAATGTATATATAATTATAAGATGATTACATGATTTCTTGCATAAAGTTGCCTAAAAGTGCATTTTAGAACCCAAGGTGCTAACTCCTGATTTAGAAGTCAATTTGAAGTCTCAAACAAGTTTTATATAGTATTTCATGTTTATGATTTGCTCAATTCTGTTAGACCAAGTCGCCAAGTTTAGAGATTATATAAACATGTTTTGAAACATCAAAATTTGTGTAAGAAGCCATTTTTCTACATTTTCTACAAATTTTTGAAAGAAGGATTGATAATGTGAAGAAGAGTTCGATCACATATTCTAGTAATATTTTATTTTCAAGGGAATTGATTCATTTGAAAAGGGATCAACCCTTTTGCTTGAAATTTTGAAAATGCATAGCTTTTGTTTGTAATTGATTGCATATGTTGCTATATGAGCCTATATACTTCCAAAACCTTCCAATCGTGTCATTGCATACAATATTCATATTTTTAGTACAACCAAACTAGATTTTTTTTTACAATAAGAAGAAAGATTCATTCATTCAAGATAGAGAAACAAGCATAAACACAAGGATCCTGAAAAAAACAATCAAGTCGTCCAGGTTGTATCAAAACACAAAGAAACAAAAGAGAAAACGGGAAAACAACATACCCAGTAGAACACAACAGAAGGAAGTAAACTAGAAAAAGAAAGGACACTGGATAAACCCTAGCACATAGATCAATCAACGACACAATTAGGCGACACACTTCTGCGAGAGCTCCATCTGGAGGCATGTTTTTTTTCCTCGTGAGAGTGAAAGATCTTGTCATCGGAAATGCTGAGGGACCCATATATTGAACAAGGGAGGGCATGACAGAGGGTTCAACCACATACATGAGGCGAATATCGTTAGACCACAAAAGCAAAACAAGCTAAGAAGAAAAACACCTAATTGGATAAAACCAAGGATCAAAAATCACCCGAGTAGAAGCAAATGGAGAAGCGTTGATCCTTATGTAAGGAAACGCATACACTACCATCGTCTTAAACTTCCTCCAAACAACGATGGTAGGATCATAAATCATCATCCAGATTAGGAACTTTGGTTAGATTGAGTCGGCCGTATGGATCCAAGTCTAACTCGATAATACCAGTGGTTTCATAGGAAACCCTAGTAATATCTCTACAATGCTTCTTTCTAGCATCATTTTTTATCTTGCTAAGTCTCCTACCACCCGAGGAGAAACTTTTTTTACTTTCAAAGAGTTGATAAATGGGGTGGCCTTGGTGATAGAAGAAGGAAAGAAAGCCAAATCGAGGGTTGCTTCACAAACAATAATGACAAATCCTTCGTGTCCCCAATTTCTAAGACCTATTTGAACAACTCCCTCAAAAATTTTCTCAGTAAGTTCTCTCTTTTTGGTTCAAGAAAAGGTGTCAGCCGTGTTGATCTCTCTTTTCCTTTTTTAAAGTAAAATCCATGTTAGTCAAAGACTCTGCAATTGCATCCCCTAGGTTGGACGATAGGGCTTCTTGAATATTTTTTGGGACCATTATAGAGAAAGAATATTAAACATTAACTCCATTTGCCTTTTTTTTTGAATTTTCTCCCTTTCCTAGGTCGGTGATTATGGCTTGACAAGTTTGTTTTTTCCTAGGTTGACTTCCACATGTCGGCTCACAGTGCTCAATTTTTTCGAAAAAGGAAACATCCTAACATCCATTAAACTGGTCTGAGATATTTCCAGGAATGCTGGAAATGAAATTGCTCTTGAGATTTAATTTTACACTGCAGTGTCATGTAGCCACCTTGTTACTGCAATCCACAGCTTGACTCGAGGATACAAGAGAGGTCGATTGCTCATTGTTTCCTCCCTTAGACAATATGTCTGCAACTGGCTCATCTTCAATGTGTGCTTGGATTTTAACTTTAGTATGATCACTAATTTTTGCTTTCTTCCAAGTTGAGGAAGCTCTCAGCCATGGCCCGAATCCCGCAGTTCTTTTATACAATTTAGGGTCAAACTGAAACTCTCTTTCTCCATGTCCAAGACGACCGTAGCTGTAACAAAATCCTAGGGCTCTTTCATACTTAAAGGAAACATCGATAGGCTCGTAACATTTCCCATTAAGAGTGAATCAAGTTTTAAGAGGATCATCAACCATCATTGCCACTCTAATGCGTAATTGTCTATCCCGCTTAACTTGCTGATCATCATTCACATTAGAATCAATAAAAACATAAAAAAGCTTGCCAATTTTCATAGCATTGAGAGAGTTGATGAACGAGAGAGGAATATTGTGAACCTAAACCCAGAATTCATCCAAGGAGAAATTTATTTCCTCTATGGCAACTTCTTGTGGCCAATCCTTTAAAATGAGCAAGCGACCCTGGACCTACCAAGGCCTTTGCAGGAAGATTCGGTTTTTTGTTTCCACTAGCTTCAAAACAACCAACGTGTTTTTTTCCCAAGTCATGACATTCCAGATCTTCTTCTTTTCATTTCCAAGCTTTTCTTAGAATGGTAGTGACAGTGAGGTATCTAGCAACATGGTTTGATATGATCTTACCTATAAGGGAATGTTCCTTGATGGTTATGTTAATGACACAGTCTTCCTCCAAATCCAGGTTGTTTAGATGTGATACATATTTTTCTTTAGTTGTAGACATGGTTCCCTCAAAAGGTCTAGACATTATGAGGAAACCGACAAAGAAATAAAAGAGTACAAATGATAGTTGGAAAGGAAGGGAGGCAGTGAGACAAAAGAATTTTTTTGAAAGAAATTAGAAAGAAACAAACTCTCCAAGCTAACCACATGAAGAGAAAGCAATCTTCCAGGTAACACCACTAAGTAGAAGGGCACAAGCAAGGGGGAACGAGGAAAGAAGGGAATCCAAGCACATAGAGAAAGTTTGGAGTTTTTCGCTTCTTGTCCAAGAGAGCTGGTCCTGGATCTCTTAGATTCCCGAACTCATGAATTTTTTTCAATTTCCAATTTTGTCACCCAAATGTGACATCACTTACTTGATTGATCATCTGGATCAAGTAAGAAATGTTACATTTATTGATATCAAAGTTTAGGTTAACTAGTCGATTCTAAAACTAAAACATGCCTAAATTGCAAGTCTAAACTCTAGACAAGCCACAAGGACTAATAAATTACGATATAAATTGTGTTGTAGCCCTACTTTAGATGCTTTATACTGTTATAGATTGAACTATTATGAATTAAGAGCATTTGAAAAATAGATTTAACGAAAAGGTCTCGAGTCTTGCTCGAGAAAGTGTTGATGAGATAAACCATATACACAAGTAGATCAATTTGATTAAATATTTGATAGTTGTTCTCGATTGACGTGGTTCGACACCATTGAAACTTTAAAAATACAATGGCCCTGTTTGGCAATTAGCGGATAGCTGATAGCGGATATGGGATTGCATTAGCTGATAGCTGATTACATTAGTTGATTTGACTAGCAGATTGTATTAGCTGATTGTATAAAAGTATTTGGTAAAATTAACTGATAGTTGTTAGATTATTTAAACAAGTAAAATGACATATAAAGACATGTTTATATTCAATACTTGTTTGAATAGTTTATTAGAATCAATATTTTGTATCTAACTATTATTAATTAGATCTATAAAATTATTTTTAATATAACTTTTCTAAACATATTCAAATGATTTATATATTAATTTATTATTTATATAATTATTTTAATATAATTTAATTAATTAATAAATTTAAATACACATATAAATATGTGATAATAAAAAAAGTAAATAGGATTAGCTCATAAATAGGGTGAGAAAATATTTAATTTAGGTTATTTTGAGATTTTTGGTAACTAGTAAGGGTAAAAGAGTCTTTACAACTCTAATATCAAACCTATGATCTCAAAAAGCTCCTATTATGAGCTTTTTCAAAATTAGCGGTTTCACCCCAATTCGCTATTTACCAAACAATAATATTAGCGAATTTGACTGGTCAAACCTCTAATTTTTGCCCAAACCTCTCTTTACCAAACAGGGATATCTTTGGCATGGTGTTTTATTATTCACTTTTCTTGAGAAAAAATGCGTAAAAAAGCTTTTGGCCTTTTAACATTTTTAAGTTTGATACATTTGTCTTACATTTTTTGAGTGAATTTGACTCTCAATCTTTTAAAAAGAGTCAGAATTTGATTCCCGGTCTTTTAAAAAGAGTCCAATTAAAAATATTGGGTAAAACATTATATTTTTAACGTCGTTCTCATGGCATCCTACTCAACAATCCATGTATACTTGTAAAGTGTCCATAAGTTCTATATTTCATGCATATTCCATCTCATATTATTGTTGTTTTTGAGTACATATTAGGCATAATTAAGTTCATGCATTGCATTTTACAGTATTCTTTACTATGCCATGCTTTGTATTGATTTTCTCTTATTTGGTAAAGAAAAGGTATTGTTTTAGTTTAGTTTTAGTTTCAGGTACTAGAGGCTAACAGAAGAAGAGAGGAGCTAAGGACATGATGTTGAGGCATCAAACTGAGGAGCTGTACTGATGCAGTTCCAGACAGAGACAACAGTTGTCGCTGCCCTACCTGCCGCCCAAGACAGCAAGATGAGAAATTGGAGAACTGGAGTGCGATATGTAGAGCAGAAAATCTTAATCTTAACGATGTTGTCCACTCAATTTTCTGATGATTGTAGCAGCAGGCAGAGCCGTCGAAGAAGGAACTCGAGCTTACTTACGGAGCAAGGCAACGTGATAAAGTCCACATTCAACTCAAAGAAGTTAGCATTTAAAGTTGCATTTAATGCAAAAAGCTACTTTGAAGACTTCTACTCCAAGAAGGACTAGACCTAGCTAATGCCTATATATACTCATTGTAATTGTACTTCAAAACAACTTAGGTTTTCCCTTAGGCATAATTTAGGTTTTCTTGCCGCCATTATGTTCTAAAATTCTTTTTGGGTTTGGATTATGTTGTAATTAGTGTGAGAATGGTTGTTTAGGATTTTAAGTTTGTTTTTGCAATAAAGCTTCAAGGTTTGCCTATTCCATGTTCTTCATAGTTTTCAATTAAGGCGAAAGATTAGTTGATTACTATCCATTTGTTCGGTATCGAGAGAGTCGAACTCACGAAAGGAGTAAGTACGATCTCATCTATAGACGGTGTTGATTAATCTAGCCTAGACATAGGTTAGGGTTTAAGGCGGCTAAAAGAGGACAAATTAACATTGTTGTCTTTGCACGATTCACGCCGCGACTGGTATTATCTGTAGTGGGCAAGAACAACATTCTGACTTAGACATAAGCGGGATCACTTTCGAAGCATTTTGTCAAGCCTTATAGTTCTGCCGAGTTTGCCACCGAGACACAAGTCCATTCCTCTACCGAGGCAGCGAGAGCGTCTCAGCAGCCTAACTGCCATCCCCCACCGAGGCAACAGAGTTTGGCAGTGCAAAGCAACTTTTCCTATTCAACGCAGTTTCACACTAAGCAGCAACATAACCCTGCCCATTCTATCAATCTGTTTTCTTCTCTTTTATTTACTTGTGTTTTATTTTATTTTCTTCTTAAACAAACCAACTTATTTGTGTGATTTACTTTTCTTGTGCAGGAACACCGAATCGAGTCAAGCTGTCCAATCCCTATGTGAGACGATATCTTTTATACTATTACTTGACAGGAGTGTGCACTTGCGCTCATATTTAGAGAACACTAAAACACTCTACAATACTTCATGCAAAAACTAACATTTTTATTTTTTGAAATTTTGATTTATTTTATATTTTATAATATTTTCTAAATTCACTCGTGATGCGGTGATAGGCATGGAATCACTACAACAAAAAGGCCTTTAACGATGATTTTTAGACCTATAGCAGCGTTTTTAAGCGCCGCTAAAAACCTCTCTGTGCTAGAAAGAACATCGTTAAATCAAACGCCACAACAGTTAGCGGCGTTTGTGAACAAAAAATGTTGCAAAACGTTGAGTTATATAGCGGCGTTTGTTCCTTCGACCACTAAATACCATGTCTTTAGTGGCGTTTGACGCTATTGACAATAGTGACGATATCAATTGTGACCTTGATACGGAGCTGGAGCTTCTAACTATGATGAATGCGTTAACTGTGGATATGATGTCAGAAATAGACCGATTTTATATCACCCTTCAATTCGAACTAGCAAAAGCAATGTCTCATTGCATAATATGGATTCCAAACATTCATGATCTAGATGTGAATAAGGTGAATTACTTATCCCTCAGTCTATTAGTGAACTATCTCTCCAAGGCAAACGTCATTAAATACCTTTGTCTTTAGTGGCGATTGTTCCACCAAACGCCGCTAAATACCTTGTCTTTAGTGGTGTTTGTTCCCCCAATCGCCGCTATACCTTTTCTTTAGTGGCGTTTGTTCCTCCAAACGCCGCTATTAACTATGTATCTTTATCCCCCACCTCATTACTTAGCTCGACGATCTATACCTTGTCTTTAGTGGTGTTTGTTCCTCACTACGCGCCTGTAGCATCGTTTCTTCAAAAACGATACCATATATTAGTCTATCACGGCATTTGCTCAAAAAATGCCGCTAAAAACCTATTTTACTATAGTGAATACATTGAAAATGAGTGAGATTCAAATAAGTTTTGGCTTAATAAAGAAAAGAAAAGAAATGCATAAAGGGGTTTTCAGAAGCAACTTGGAAAATAGACAAATATATTTCTATAACGTTTGTTATAAAACTATGTAAACAAACTTGAAAAGGTAAATATTTCTTTAACTATTTTAAAAAGAAAAAGTGTAAGATAGAGACAAAATTTTATAGGGTAATTTTTTAGTGTCACTACATAAATGTTCAGATTAGAGCTGTTTGGCCAAGAAATTTGCAGCAATATGTATGTGTCATAGGTTTATTTCCCCTTTTTCAAAAGCTATGCCCGATGAGATGCACAACTCCATCGTTTTTATATCTCAAGACCTTTATTTTTTTGATATGAGATTAATGTACACGCCTCTTCCCAGGCGTGACATTCTCTCCCACTCAACCTCCTCTCAGGTATGATATTATATCCTACTCAACCCCGTGACACCCTCGTCACGAGTCATCTGACCTCGTGATGGTCTCGTGACATATTGTTAGCCTCGATGTCTTCAATCGAAATTAGCACCGATGAAGGCTGTAGAGGTTTATTTTGAAATTGGGAAAACAAAACCGAAAAAGAAATAACAATTTGACACATTCGACTTTAGAGTGGTTCAACCTTCTAACCAAGGTCTACATCCACTACCTTAGCATCCACACCAAGGATTTCCCAATTCATTAACAATGAATTCTTCCCCTTTTCTAAGTTAAGGAGGCAACCTTTACATCCTTATCTTTTCACGGGCTAAGATATAACTCTCTCCCTAGTTTTTATAAGGATCAACTAGAACTTATCCCTCAACAATGAGGTCTTGACATTGTAAACTAATTACCTCTCTAGGTGGGTGTTTACACATTTTTGGCTCACTGGGATTGGACTAAAGAAATACAAGAGATTACAAGAAATAGACATCAAAATTCTACTCTCTTGATCTTTAAGCTTGGATGTCCATTCTCTCCATTCTTCAAGTATCATTGGCTTGTATATATAGAGTGGAAAGAAAAACTAGCCGTTGGAAAACTAGCCGTTAGAAAACTAGTTGTTAGAAAACTAGCCGTTTGAAAACTAGCCGTTGGGAACCTTTAAAATACTTAAAAATATTTGTTTGAGTGAAGAACACTTTTCAAAAACCTTTCAAATATATTTTTCAAGATGAATGGACTTTGAATTGATTTTGCAATATTTGTTCAAGTCCAAAAACATTTTTATTGAGTTATATCAAAATAAATATCTTAACACATGCCACTGGCACAATTGTTCACCTTGCCTACCCCACTCCTAGGATGCTCGGCGTGAAATCAGACAGTCAATGGGTTACTCTGATACCACTTGTCATGGGGTCATTACCCTATTCTTGAAAGATATGTTTGATGGAATGTGCAGTGCCACCGATTTTATATCTCAGGACTTTCCTTTTCTTTTTCGATATGGGATTAATGTACTCGTTTTTTTCCCAAACATGACATTTGGATAATAGCCTTTGAAATTAGAACTCAAAATATTGCTTTTAAAAACTGATTTGATTTAAAATTATGAGGTTAGAGTTTAATTCTTTCGTTATAATCGACTGATCATAGAATCGATTTTGATATAAATCACAATTTTTTAAATTTATTTAAATTATATTACTCAACTTTTATTGTTAACAAAATAAATTATTTGTGCATTTTGAACCAAATTTTTCATGAAATTAGCTTAATAAAATTAGCATAAGTTACTTATGATGTGTTAAAAATAGAAGTTCAATACTAATGGGGTTGGTCTAAGTGGAAAGTAATTTGGTATCACTTAAACAAGTCTCTAATTCGAAGTCTAGTGTATACAAAAATTTTCCGCTAAGAGACTCACCCACCAAAAGCTTAGTGTAAGATGCGGGTCTGTCCGAATTAATCAAAGAAAAACCTTGAGAAACCGAAAAGAAAACTAAAAAATAGAAGTTCAATAACATAATTTAATGTATTAAAGTTGTTCACTTATATAGTTGGGGATATTAGTAATAATACAAGAAAAACTAAGAAAACTTAATCTTAGCCCAAGGAGAATGACCGTCGGCAGCAATGGGCAGCGTAAGGAGGCCAAGGAGAATGACCGCCGGTAGCAATGGACTGTATACGTGGGTAGGGTATCGGAAAGGCTGCATTGGAAAGGGTTATGGCAAGTTTTCGATAGACATGGCGAGGTTCTCAACGCGTTCATCCCTCGGAAAAGGGCAAAAGATGGAGGACGATTTGGATTTGTTAGGATGGCCAGCAAAGTTGATGCGGAACGAGCGATTGAACGCCTCAACAACAAATGGATATATGGGTCTCGATTGAGGGTGAGTATGGCAAGATCCGCCGATCGCGGATCGTACCAAAGAAATAGGGGTTTGGATGAGTTTGATCAAAAGAAAAGTGGGGATGAAAAGGGACAATCCAACAGCGTGAATTCGAAGAGAAATCATATCACGGCAAAGGTAATCAAAGGGCATGTCGATGAAGAGAAAGTGGGCATTCTCCAACATTGTATGGTGGGTTGGTGCAATAGACATTGGAGTTTGAAGGAATTAGCATCAAGGATGAACATCCCCAATCACCAAGGACTATCTATTCTGCGAATCGCTGGACCGGCGATATTGTTGATGTTCAAAGACGCGAAAACAATGGAGGAGGTGCTGGAAAAGACAAGATTTAGTGATTGCTTCTCAAAGTTAGAACGATGGGATCCGGGGATGACAATACAAACCCGACGGACATGGATTTCTGTTCGTGGCATTCCAATACACGCTTGGTCCTTTGAGACGTTCGAAAATATTGCGACGAATTGAGGGTCGCTTGTTCGAGTTGCAGAGAACACATCAGCGCCGACATCTTTCGAACGTGGCTGGCTATTGATCGAAACGGATTTAATGGAGTTTATCGATACACAACTGATGCTGGAAGTCGAGGGCAAATTATACCAGATTTTCGTTCAAGAGGTGACCATTTTTGGGCCTCTTATCGACTGTGAGTGCACAGTAACCAGTGACAATAGTAGTGATGAATCATCTGAGTGTAGCTCGTCGGAATGCATGCCGGAATCGTGTATGGGGGAAGACTATCAACGGCAGATTTCAGATGAAACAGGAGCAGGGTTAAAGGATTGGATAAACAATCAACTATGGAATGATTCATATCGAGGGGACCAGGATGAGGTTGATGTTACGCCGGTGGCCACGGCTGGGTGTAAATTGTTGACACCGGTGCACAATGGGTTAACACAGGGCGGCGGTGAAGTTGGGCTGAGGGGTGTTTCATCGGCAGTAGGAGAGTACAATAAAATAAAGAGTTCTATAGGAGTAGAACTTCAAACTTATGGAACTGTTGAAGTCAATCCAAACACTCAGGTTCCAGCGGCAAATCAAATTCACGTGAAAAATCAGGCTATTCAAACTGGGAATCAAGACCAACGGGGGGAGACGGAGATTGTAGAGCAGGTGACGGTAGGTTTGGTTCCAGTTCCGATAACAGCAACCATAGTCGAACAACCTGGTGAGATCGCAATACCGGTTGAAAAAATAGGTGACGAACAGGAAATACGGCAAACGGAAGCTGCTGTTGATATAATTCCAGTGTGGATCAATGGAGTGTTAAAGAAGACAAGATCGGTGAACGCGTTGTCGGGGGTGACGAATAAATCAAAACAGGGGAGGGGAAGACCGAGGAAGAGTGGAGGCCGTGTATCCCAATCTTTAGTTGCTGATGCATCGTTAACAGATTCAGATTTCAACCGTAGACAACAAATAATCCACCGTGAAGCAACAGCAACTGCGGCATTAGGGAACTTGGTGGGCGTGACATCGCTAGGCCGCGAGGAAGAAATTTTGCGTGACTTGTCGCGAGTGCTGCAGGACGGCATTCGACAATTGTAGTAATGCGTTTATTGAGCTGGAATGTCAGGGGGTTGGGATCTTTGTTGAAGAGAAGACGGGTGGGGGAAGTGATTCGGAAGCATCGATTTGATATGGCTTTGTTGCAGGAGTCGAAACTAGAGGAGCTGTTTCCGTCGATGGTTACTGGGATGTGGTATAGTGATGGATTTGAGTTTTCGTTCTCGCCTTCCGTGGGAGCATCGGGTGGTATTTTAGCAATATGGGAAGGCGACAGATTCGTGTTGGAATCGGTTGAGATTGAGAGGCACTTTGTTATGCTCCATGGGCGTTGGAAGCATGAGGATATGGTCTGCTGTATTATGGCAGTGTATACCCCTTGTGACGTGTCAGAGCAGGAAGGGCTATGGCAACGGTTGGTGACAGCAATTGATAGTTCTTCGGGACCATGGTGCGTCGTGGGCGATTTTAATGCGGTGTTGCGGCCATCGGAGAGAGCAGGCTGCAGCTCGCTGTCGCGAGGTATGACTTCATTTGTGTCTTTTGTGAATGATGCATGTTTGATTGATTTGCCTTTGAGAGGAAAGCAATTACGTGGTTTGGAAGGGATAGCCGAAAGAGCCGCATTGATCGATTCCTAGTAACATCGAGGTGGCTAGATTGTTTTTCTCGAATTGAAAAATTATCATTGTCGCGAGGTATCTCAGATCATGCCCCACTTATGTTGATGTGTGATGATATTGATTGGGGTCCAAGGCCTTTCCGCTTCATTAATGTGTGGTTGGAGGAGAGGCGAAATGTTAATCGTATGGCGGAGGAGTGGTGTAGGCTGACGGGAATGGGGATTGGAAATTCGAACATATCTATTAAACTTAGACATTTGAAGCTGTTCCTTCGGAAATGGAACAAATCGGACTTCGGTGACATAGAGAAAGAAATTTCTAATATCCAAGGCCGTCTTGATTGCCTCGACAGTGGTGAGGAGGGACAAGCCGTGGGGGAGGGTGGTGCTGTATATGATCAGAGGAGGGTTTGGCTACAAGCTCTATGGCGAGCGATTCGTAAAAAGGAATCGTTATGGCGACAAAAGTCACGTGCGACTTGGCTTAAATTGGGAGATAGGAACACTGCATTCTTTCACAGGGCAGCGAAGTTGCGAGCGTTTCGGAATGCCATTGTTGGGTTGAATATAGATGGTATTTGGGTGACGGATCCGAGCAGGTTACGGAAGCATGTGGTGAGCTTTTTCACTAGGCATTTTGCCGCGGAAGAGAGATCGTGCAAGTGGCAATTTGAGGGAGCGTTTAATAGGGTGAATGATAGTGAGAACTTGGCTTTGATTGTGCCTTTTTCTACGAACGAGGCATGGGCTGTGATGCGTGGGTGTGAGGGTTCGAAGTCTCCGGGTCCGGATGGATATAGCATGGAATATTATAAGAGGTGCTGGGAGGTTATTAGCGGAGATGTGGACAGGTTTTTGGCAGATTTTTTCTCTACCGGCAAGCTACCTCTAGGCGTCAATAATACTTTCATTGTACTGCTGCCAAAAGTGGAATCGCCGGCTTGTTTACACGAGTATCGACCGATCAGTTTGTTGAATTCCATCTATAAAATTTTAGCTAAAATTATAGCTAGGCGTTTATAGGTAGTGCTGGGTGGTTTGATCAGCGATCATCAATCAGCTTTTGTCTGTGGCCGTCAGATAGTGGATGGAATTTTGTTGGCTAATGAGACGATTCATTCTATGCGCAACAGTCGGGCGGGGGGTTGTGTGTTGAAGCTAGACTTTGCGAAGGCCTATGACTGTGTCCGTTGGGAGTTCTTGGATCAAATTATGGGATCGATGGGATTTAATGAAACGTGGATGGGATGGGTGATGGAATGTATTGGGACAGTGCGCTTATCTGTCTTGTTAAATGGGAGCGCAACGAAAGAGTTTGATATGAGACGGGGGTTGCGACAAGGCTGTCCATTGTCGCCGTTGTTGTTCGTCATAGTGGCTGAAGCGTTGCATCGTTTGTTAGTACAAGCGGAGACACTAGGGCTGATTCGTGGGGTGGTAGTGGCACCGGGGGTGACGTTGACACACCTTCAGTTTGCTGACGACACCGTTCTCTTCTTTGAAGCATCGGTAGAAGCAGCATTGAATATTCGTAGGCTATTGTGTTGTTTCCAGGTATGCTCAGGCTTGCGAATCAATTTTTCGAAGTCGTCACTCTATTCGATAGGTGTTGATGGTGCGTTGTTCGCTTCCATGGCCGAGGTACTGTCTTGCCGTCAGGGGGAGCTACCGTTTGTTTATTTGGGTTTACCGCTGGGTGTAAATCCGTGCAACATTGCTGTATGGAAGCCTGTAATTGCATCTGTCCGTCGGAAGCTCGCAGGTTAGAAGAGGACATCGCTATCGTTTGCGGCACGAGTGACATTGGTAAACTCAGTTTTATCCTCTCTTCCTGTTTATTACATTGGTTTGTTTCGAGTGCCGAAAGGGGTGATTGCTGTGATAGATAGGTTGAGGCGAACTTTCCTATGGGGTGGAGTTAATTTACAGCGCAAAATGAGCAGAGTGAATTGGAGTTTGGTGTGCCGGCCTCGTCACATGGGCGGGTTGGGGGTGGCCGATCTTGAGGTTCGAAATAAGGCACTTTTGGCGAAGTGGTCATGGAGATATGCTTGGGATGAGACATCGCTATGGCGGGCTATTATTGTATCAAAGTATGGTGAAGCGGCACATTGGTGGCGGTTTAATACATCGGTTAGGGGACAAATGTCTGTGATTTGGAAACAGATAGTGCAAACGGTTAGCTCGGAGGGTGTGCAAAAGCATATGGGAGAGACTCAATTCGTTTGGAAAGTTGGCTCGGGGGAACGTGTGTTGTTTTGGTTTGATGCTTGGTGTATAGAGCAGCCACTAAAAGATGTGTTCCCTCGCCTGTTTACCATTGCGGTTGATCGGTTAGCTTTGGTAAGGGATGTTGCTGTCGAGGGGAGTTTTCAGCATGTTCGATGGGATGACGTGTTCCGCCGTAGTTTGCGGTCTTTTGAGGCTCGGCAATTGCAGGATTTACGCTCTTTGGTATGTCCGATACGGTTGCGACAAGGTGAGTTGGATATGCTCGTGTGGACACCGGATAACCATGGGATCTTTTCAGTTAAGGGATTGACTCGATTGCTTATGATGGACAAAGTGGGCGAGAGTGATTTTGGGGACTGTTTTGCGTGGAAGGTCCTGGTTCCTCCTAAGGTCCAGGCGTTCCTATGGTTTACTTGGCTGCGTCGATTGCCGACTTTTGCTTTTCTACGGATACGTGGGATTGATTTGGGTGACAACCAAGGGTTGTCCGTTTACCCAAGAATTATGGAATTGGTTTCGAGGGTGGTGGGTGATTTCCTTGCCTTTGTCGAAATCCTTAGCGGATTTCCTTCTCCCGGATATGCATTGTTCGTTTACAGGCGTACTAAGGAAGCTGTGGGTGTCGAGTATCGCTGCCTTGCTATGGTCGTTGTGGCTTGCGCGCAATGACTTTGTCTTTAATGGGAAGTTTATTCCTGTATCAGAGATATGTTTTTTGGTGAAATTACGCTCTTTCTATTGGGTGAAGACCCTCAAAGAGGGATTGACGGTTAATGAAAATCTTTGGTGGGACTGTCCGAGTATGTATCGGGAAGGGGTAGCTAAGGATTTGGACCGTGTGGGAGTGTGTTGGGAGCCCCCACTCGGCACTACTTTGAAATTCTCAGTGGATGGTTCCGCGCGTGGGAAGCCAGGGCCAGCGGGCTTCGGGGGGTGTTGCGAGATGCTCAGAGTCGTGTCCTCGCATTGTTTTCAGGGCCACTTGGTTCTCTTGATTCTAATGTGGCTGAGATTCGGGCGATAGCTTTTGCCTTGGAGTTCTTTATATCATCCAAATGGGCAGATCAACCTTTAATTATTGAGTCGGATTCCAAAGTAGCAATTGGATGGGTGTTGCAGGTGGAACGTCGCCCCTGGCGCTTGTGGGAGTCATTTTGTGCGATTGACCGTGCTTGTGCGTGGTTAGGTTCGGTGTGCTTTTCCTATATCTTTCGGGAGGCGAATGGGTTAGCCGATGCGCTAGCAAAGGAAGGGGTGTCTCGAGTCTCTCTGTTTCAGGCTTCGCTATGATGTTGTAAGGGGGGTTATTTCGCTTTGTTTTTCAGTCGACATGTCGTACTCTTTTCCTCCAATAGGTTTAGGGAGGTTTTTGATGAGGCGCATGTTCGACAAGCGTTGTATATTTATCCTATTAATAATATATACTTCGCTTTGCTGATCAAAAAAAATAATGTATTAAACATTTAATGATTTATATGAAATTTGATATCATTGAATGCTAAAATTAATTTACGATGCATGTTTTCTGCAAGTATATTGTCATAAAATAGATATAACACTATGACAAACATGAAATACATATAGAATTGATTCGAATATCACTTTCGTCTCTAGCATATGCAACTTTTTTCTCTTTCTTTTATCTTCTTTACGTGGCCGGCGACGACATGAATTTTGGTGTTAATTGACGACCGTCGATAATCTTTTTTTTATTTTGTTCTTTACATTTTAGTTTTTAAATTCAATATTTTGTCCTTATAACACACTTTTCTCTACCTTTTGGTATGTTTCCTCTGTCTTTTTGGCACGCTTTTCTTTTTTTAATTGGTTGCTCAGTTTCTTTCCTTTTTTATTTGATTTTCAATCATGGTTGAATTTGTCGTCGTCACGACTGATCAAGATGGCGCTCTTTTGATTATTATGTTGATCTCCCTGTTTTGGGCCCTCAAACTAGATTTGGATACGAGCTCATAGTCACTGCTCTTGTTCGCGATTGAGTTGTGGTAAGGACTGTGTTGTCAACGTACCTTATTATTGTAATATTTATTTTTCTAATGTTGCTAGTTGTTGGTTTTTACCTTTTATCGTCGAACTTTGCTAATCTTTGTATCTATTTTGTTTTGAGCCTTTGAGTTAGGGCTTTTTTACCTTTTCTTTGTATGACCATGTTTATAATCTAGAGACGCTAGTTTTCATGATTTTTTTTGTTTATACTAATATGTCTGGATCAAGTTTATTTACCTGATTTGTAAACACTCATTGTATTTTTAAATTTTTCCTCTTTTAATAAAATTAATGTACTTATATTAAAAAATATCACTTTCGTCATTAAACTATACCCTATCAAATAATATGGTCATTTTAGATTTTTAATCTTGTGTTGGTCACTCTACTTTTTTTCACCCATATCACTCATTGCTATCACATAATATTGACAAGTCATAATATAAAGGAAAGCTGCATATTTAGTTCCCTAATTATGCATGTATTACTATTTTGGTACCTCAACTATTATTTTTGGTAAAATAATACCTAACGTTACGTTTTTGTTCTGTTTTGGTACCCCGACCATTAAAAATTAATAGAGATAATGACATGGCTTAGTATATTAACAATTTTAGTCCAAAACACTTATATATATATATATATATATATATATATATATATTATCAATTTAGTCCAAAATTCACCAATTTAAAACATAATCTTAATTTTGGGGGTGAAACATCATCTTAATTTTGATAGAATTTTGTCTCATCCCTTTCCCACCCCATCGTATTCTCACTGGTATCCCGATCGTGGAATCTAAGTCTTCCAATGGACCCCGCATTATCCCCCCATTGATCCCCGAATTTTAAAGCTTTGATTATCCCTAGCGTGTTTTTAAACTCTAAAACACAAAAAAGTATTCGACTGGAAGAAGAAGAAAAGCGGGAAATTTACAATTATAATCCAAAAATTGAAATAATGTTTAAATTGATAGAATTTTAGACTAAATTGATAGATTGTATAAGTTTTTGGACTAAAATTGTTATTAACCCAAGCCATGTCACCATTTTCGTTAATTTTAAACGGCGGAGATATCAAAACAGAACAAAAATGTAACGTTAGGTACCATTTTACCAAAAATAATAGTTGGGATACCAAAATAATAAAGTGGGTATAGTTATGGTACTAAATATGTAGTTTTCTCTAATATAATTGATGTCACTTATATATATATATATATATATATATATATATATATATATATTCTCTCAATGAAAAGTAACCGAGGAAAGTATACCTAGAATACGTTTGGTTCATTGAATGTAAGATTATAGAAATATGATTTTCGTAATGTAACATTATCTAGTACACTATCGGGAATGTTAGATTACCTTGTTTGGTTTATTTGGTAGGAATGTAAGATTGTTGTGTTTGGTTAGAATAATATAAGACTATCTAGAAATAAAATTTATCAAATTGTCCATGTGTTATATTTTCTTTTATGTTAAAGGAGTATTTTTTTCGTGAGAAGCTAAAGTTTTTATTTGTGTTGAACTCGAGGGCAAAAATACCCCTTTAACTTTTCTTTTAACATGTTAAAATTTCAATATTAAATTAAAAATATCTGCATAAACGTCATATAACTATTTTTGTTACACTATCTAAAATTTTCAAAAACTATATATATTTATCTTATTATTAATATAATTATTATATGAAATATTTTTTTTTAAAATATATTTTATATTTTCATACCCTCATTACTCTCTATTAAAATGTTATTGTAAATTTTAAAATGCTAAATGTTTAATATGTTCGGTTTTTAAATTCTTTTATTACATATAACATATTGCCAAATAAATTAAAGTAAATAATAAAATAATTCTAAAAATTTTAAAATAATGATAAAAAAATTAGATCATAAGTTTAACCTACTAAAAGGGGGCTATTTTTTTCAATAATGTAGTTGAAAAAAATGAATTTGTAACACTCTTCTTTTTATTTTCTAATCTATGACATTATCTACAGTAAAATGTTAAATCGATTTCTATTCATACTAACTTCACCGTTTTTTATTAAAAAAAATAAACATTGAAGTCGATTTGTGCTTGTACCGACTTCAACATATTTGGTGAACAGTGAAAGGTGAATTTAACTGAATATTATAGTGGTGAATAGTGAAGTTGGTATATCGAGTTCAACATATCTTAATAAAAAAAGACTGCATAGTGAAGTCAATATGCACTCAAGCTTAGTTCACTTTTCAATGTAACAAATACTATAAATTGGAAATAAAATAAAACAAAAATCAGTACAATGTTTAGAGAATTATTTTCCCCACAATGATATCTACGGAATTTCGTCTACTAAAATGTTTTATGAGATGATAAATATTTTATAAATCAAAGAATAAAATAAAAAAAAATCAACACATAAGTTACTAATTCTCAATCAATATGCAACCTAGGATATAACCTATAAACATCATAAATACAATATTTAAAAAAATCATTAAATATTAAATAATTTTTTAAATGTGTAACACCATTTAAATATTAAATTAATATTGAATAAAATATTTAATTAATTTACACCAAAAATAATTAATCATCTAATTAAAAAAATCAACAAAGGATCTATTTGAACAAAATTCATTAACTTAGGGACAATATAGTCCAAAAGGTTAATATATGACAAATACTTAAGGACTTGGTGTGAATGACATTCCCGTCATTTGGGGGGGAGAGATACTATTGGAAAAAGAATACTACCCCTAGGGGAAATGTTTTTAAATCAATCAAAGAAATGTTATACTAATAATCTTTTTCATGAATCAAATGTACGTAAAAGATCAACAAATCCATAGCAACATTGATGGACTAGTTAGGTAAGGTCGAAAGCTCATGCTGACAAAAAAAAGCTTCACTTTCCCCTTTTCACGAAACCTACATTGTTTCCTTTTCGTTCACCGATTTCTTCTGATTTCTTGCTCGATTGTCTGAATCTGAGTGTTGATTTTCCTCCTTTGAGCAACGTGGTCAGTTTTCAGCTCGTAGTTTGGGTCTTCTTGGAGTGTAAAGGGTGAATCAAAGGATGTGTTTGGTGGGAATTCTCCTTGCTCTCCTTGTTCGTTGGTTGTTCTCATATTCCTTTTTCTCCATTGATTCTTGGATCTCTGGTTCCTTCGTAGTGTTCTTTGTTTTCTTTTCTGCTTCATTGTTCGTAGGCTTGCCCTTAGGGAAGTTCAGTTTGTCTCCCGTTGTTGCTACTTTGGTGTTTCTTCCTTTCCTAGCCCCCGTTTCTTTGGTATGTTTGCCCTCTGACCTTCCCATTTTGAATGTGTTGTCCATCTCATGGCTTGTGTAAGCTAGAATGTTAGTGGTTAGGCCAGAAAAATACAGTCAGAGCTCTTAATTTTTTGGTGCAAAAGCACCGTCCTTGTGTTATCTTTCTAAGTAAAACCAAACAAAAGAAGGGTTTCCTTGAAAGAATTAGAAATAGGTTGAACTATGTGAATTGTTTCTATGTTGACCCGTCGGGAAAATCCGGGGGTCTTGCTCTTTGGTGCAAAGAGAATGTTTCTCTATCGGTTCTTTATGCGAGTAAAAATATCATCAACACTAAAGTTTCGATCAATGAAGGGCCTGCTTGGTTTCTCTCCTTTTTGTATGGTCCCCCTACTAGAGAAGATAAAACAAGACTTTGGGAAAACTTATCTAGTCTCAGATCTGATCATTTGTTACCGTGGTGCCTAATGGGGGACACAAATATTGTGGCAAACCAAAATGAGAAGACAAGGGGAAAATTGTATGACTTATCCCAAACAAACTGGTTTCTCTCCTTTTGCGATGAATGTGGTTTGATAGAGTTGCCTATCAAAGGAGGGTCGTATACCTGATCGAATAAAAGAGTTGAAGAGGCATCCATTTTGGAAAAAATTGGCATAGTTTTGTTTAATTGCCAATTGAGTAATTGTTTCAGCAAAGCAGTGGGAATTATGGAGCCTGCAATTGGGTCAGATCATTCCTGATTATATGTCTCCTAAATGGCATTAATAAAAGGTTCAAAAGGGATTTCAAATTTGAGTCTAAGTGGCTCATGGAGGAGGATTGTAGACATACAGTCCACGAGTCTTGGAAACAAGATCCTAGTACCACAAGAGATGCACCACTTCTCGGAAAAATCAGAAAAACTAGAAGAAAACTTCAAATCTGGAGCAAAGAGAAGTATAGTAAAAGAAGAATTTTAGCTGAGGAACTTGTTGGTTTGAACTACTGCAAAATGACCTGGTTAGCACTGACTGGAAAAATAAACAAAAGCTGGAAATAAACAAGTGAACCGTGTCGTGGTATGTAGATATTATCTTTTATTATTAAGAAAATTCCTTATGAAATTTCTCCAAAAAGATAATATTCGCGCGCGGACGTGTCGAAGACACGTGTTACCCGAGCCCGAGCCGGCCGGACGGCGGCAGCGGCGCGCGAGCATGTCCCTTGTTCTTTCCCACTCAACAAGGGAGGGGGGAAACTTGGGTATAAATACCCTTCACAAGCCTTTTTCCCAACCCATGTGGGATATAGGCTTTTGCCTTTGGTTCTCACCTTAAGCATTACCAACATTCCCCCACTAATGCGAAAGAATTCATCTGAATCTCAAACACATACCTCCTCAGAAGGGCAATAGCAGAATTAGTTGTTTAAGCACTAGTGAACGTATCTTGAACTAGTACATAGTGATGATGAGCGATCCTTCTCTTAGATAAGTGAAATTAGTCTTGAACTTTCTAAGATAGGGGTAAACTCATAACACACAACTAACTCCTTCATCCACCGAAGTTCTCGATGTGTAAGATATATACATACAAGTGTATATTTGGCCATCTTACCTCAGGATTCTAGTAAGTGTATTAGAAAAACGGCCCAACGTTTTTCACAGAAGGTGGTTAATCCTTCTCACTTACATAGGTTATTTCATCAAGTTTATCTCGACATAAACCACCCTGAAATCGGGCTATGAAATAATTAAGAACCATTTGTAATGGCTCAACCTCTTAGAGATATGGTGATTTCTTCAAGTTCATTTGAAATGAACCACCCAATCTTGGGATAAGAAATCATTAAGAATAAATATTCAACCTCATTATCGGTGAATTCAATATGTCTTTCTCAATAGGACCATTCAAACTTTGAATTCATTAAGAGTTTCTTGAAACTCAACCTTTTCTAGCGGTAAGTTCATCTTGTCCTTCTCAATAGGAAAACACATTCAGACTTGTGTTATGAACTTATTAAGAATAAGTATTCAACCACGATTCGCTAAATTCATCAAGTCTTTCTTACAAAGACCACCCAAAACCTGGGCTATGAATTTATTAAGAGTAATAGTACTCAACCTGGGCATGTACATTATTTGTCATAGAGATAGGTAGTGAGAAATGTACACTATGAGTCTTTCCATGGTTTCGTTTGACCACATTGAACTTAGATAACTAAGTTGGGTATCCACCATGAATTCCTCAACCAATGGGCTTTAAACTCATCCCCCTCGACGAATCTAGGACCAACTTCCAGCTTAACCCTTTGGTAAGCAAATATGCTAGGTTTCTTTCCGACTTCACATACTCTAAAGAGAGTACTTCATTTCTTATTAAGTGTCTAACAAATTCACGTCTTATGCGAATGTGCCTCCTTTTACCATTGTAAACTTGACTCTTAGAAACATAAATTGCAGCTTGTGAATCACACAACAAGGAAACAGGAGGAGTCGGACTTCCCCACAATGGAATATCGGCTAACAAACTCCTTAGCCACTTAGCTTCTTGCCCAGCTAAGTCAAGAGCTATAAAACCTTACTCCATAGTAGACCGGGCAATACAAGTCTATTTTGACGACTTCCAAGAAATTGCTGCTCCTCCCAAAGTAAAAATATATCAACTCGTACAGCTTACTTCATCACTATCAGAGACCCAGTTGGTGTCACAATATCCTTCTAAAGTAGCAGGAAAGCCAACAAACTCAAGTCTCTAGTTCATCGTACCCTTAAGGTACTTAAGTAAGCGTCTAAGAGCAACCCAGTTCTCACCACTAGGGTTGTGAGTATATCTACTAAGTCTGCTTACATCATAGGCAATATCTGGCCGAGTATAGTTCATTAAGAACATCAGACTTCCAATTATCTTGGCATATTCCGTTTGAGAAATGCTACTTCCTTTATTCTTAAAGAGATGTATGCTAGGGTCATAAGGAGTTCGAACAGGGATGACATCAAAATTGTCAAATTTCTTTAACACTTTCTCGATATAGTGTGTCTGACTTAAAGAAAATCCCTTTTCAGTTTTGGTTACTTTGACTCCTAAGATTACATCGACTTCTCCCAAGTCAGTCATCTCAAACTTAGTGGACAAGAAACTCTTTGTTTTGTTAATGGACTCAATGTTAGTACTGAAAATCAACATGTCGTCAACATACAGGCTTATGATGACACAATCAGTACCAAACAATCTCGAATACATGCATGCATCCGAACCATTCACAACAAAACCAAAAATAAGGATAGTTTTATGAAATTTCTCATACCACTGTTTAGGAGCTTGCTTCAGGCCATAAAGTGACTTTTTAAGTCTACAAACTCTGTCTTCCATACCAGGCGCCTCGAAGCCAAGAGGTTGCTCCATATAGATCTCCTCATCTAGATCCACATTCAAAAATACAGTCTTTACATCCATTTGATGTACTTGCAACTTGTGAATGGAGGCTAGTGCAAACAATGCACGGATCGTTGAGATTTTAGTGACGGGAGAATAAGTATCAAAGAAGTCTTGACCAAATCTTTGAGTGAACCCTTTGACTACTAGTCTTGCCTTATACCTCTGGATAGAACCATCTGGTCTAAGTTTCTTTCGAAAGACCCATTTACTGTTGATGGTTTTAAATTCTCTAGGCAAGTCAACTAATTCCCAAGTATGATTAGACATTATTGATTCTAGTTCATCTTTTATAGCGCTTTTCCAAAAACTAGCATCAATAGATCGTATAGCTTCTTCGTAAGTTTTAGGATCCTCATTTAACAAATAAGCTTGAGCTATAAGATCAGATAGGGTGTCTATATCATTTATCTCAGAAATAAAGGAAGTTATGAAGTCTGGTCCAAAAGAGGTTTCAACTCTTTGTCTCTTACTTCTTCTAGGCTCAAATTCAATCTCTTGAGAAGACCTAGCAGGCACACTAGAAGAAGTGGATGGCCAGTTTTCTATTTGTGTTTCATCACTTAATCTAGGTTTCTTGAGAGGAAATATATCTTCAAAGAAAACAACATCCCTAGATTCACAAATAGAAGAATCTTGTAAAGTCATGAATCTATATGCAGCACTGTTAGAAGCATAGCCTATAAACACTGCATCAACAATCTTAGGTCCAATGGTGGACTTCTTAAAGTTTGGCAACCCCACTTTGGCTAGACACCCCCACACTTTCAGGTATTGTAAATTTGGAGCATACCCTTTCCATAATTCGTATAGGGTAGAATCAATTTTCTTATGAGGTGCACGATTTAATATGTGATTAGCCGATAGAATGGCTTCCCTCTACATGTTGTTGAACAACCCAGAACTTATCAACAATGAGTTCATCATCTCTTTTAAAGTTCTGTTTTCCTCTCGACTATACTGTTTTGTTGAGGAAAATAGGGGGCTGAAGTTTCATGTATTATGTCATTCGTGTCACAAACATCTTTTAGAAAATTAGATCCATATTCACCACCTCTATCAGACCTAACACGTTTTATTCTCCTATCTAACTGATTTTCAACTTCTGCTTTATAAATAAGGAAGAAGTTTTCAGCTTTATCTTTAGTTCTTAGGAGATAAACTTTTGTATATCTAGAGTAATCATCTACAAAAGTTATGTAGTAGTGTTTTTCTCCTTTACTTTCAGTGTTTCTAAAGTCTGCTAGATCAGTATGTATAAGTTCTAACAGTTCATTCTTTCTCTTAGAAACAATTTTAAAGGTAGGTTTAGCGTGCTTAACTTCTACACAAACTTCACATTTATTATATTTTGTTATGTCTAGTTTAGGCAGAATATTCATACTCATCATTTTCTTTAAAGATTGAATATTTACGTGTCCTAATCTAGCATGCTACATATCAACAGATTCAACAATATAAGCGGAAGTGGTAGCTTTATTTTCATTAAGTTGAGTTTCTATGACAAATAAACCTTCACTTAAAAAACCTTTCCCGACATAATCACCATTATGGGAAAGTACAAGTTTATCTGCCTCAAAAACTAACTTAATGCATGTCTTGTTTAAGAGGCCACCACTGATGAGATTTCTACGCAGGGCAGGCACATATATGACATTGTTAAGGGCCAAAGTTTTAGCGAAAGTCAGCTTGAGTAAAACCTTGCCTTTGCCCATCACCTGAGAGCTGCTGGAGTTTTCCATGTACACACGTTCACCATTGTTCACATCCTCGAACTCGGTGAAGAACTCCTTCCTTGCGCAGAAATTTCGAGAAGCTCCGGTGTCCACGACCCACTCGGTGTTCTTCTCTATAAGGTTGACCTTTGAAACCACTGCGGCAATAACATCATCATCCATGTCCTTCGCTACTTGCATGCGTGGTCTAGTCTAGTTCTGGCGGTCCACACGGTGCTGACATTGGTACGCCTTGTGACCAGCTTGCCCGCACACGTAACACTTCATGGCTTTCGCGTCTGGCTTGGCCTTGATCGGTTTCTTGAAGTTGGTGGTCTTCTGTTGTTTGGGCTTTTTGTTCTAGGGGCCTTTCTTAAAGGGCTTTTTAGACCCTGATGCACCACTAGACTCAACTAAATTAGATTTAAAAGATAAGTGACTAAAATAATTAGTAACCTTATCTTTCAATCGGTCGGTCTCTTCAATTTTCATGTGCCCGATCAGCTCCTGGAGTGGTATGTCCCTTTTCTTGTGCTTGAGGGAGTTGCGATAATCGGACCAGGACTTGCACAACTTCTCGATCAGGACATTTGCTTGTAGAACCTCACACATTTGCATGCCTTCTGCAATGATATCCGAGATAAGATTCTCGTAATCATGGTCCATGATCAGCTTGTTGTCGGTCATCTGGAATTTCAACCACTCGTCGACGACGTATTTTTTGATCCCTGCGTCATCGGTACCGTACTTCGTATACAACGAATCCCAGATCACCTTTGCACTCCTCTCCTTAAGGTACATGTCGAAAAGTTTGTTGGACATGTGACTTAGGAGATGACCACGAACCGTCTTATTATCCTTCTCATACTTGGCAAGGGTGGCAGCAGCAATAGCTTCGGTGGCAGCATCATTCTACCCTTGGTTGTCAGCAGGGACAACAACATTAGCGGCAGCCACGAGTGGTGGTTCGGTGAGCAGCACGTAGTCAAGGTCCAAATGCTCGAAGAAAATCAGGATGCGTTGGGACCACCTTCGATAGTTGCTGCCATCCAACGCATCAAGCTTTGACAGGTCTGGGATGAGCTTGCTAAGCAGTGTAGACGAGGATGCCATTTTGCAGAATCGGAGAAGAGAATTGTTTCTAAATTGTTGGTTTGAACTACTGCAAAAAGACCTGGTTAGCACTGACTGGAAAAATAAACAAAAACTGGAAATAAACAAGTGAACTGTGTCGTGGTATGTAGGCCACTGCCTTAGAAACAATTATGCCCCCATCAGTGTAGTCGCTTCACAGGCAGATTGTCCCCCGAGGTGAACACGGATGCTCCGGGAGTCGTACACTCGGCACCAGGGTGAACAACGGTGGTACTGCTGCTTCTGGTGATGGAGATAAGCAGAGAACTCTAGAATGTTTTGTGTGTGTCTATTGCATGCTTAGACTGCATGAAACCATCTATTTATAGGCTAAAAACCATGGACAGAACCGTCATTTTATTGTCCAAATTAATTCATATATTAATCTGTATAACTGCAGAATTAATCTGCAGTAACAGCTCTCTATAACAACAAAATAATGCTGTAATTAACATCCAGTAACAAAAAATGTAAACAAATGAACTTGACTGGAAAACAGTCTAAATTCAACACAGTTCGAATCTGAAACATGTTATTTAAATTCGAACAAATCAGCAGCTGGATTAAAACGTTCTGATTCGAATTTAAGTAAAAATAAATTCCAAATTCGAACAGTATTCAGAGCCTATAAATAAGTAGAAAAATTCTTTCATATTATCTTTTATTCTTAAGAAAATTCCTTACAAATTTTCTCCAAAAAGATAATATCCGCGTGCAGACGTGTCAAAGACACGTGTTACCCGAGCCCGAGCTGGCCGGACGGCGGCGGCGCGCGAGGATGTCCCTTGTTCTTTCCCACTCAACAAGGGATGGGGAAACTTGGGTATAAATACCCTTCACAAGCCTTTTTCCCAACCCATGTGGGATATAGGCTTTTGCCTTTGGTTCTCACCTTAAGCATTACCAACAGAATTGTGTAAAAAGATAGCAACTCTTTAGAATATACCGTTGACAGTCAAGAGTGCATTGCAGATTGAGAACCTCAATGCGAAACTTGATAAAGAATGGGAAAGGGAGGAAAACATTGGCATTAGAGATCGAGGCTAAACTGGCTTAAATTTGGAGATAAGAATTCAAAGTTCTTCCACGCGACAACCCTTCAAAATAGGAGGACGAATATCATTGTACGACTAAAAGTTGACAATGACAGGTGGATTGAGAATGATGATTTAATTTCCTCGCACCTTCAAAGCCATTTTGAGAATATTTTCACTAAAGACAATTCAGTTAACCTTGAAGAGGTCATGAATTGTATTCCAAGGGTGGTTACTGGTGATATGAATTTGGCTCTATGTCACGAAGTGGAGATGGAGGAAATTAAGGATGTCGTGTTTATTATGGGTCCCTATAAAGCCCTGGGCCCTGATGGCTTCCCATAAGTCTTTTTTTAGAAATTTTGGGAGTATATAAAGGAAGACTTGATCAGGATGGTTCTGGATTTCTTTCGATTGGGTCATCTCCCTCGGGAGCTCAACAAAACAAATCTTGTCCTTATTCCTAAAAAGAAGAATCCTAAATAAGTGAGCCATTTTTTACATATAAGTCTTTGCAACTTTGCTTATAAAGTTATCTCGAAGATCATGGCACGAAGATTGAAACCTTTCCTTAAAGATTTAATATCTCCAACGCAATTAGGCTTTGTTCCTGGAAGACAAATCCAAGATAACGTGACGATTGCACATGAAGCTTTTCATGCAATAAAAAGAAGAAGAAAGGGGTCTGAAGGTATCATGGCCTTGAAGCTGGACCTCGAAAAGGCCTATGGAAAAGTTGATTGGAATTCTCTTGATGTTCTATTACGGAGAATGGGTTTTGATAACTGGTGGGTCGATAGAATCATGGAATGCATTTCTACTACGAGCTTATCTTTGGTTGTCAATGGTGAGAGAAGGAATGAGTTTATTCCGAGTAGAGGCATGCGTCAAGGTGACCCACTTTCTCCTTATCTTTTCCTTTTTATTTCCAATATCCTGACTTGGTTGATTGAAAGGGAAGTTTCTAACAAGAATTTCTCGGGGTTTCAATTCAACAAGAGATGTCCGACGGTGAGTCACCTTTTATTTGCTAATGACATCATCTTATTCTCAAAGGCGGATAAGGCAAAATGTGACTGTATTAAAAATATCATTGAGAATTTCTAAAAAGCCTTTGGCCAACCCGTGAACATTGGGAAATCCTCTGTCTTCCTTTCCCCAAATATGAGTGATTGCTGTCAACAGTATTTCTTAACATGTTAGGAGTGGGGTTGATGGAGAATAGAAGTAAGTATTTAGGACTTTTGTTAGTTTAGGGAAGAAATAAGAGAGGCTCCTCGGTTTTCATTGGATAGAGTTAAGTCCAAGCTTCAAGGATGGAAAAGCAAATTATTATCCTAAGCGAGAAAGGAGGTCTTGATCAATGCACTGGTTACCGCAATCTCTTCCTATGTAATGCAATGTTTCCTCCTACTAATCTCTTTTTGTAAAGACATTAATTCTTTAATTAGCCGTTTCTAGTGGGGTTCTTCATTTGAGGAACGAAGAGGTATTCATTGGCTAAGTTGGGAGAAATTGTGCAAATCTAAAGATGATGGGGGAATAGGCTTTAGAGATCTCCACAGCTTCAATAAAGCTCTTATTGCTAGGCAAGCTTGGCGAATCTTGAAGAATCCCAACTCTCTTCTTGCTCTATCCTTAGGGGACTTTATTTTCCTGTTGGGAATATTTTTTAGGCTCTTAAATGCTTTAATCCTTCATGGGCTTGGAACAGTTTGAAGGAATGTGTCGAGATTATTAGAAGAAGTTCCCTTTAGGCTGTTGGCAACAGAGTCGATATCAGTATTTGGCAGGATCGTTGGATTCCTAACCTCCCTGATTTTTTGGTCATTTTCGAGCGTCCAACTCTGTGTGAAGAATCTCTAGTTTATCATTTTATTCATGATGATAAACAATAGTGGAATGTACGTAAGCTGCAAATTTATTTTCAGTTGAAGAAATAGAGAAAATTTGTTTAATCCCTATCGGGGGCTCGCATATTCAAGATGAGCTGATTTGGTCATGTTCTAAGAACGATATGTACACAGTTAAATCAGGTTACTATTTCATGTCGAATTCTTGTAAGCATATGACTTCTCTAAGCTCTAGTAATGACCCTCGATTGGACAAGAGACTTTGGAGAACTATTTGGAATCTTAAAAATACCATCCAAGATCCAGAATTTTGTTTGGAAATGCTGTCATAATGCTCTTGCTGTTAATTTGAATCTCTCGGGTAAATTTATCCCTTTGTCTCCCACTTGTGGAAGATGATGCGAAGGTATAGAATCTATTAAACATCTTCTCTTTTTTTGTTCATTTGCGCAAGCTGTGTGGAGGGCCTCAGAATTTAGCCACTGTCCGAAACTTAAGGGCTTTCCAGGGTTCAGTAAATGGTTATTGTTCATTATCTCCTTATGCTCGAATGTGAAATGTTTAGACAGCTTGAACCTTATTGTTTTTTTATGCTGGCACCTTTAGAAGTCCCGAAATCTTTGGACTTTTTCCAGTCTGTATATCAATCTCTGGATGGATTGTGAAAGGGTTTTTACCGAGTTCCAATCAGCGACAAATTTGGCTGTTAATTCACTAAAACCGACATCTGAGAATGATTGTAGCTAGTCCCCTCCCCCTCCAAATTGGGTTAAAGTTAATTGTGATGCATCTTGGGAGAATCCTTCAAGTTCTTCAGAAGTTGCTGCCATCTTTCGTAATGAGATATGCGTGATTGTTGGAGGTGCTTTCAAAATCTTGAAGGTATCGTCTGTCAATCTGGCAGAAGCTGAGGCGATGCGATTAAGTCTGTCTCACACGGCTTCTATAGGCTTACAGAATATGTTGGTGGAATCCGATAATGAAGGATTGATTAATCATGTTAACTTCAGACAATTTTCGAGGTGGGAAACGACTGCAGTGGAGAAAGATATTGTTCTTCGTATGTCTTTGTTTCGGAATGTTGTTTTTTCTTTTCTTTAACGTTAATGTAATCGAGCGACGGATTGGGTTGCACGAGCTGCTAGGAAGGTTTGTCTTCCTACTAACTGGGCGTCCAATCCCCCTGCCTGCCTTGTTATTCTCTTTTTGATGTTTATGATATGTTTCCTTTGATTAAAAAAAAAAGCTCATGTCGACATCGTAATGTCGTCGCGTGGGAGAGAGTGCATAAGACTTTGACGATATGTGTGGGTTACTCGTTGGTTCTCTGATCATCGTAGTAAATAGTTCAATCGAAAATGGAATGGTGCATCTATCCAAGGTGACAAAATATACTGAAGTTGGATGTTCGGAAAAAAATGTTGAAAGAGACTAAATTTTAAAACAATCATATTTTAAAAAAATGATATGTGTTATTCATTTATTGTTCAATTAATGAAATGTTAGTGTTTTGTGACGATAAAAGGTGATGTGGTTGACAAACAAAAAATAAAATTGAGCGATCAATTCATCCTTAAATATAAAAAATAGGGTAAACTATAACAGAGGTCACTTAATTATGGGTAACGTTATATTTGGGCCACTCAATTATTAAAAGCTACATTTGGGTCACTCAATTATGGGTAAGGTTACAATTGGGTCACTCAATTATTAACGGTTACATTTGGATCACTCAATTATAGATAAGGTTACATTTGGGTCACCCTTCATATTTTAAAAAAAAGTATATCAATTCGTGTATTAGATTAATTAATGATTTCAAATGAAGTACTCTAATGTTAACGAGGATATACAAGTGATTTGGAAGAAAAAAAATGACTAAATTAATATACTTTTTAAATATGAAGGGTGGCTCAAACGTAACCTTACCCATAATTGAGTGACCCAAATGTAACATTTAATAATTGGGTGACCCAAATGTAACCTTACCCATAATTGAGTGACCCAAATGTAACTTTTAATAATTGAGTGACCTAAATGTAATTTTACCCATAATTGAGTAACCTCCGTTGTAGTTTACCCAAAAAAATATTGAGACGTGACTTGAAATGTTATTTTCTTTAACATAAAATATGGTGTTTTATGAAGCCAATAATGCTAAACATTTTGGACCTCTTAATGTTAAGAGTGAGACATCATTATCCAGTTGAAAAAGCCATAAAATTAGGGCAAGTGAAAGGCAATTAATAAAACTTAAAAAAAGCAATTGAAGCGTGACTTTGCTAATAATTTCACAATAAGTTTTTATTCCATAAACTAATTTTCTAGAATTATCATGAAAATTTCAAAAATGTGTTGATTGCTTTTGCAAACAATTTTATTTGTATGATGACAGCACGATTTTAATTATATTTTTTAATAGACGATTTTAATTATACTTATTCATCAATGTTCATTTTTTGATAATTTATTAAAATTTTATTACCAAAAAATAAAACAGAACCTGCTATAAAGTAACAAGAGCATCTACG
The DNA here is from genome assembly GCA_030270665.1 of Hibiscus trionum. Taxonomy (NCBI): domain Eukaryota; kingdom Viridiplantae; phylum Streptophyta; class Magnoliopsida; order Malvales; family Malvaceae; genus Hibiscus; species Hibiscus trionum. The sequence goes on from BSYR01000018.1 coordinate 487,711, forward strand.
ACTACAAGAATGATGCTCTAAACAAACCCCATGTTATACATTTACAAATGTTTATTTAGTTTTCGTGAAGAGATCAATTTGTTTGCTTTCTGTTATATATTCTAATCACTTACTTTAAAAAATAACATAGAAAACATATTTTGATATTTAAAATTTAAAGAACATACCTCAATAGTTAAATTTATAAAATCATTTCCTAATGAAAGAAAAAAGTATTGGCCATGTTTAGTAAAGAACTTTTTGAGCTAAAATTAGAGGTTTGAAGCATGTTTAGAGGTTTGATCAGTTAAATCTGCTAATTTGGATGTTTGGTAAATAGAAAATTGTAATAGGGGATTGAGGTGAAACTTCTCATTTTGAAAAAAGTTCATTTTAAGAGCTTTTTGAGTTAGAGATTTGGGTAAAAGACTTGTAAAGACTATTCTATCCTTGATAATTATAAAAATTTCTCTGAATAACATAAATTTGATTAACTAATAAAATTAAAAAAAAAATTCATAAATAAAAAATTAATAAATATATGTAAATCTAATAATTAATAAAATTATATTCAAAATATAATTTCATAGATAAGAAATTACATTATACATCTAAATTTAATAATTATTAAAATTAAATTAAAAAGATAATTTCACAAATAAAAAATTAATATGTACATCTTCATATATGCCCATCAATGTTATTAAAAAAATTAATTTTCATAATCTAATTAATATTAATAGGTACAAAATGTTAATAACTAATAAATTATTCAAACACGTATCAAATGTAATCGTGTCCTTAAATGCATTTTACTTGTTCAAATAATCAAACAGCTCTCAGCTATCGGTTAATTTTACCAAACATTTTTATACAATCATCTAATGTAATCCGCTAGTCAAATCAGCTAATGTTATCAACTATCCGCTATCAGCTAATGTAATCTGCTATCCGCTAGTGTGTAATCTCACTAGACCAACTGATTGCCGAATACATAAAAATTATTTTGAGATGGCGAGAGGAGAGCATCAGAGGTTTCGGCGGCCGTGGAGCAACGACGATGGAGGGTTCCGGCAACAGTTCCGTCAAGCGCAACCAAAGACAAGAAGCAACGATAGAGAGCACCGCAGTGGAGTCTCCGTGTTCGTTAACTTCGTGAGCAAGAGGATACATCGAAAGACCCTTAGAGAAGCTTTTGAGTGTTACGGGAAGGTAATCGACACTTACATCGCCTACAACAATCTGAAGAGGAAGGGGTTCAGAAGCACCTTTGCCTTCATCCGGTTTGAGACTCTATGGGAAGCTTTAACGGCAGTAGACTTAGCCAACAATAGGAAGCTGGATGGCTTCACAATTAAGGTTTTCCTGGACAGGAAAACTCCACAGGAACGTAAGGGAAGCGATATAGGTGAGAAGCCAAAGCGGCAAGCTGATAATACGAAAGGTAGAAGCCATGATTTTGCAGATGTGAGATCTTATAAAGATGTGCTATTAAGCGATCTGGTCAACAAGTCAGTCAATTCGAAGGTTGGAAACCTTAGCAAACCTCCTCCTACGGTTGAAGTAACAGGGAAAGCACAAGCAACAGTGGACTGGTCGAAACCGGTGTTGATCACGTCCAACGACGAAGGCTGGCTAAAGGACTGCCTAGTGGGTCAAATTTCAGCAATGTTTGATGTGGAATTTGTACAACAAGTCCTGGTTGCTGATGGCTTCAAAGTAAAAGTGAGAAGTTGGTATGGGTTCTATGTGTTAATAAGTTTCAAGGAGGAAGAACAGCTCGAAATCTTATGGGAACTGAAAGACACTACTCTGAAACAATGGCTTTGTGATGTGGATTCACTGGAAAACTTCAAGCGGGAAAAAAATTATGTGTTTGGGCGTGCATCGAGGGTCTACCATTAGAAGTCTGGGATGAAAATGTGCTTACTGATATTTGTAGGAGATGGGGAAAAGTCCTAAGGTTTGACGACGACACAAGGGGAAGGAATCGCTTAGACACCGCACGTATTCTTCTGGGGGTCTCAGGTTTATCCAATATCCCGCCTTACCTGCAGATCGAATGGAATGGGGTTTTACACTGTCTGAGAGTTTATACTTCTGAATACAACGATGAGCGTTGCTGGATAGATTCTGACCGGCGAAGCATGGTCTCCGATGATCTCTGTGAAAAGGAGCAGTCAAGTCCGGGCATCGAAGTGGAAAGGGCAAAATTCGGGTCAACTCCCCATGTTTTGGAGAATGTTGCAACTTCAATGCAGCCAGCAGACATGCATGTTCATCACAATGATGATGCCTCTTGCGCCGCCTTCAGTAGCCCACCTTTTAATTCAATTGATGGCTACGTTAATGCACCAGTCTTGGAAACCAGAGGTGTTGTAGGGTCCCTTGAGACCGGCTGCAATCTGCCTCTATCCGCACGGGTCTACGGTCGGGGCAGTTCAGTTGGGCCAGGCGTGGTTGTTGGAGAATCTGGGCTGCATGATGTGCCCATTAGAGGGGACTCATTCTCTCAATGCTCCTCGGGCCACAGTGTATCATTAGAGCCCATTTTTGATGAAGTTACGGGTCTCTACTCAGTAAAAACCAAGTATTCAAAGACCCCCAAAAAATTCAGCACTGGAGCTTTCAGATCAAAGGTTGATAAATTCCAAAATTGGGTGGCTCTAAGTGCTCCCAAACCGAGAAGCTCTGGATTATTGGGGAAAAAATTCATACCCCTAGAGCCGTTACGATGGGTAAGCATATTGAGCGACAAGCTTCAAGCACTGATCTGAAGCAGTCAAAAGCTGGAGATTCGACCGGGATATTCCAGGAGGCGGCTGCAGTGGAAGAAGCTAAAGCTACAATTGAGGTATGTGAAAATTTAGGAATTTATTTTGATGCAGATAAGGAGATAGTCCTTAACAGATTTGTTGAACTAGAGAGTTGATAGAAGATTTAATTGCATTAGCGTGGGTGTTTAGTGAACCAGTAGCATGAAGAAAACTTTAATTGTTTCTTGGAATGTTAGAGGTTTGGGTAGATTGGAAAAGAGAGCAGCGGTTAGGAGAATTTTGTGGCAAACCAAATGTGCAGAGATCGAAAGGAGAATGGCAAATGGTTGTCATGACAAGGGCACTCTAGAGGAACTCAGAACTGCAAGGAAAATGTTGTGGGACGCGGTTAGGAGAGCAGAGCTAGATTGGCTCCAAAAGTCTCGACTAAAATGGGTTACTGATGGCGACAGAAATACAAAGTTTTTCCATGCAGTGGCGTCTGCAAGAAGAACGAAAAATTACATTGGGGCAATAAAAGTCAGTAACAGAACTGTGGAGCACCAGTCTGCAGTTAAAAAGGAGATTGAGTTGCACTTTAAGAATGTCTACAATTCGTCACGGACCCTTCCAGTTAAAGAATTTAACTGTGAGTTGAGAAAAATCAGTGCTAAGGATGCGGTGGGTTTGGAGGCAGTGTTCTCGGAGCAAGAAATTTCTGCTGCACTTTGTGCCTTGGATTCTTCAAAAGCTCCGGGACCTGATGGTTTTAACATGGGGGTTCTGAAAAAGTTTTGGCCTTTATTAAAAGATGAGATCTTGGCTTTCTTCCAGAAATTTCACAGAGGAGAGCTAAAGGAGTTTTCTTTCAATCACTCCTTCATTGTGCTGGTTCCGAAAGTTCAAAACCCATGTTCGGTTGAGGAGTACAAGCCTATAAGTCTAGTGGGCTGCGTTTACAAGCTACTCGCGAAAGTTCTTGCTCTTAGGCTTGGATCGGTGATTGATAAGCTAATTGGGGAACAACAGTTTGCATTCTGCCCTGGTCGACAAATTCTGGACTGCTCCTTGATTGCTAATGAAGTAATTGATCACCACAAGAGGAAAGGGTTAGAAGGCATTGTGTTCAAAGTGGATTTTTACAAAGCATACGACACGGTTGATTGGGGATTCTTGTTGGCAGTTCTGAGAAAGATGGGATTCGGCCCAACTTGGTGTCACTGGATTTACCAGTGTGTGTCCACTGCCTACATCTCGGTCTTAGTTAATGGTTCTCCCACCTCCCCCTTTGCCATTTCGCGAGGCCTTAGACAAGGTTGCCCATTGTCGCTGATGCTATTCAATTTAGTAGCGGAAGCACTTAGTGGAGTTCTCAATAAAGCCACCGCTCGAGGTTTGTTTAGTGGTTTCAAAATTGGTCAAGTTGGAATGGAAATCTCCCATATCCAATTTGCCGATGACCTCATAGTTTTTTGTGGAGCCGGAGAAACTCAGTTCAGAAATGTGGTAAGAATCTTGAAGGGTTTTGAAGTGGCAGCAGGCTTGAACTTAAATTTGAAAAAGTCGAAACTTCTGGGAATAAATGTGGAGGATCAAAGGATAGATCACTGGGCAGCACTATTTCATTGCAAACCTGAAAAATTCCCAGCTATATATGTGGGGCTCCCTCTTGGAGCGACGAAAAACTCAAGTCAACTGTGGTCGCCTATTGTAGACAAATTCAAAAAAAAACTGACACCATGGAAGTCGAAATTGCTTTCCTTTAGAGGCCGAGTAACACTAATCAAATCTGTTCTGAATAGTCTTCCCATATATTTCATGTCACTCTTCCCACTTCCGGCAGGTGTTGACTCTGAAATCTCTAAACTAGTGGCTAAATTCCTTTGGGGAACTTTGGAGAAAAGATCAATACATTGGGTTAGTTGGGAAAGGCTACTACTCCCGAAGTCTTGTGATGGACTTGGTCTGGTTGATTTCAAAATAAAGAATAGAGCTCTCCTGAACAAATGGTTATGGAGATTCGGGTGTGAAGCGGATAGCCTGTGGCGCAGGGTTATAGTGGCAAAATACAATGAAAAGGACGAGACCTTGTTGCCTTCGGTTGACAGACAGCAGAGCAAGTCTTGGTTGTGGCGTAATATAATTACTCAAACAAACGACTCTGTTGTCTATTTCACCCACAATATTCGAATGATTGTTGGAAACAGTGAAAAGATTCAGTTCTGGACAGACTTGTGGGCAGGGACAGTGCCTCTGAAAGTGATGTTTCCTAGAGTCTTTGCACTTGCAGTTAGGAAAGAGGGTACTGTTTCTGAATTTGGCGAGTTTGTGAATAATTTCTGGATGTGGCGTATCCAGCTTCGTAGAGTTTTGTTTGAATGGGAGAAAGAACTGTGGGAGCAATTCCTAGAGGTCATTAGCAGGGTAATACCGGGACAAATCAAAACAGACAGCATTCGCTGGACAGGTAATTCGAACTCTGATTATACTGCTAAATCCTTTTACAATAATTGTTTGAATGATCTTGGTTGTAAGGAAGAGGTGTGGAAACTAGTTTGGCCGAATATTGCTCCACCAAAAGTGGAAGCTTTTGTGTGGAGATTAATCCTGGGCAAAGTTCCAACAAGGCTCGAGCTCTCCAAACGGTGCTAAGCCCGACAGATATCCACTTCTTGCCCATTGTGTAAAGAACATTGTGAATCTGTAAGTCATCTCTTCTTGCACTGCAAAATTAGCTGGAGTCTATGGAGTAAGTGGTTTAATTTGTGGAACTTAAATTATGCTATTCCAGGAGACATTAAATCTTTCTTATTGTTTTGGGCTGCTGGTTTTTGTCCTTTCAAATCTAAATTAGTGTGGCAGATCTATTTCTTTTGCTGTGTGTGGTCGTTGTGGTTGTGCAGGAATGAAGTGGTATTCAAAGGGAAGCGTGTGGATGCGAATGAAATATTCCTTCTCTGCCTAACGAGAATAGGTCATTGGTGCAAGGCATCTTGGCCTTCAAAGGCAATCTTCATTGAGGATATTATTCGCTGTCCACAAATCCTAAAACTGATTAATACAGATCGAGGTGAAAGTACCACCTTATTGTGGTCTAAACCCTCTTGGAAGTCTCTCAAATTCAATGTCGATGGAGCTGTAGAGGGGGGTTTTGGTAGAGCTGGGATCGGAGGCATCCTAAGAGACTCTAACAATCACTCTCTGATCATGTTCTCAAAGTCGGTTGGCGTTTTGGATGTCTCAACGACAGAGTTGCTTGCAATTAAAGAAGCCTTGTTGTTGTTCAAGGATTCGAATTGAGCAGGTTTGTACAAACTAATTGTGGAGACGGATAGCTCATTGTGTGTTGAATGGTTAAATCACCCAGTTACTGCACCTACTGTCTTTAAGGATTTAATCTTGGAATGCTTAGGTATAGGTTCCGAATTGTCTTGGTCCCTATGTGGTATCTCGAGAGATTTCAATAGCACTGCAGATAAACTGGCAAAGAGGGGAATTGCATGTGATGAAGCATTTTTGTGGAAGGCTTGTGATTAATGGTTCGAGAGTGAAGCAGGGGTTTGAAGACCTTATTGCTGCCCTGGGCACTTCATCTTCAGTGCTATGTAGTTTGCATAGGTGACCATTGTTTTTGTATTTGCTTGTCTTTTGTCGGTTGCCTTATGTGGCTCTTTGTGTTTGTAAGATACAGTATTGGTTGCCTTGTATGTGTGTTTCACCGTTAGCTAGGTGCACTTTTTTTCCTCCATTTAAGTTTAGGGAGGTTTTTTAACGAAGCCCTTGCTAACGGTCTTTTAATATTATAAATAAAATTATAATTTTCAAAAAAAAAATTCTAAAAGATCCCTATAATAATATTCCACTGGCGTGTATTGTAAACAATGATAAATATGGTTGTTTGAAAATTTAAATTATGAATAAGTGTTGATGGTCGATTGGTCAGATCTGGTCACCTATTCCCTTCTTCTTTCTTTAAGTCCTGAGTTTAAGACCCAACAGAAGCATTCATTCTCCTAGAGTCTCCACATCCCCTCTAAATAAAAGTAGAAGTAGGATTTATAAAAAAATATATATAAGAAATTTTGACTATTTATTAATTATTATTTTCATTTCTGACAAGTTAGGTCAACTGAATTCAGTTTTAGGAACTTTTGTCAACTGGTATTTTCCCAGAAAAAGAAAATAATTAATTTCCTAAAAACTTAGCAGCATTGTTTGGTAAATTCGTAGCATTTTCCCAAGAAAGTGACAATGGAAGTGCTCTTGAAGGATTGGGGATAAGATAAGAGTCGTCTATACTATCTGTTCATCATATGGGATTTTTACCTAATTATTACTATGTGATTTTTTTGATCGTCAATTAATTGACGATAAACAAATTGAAATTATTTGACAGAATAAAATATTATTTAAAAAAATAATTTTATATTTTATACAATTTAAAAAATTGATGTGTCATTTTATAAAGTTAGCACATTTATCTACATGACACTATATTCAACGTACACTGTTATGTAGGTTTGTCACATCATTTCAAGCCATTTAATGTTGGTTGACTAACAAATATCGTCCACAGATGGGGCAATTTTGATCCATAATAAAACTTTGAGGTTTAATATATTTCAAAAAATAAATAAGAACGAAAATGACTATTCAGTCAAAAGTTTTGGGGCACTTTTACATTATGCCTTAATTTAATTATGTGCCATTGTAATTAAATTGTAATGTTGGGTAAATTTGAAAATATTTTATATACATAGTAAGAAAAAGCAAAAGACTCAATTTATTAGACGAATAATTAATTTGTTTAAATTTATATTTGGAGTAGTTTGAATAAATTACTCATGTTATTAATTTATCATACAAGTAATTAATCAACTTTTTAATCAAGTAATTAATCAGTTTTAATTCATATTAATTTGTGGTAGTTTGAATAAATTATTCATGTTATTTATATTTTATATTTTCTTTTGTTTTCTTTTCTTTTTCATTTTAATTAGATTAATCAATTTATAATTTGAAGTATTTGGCCATTAGACAATTAATCGATGTTTTTAGGCTCATGTTTAGGGATAATTTGGTAGGTAATTATATTATTTATATTTTCTCTTTTTTCTTTTGTTCTCATTAAAATTATATATATGTGTGTGTGTTGTATTTATAATTATGTTATCTATTTGGGTTACAATTGTATTTAAAAGGTTATATTTATTTAATTTTAAGTTAATTTTGTCACCGTTATATATTTATGATATTATTGATACATTCATAATACTTTTATGTCAATTGTCACATATTCATATTATTTTCATGTCATTCCTCATTCATGTTTCTTTTTATATGATTTATTATAATAATTTAATTTTAACTATAAATTGATTTATTTAAAAATCGAATCATTCCATCAATCATATATTAATTAAATATTTTCATTAAAAATTAATCAAGTATCACATGGTGAGGGACATATCCTAATGAACTATAAAAACAGAAATAATATCTCAAACATCTAATCCAATAAAAAGATCCAACAATAAGAATCCAACCATAACAGCCTGTCTGGTTAGAGATTTGAGGATCCAAAACACACAGTTGAGCATCTCCATAACCATAACTATAACCGTGACCCCCCACTTGACTAGATTCTGGTACCAAAATACAACTCAACTACTCCTGGAAAATTTCAACGATAAAAAAGATACCCAAAACGATTCATTCCATGCCAACCCAAGGTGGGTCTGGGACAGCAAATCATTGATGCTCCAAACACGGCCTTATAAAACAAACAATCCATTAAGCTGGCATTAGGCAACAGTGACTAATTCTTTGCACTACTTTTTATTTTTCAGTGGCGGAGTTAAGATTTTTATATAATAGGATCAAAAGAAGTACGGATATAAGTGATTCTCATACTATTATAATAAATATCGTTGATATCATATCTCAACAAATTAAGCGAGGTCAAATCTAATATTTCTTATAAAAATATTTAAATTAACTTTTTAAAAATTTATACTCCAACAAATTAAGTAGGGTCAATTGCAGCCCACTTTATACTGTATCTCCGCCCATGCTTTTTTTCCTTTAATTTTAATTAACTAATGTAAATAAAAATAATAAAAACAGTAGTCCAGGCTGCACGGCAGTGACGTGAAGGATGGTGAGGTTTGAAATGGGCACTGGGCCCCAGCAGCAGATTCCTAGGCCCAAAATCAGTTTTATTTTAATCACAGCATCTCGACCGTTGTTGAGAATGAAGTTTTTCTTTTGTTTTCGTAGAAAATGAAATCTCATTTTTGTTTGAATCTCAACTTGTCCATTCTTCTCAAACTGGTCCCTCCAATGACAACAAAACAAAAATAACAAGCTATTACAACAAGTGTTTATTTTTCTTGGTTTAACCACTACTATCCAATCCATTAGTTGATTAATCCAAGTCAGATACTGCAGATGCCTATTATGGGAGCGATCCTCCTAATCTAGTTGTTCTATTCACGATGTCATAATTCGAATATTTAATCTTACTTAAGAGATCTAGTGTTTTATCTCATTAGACCATCTGGTTGTTGGTCAACTAATGATAAACTTAATTACGTTGTTTTGAAATATTTTTAAAAGTACAATCTTGAGTTGAGACCGATTCAATTATCATATAATTCCCTTGATTTTACAAATTTGAATTCATCCGTGTTGTGTAATTTTATCTATGCTCATTTGTAGAATGTACAAAAACATATATAATTAAATGTATATTTAAAAGATTTATAAACACCAATCTAAAGAGTTGCGTCAGTAACATAGAGCGGTTTATTCTCTTTTGATAACATTTTTTTTATCGAACTCTTTTTTATAACATTAATGTCTACAGGGAATAAGATGCGAAAATAACTAACAACATAAGACTTTCATTAAAAAAAACTAACATAAGACGTTCCAAATATATATGTATATAACACTTTTGATATACATATATATTTTTTTTTGATAGAATGATATACAAATATTTTTAATCTTTTATTATTACATAAACCTAAACTCAAATCTAAAAGAAGAAATGAAAAAAAAAAATCAGAGGCTTGCTCATGTTATAGATACATCTACTTGACTCAAGCATCCCAATTAATATTCATTTTATACTTATTTTTTAATTATGTTTTTAAATTAGAAATAAATTTTGATATTTATGTGTGTGTATATATGTGAAGAAATGTTCACTAAAAAAACTGAAAAAAATAAAGAAACGAAAATCTAAAATCTACAAGGGGAAATTCTTGCTTTGAAGGCACATAGAGGGAAAGTAGGTAATATTTGTTCAAAAGGTTAGGTAAGCTGCCGCCAAATGGCCACTTAATTACTTAATTTATTTTGGTTGTCCTCTTGGTTCCCAAAGTTTTATAATGATTAATTTAGACTGACTCGTGTCCTATATTTGATTTTAGTGTGTGAGTTTTTCGGTGAGAATTTTCTGCATACGCAAAGTCTCAAACTCAAACATGCTTAAGCGATATCAAATTGCTATCCACTTGAACCAACCCCATTGGTACTTAATTAATGAATTAATTAAACATTGCCTTTTCCCTTACGCCACTCTATTTTATTTGTTTGGTGTGATTTAATGTTTATGTGTAGGTAAACCCTTACCAAACCTTCATTTAATCTATTTTAATTAGGTTTAACTACTATTTCATATCCCCTAGTTCATGGTTAAACAAACTTTGTAATACGATAAGTAAAATATTTGTATGTTAAATAAATAATAATAATACAAATATCATGATATGAATTATTATTATGTCAACGTTTATATTAATGCATAAAAAATTAAACTTTATTCTAATACAAATAAATAATAGGATCACAATATGAATATGGATACATGATTGATCTAATCTAAAATTAAACTATAAGCATGAATATTCAATGAAAATTTTAGTTTTTTAATACAATATCTAAATTGTTTGAACCTCAACTCACTCATATTTTAAAGAAAAATATGTATTTAAACGTGTTCGAACCATGTTCTCTTAAATGTAATTGTAATCATGTCAATTCAATCCAGACTCAATACTACCAGTCATGATATAATTATAAGTATAAATAACATAATTAAAACATTGTTTGATTATGTTAATTTCTCAATATCCATATATTATAAATTATTAGCGTGCTGAATTTCATTTAAAAATACAGTAGTTTAATTTCAAGGGAATAATTTACTTTTCTTTGTATATATGAGTTTTATGTTTTATTTTTGTATAAGTTTTTCGATGAACTTAATCAGCATTTTTCTCTTTTGGGGTGTATTGTATTTGTGATACCTTTTATTGTTTTTTTTTAATAAAATTCAGTTTCTATTGCTAAAAAAATAATGTAATTTAAATATGTGTAATCGTGTATGATAGAATAAAATATATGAATGAATACAATACAATGACTCACTAGTACAGTTGAGTCTAGATGTTTATAGAGTTTATGTGAATAATTTCAGCTCAACAACTAGAATTTAAACATACATTTCCAAGACGATTCTAGCAATTATTATTCGTTTGATACCTTCAATTACACAAAAAATGGAAGGAAAAAAAAACCCAAAGAAAAAAAAACATCAATATTACGATCAAAGACGTTTTACTTGCATTCCAATAATATATCCTAACGGAATGATTAAGTGACAATCAATTTCGTTAAACGTTTCTACTTAAACAAAAACATCAACATGCATGCTGCATGCAAAAAAATAAAATAAAATAAAATAAAATCATTAATATCTACTATTTTTACATTTATAGTTAAATTAGGTCTCAAGAAATAAAATTTAATATTAATTGCTTGTGTTAGTCACCCAATAAATTATATACGAATGAAATAGGTACAAGAATTTGTTGAAGTTGTCCGTCTACCTACCAAATGAGAAATTTTACATGATTCAATAGCCAACAAAAGGTCCCATTTGCATTGCACCCTCAAACAAGTTCACATTTTTGTACAAAAGGTAAAAAACAAGCAAGTGGTAATTTTTTTAATTATTATCTTAAATAGTAGAAAATCAATTCATATTCATGGATGGGATAATAGTAAAAACTGGCGTATTTAATTATTTATATTTATATAATAAATAGAAAATAAAATACATAAATCCAAGAAATAGACACATGATAATTTTCTTCCTCAAATATTTAAATTGATTTTGTATTATCAAACTTATAATAAATTGACAAAAATATTATTCTACTCTTAATTGGCATTAGATATTAAGATCGATCTCGGATAATTTATATCTTTCTCTATGAAAAAGAAAAGAAATTGTCTTTATCTTTGGTTATTGGTTGAGAGAAGAAAGCTAGGCTGGCTTGGGTTATAATATTTTTTTTTGAATAATTTCTACTTAAGGAAAAAAAGAGAATTTTGCTCATACTAAATATTAAACTTACAACCTAGGAGAAGATGTCAACTGACTTTAACCATATGCAATAGAGATTTAATGAAAATAAAAATAAAATTAAGGGTAAACTACATAAATAGTCCCCTGACTATGCTCCAATTATCTTTTGCGTCCCCTGACTATCAGAAGTTACAAAGTGGTCCCCGACTAAAAAAAAGTAACAAATTGGTCCAACGCCGTTAAAAATTTAACGGCTGATGACGTGGCAGTTAATTTAAATTGATATAATTACATACTTAGCCCTCAAGTTCTACACTTATTTTAATTTGACCCTAATTCTAAAAAAATTAACCCACAAATTTTAATATTCTATCAATTTAATCCATCTTCTTTTCTATTTCTCTTCTCCTTTAATTCTTCAATTCATTTTCACCAGCATAATTGTTTGGATCAATTATGTATAAATTTTGGAGTTTTGCTGTTGAACTGTGGCGGGAAAACGATCCGGAAGAAACTGAGGAAACTAAACTGAAAACCTTTATAGATCAGGAGCTCTATTTCTTGAGTAGCAGCAGGTCGAATGAGCCTCTGAGCATTAATATAGCAATGTTCGAGCAGCCACTCCTGAAACTGACCTTAGGTGACATTGTTGAGGGCACCAGTCACTTTTGTAAGACAAATATAATAGGAGATGGAGGGTTTGGAACAATTTACAAAGCTAAGTTGCCTAGCGGGAAGATTGTTGCGGTTAAGAAACTAAGCCAGGCAAAAACACGGGGCAATCGAGAATTCATAGCTGAAATGGAAGCCTTGGGTAAGGTTAAGCACCAAAACCTTGTCCCGTTGCTTGGATACTGTTCATTGGGCGAGGAGAAGCTCCTTGTTTATGAATACATGATCAATGGGAGTTTGGATCTTTGGTTGAGAAACCGCACCAGAGCTCTTGATATCCTTCACTGGCCTAAACGCTTCAAAATCGCAATAGGTGCTGCTCGAGGACTGGCTTTTCTTCACCACGGTTTCATCCCTCATATCATCCACAGGGATATCAAAGCCAGCAATATCTTTTACTGAGTGAAGACTTTGAACCCAGACTTGCTGACTTTGGGCTGACAAGGCTTATCAGTGCATGTGAAACGCATGTTAGCACGGACATTGCAGGGACTTTGGGTTACATCCCACCGGAGTACGGACAGAGCGGTAGGTGCAGTACAAAGGGAGATGTCTATAGTTTCGGTGTAATTCTACTTGAACTGGTGACCGGCAAAGAGCCAATGGGCCCCGATTTCAAGGAGATCGAAGGAGGGAACTTGGTGGGGTGGGTGTCGAAGAAGATGAGAATGAATTGATCCAAACAATTATGCTAGTGAAAATGAATTGAAGAATTAAAGGAGAAGAGAAATAGAAAAGAAGATGGATTAAATTGATAGAATATTAAAATTTGTGGGTTAATTTTTTTAGAATTAGGGTCAAATTAAAATAAGTGTAGAACTTGAGGGCTAAGTATGTAATTATATCAATTTAAATTAACTGCCACGTCATCGATCGTTAAATTTTTAACGGCGTTGGACCAATTTGTTACTTTTTTTTAGTCGGGGGACGCAAAAGATAATTAGAGCATAGTCAGGGATCATTTATGTAGTTTACCCTAAAATTAAAAATCTTTAATGAAAATAAAAATCTTTAATGAAAATAGAAAACTAATAAAAATAAAAATAAAAATCTTTGGAAGCATTATTGTTTATATAATAAGGAGAAAGGGAGAGAGAGAAAAGAGTTAAGGAGAAACACAAGCTATCATTTCAAACCAAAAAAGCAAAAGCAAGAGTGAAAAAAAGAGAAGGGGAAGGGGATAAGAAAGAGAGGAATTCGAGGAAGAAGAAGGGTTTTCTTCTATTTTAGTGAAGAAGCTGGAGTTGTCTAAGATGATGCAGATTGAGCAGCAGCAGCAGCAGCCACCGCAGCCGCAGCCGCAGCAGCAAAACCAGTTAACGGTTCAAAACTCGGGGAGTCTAAGCTTTAGCAGCCACTTGTCTAAGGAAGATGAAGAGATCTCTAAGTCTGCTCTCTCTACTTTCAGAGCCAAAGAAGAAGAGATCGAGAGGAAGAAGATGGCTGTTAGAGAAAAAGTTCAGCTTCAGTTAGGCCGTGTTGAAGAGGAAACTAAACGCTTGGCCGTGATTCGTGAGGTATGTTTCAAACAAATTTTGCTTTTTTATTTTTGGTTTTCATGGCTACACTAAATTTTTTTCTTGATTTTGACCTGGAAAGATGAAATTTTTAATGTTTAAAGCTTTTGATTTTGGGTCAATTTCTGCAAAAATACTGAGTTTAGAGGGTCACATGGTGAAGAAAATTCATGTTCTGGACATGGATCTGAAATTCTGAAGCAGGGTTTTCAGGTTTAGCCTTTATAATACATTTCTGCTGGAGATCAAGAGTATTTTATCTGTCAGATTTGCAGTCAAGGTTTCAATATTAATTAAGAAATTCTCAGTTAATTTTTTGGCTTTACATCTTTTTGCAAAAAAGAAACCCCGTTTAAGTTAATAGATCAAGGATTTCTTTAAATGGTTTACTATTTTAGAGCATAAAAGAGGTTTTTACTTTTGGATTTTATAGTTTCATACCTAGAGAGCTGGCCATAAGTCCCACATGATAATTTTATTATTACTGTTTCTCATTTTAAATATAAACATGTAAATCTACAGGAGCTTGAAGCACTTGCAGATCCTATGAGGAAGGAAGTTGCTCAGGTCAGGAAGAAGATTGATGCAGTTAACAAAGAACTGAAGCCACTAGGCAACACCTGCCAGAAAAAGGTTCCTACTTTAACCCAACTTTGAAGCTAATAATTGAACTTTTCCATCAATTTTCATTGTAAATTATGAAGCACTTGATAACTATGGTACCCGTTAAGCCACTGAGTTCGAGCCTTTTGCGATCTGTTATAGGAAAGGGAGTACAAGGAAGCCCTCGAGGCGTTTAACGAGAAGAACAAGGAAAAAGTGCAGCTAATCACAAAGTTGATGGAGGTTAGTTTTTATAATTGTAATGTTGAAAACAAAATTAGAGATGCATAGCAAAGTAAATTCGGTGTTTTCGGATCTCACCTTGTTGTTATCTGTTTTTATTGATTGAACAGCTTGTGAGTGAAAGTGAAAGGTTGAGGATGAAGAAGCTGGAGGAGCTGAGTAAGAGCATAGATTCCATACACTGATTAGCTTTGTTTAACTGGTTAGGTATCGTGTGATGTATCTAAGGTGACTTTGAATATTTATATATGGGTGTTACTGTTTTTTTCGGGTTTGGTGTATTGTATGGTAATCTTTGTTTGTTTCGTTAGGCATTCGATGAATGTTATCTGATTTAGAAAGGGAAATACCCTATAAACAAGTTTGTAACTAAACGTCTCCGGATCTGTTGTACCTTTTGTTTAGTTCTTTCAAGTTTACTGTAATCCGAAGTTTGTTTCGAAGCAAAAGGCTCGGAAGAGCCTTTAACTTGCATTCTGTAATTAATCCACAATACCCTTTAGCTGTTCATTGAAAACTGCTTTGAAGATTGATTTGCTGTTGATTTTTGTATGCATTCACAGTTATGGTAAAAGCTTAATTAATGTATTCTTCCTTGAAGTTTCTTGTGAATGAATTCTTGTTACCTGTTGCAATGTAGTGATTTTCACTCCATCTAGATTCTTCGATCCGAAGATTCATTACTGTACATGAATTTGAATACAGTCGATATTCAGTCACGACCTATATAGTATTTTGTCAAACGGTTTTAAGAGTCGTATCACCAAATTCATGTCTGTTAGTGCAAGTAGGGATTCAAGCATCCTCTTTGGAAGCATTAGGCAGTGTCTGGTGGAGATTAGATGCAATTTTTGGCCTTTATGCAGGATATTTGCCAATTAAACATAAAAAAAAGAAAAAGGAATCTTAGCCGTTTTATATTCTCTTCCAGGACGTTGAAGCCGTCAAATATAGTTGATACCATTGCTCTAATTTGATTCAGAAAAATGACCCAAAAATCAAAATCAACAGTTGGTTTTTTAGATATTATCATACTAAGATTTGTCTGTTTTCTGCAACAAGGTTGCTGGCTGATTCTGTCCATGTGTTTAAACGATTATGTTATCAAAAGAAGAGCATTCATGTAGCAATCAACATCATATTTTAAGACAAAAGCTAACACAAATTATCATTTGTCTTTGAGAGCCACACATTATTATTAAGGTTTAACTATAAAATAGGTGTACAAATTTTGCCTGCAATAGATGCATGAACTATTTTTTTTGGATTAAAATAAGTACTTAATGTTCAATTTTTATCTGAAATAAGTGCTAAAATTTTATTTCGTTATTATTTTAAGGTAACGCCGTTCAAATTTTTTTAACACCCAATCAGAATTTGATACGTGTTATTTTATTTTGTTTTATTAATTTTCTAAAAAAAACTGAAAAAAAGATATTTTTAAAAATTTTAAAAATTTTCAAAAGTTTCAAAACAGTCCACAATTCAAACACCCAAATTTAAAATTGTCGTCATTGTCACCGTCGATAGCCTCGCCGGACCTCCCACTACCGTCGCCGGAGTCCTCCGCTCATTTCCCCCAACCACCCATAGCCAGTAACCGGCGGAAAGTGCGTCAATCGGACGACGAACGCGAAACGCTCCAATCGATTGACGCGTCTCCCGCCAGTTACCATCGATGGGTGGTTGGAGAAAATAAGCGGGGGACGATGGCAACGGAGGAGGTGAGGTCCGGCGAGGCCATCAACGGCAATAATGCCATCAATTTTAAAATTTAGGGTTTTCTAGATTTGAGACTGTTTTGTAATTTTTTAAAATTCTGTATATTTTAATTTATTTTATTTTTCAGTTTGGTTTTAAAAATAAAAAATAAAATTCACATGTCAAGCTATAATTGGATGATGAATTTTTTTGACAAATTGACTTTAGAATGAACAAAAATAAAACGTTAGTCACTAGTTTAGACACCTATTATAAAAAAATGGTAAAATTTGGGCACTTATTTTATAATTAAACCTATTATTAACAGGGAAAAAGCTCTAAGCACAAATTGAACAGTTGCTCCTACCAATTTTCTTTGCTTTTTTTCATCATATCAAACAAACTGAAACAGCCAATTTACACATGGATTGAGGGAATGTATATATGAAGGAAACGAGGTGGCCTTTTAGTTTGCCGACACTCAAGCCAAAGGCACCTGCACCAACTTTATCACCATATTCCATATATATCATTCAAAATTTTCGAAACAAGTTTTTTTGGGGGAATAAAAGCAAAAGATGCTATCTTAAAGGCGAAATGCTGCACTTTTTTAAGTTGCAGAGCATCTTATGATCTTATCCAAGTACTGGATTTTCCAGGAAAACCTGAGAAAGACGTGGAATTTATTATTGGAGGTCTTGCTTAATTTCAACTACTAATAATGCAGATTTGACAGATGGGGTTAAATTGGGTTTTTCGTCAAAGCTCAACTTTTCTGATGCTGGAACTGGCACTGTTTAAACATTGCGGTAGGGTCAAGGTACAATGCATTGTTGAGAGATCAATTTTCAAGAGATCTTTCTGCTTGTTTAGAGTTGGGGGAAGATGGTCCTTGTAAGTTTCTATGTAAGCATATTGTTAAGCAAGGAAGTGTATGTTGGGGGAGGCAGACTGTCATTTTTTCAACGGTATTTAAGGAGAATTAATTATTTATAAAGAGATGTCATTTTATCTTTAATTTTTTATATATAAATTAGGGTAAAGTATACAGACGATCACTGAACTTTGGTAAAAAAACAAAATAGTAACCAAACTTTTAAAAATTACAAAATGAGAATTAAACTTTATGTTTTTTATAACAAAATGATAACTAGACGTCAGATCTCGTTAAGTGTGTTATAAAATTTGGTATAATAACACATTTAGTCCTTCATATTTATACATTCAATCAATTTAGTCCTAATTCAAAACAATTCACTAAATTTAGCCCTCATTATTTACGCATTCTTTCAATCTGGTCCTTAAAGCAAAATTCCAAAGTATGATAACATGATAAATAATTACAATTAAATTTTTATAGGAACTCAAAAACTCGACTCGAATAAAAAAAAATTTCAAATAAAGTTTGAGTTGTAAAATATGACGCGTCAACTCGAATAACTCAAGATATTCGAATATTTTAAATTATTTTTTTCTTTTAAATTGAATATTTTTAAAATAAAACATTTAATATTTTCATATTTAAATCACATCGATTATTTAATAACAACTTTAAATATTAGATTTAAGTTAAAAATATTCGATTTAAAAGAAAAAAATTGATTTAAAATATTTGAATATTTAATTAAATTTTTATAGGAACTCGAAAACTCGACTTGACTCGACTCGAATCGAAAAAAATTCAAATAAAGTTTGAGTTGTAAAATATGACGCGTCAACTCGAATAACTCGAAATATTTTTACTCGACTCGATCGAACGCCCATCTCTATCTTAAGATATGACACGTCAACTCGAATAACTCGAAATATTCAACTATTTCAAATCATTTTTTTCTTTTAAACCGAATAATTTTTAAAATAGAATATTTAATATTTTCATTTTTAAATCACAACGAATAATTAATAACTACTTTAAATATTCAATTTAATTTAAAAATCGATTTAAAAGAAAAAAATTGATTTTAAAATATTTGAATATTTCATAACTACTTTAAATATTTTTCTTTTAAATATTCGAATATTTAATAACTACTTTAAATATTCAAATATTTTAAATCAAAATTTTCTTGTAAATTGAATATTTTCAAATTAAATTGAATATTTAAAGTATTTATTAAATATTCGATGTGATTTAAAAGAAAAAAATGATTTAAAATATTTGAATATTTCAAGTTATTTGAGTTGACGCGACATATCTTATGATAGATGTGGGCGTTCAATCGAGTCGAGTCAAAAAATTTCGAGTTATTCGAGTTGACGTGTCATATTTTACAACTCAAACTTTATTTGAAAATTTTTCGATTCAAGTCGAGTTTTCGAGTTCCTATAAAAATTTAATTCAATATTTGAATATTTTAAATCACTTTTTCTTTTAAATCGAACATTTTAAAATTAAATCGAATATTTAAAGTAGTTATTAAATATTCGATGTGATTTAAATATGAAAATATTAAATATTCTATTTTAAAAATATTCGATTTAAAAGAAAAAATGATTTAAAATATTTGAATATTTCCAGTTATTCGAGTTGACGCGTCATATCTTAAGATAGAGGTGAGCGTTCGATCGAGTCGAGTAAATTTTTTTTGAGTTATTCAAGTTGACGCATCATATTTTACAACTCAAACTTTATTTGAAATTTTTCGATTCGAGTCGAGTTTTCGAGTTCTTATAAAAATATAATTAAATATTTGAATATTTTAAATAATTTTTTCTTTTAAATCGAATATTTTAAAATTAAATCGAATATTTAAAGTTTTTATTAAATAATTGATGTGATTTAAATATGAAAGTATTAAATATCCTATTTTAAAAAAATTCGATTTAAAAGAAAAATGATTTAAAATATTCCAATATTTCAAGTTATTCGAGTTGACGCGGTGAGTGTTCGATCGAGTCAATTAAAAAAATTTCGAGTTATTCGAGTTGACACGTCATATTTTACAACTCAAACTTTATTTGAAATTTTTTCGATTCGTGTCGAGTCAAGTTTTCGAGTTCCTATAAAAATATAATTGTAATTATTTATCATGTTACCATACTTTGAAAATTTTCTTTAAGGACCAAATTGAAAGAATGCGTAAATAACGAGGGCTAAATTTAGTGAATTGTTTCGAATTAAGATTAAATTGATTGAATGTATAAATATGAAGAACTAAATGTATTATTATACCAAATTTTATAACAGACACTTAACGGGATTTAACGTCTAGTTACCATTTTGTTATAAAAAATAAAGTTTAATTGTCATTTTGTGATTTTTGAAAGTTTGATTACGATTTTATTTTTTTACCAAAGTTTAGTGACCTTCTGTGTACTTTACCCTAAAATTTACCAATTAAGAATTTGATAACATTTAACTTCGTTAATACTGACTATTTTGACACATATAATTAATCACACTCAGACTTCAACTAAAAGTGAGTATTATAAAGAAAATGAATTGAGAAGTAACGGTAAAGACAATGATAAATTCATCTTAATTGAAGATAAATAAAATATATTCTTAAAATTTTAACCAGTTATTTCGTTATAAAATGAGACTCATAAATCAACATTAGTTTTTGAGAAATATACTCAACATTAGTATTTTGCGTCTCTTAGGATGTGAAAAAGATAAGTATTTATAGGTTAAGCGTTGACCGGAAATATAATAGAGTTTGAGGTAATTAAGTTTATGTGTATTCTTTTTAATAGAGGTTATGCCTATTTTGATTTAACTAAAAATTGTTACAGGTAACTTTTTAAGAATTTGAAAAGGGCTAAAATTAGGTACATATTGCTTAAATTTAAAAGTAACCATTATAAACCATTTAGGCTATATTTGGTTTCAGAAATCAAAACTCATTTTTATTTTTTTAAAAAATAGAAAACATTAAAGAAAATATATGTGGTTAAAATTATTGAAAATGATTTTTAAAAATAAAATTTGTGAAAATTAGAAAACAATAAAATTTTGTTTCAACGTTTCCACTAAAATTATTCTGTAAAGATTGAAAATGAGAATTTTAAACTTAATGAGTTGTCTCGAATTTAAATCCACGTCAACCCAAACGTATTCATTTAAAAACAATTTTGATATATTAGGTTTCTAATCTTAATGTGAACTCAACAAGTGGTCCTAGTGGAAAAGCGAATAATGTTCATCCTACGAGATCCGGGTTCAAAGTAATTTGTTTGCAAGGTGTTTGTGCATTGTCAAAGGGTCCAAAATAATTTTAATTTACCAAATATATTTTTTCCCAATTTTTAGAAAATAAAAGACTGACAAAGAAATTCACATTTTTTAAAGAAAGGTGGGCCTTATTAAAAACCCCTCTAAAGTCACACGTGGCCGAGAGGCCCCGAATGAGCACCTAAGGGGAAAAGAGTACCCAAATATATTAACTTGGATGAGAAATAATCTCATTAGTTACAAAAGAATGCAAATAATTGGGATGATCTGAAGCGAAATAGGTGGACGACATAGTCCTTAAAGCCCCAGAGGCAAAAGTGTGGACAACATTATTCACCAGCCTAGGAACAAAATGAATACGAAAATTATCTGCATCGGCAAGCAGAAGACGAGCATGTTCAATAAACGGGCTCAAGATAGACAAATCAGTACATTGACGATTTAATTTATTAGCCAATATAGCCAAATCCGTCTCAATGACCATATTAGACCAGCCACGACCGTGAGCAAAAAGGATGCTAGCAAGGACCACTTGTGCTTCGGCCGAGGCAACATCCACGTAGCTGCCCAAAGGGTGAGCAAGCCCTTCTATCACCGCACCGCTAGAGTCGCGAGCCACAACACCCACGACAGCAGCCTTGGTGAGAGGATCAAAGGCCTTATTCATGTTAACCTTCATTGACCTATCCCAGGGGGGTTGCCATCGCGAGTGCGCAAGGGTTGGTACATCCGTCCGCTGAGGGGTGGAGCTGGTTGATGTAGTTGCAGCGTAGTCTCGTAGAAAGCCATGTGAGTTGAGAACCGTGAGCCAAGGGGGCTGGAGACGATGATTATGGACCCAATCATTACACCTATTCCATACATTCAAAAGAACCGTTAGCAAAAGTGCAAAGGATTGAAGCAATAAACATTCAGCCCCTTCCTCAAGCCAAGATAAGGCTGAAGATGTATTATTGGAGATGATAGAAATTGGCATACCAGCCAGACGGAGGGCCTTGTTGGCACCTGGGTAATTACGTAGTGCATGAATCATTGTTTCCTGGTCCATGCAACAAATGGGGCAAAGTCCAGGGGCGAGATTTTCCCCTTGAAGTCTATGGTCGGTCGGAAGAGCATCATGGCCTACTCGCCAACCAAAGGAACATATTTTCGAAAGAACCAATATCTTGGATATAACTTTCCAAATTTCCGGATCGTACCGTGTAAATGTCGGAGTCATGGTTGCTCCACAGAATCGTATATTGTCGATCATTAATAATTGAAATGCTAAGGACAGTGTTGGCATCATCTGATTCAAAGTAATGTCGAACTTTCATTTCATCCCATCTAGGCTGCCCTAGGAATCATAAATTCGCGACATCAAATAGGGAGCTATCGCGATCCCTATAATTATCGTACATATTTATTGCACACGCACCTTCCTAGTTATCAAAGTGGATTCATATTTTACTATCCACCCCGACCGCTTAAAGAACCCGGCGTGAAGTTTCAACATAGCCTAGTGAATACCCTTCCATGCAAATGAAGCCCTCCTATTAGTCTCAGACTCCAAGATATTCCTAGAGGGAAAGTATTTCGCCCTATAAATCTGAGCAAGCAGAGAATTAGGCTTAGTTATAAGGCGCCAAATTTGTTGGCCTAGAAGGGCAGTATTAAAGAGGTGCATGTCCCGAAAGTCAATGTCCCCCCATAGATTTAGGTGAACAAACAGTATCCCAAGGAATCAATGGCCATCCACGTTTGTTGTTTTTCCCAAACCACCAATAGCGCCGAATAGACTTAGTCATATCATTGATAATGTTCTGGGAAGAAGGTAGCACGACATCACATATTAAGGCAACGACTAAATCATGGATTTAATGAAGACATCTTGACCACTGAACAAGAGAAGGTGTTTGTCCCAATGAGACATACATGAGTTCACCTTGTCACGTGTAAACCCTAGGGATGTAGTTTTATTTTTCTCGATCAAAAGGGGAATGCCGAGATAAATCCTCGGGTCGTCCATTTTTCGAACACGAAGGATGTCATGGACCGCCTGTTTGTACCCAGGGGTAGTTTGAGGGCTAAAGAAAATGGTTGATTTTTCAAAGTTAACCGCCTATCTAGAGAAGGAGGCGTAAAGCTGAATGACATCTTTCAGATGGGAAGCCTCTGTGTTATTGTTCTGGATGAAAATCATGCAATCATCAGCGAAGAGTAGATGATTTACTCGTGGCCCATGGCGACTGGCACAAAGGCCCGAGAGCCGACTTGCTTGTTGCTCGGCCAGTAAAACTTTCGAGAGGCCTTGTGTACAAAAGAGAAATAAGAATGGAGAAAGAGGGTCTCCCTGTCTTAAACCTCAACGAGGGTGGAACAACGAAGAAAGAGAACTATTTACTCTAGCGGTAAATGAAATAGTTGTGATGCATCGCATAATAATATCAACCCAAGTAGCAGCGAATCCCAACTTAAGCATAATCTGCCGGAGGAAGGACCCTTCCACAAGGTCAAATGCCTTTTCCATGTCTAATTTAAGCGCCATGCCCTGATAGGGTCCTGACCCCCCTGTATTGAGGGAGTGCACTAGTTCATGGGCGACAAGGATATTGTCTATGATATTCCTGCCCATCACAAAAGCGGCTTGATTGTCACTGATACAGAATGGAATTATGGACTTCATGCGATTTACTAGCACTTTAGCGACAATCTTGTAAATTACGATGCATAGGCTGATGAGCGGTAATTTTCTCATAGTAGTTGGTTAATCGAATCGAAAATGGACAAGAGGGGGTGAATTGGCTTTTTAAAATTGAAATGAGCAAATTGAAAATGGAAAATTCAAGAAAAGGCAATTTATAGTGTTTCAAGCTTAGAACAAGCTCTACATCCACTACCTAAGCTCCCACTAAAGATTTTGAACCAATTTCATTAGAAATTCGTCCCCTTTTCTCGAATTAGGAAGAAATCTTACAAATCGGTTAATCTTTCAACCCAAATATTAACCAAAAACTCTCTCAAATACAAAGAAGATTGACAATATGAAAAATGCCTCTCACAAGATTGATAGATTGCTCAATTACACTTAAACACTCCCCAAGCTTGAAATAAGATAATACGATGGAAGATTACACAAGTGGGGTACAAGAATTTGACTTTATGATCTCTAGGGTTTGGATATGTGCTTGGATTGTTGCAAATTAGTTCAATAATTGTTCTTGTAGCTTTTGAGGCTTGTTTATATACTCTTACATTGATTTCTAGCCGTTATGGTAGTTGAGATCATCAATAGAGCCGTTGGGCTTCATTTTTCCTGCAATAAATACACTTATGCAACCTACCATATCGATACTCGAACAAGGGTATTGATACTTGTCTCAAAACAGAAAAAGCCGTTGCGCACATTTAAGAGGGCGTACTGATACGCTATTAGGGCGTATCGGTACGAGTATAGTGTAAAAGGAGGGGCGTGTCGATACTCTAAGACCATATCGATACGAATTTTGCTCACTGGAATCATGAGTAAAACTTTAGCAAAAGTGTATCGATATGCTATATGGGCGTATCGATACGGTCCAACAACCGTTTGAAATTTTGCTAAAATCATAACTAACAAGCAACAGTAAAAAAAATTAAATGCAAAGATTTATCGAATATGATCAAACTGTATCGATACGGGTACAACCGTATCGGTACGTTATGCCTTAAATTTAATCCCAGATAAAATATCGTATCGATACAGGTATAACCGTATCAGTACGCTTTTGTCGATTAAAATTCTAGAACTTAAAAACCGTATCGAAATGGTTATAACGTATCGATATGCCTTAGCGTACAAGAAGGTTTTGGGCTATAACACTTAGAAAAATTTTGTTTGAACAATTTATTTGGTTTAGAAACATTTTTGGTTCAAATTTGCTTGTCAATTTGTGATACTTTGGAATACTTAAAAATTTATTTTCTTTTACAAATATGTCCTTAGACACTTTGTTATATCAAAATCAAAATAGATTTTACAAATATGTCCTTAGACGCTTTGAAACAAGCTCCTAGAGCTTGGTATGAAAGGCTTTCAAACTTTTTGGTTGAAAAGGGTTTTGAAAAAGGAAAGGTGGACACTACACTTTTCATTAAAAGAAATGACAATGACATCTTAGTAGTACAAATTTATGTTGATGATATTATATTTGGTTCTACTAATGAATTTTATTGCCAAGAATTTTCTAAGTTAATGCAAAGTGAGTTTGAGATGAGCATGATGGGGGAGCTCTCATTCTTCTTAGGGCTCTAAATCAAGCAAAAGAAGGATGGCATCTTCATCAATCAAGCTAAGTACATCAAGAATATGCTCAAGAAGTTTGGCTTGGAGAATGTGAAGCCTCAAGTCACTTCAATGAGTTCATCAATTATGCTTGACAAAAATGAAGGCGGTAAATATGTTGATTCTAAGCTTTATCGTTCTATGGTTGGCTCTTTGCTTTACCTTACCGTAAGTAGACTCGATATCATGTTTAGTGTTTGCTTGTGTGTTAGGTTTCAAGCTAACCCTAGAGAATCACACCTTGTAGCCATTAAGAGAACTTTTAGGTACCTTAGAGACACACCTTGTTTAGGTCTTTGATATCTTAGAGACTCTTCCTTTAGCCTTCATGCTTTTTCCGATGCGGATTATGGGGGTTGTAAGATAGATAGAAAAAGTACCTCCGGAACTTGCCAATTCCTAAGTAGTATGCTCATATCTTGGTTCTCTAAGAAACAAAATAGTGTAGCCTTCTCGACCACCGAAGTAGAATATATGTCGACCGGAAGTTGTTGTGCTCAAGTCCTTTAGATGAAGCAACAACTTCTAGACTATGGATTTGATGTAGGTATCATACCCTTTAAGTATGACAACACTAGTGTCACATGTCTCACTAATAAACCCATCCAACATTCTATAACCAAGCACATAGAGATAAGACACCATTTCATTAGGGACCATGTCCTCAAGAATGATGTTGTTCTACAATATATAGATACTTCAAACCAACTACCGGATATCTTTACAAAGTCATTAGACAAAGAGCATTTTTGGACTCTTAGGAGAGAGTTAGGTCTGACTAGTCTATCTTGACCTTTTAGAGCCCTTAAGTGTAAAATTTTTTCTTGAATTTGAATGATGATCTTGTTTATGCAATTTTGCCTCTTGATGCATCTATGCTTGTTGCTAGGGAGAGTATGTATCTGTTTTAGTCCATAAAGGTTGCTCATTCATCTTACACATGCATTTAGGAGAGAGTTAGGTCTAATTAGCCTATCTTGACCTTTTAGATCCCTTAAGTGTAAAAAAAATTCTTGAATTTGAATGATGATCTTGTTTATGCAATTTTGCCTCTTGATGCATCTATGTTTGTTGCTAGGGGGAGTATGTATCTGTTTTAGTCCATAAATGTTGCTCATTCATCATACACATGCATTTAGGAACGTTTAAAATCCAATTTTTGAACTCAAATCAGCTCAAAAATACATTTCTGGTAAAAAGGTATCAACACAAGTTTCTTAATGGGAGTCGATACAATTAAAACTGTATCAATATGGTCACGCGTATTGATATGATATAAAAACTGTACCGATACGGTGGATCGATACACCATGTCAGTGATCGATACGGTAAGTCGTTGGGCATTAAATGGGTGTTTCACTTTAATTAAAACACAAACCCTTTTTTCTCCCAAAACCCTAACCGATTTTAATCTATAAAACCCTCCTCAAACCCTTGATTATTCACACCAAACTCAAAATTCTGAGGGTTTTTCATCAACACATCAAGGCTAAGCTTTGCTATCAATTTGGTGCATTCATCATCCTTCATTCATCCAAATCCATTACTCAAGGTATAAAATCTTTTTTCTTTCTTTTTAATTTTCGTTTAATTTTATTCATGTTTTTAACTAATTTTTGTATATCTAGTATATTTATAGTATGGATTTTGAAGTTTTTGCATAAATTCTTTAAAATCTAAAAATTTTTGTTTCGAATATATAACCATATCGTATATTTTTGTAAACTATTTTTTTTTTCAAAATTCCTTTTACTAAAATTAATTTTTATACTTGTATATAATTTTAACATATAAAATATAGTATTTTTATCAATACCTTGAACTATTGAAATGTCTATTAGATCGAATGTGATGATAATTGCATACATTGTTTTCGAATGATTTTGATGTTTTTCAAGTTATTATGGGGCTGAAAAAGAGACAAAAGAAAGAATTGCCTTATAGTTCATCCAATCCCAATTCGGAAAATGAGGGTATTACTAAACCAAACCTTGGTTTTATTATTTAAAATAGTTTTCAGTCCCTTTTGGCTATGACTCATTATAAACAATACCAAGCTTTTTCAATCCGGGATGAAGCAGTTATTTCAATCCCTTTTCTAAACTCCAAACGTTTTAAGTTCAAATATTTTGGGTTGTTACAACAATGGAAATTTATGACTTTTCTAAGTGTTCCCTCAATTTTGTACCGAAATCTCGTTTTGATTTTCTTTGCTAATGCATGTTGCATCCTTGATCAAGCAAGGGAAAGTGTAATTTCCATTGAATCATATCTTATGGGAAAAAATCGTATTGACCAAAGTGTTTTATGCAATGTTTTTGGGTTTGAAATTTTGGGAATTGATGATGAACACTCATTAGGGCATTCTCAACTTGGCTCCGTAACCTTTCTTGATGCTCATGACCATATCCTCCATCTCATCATCTCTTGGTGGATCCTTCCTTCCGGTGGGAAATTCTCTACCATTCACCAATTTGATGCTTTTTGGCTCCGTTGTTTCCGATAGGGTAAGTGCCCAAACCTTTGCCAAATTATGTTTGCCGACTTGGTTTATCTTGTTTAACACCGTCACAACGATCAAGTCAAGTCCTTAGAGATCGATTGTTCCCATGATGCCACCGAGCCTCTAAGCAAGCCGATCGATGAACACTCCCTTACTCGTGCTCACTTTGAGTACATTGATCATGAGTGGGTTCGTTTTAATCGCCCTCCTTCACAAGATGATCAACCTCCTCCGGTCGCTCCAGAAGGTCCCCAAGTTTAACAAGCTCAATCTTCCATGGATGGACTCTTGGCATATCTCAATGAGCAAATTTGAACCAAAAATGTTTCTAAGCCAAATAAATTGTTCAAACAATTTTTTCTAAGTGTTATAGCCCAAAACCTTCTTGTACGCTAAGGCATATCGATACGCTATACCCGTATTGATACAATTTTTAGGTTCTAGAATTTTAATCGACAAAGCGTACCGATACGGTTATACATCGGTACAATATTTTATCTAGGCTTTACTTTAAGGCATAACGTACCGATACGGTTGTTCCCGTATCAATATAGTTTGATCTGATTCGATAAATATTTGCATTTAAAGTTTTTGACTGTTGCTTGTCAGTTATGATTTCAGCAAAATTTCAAACGGTCGTTGGACCGTATCGATACACCCATATGGTGTATCGATACACTTTTTGCTAAAGTTTTCCTCAGGATTCCAGTAAGCAAAATCCGTATCGATGCGGTCTTAGAGTATCGATACACCTATCTTTTTACACTATAGCCGTATCAATACGCCCTTATAGCGTATCGATACGCCCTCTTAAATGTGCACAATGGCTCTTTCTGTTTTGAGACATGTATCGATACCCTTGTTCGAGTACCAGTAAGGTAAGTTGCAGAAGTGAATTTATTGTGAGAAAAATGAAGCCCAACGGCTCTATTGATGATCTCAACCACCATAACGACTAGAAATCAATGCAAGGGTATATAAACAAGTCTCAAAAGCTACAACAACAACTATTGAACTAATTTGCAACAATCCAAGCACATATCCAAACCCTAGAGCTCATAAATTTAAAATCTTGTACCACACTTGTGTAATCTTCCATTATATTATCTTATTTCAAGTTTGGGGAGTGTTTAAGTGTAATTGGGCAATCTATCAACCCCGTGAGAGGCATTTTTCAGATTGTCAATCTTCCTTGTATTTGAGAGAGTTTTTGGTTAATCTTTGGGTAGAAATATTAACCAATTTGTAAGGTTTCCTCCTAATCCTAGAAAAGAGGACGAATTTCTAGTTAAATTGGTTAAAAATCCTTAGTGGGAGCTAATGTAGTGGATGTAGATCTTGTTCTAAGCTTGAACCACTATAAATTGCCTTGTCTTGAATTTTCCATTTTCAATTTGCTCCTTTAAATTTTAAAAAGTCAATTCACCCCTCTTGGCCATTTTCGATTCAATTGATCAACTTAACACAACAGTCGGTTTGGTCACGGCAGGCGGCGGTGCAGCTGATGTTGATTTCTTAATTGAAGTAGGCGAACCAGTGGCCACCTCGGGTGCAGCAGCAGGAGCTGCAGCGGGGCCGTTGCAGCCAGCAGAATCGAAGTAGGGGATTCAACATCCACTTCGGCTACACCATCAGGATCAACTACAAACGACAGCACATCATCCTCGGTTTTCGACAGCACGGACAGCTCCCCATGACCAACAGGAGCAATAATAGGGGCCTCATCCCCGAGCTTGGGAGTTTCAGTAATAGGTGTCATGCTAAAGGATTCGGTGTCCATCAAATTATCATCAAGATTGTTATCCGGTACATGCTTTCCTTTATCTGCAATTTGGAAGACGACGAAACATAATGATATCAAATGCGCCCTTTTGGTCGTGAGGCACCTCCTTGAGGTTTTGGGGGAGTGAACCGGAGCCAATCCCCGTATTGCAACTTTGTTGATGCACTGATTTTAATAGTTGGGCAAGATGCAACCAATTGGCCTATAAAGTCGTATTCGTGGCAGAGAATAGGTAGTCGTTCATATTGTAGTTGGCATAGTTTCAGAGTAGACCCCGAGCCTCCTAGCACCACACAACGACGCAATGGTTTGGTAACATCCATAATAATCCAAACATGAAGATAGTCCACCATGTTTCCATCAATGAAGCGGGTGTCTTTCCCAACAACTGTTCTAATGAATGACCTTAGGGATCGTCCGATGTTGTCTGCCATTTGATCGTTTGCAACCAAAATGGCCGGAATGCTATGGATTCTAACCCAAATATGCATCTGGGTGAAACAGTACTCATCAATGGAAAACTTTGGATCAAATGGGAGCATAGCAAGCCATTCATTCTTGTATGTCCAAGGCCCTCGCATCAAGATTTCATTCCTCTTTACAGCCAAGGATAACTTGATACGAAAGTAATTGGTCTTCAACACCGACATGGAAATTACTTTTTATTTTTTCCAAATATTTTGAAAGACTCGAATTAAGGCTTGACCATCGATGTTTTTGGTGGAAACAATCTTTCCAATGAGAATTAAGTCATCATCCTCAGTAGGGGATTCCCAATTGAAAGAGGGAGTGAAGATCACTCCTTGTTCTTTCGATGTGAAACTTAGGTCTCCCGATTGTTGAATAAAGGATTCAGAGGCCATTGCTAGTGGAAGGGGGTGACACAAGATTAAGGAGAAGGGAGAAGGAAAGGAGTAATGTAGACACGGGCTAGCACAAGTATAAATAAAAAGGAGAATGATGGAGATGATTAAGAAATATTTAATATTGGTGAAAAAATAAATAAGGATAGTAGAATTAGGGAAAATCACCCTAGTAAGGGAAGTCGAAACTAATAAGGGTTTAGTTTTAATTTGTTTCCAAAAAAGTATTGTAGAGAAAGGAAATAGACGTCAAATTTGGGTTAATGGTGGTTGAAAATAAAAGTATAATTAGAGTAGGTATAAGTGAAGTTATTAATATAAATGTGGAGAGATAAAAAGGGAAAATACACCCTTACATGAGTTGAAATCTAAAGAAAAGATAGGGAACACAAATTTTGAGTGGTGTAAATGTTGGCCAAGACTAAAGTGGTGAATTAAGAAAGGAGAAGAGATAATAAGAGGGAAAAAAGCTCCAGGTGAGTCAATTGTGAACAAATAGGTGAAGAATAGAGAGATGAGAGCTTTAATTGCTCTATTGATCTCAAAATTAGAACCATGTGTAAACAATGTTATCCAACAAGGACAAGAAAGAGTGGGGAATTGATTGGTAATTGATTCATTAAAGGAATGTTAAATAGGAAATTTAAATTAGGAAAGCTAGTGGGAAAATCATAAGAAAATAAGTCCATCCAATATGTAAGTTGAATTTCGAAGGGAGTGTTTAATATGGTTTTAATGGAGGGTAAAGGGAATAACAAACAGATGTCAAAGAAAAGGAGGTAGATTGGAAGTCCCTCGAAGTAATGATAGGAGTATATTCACTATAAATGGAGGTGAAAATGATTTTAATAATAAAGGAACAAGGAGGAAATCCTCCACCAAATATATAGTTTCCAAAGTTGATTAGAAGGCACGCTATATTAGAATAATTCCTATGGAAAGATTTTGTAAACTGAAATCCAAGATGGTTAATTGAGGATACAAATAAGAAAGTTACCAATTGGAAGCTAATAAAGGAAGAATTAGCTTCAATAGAGCCAATTAAGGGAATATAAATGTT
This sequence comes from Hibiscus trionum, assembly GCA_030270665.1. NCBI lineage: Eukaryota > Viridiplantae > Streptophyta > Magnoliopsida > Malvales > Malvaceae > Hibiscus > Hibiscus trionum. Next base: position 519,250 of record BSYR01000018.1, read on the forward strand.
AATGATAAAATTGAATTTGAAAAAATATTGAATCTAATTCTCTCATAGTCAATTATGAATAAATGAATTATAATTAAAAGGGAGAAAATAGTAATTATAATTGAAAGATTGAGTAATAATTCCGTGTATTTAGATTGGTATAAGGATATGCTTGAAAAGGGTAGTAACCGAAAATTATAGGGTGAAGTTGATATTGAATGTAGTATTTTTTGAAATGAAAAACATTTTATTGATAATGAAAAACGCATTGACTCGTGGCTTTTTCCTAATTCTATTGGAGGAAAAAGAGTACAACGAGTCAATGGTATGAAACCATACAGAGTATACCCCTATTCATGCAAAGAAACAGCAGCACGCACACACCATTAAATATCACAGCAACTATTATCCTCCATACCTTGAAGAGAAGCACGAGATAGCTATTTTGAAAGAGCTTGCCTGCACTATAAGTGGCCCTCTTACTCACTTAAAAACCAGCATCACTGTTTTTTTCTCGCAATACCAGATTTGGCTAGTTTATCTGTAGTTGAGTTGGCGTCCATCACCATCAGAATAGCAACGATTGACCACAAGAATTCAGCACTTAGTCCCAAACATTCTTCTATGATTGGCCTGAAAGTGTGTGGAGCCACATTTGGACGCTCAAACCATTCCACCAGCACTCTACAATCGATCTCAATAATTAATTGTAGGGAATGAAGCCTTTTTAACCTTTTGAACAGCACGCAAGCCTCTTTTACCGCCAATATCTCTGTTGAAGTAGCATCTAGTGTTCCGATTGGTTTAGAGAACATAATTAAGGTGACATTCTCCTCATTTTTCAAGAGTCCACCAATTCCAGCCTTACCATATCCGCCTTTCGTTGCACCGTTTATGTTGAATTTTAGGAACTCCGGTGGCAGTTTTGTCCAAGCACATGGGATGTTATGCTTCTGTTTTGTATCCAAGTCATTCAGACTAAAGGGACATAGCAACACCATTTCTGCAGAACTGATGGAAGTTGCCCAATTTACCTTACACCACCATCCTAAGCGTGAAACGCTTATATCAAAAAGCTGTTTTTCGTCAATTGAGATACCCTTAAAGATTACCTCATTTCTATAAAGTCAAATGGACCAAGCAATACACAAAAAGGAAAGCTGCCAAATGTCTTTTGACTGTAGTATTAACTTATATCTGAGAAGAAAAAAGTATAGAGTATATAATGAAAAATAAGGGAATAAGTGAGGATGGTAATCTGGAGATAATTACATTGGTGTGTAATTTTGAATTAAATTTATATCCGAGAAGGAATTTTTTAGAGTATATAATTATGAGAGTATGCAAGGAAAGTTTAAATTTGCTTAAAAGAGTGAATAATCGGTTATAAGAATGATTGAAAGAGAAAATATCTCATAGTAATTAAATTTGTATAATGCTCTCTATAAATTTAGTTGTAACCGAAAATTAGGTGTTGATTGTAAAATTAATTTATGGCTCTGTTTGGCAATTAGCTGATAGCTGATAGCGGATAGCGGATTACATTAGCTGATAACTGATAGCTGATTACATTAGCTGATTTGACTAGCGAATTGTATTAGCTGATTGTATAAAAGTGTATGGTAAAATTAATTGATAGCTGATAGCTATTTGATTATTTAAACAAGCAAAATGACATATAAGTACATGATTATATTCAATACTTGTTTGAATAATTTATCAGTTATGAATATTTTGTATCGGGCAACCTTGCACATTGCTAGCTTGTGTTCAATTCTCTTACGGACCTGCTTGACATTGTCCAAGATCAATAGAAGAGGGTCATCTCAACTATCATGGAGCGCAACGGAGGCAAGGGAGGAGCACACGCCGGAGGAGCGACTTCTGAGAGATTCAACTACAGACAAAAAGGACACCGTAGGGTCGATAGCGATGCGAGGAAAGGCGCTGCAGTTTTTGTCAACCATGTCAACAAAAGAATCCACAGAGAAGCACTGAGAGAAGCTTTCTCCAGCTATGGTAAAGTGACAGATGTGTATATCGCATACCATAATCAGAAAAGGCTGAGTAGAAGAGACACTTTCGCATTTGTTAGATACGCTTCTTACCAGGAGGCTTTAGCGGCAGTCAAAGCGGGCAATATGAGGAAGATGGATGGGTTCAAGATCAACGTGTTCTTGGCTAAACCAAATCTGGACAAAGGTGTTGGTGGTAGAGAACAGATCTCGGGGTTGGCCAAGAAGCCTCAAGCAACTCATATGTCGAGAAGAGCCACAGTAAAATATATCGACGGAAGATCCTTTAAGGAAGTTTTGATGGCAGAGGGTCCTGGAGAGAACCTTGGTACTAAGAACAAGACTGAGGAGGTATCGAGGAATAATGGTTCAACGGAAATATGCGATCCATTCTGCTTTGCTGTCCCCAAAAACGATATGCATTGGCTAGAGAATGTTCTAATTGGTCAGGTGAAAGGGATGTATGATGCAAGCTTCGTACAGCAAGCACTAAGGGCTGAAGGGTTTAAGGTGAAAGTCAGCTCATGGTCGGGCTTTTTCGCAATTATCCAATTTGAGGAAGAGGAGCAGCGCCAAATTTTCTTGGATCTAAAAGAATAGAGGCTACAAACGTGGTTTGATGACATTGAGAGTTTTCAGCTTTCCAAGATGAGCAGAAACTTAAGATATGGCTAACTTTAGAGAACATCCCTTTGCATGCCTGGGATGGGAGGATTTTTGCAGCAATCGCTAGCAGATGGGGGAGAGTCATTAAAGTGGACGATGAGGTTGTTTCAAAAGCAACTTTTGTTGCTGCCCGTGTCCTGATAGGCGTTAAACACTGGGGTGTGGTGCCCCCTTCTGCTAACATTTTCATTAATGGTGTATGCTATCACGTTCGAATAACAATATCAGATTTTGAAGATGAAAAGTGTTGGATCGACGGGGAGTTTCCGGCGACGGGTGCAGAGGAAGAGATGAACAGTCATAAAACGGTGAAAAACAAGCGGTGCTTTGGTTATCGAGTACCAGAAATTAATTTGAACACTGAAGGCGTTCGGCTCGAGGATAATACCATCAACAAGGAACTAGGCGGCGCTGAAGTTGAAGAGAGTAGAGAGACAGTTAAACCCCACGTCCAATTGAGTGGGGAAGGAACACATGCTGAAAATGCTTTAATACACGTGGGCGGCAGTCCAGATGAGGTGAGTCAAAATTCCCAGTTATTTGAAGTCCCTATACGGAGCGAGCCCACATCTCCGAAAGCTTGTTCGGAATCAAGCGGCCCAATTGCCCCCCAGTTTGATGATGTCTCGGGGCTAGTTAACATTAGGCCCAAAACTGTCAGATGTACAAAAAGACTAAGCCCATTGTCGTTTAAAGACAGATTAAACAAAATCCAATATGGGGTCTCGGTCAATAACTTGGTTGGGCATTTTCCTAATAGAAAAACAAATCCCCAATACACAGTGAACGCCCCGACAGATTCAGATAAATTGGGCAAGATGATTTCAGAAGTGAGAGTGGAAGGAGAGGGGCCAAATGTTGAGGAACGGTCATCTGAAGCAAAGAGAGTGGAAGAAATTTCAAGATAGTTGGGTTGATCTTTGAAGCGGATGAAGATGGAATTATCAAGGGATTAATGGCAGCTGAAGGCGGTGGTGATGGAAGACAGGGAAATTAAATGCTTCAGTCGAGGCTAAGGTGAGTGATTAGAAGAAGTATATTATATGAATTCTTCATTTTTTCTTTCTTGGAATCTTCGTGGTTTGGGAAGCAAAATCAAAAGAGCAGCAGTTAAGAAAGTGACACTCAGATTGAAGCTCGGGGTCATATTCATTCAGGAATCAAAGAAAGAAGTAGTAGATAAGTTGCTTCTGTCTCAGATTTGCGGAAGAACTACACGGTTTTTGTTTGTGTACTCACCATCTATCGGGGCATCTGGGGGGTTAATATCCTGTTGGGATGAAGATTTTTTTCGCTTAAAACAAAGTATTATTCACAGCAGGTATATCGTGTGTGTAGGGACATTGAAATCTCTTGATATGGAAGTTGTGCTAGTTAACATTTATGCTCCGAACAATCATTCAGAAATGAGCTGTGTGTGGGTTGATTTGAAGGAATCTATACTAAATTTGAATATTCCAGTAGTGATTGGAGGGGACTTCAACGTCATTCGGAGACAAAGTGAGAAGGTGGGCGTGCAATTTAACAAAAAAGCCATGAAGAAGTTCGATGAATTCATTGAAGAAACAACTCTTGTTGACTTACCTTTGTCCGGTGGAGAATTTACGTGGTGCAGTAATAGAGAAGATCCAGTTTTTTGCAGGCTAGATAGGTTTCTTGTGTCTGTGGATATTTTGTTAAAATGGCCCGACTTGATCCAAACATTGGTGACAAATAGCATCTCGGACCACAAACCAGTGATTCTGTGTAATATTTTCCGAAGCAGGGAACCTAGAATTTTTAGATGGTTCGACTATTGGGCGGAGGAGGAAGGATATGAAAACGTGATTAAGATGGCTGCTAGTAAGGCGAGGGTAAGGGGATTTTTAATTTTCTGCAACAATGTAAAATCGACTCAGGCAAGTGGGATCGGTGCATAAAGGATCAGAAAAATGAGGACAGTCAGGCTTTGGAGAAGAGAGTGTCGGCTATAGAAAAACGCATCCAAAATGATCATGGGGATGTTTCTGCAAAGAATGAACTCAAGACCTATCGCGCAAAATTATGGAGCTGTTACCGGAGAGAAGAGAGAGAGTGGTTACAAAAATCTCGCCTGAAATGGTTTCAAGCTGGCGATGGAAACACAAAATATTTCCATTTGGTGGCATCTTCGAGACGAAGGGCTAATCTGATCTCAACTCTGCAAGTTGAAGGGCAAACAATTTCTGATCAAAGTGCCATTAAAAAGAGTATCTTCGAAAGCTTTAGGGAGATTTACAATTCCAAGAGCATGATTCCTATCAGCAGGCTGGAATGTAATTTAAAATGTCTATCAGCGGGAACAGCAGAGTCATTAGATAGGATGTTTTACGAAGAAGAAATCAAGCATGCGTTATGGTCTATGGACGGCTCTAGGGCCCCAAGGCCTGATGGTTTTAACATGAGCTTTTTGAAGAAATATTGGAATGTGGTCAAGAATGATGTTGTGAATTTCTTCAACGAATTTTACAATGGTAATGTATCGGACCTAACATTCAACCAGTCTTATATTGTGTTAATTCCTAAGAAGTCTTCTCCTACCTCAATTGAGGACTATCGGCCCATAAGTCTGGTGGGCAGTATGTACAAATTGGTTGCGAAAGTGTTATCCATTAGACTCAGCGGGTATATTCACGAAATCATCGGCGAGAATCAGTTCGCTTTCTGCCCGGGTAAGCAAATCCTTGATTGTGCTCTAATTTCTAATGAAATAATCGATGCAATGAAAAGAGGAGGGAGGCCTGGGATTGTTTCCAAAGCTGACTTTAGGAAAGCTTACGATACCGTCGATTGGAATTTCTTGCTGTTAGTGATGAAGAAAGTTGGCTTCAGGGATAAATGGATTTCTTGGATTTACTTTTGCATTTCAACGACGAATATCTCGGTTCTTGTGAATGGTTCTCCAACTCCCAGCTTTTCGATTAAAAGAGGTCTTCGACAAGGGTGTCCTTTGTCACCCATATTGTCCAACATCGTTGCCGAAGCACTAAGTGAAATTCTTAAAAATGTCGTGCGAGTGGGTCTCTTCGAGGCAGTGAATTTGAATAACAGTGACATTACGGTTTCCCCTATTCAGTTCGTTGATGACTTAATAGTATTTAGTGGGGCAAGCGAGACACAATTAAGGAACTTAATTAGGATTTTGAGGGGATTTGAATTGGCATCCGGCTTGCGTCTCAATCTGAAGAAGTCCAAATTGATAGGTGTTAATGTGGATCCTGTGATATTAGAAGATTGGGCAAAGATGGCCAAGTGTTCCACGGAAGTCTTTCCCTGTACTTACTTGGGCCTTCTTTTGGGCAATGTGAGAAACTCCTTGGCATTATGGTCACCAGTGATGTAGAAGTTTGAGAAGAGATTAGTAGGTTGGAGGTCTCGACTTTTATCTTTCAGTGGGAGACTTGTAATTGTTAAAGCAGTACTATCAAACCTGCCAATATTCTACATATCACTTTTCAAATTGTCGGCTGCCATAAGTAGCCAACTTAACAAACTGATAAACAAATTTTTGTAGGGTGGAGCTGAGAAGAGATCGATCTACTGGATTGGGTGGAAGGATATTTGCAAACCGAAATCTAGTGGAGGGCTTGGGCTAGTGGATATGAGGGTAAAAAATAGGGCCTTGCTGAACAAATGGGTATGGCGATATGGGGCTGAAAATGATTCATTGTGGAGGAAAATTATCAACATCAAATATGAAAAAAATGCTCTCTGCCTGATCCCTACAAACCTGAGCAAGTCGAATAAATCCAAATTGTGGAGTGACATTATCTCCCCCCTCACAGATGAGCATGACCCTTGGATAAGCAATACTAGCTATATGGTGGGGGACGACAAATCCATTAATTTTTGGGAAGAAAGATGGTGCGGCCCGATTCTGCTGAAATTAAAATACCCCAGGATTTATGCTCTAGCAATCAAGAAGCAGGGATCATTAGTTGAGTTCGGCAGATTTGAGGGTAATGGATGGCAATGGAATGTTCAGTTTCGTAGGTCTCTATTTGATTGGGAAAAAATATTGTGCGAGGAGTTCTTGGGAGATATTAATCGTTTTAAACCCGGTGGGTTATTCCACAGTAGCTTAAGGTGGAAAGCGTCTTCTAATGAAATTTATACGCCGAAATCATTCTGCAGCTTGATCGAAGGTAACAACACTGGTACGGATCGGATTTGGAGGATTGTCTGAAATAATACTGCCCCACCTAAAGTCGAGTGTTTTATTTGGCGCCTAGTCCATGGGAAAATTCCTACAAAGTCAGAGTTAATCAAAAGAGGTATGGGTCTAAACTCTTCCACCCTTTGCGATCTTTGCAACAAGAAAGAAGAAACTCCAAACCATTTGTTCTGTGAATGTGATGTGTCTTGGTTGGTTTGGCAAAAATGGTGCAATCTTTGGGGTCTTAATTTTGTAATGCCAAAATGTATACGAGTTCTTATTACTATGTGGTATGAAACTAATGTTGGATTTAGAAATCTGCAAATCTAGAATTTAGCCTTTTTTAGTTTGATTTGGACAATTTGGCTGCACCGCAATGAAGTAGTGTTTAAAGGGAAAATCCCGTCTGGAACCTTAATGTTTGATATGGCAATAGTGAGAATGGCTTTTTGGTGTAAAGCTAATTGGCCAGGGAACAAAGTGTCGGTGACAGATCTGTGTAACCTCCCTGCATCGTTTAAAGGATTTTCCATTGAAGATATTCGAGCGAAAAAGGTTAGTTGGTTACCCCCGCGCGAAGGAACTCTTAAATTCAACGTAGATGGGGCAATCTCGGGCACTTTTGGAGCGGCTGGAATAGGGGGCATCTTACGGGAAAGTAATGCTAGAATCTGGGCAACTTTCTCCAAATCGGTAGGCTACATGGATGTGTCTTCAGCAGGAATTCTCCCATTGTTGAAGCGCTAAAAATCTATAATTCCTCCTCCAAATTGAAGGCTTATCCTTTGTGTGTGGAAAGTGACAGCAGTGTAGTTGTCCAATGGTTTAGAGCCCCGCACTTGGCACCGGACATTTTCAAGAAGTTGTTAATTTCAACCTTAAAGTTAAGTTGTGGCTTTCAATGGTCGATTGAAGATATATACATGGAGGCAAATTCGAGTGCTGATATTCTCGCTAAAAAGGTAAACTCAAGAGGGAGGATTTAGAGGTATTGAATTTTGAGGCAGTATAAAGTTTTCAGTTTGTTGGGGCTAGGAAAAAAGGGGTGAAACTCTTGAAGGTAATGTTGGCAGCTTAGTCGCATTCGGGTAATAGAAACAACCTTATTGGAGCATGTAGGTCGCCCAATGGATCGAGGGAAGCGACGCATGTCAATTGAGATAGGATGTTTTGTATTCCAACTCCTATGTTTTGGTTTGGAATTATGATTGTAACAATCGATTTGATATTTGTGTGTTCAAACGGGGTAGCAATACCGTGCACTCTTTTTCCTCCATAGGTTTTAGGGAGGTTTTTTAACGAGGCCGGCGTTGCTACTTAGTATAAATAAAATAAATCAATTTTTTTAAAAATATTTTGTATCTAATAAATATTAATTAGATTTGTAAAAATTATTTTTAATATAAATTTTCTAAACATATTTGAAAGATTTATATATTAATTTACTATTTATATAATTATTAAAAAAATTTATATGCACATATAAATATGTGATAATAAAAAATAGAATTAACTTACAAATGTCACCATATAAATTAGTAGTAAGAACAAATAAGTCCAATATTTAATATGTTATTATTTATATTAAAAAATGTTATTATTTAATTTAAGTTATTTGGAGATTTTTGGTAATTGTTAAGGGTAAAAGAGTCATTACAAATCTAATATTAAACCTATAATCTAAAAAACTCATATTATGAGCTTTTTTAAAATCAGCTTTTTCACTCCAATCCGCTCTTTCAATCCGCTATTTACCAAACATCAATATTAGCGAATTTGACTAGTCAAACCTCTAATTATACCTCAAACCTCTAATTTTTGCTCAAACCGATGTTTACCAAACATGACCTATATCCAATAAAAAGATATGCTGAGCGCATAATTTTATGTAAATCAATAATTATAGAAATGATTACGTTGGAGTTTAATATTAAATTAATTAAGAAATTCACTTGTTTACACTACTCTACTTTTAAAGGTATGAATTTAAATTATGACATTGTGAATAGAACAAATTAGATTAGGAGGACTTACTGAATCAAATGAATGTTGATAATTATTTAAAGATGTGAATAAAACTTAAATCAAATCTGAAATTCATATTTCTAACCGAATCAAATTTAAATAAATGTATACAATGTTAATATCATATAAGAACTAACTTCAAACCTGATTTAACTTTCGAATCATCTCTATAAATCAAAGAAAGAAGGTCTAAAATAAAGTAGGCTCTCAAGTTGGAAAAACATATCAAAGAAGAAGGTAGGCATATGATCTTAGCCCATTTTATGGGTGGTTAAAGCTTTCGACTAGATCTTCTAATGGGCCATGATTGTGATTTTAACACATTCAAGGGCTAGCTAATAGTTACATACTCCAAACAAAATCAGAAATTTCAGTTTTTCCTTAATAATTTCCCTTTTCCTTTAAAAATATTATATTTTTGGATATATATTTTTAAACAAGGTTTAAAATTAAAACTCATAAATCAAAGGATAATACACGTTTAAAATTATATCCTTTCAGATGTTACAACAATAATTAGGATGAGAATATTTTCTAATGCAATAATATGTATGTTATAATCCCAACAGTAGATATAAAGAAAAACAAAACCTTATTAGTGACGTACTGACGTGAACAATAGTAGTACTCAATGATGGGCTAATTCCAAATGATATGATCAATAATTGGCCTAGGGACAGGAATTTTACCCAATCCGGTTTTTTTAATTTTTTTTAAAAAAATCGAGTTCGGGTTGGATTTTTAATGAGGGTAAAGTTGGGCCGGGCTTGTGTTCGGGTTTAGGGTAAAAAAAATTGACCCGACCTGACCCGAGACTAATCGTGTAATTCATCCCTAAATTTGTAGGGATATTTATAATAATACCTTCTCTTTATATTTTTATAATTAGGTCCTTAAAATTAAATTTTTATTTACATTTTAGTCCTTAAATTATTATTTGTTACAATTTAGTCCCATAAAATTATTTTTTTACAATTAAGTCTCTAAAATTGATTTTTTTTCTATAGGTTGGGTCTAGTTTATGGTATTTATTTTCGGGTCGGGTTTAAGGTAATTATTTTCGGTTCGGTGGGCCAAAAACTCAACCGACCCTTGTCCATCCCTAATAATTACCTTATTCTCTGTACTTATCTCTTTCTTATTTTAATCTATTATCAAGTTAGGAAGCCTCCTTCAAATTTCCTTCAAGTATATATTGGAAATATTCATAAACCCTAAATGACTACAGAAATTATTATTATGATGATGATTAAGTGGGGGAGGATTATCCAGATAGATGACGATACCAGCCAAAGGAACAGATTCGACTTCGCCCGTGTCCTTTTAGAGGTTAGCTCGGTGACAGACGTCCCTGATTCAACCACTGTGACTGCTAATGGTGAAACATTCAGAATTAGAATGCGCACGGAGGCGTACGAAGACAATAGATGTTGGATTGACGGAAAGTTGATTGGATCACCGTCGATGAAGAGCGCTGCCGGAGCAACGATTGGGCGCTTCGATTCTGGGTTCAGCGCATTAAATGAGCAGGTAGACGAAACGGATTCGCCAGGCATTGGGAATGAAGGAACTATTAACGCAAATAGAATGTCGAATATGGTTATTAATGATGAGCGTCAGAAAGATCAGGCTGGAAGAGCCGACTCTACTACCAATCCACCTCAGGGGAAATCGGATAGCAACTCAAATTTGCTGGACATCCCCATCGAAATTGGCTATGAGCCGCTCCCTACAGTGTCAGACCAAAGCATTAGTATGGGGCCGGTTTTTGATAAAGACGAGGGCCTGTTTAACATAAGACCCAAGCTACTTAAACCTACCAAAACCCACACCAGCGAGTTAAGACGTGCTAACAAGGTCGTGCCCAATTCTCTGAGCCCAAAAGCATCCCAGGGCGGTATAGGGCTTTTGTCCCCTTTTCCAACCTTAATTGGGGAATCGGTGGATCCACCTAGTCAAATTGGGGAGGAATTGAAAGGTGACTCCGACGGCATTTCCATTGGTCACTGTCCGCCGGAAAGGATGGCAAATTGCTCAGACAGACTGGGTGAGAAACTACCAGATCTTCCCAAGTCGATACCGGTCAAGGAGGTGACCCACCCAGACTACAAAGAAGCTGAAGCAACATTCGAAATTTCTGAGATTCTGGGGGTTACTTTTGTTAAAGATAGGGCACTTGTGATTGAGAAACTCCGGTCGATCGAAGCTGAGGAGCAACGCTAGCAATGCCCTCCAAAAGGTATCGCCCAACATGCTTTCAATTTTTAACTAATGTCTAGCTTTAAATGCGTTTCATGGAACATTAGGGGTTTGTGTAACCCTTTGAAACAACGAGCTTTAAAACGTCTTTGCTCCAACAACGACACCAATTTGGTACTAGTGCAAGAAACAAAAATGGAGGTTTGCAGAAACAATCTTCTTCGCTCTCTTTGGGGCCTGAAGAATGGCGATATGGCTTTTAGCCCCTCAGCGGGTTTAACGGGAGGTCTAATAACACTCTGGGATTTTAACTTCTTCATTATGGAAAACATAATCTTAAATCATAGATTCATCATTCTGATTAGGGTCCTTACTAAGTGGGGGAAGAAAATATGTGTGGTAAATTTGTATGCCCCTAACGACGACGGAGATAGGAAGACTTTCTTTGAACAACTAGCCGCTGCTTTAGGTAGCCTTGACTTACCACTACAAAAAAATATACATATACTGACGGTGGTTTATATCGACGGACGAAAACAGTCGGTATAGGGTATATATACCGACGGACAACAATATCGTCGCTAAAAACCACAAGTTTCACCGACGGATACCCCATCTGTCGGTATAGACAGTATATATTCCAACGGTTTAAAAAAGCCGTCGGTATAGACAATATATATTCCAACGGTTCGTCGTGTCTGTCGGTATAGATTTAAGTTTTACCGATAGATCTTTATATCTGTCGGTATAGTTTGTGGTTTGACCGACGGTTTTTTAAGTTCGTCGGTATAGGGTGTATTTTAAATTAACAAAACACCTTCCTATCGGGCAAAATTGAAATCTCTAATTCCCCACAGCTGCATCTGTCGTGCTTCTCTCTCGAGCTCGTGACGGCCGTCGATACCACAACCATAGGTTTGTTCTTCGATTTCACTCTTGTTCTTCAAAACTAAAATCCCTAATCCCTAATTCCCCACTTCAATACATTCTCTGATTTGTTTTCTTTTTCCCTCTCATCTTCGTACTTCTCACCGTGGGCTTGTACACTGTACAGAGTATGCGATGCATTAAATTTTTTACAAAACAAATATTTCTTCTTCGTCACTCATATTTCCTTTGTTTCATATGTTGCTATCGCTAGCCTTTAATACTCTGCACATGAAGAAAGTGGAATAAGAAGTAGAAGAAAGTGGAATGTTGCATATGATTAAACAAACAATTAAAACAAAGTTAATCATGAAGAAAGTGGAATGTTGCATATGATTAAACAATTAAAAACCAATAATAGGGTTTTAAGTTATTTTCTTTTAGCCTTTAATACTCTGTACATGCCTTAACTTAGAAAAAGAAGTAGAAGAATTTGATTCTCCCCTAAGCCATTTCAACCAATATTATATAGCTATGTAGCTACTAGGAGATGTGAAATTCAAAAGATTCTATTGAGCTTAATTGATGAATCTGGAACAAGTTATTTTGTCTTTTGTATTGGGTTAAGGAAATATGCTTATTTTTCTAACAGTTGAAGCCTTTTCCTGCAGGATTCTCTCCTGCGCAGAAGTTTCCATAAGCTGAATTTGCACCTTACCTTAACACAACTTATGAGTGGAACCCAATTGTATGCCAACCTATACGAGGATAAAGATGATTTGAAGTTTATTTTTCAGCTAGTTCTTATTGAAAAAACTCTCAGGTTTTTGTTATTAATAACTGTTATGATGGTCTTCATGCCTTTTTGCAGGGATCTGGAATCATGTGGAAATCATATAATTTTCCTTTGTTTTTACTTTCTGAAAGTAGCACATCAGCCTTGCAAGAAGTAAGTCATGTAGCTTCCAGTTTCCTATATATTCAGTATTATGTTATTGCTATGATTTGTAAGATGACGTGTAGTCTAACCTAGTGATCCTATCTCTTGTCTGCAAGAGTCGTAGATTTTTGTCAGCCTGAGACAATGGTTATAGTTAATTATCTTTGCGATTTATTTAGTTTAATTTGCAGTTGATTGATGAAAATAGATTAAGAGACCATCTTAAATTTATTGGACACCAAGTTTGCTGATTTTTATTCAACATTTATACCTGGTTGGTTCATTTGTATTTTTGATTTGCTGGGCGTGGTTTATTTCAACTAAAACAGTATTTAATGCAATTATTCGAGTAATATTGACGTCATGCCGGAAGAATTCAACAGAATATAGGTAGTACACAGGAAAACAGACAAAGCAAGCAGATGATTGTACCCAAAACAGAAGGCGAACCAGATGAAAATATGTGACCAAAACTATAAGATGACATCTACTAACTAGATAGTTAAGAGAGAGTTATAGTTACTCTATGATCATGGCCCTTGATCTCACAATCTAGTTTAATTTAAGACCGTCCAAACTCATTACAAACTCACCTAGATTGGTGCTTAGATGCTGCTATATCTAAAATTGTGTCAAAATTAATTGTGTAAGATGCATTTAGTACAATTTTAAATCAGAACAAAAAATGTGTTGGCACAACAATTTTTTAGGCACAGAAGCATATTGACTGGTAGTTCACTTGTTTCATTAGATTAGTCCTTTTCTGATGCAAATATCCTTATGGTTTCCCTTGCTATGCAGATTGCTATGAAGAACGAGAAAGCAGAGAAAGCTTATACTACAAATGTGGCAGAATTTGATGTGGTGATGCAGGTATTATTTACTACTGATTTAACTGTGGTCTTGCAAGATTTTGTTGATGATGTAATTTCTCGTACCGTTTATGACTTACATTCCAGTTTTTAATGCATTTACCTTGCATTAGACAACTAAGGTTGGGACCCATGACTCAGAATCTTGTTTGACAGAAGAGACTTGCCTTCCATTAGGTCTGGTATATAAACTTTTGTCTGGTATATGTATTGAAAGTATGTAATTCATCGATTGCTTACTTCTTTGTTACCGTCCTTGCAGAATAATAAACTTTACTAAGCATCAGATTCCAAAAAAAAAGAAAAAGGAAAAAAATGATTAATTGCTTCAGGAATGATATGAGGATATAGTTTGCAGCACCATTCAATTAGCTATTTTCCTAATTAACAATTGCCTCCATTTTTTTGTTCTATTTTCAATTCTGCTAGTAGAAGAAAACTGAGCTTTGAATATACAAGATGGAGCAATGTTTATTCTTATGGTGACACGTCATTTTTACTTTTAGGTGGCATGATTAGAGGGGTGAGCCTTATGCTGGATTAGATTTCTATAATTCAATTTGTGAATTCCAGTACACATGATCATATTTGTGAATTCATCTTAATAAAGGGCAGTGTTTGGTCAATAGAATAAGGAACAATTGAAGACACTTGTTGAATATTGGTTGTCCTCAAAGTTGATGGTAAAATGCTACAATTGTATAATTTCTATGACTTTAATATTTTCATTTTTATTAACAATTTATTACATATAATTCGAATAGGAACAAAGTGCCACGAATAGATTAAATATGTCAAAGCTAGTTGAATGCTTTACTTCAGATTTACATGTGCCTGATATGAATGCTTTACTTCAGATAGTTGATACACATGTATACAAAATACTTAACTTTCTTATTACTCCATTCATTTTTTCTTACTTAAAGTCGTTATTTTTATTTCTTTTAATAGGCAGCTCCTGATGCTGGTAGTGCTACAACGGCAGTTAACAGTTGATCCATGCCTTCAGAAAATCAGCATAATATAGATGATCCGAGCACACAGTAGAGGAGCCTCTTTGAAGTAACTTTAGCTTTTATTATAAATGGTATTAAGACAAAAAAATATTTTGTTGCACTTTTCTTCCGCTTTTAATACACTCGTAGATGTTTTATTCGATATTAAAATACAAACTTTTTAATATTTAAAATACTAGTATTAGTAATTTTAATAATTATTTAAACATTCAATTAGATACTTTTTCATTGAAAAATCCATACAATTCTTGTTATAATGTTACTAGTAAATTTAATATTTCAAATAAAAAATACAATAGAAATAATTAATATTTAAATTAAATAAAAAATACAACAAATCCTATACCGACGGACAGAGCCGTAGGTACAACTAAAACCTATAGCGATGGACAAAACGTCGGTACAAGTAGAACATATAGCGACAGAAAGACGGTCAGTAAAATTAGAACCTATAGCGACGGAGAGGTCGTCGGTATAAAGTAAAATCTATAGCGACGGACGTCCGTCGGTAGATACCCGTCGTTATATATTATTAGATATAGCGACGGATTATTTCCGTCGGAATATATGTACTAAAATGTCGGGGTAGTCCATATGTATACCTACGGTTTGGACCGTCGGTATAGGGTTTAACATCTATACCGACGGTTATAACCGTCGGTATAGATCTATACCGACAAGCATATTAGCGACGGTTACTTTTCCGTTGGAATATGTCTTTTGTCCGTCGGTAAAGGGTTTTAGGACATATACCGACGGTTTTTTGTGTTCTACCGATAGTTTTGGGTCCGTCAGTATATGTCCCTTTTTTTGTAGTGTACCTATCATCGCTGGAGGCGATTTCAACTCAATTTTGGAAGAGGAAGAGAAATTGGGAGAGCATTTCAACAAAAAAGCTTCAGAGGCCCTTCGTGATTTCCTTGAAAATC
The DNA here is from genome assembly GCA_030270665.1 of Hibiscus trionum. NCBI lineage: Eukaryota > Viridiplantae > Streptophyta > Magnoliopsida > Malvales > Malvaceae > Hibiscus > Hibiscus trionum. The sequence goes on from BSYR01000018.1 coordinate 534,932, forward strand.
TCAGTCTGATCAATCTAACCCTAAAAGGAGGCTCTTTTACTTGGTTTGGTAAGAAAAATCCCCAGCAAGCAAGCAGAATTGACAGATTCTGCATCTCACCTGAGCTACTGTTACTTTGGCCAAATCTAATTCAGAAAGTTCTTCCGAAGAGCCTTTTGGACCACTGTCCAATTACGATCAGTGCTCAGTCTTCTCAAACTGTTGCGAAACCCTTTAAATGGTTCTCTTCTTGGTCTGACATAAAAGGTTATTTGGATGTCGTAAGCAAGGTTATTACATCTGCTTCCAATAAGGATATCAGCCATATCCTGAAAGTATGCAAGAACATATCAAACCAGTGGCACAACAAGGAAGTAAGGACAAGAACGGACATCATCAAAGATGTGGAATTAAAACTGCATGTTCTTGAGGAAAAAATTTACTTGAGCAATGGTAATCCCTTAGAGGTGGAAGAGGCGTCAAAACTGAGAAATCAATTATGGGAATTGTATCGGAAAGAAGAGCGGGACTGGCTACAAAAGTCCAGGCTGAAGTGGTTTCGAGATGGAGACAAAAACACTTGTTTTTTCCACCTAACAACGACGGCCAGGAAAATGAAAAACCAAATCAATCAAATCTCCTTCGAAGGGGTAACCCACACTGAGGCTAAGGCGATTTCTGAGATCTTCGAACAACACTTCAAGAACAATTTCCTCTCTCGCAACACCCTTTTAATACGCAAGCGGGATTGCAACTTGAAAACCCTGCCTAAACCCTCGGCAGAGTGGCTTGAAAGGCCATTTTCGAAGGAAGAAGTCTGGGATGCAATTGATTCGGTAGATGGGTCCCGGGCTCCTGGCCCGGACGAATTTCATTTGCAATTCTTCAAGAAATATTGGAACTCTCTTCACAAATCAGTCATGGAATTCTTTGATAATTTTTTCAGAGGCAAAGGCATACCAACCGAGTTGAATCTGGCTTTCGTGGCTCTTATACCCAAAGTGAAAGACCCTGCAGTAGTGGATGACTTCAGGCCCATAAGCCTCGTAGGCAGTCTATACAAAATTGTTGCAAGAGTGTTAGCAAGACGAATGTCTCCTCTCATGAGTGATTTAATAAGCGAAAACCATTTCGCCTTCATAAAAGGCCGGCAGATAATTGATTGCTCGTTGATAGCAAATGAGCTCGTCGATTTGGCTAGGAAAAGGAAAGAAAAAATTGTCATCTTCAAGGCTGATTTCAGGAAGGCCTTCGACTCGATTGAGTGGCCTTTTCTCTTCCTAGTCATGGATAAGATGGGGTTCGGAAAGAAATGGTGCAGCTGGATACGCTCTTGCGTTACCACATCCTCCTTGGCAGTGTTAGTAAACAATATTCCATCAAATCCCTTCTGTATCAAGAAAGGTTTGAGACAAGGGTGTCCCCTATCCCCTTTCCTCTTCAATCTAGTGGCAGAGGCGTTAAGTTCAACGCTAGTCAAAGCTTCATCTCTGAATCTATTCTCCGGAATTCATCTTAAGACTGAAAACATTTGTGTGTCTCATCTGCAATTCGCAGATGATTTAATCATCTTCTTGGGGGCCGATGTAAATCAAATCCGCAACATCAAAAGAACTCTGCGCGCATTTGAGATGATGTCTGGGTTGAAGCTCAACCTGAAAAAAACTGATTTGTATGGTGTTAATGTTGAAAACGACTTGATTGCTAGCATTGCAAAGGAAGTTAACTGCTCCTCAAATTCTCTTCCCACAACTTATTTGGGGTTACCTCTGGGAGCGGATAGAAACTGTGCATCCATTTGGAACCCAGTGGTAAAAAAGATAAGGGACCATCTAGTGAGCTGGAAGGGATCAAATTTATCTCATGCAGGAAGATTAATACTTGTGAAATCTGTGTTAAATAACCTCCCACTCTACTATCTATCTCTATTCAAAATGCCGTCTGCCATTTGCGTCGAGGTAAACAAATTAATTTCCAACTTTCTGTGGGGCAAAATTGATGGAAAAGCAACTCATTGGGTGAGTTGGGCAGATCTATGCTGTCCGAAGGAGGTAGGGGGATTGGGTATAGTTGACATTCATATCAGGAATCGATCCCTCTTAAACAAATGGGGTTGGAGGTACAACACTGAAAGAGATAGTCTCTGGAGGCGCATTTTGTGTGACAAATACTATGGCCAATCGACCCTACTAATGGCTTCGATCCCCCCCAGCTCTAAAATCTCGTCGATATGGAGAGACATCAGCAAGCCTTTGAATTGCAATTCAGATCCTTTTACAACTAATATCAGACCCATACTCGGGGATGGAAGTCTTATTAAGTTCTGTTTGATTGCTGGGCTGGTGATCAACCATTTGCCTACCGATTTCCGAGAATATATGCCCTGGCAAACAAAAAAGAAGTCAAAGTCAGAGAGTTCGGCAAAAAGGTTAACAATCATTGGACTTGGTCACTCACATTTCACAGGACCCTATTTGATTGGGAAATTGAGGTTAGGGATCGCTTCTTGAGTTGCATCGATAAATACTCCTTCTCCTCCTTGAATCAAGACAGCATCCGATGGATAGGGTCCTCAAATGGGGTGTATACTCCTAAAAGTTACTGTGATCTTATATCTTCTCTTGACAAAATCAAAGACCCTTGTTGGAAGTTAGTATGGGACAAACACATCCCTCCGAAAATTCAATTCTTCATGTGGCAGTTGCTTCGAGGTAGACTCTCAACCAAATCAAATTTACTCAGAAGAGGATCAAAGTTAGTTACTAATCAATGCTGCCCACTCTGCGGTTCGGATAATGAAACTGAATTTCACCTATTTTTTTCCTGCACTGTGAGTTGGAAACTGTGGGCTAAATGGTGCAACAAATGGAATATCTCCTTCATCACCCCTGGCACTACTCGACTCTTTCTTCACGCTTGGTTTGATGCTTGCCTGGTTTTTAATGCCAAACTTATATGGATAATGTCTTTTTTTTAGCTTCTGTTGGTCAATCTGGTCAACCCGAAATGATATAATTTTCAATAAAAGAAGCCTGAATGAGGTTCATCTCTTCGATACGGCTCAAATCAGGACCTTTCAGTGGTGCCAAAATAACTGGCCTGAAACATTCTTCTCGGAGAGCTACTTCCTTGCGGATCCCTCCAAGATTATCTGCGTGGCTCCACACAAGGTAAATCACACCAGGAAAGTTGCGTTGGCGAATCATCTTCAGTTCCTTGTTGATGGAGCGGCAAATGGGAGTTTTGGAGAGGCTGGTTTATGAGGTATCCTCTACGATACCAAAGGTAATGTGCTAGCAAAATTCTCCAAATTCTGCAGGGACTATCGACGCTACATCGGCAGAATTACTAGCGATTAAAGAAGCTTGTTTTATCTGCTCCTCTGCTGAATCGCTCCAAGAGGAGAGAATATCATTCTTATCTGATAGCGCGCTAGCCTTAGGGTGGATTAACAACCCTTTGAATGCTCCGCAAGTATTTAGACAGTTAGTGCTGGAAATCTGGCAGGTGAGCAAGGAGAAAAACTGGACCTTTGATAAGGTGTGCCGCGAAGATAATGTTGAAGCAGACTTGCTAGCAAAGAGTGGTATTGGCAGAAAGATTACTTTTCTCTGGATGGACAAGGGTTAACTTTTTAGGGTTAGTACTCAGTTTGTAACAATTGTATGTTCAATCTTGATAATCCAATGTTGTAAACCGCCTCTGATCGAATAAAATTTTCGAGCACTCTTTTCCTCCTTCCAATGCCCCTACCTCTTAGGGTCGTGGTATGAAGGGGTTTTTAACGAGGCTCAATTTACTTTCAAAAAAAATATATTCTTTTTAATTAAATTTGGGTCCCAACTCTCAACCTTTTTAAAATAGTCAAATTTGATTCACTACCTTTTTAAAATAGTGAAATTTCTATTTTTAAAATAATTCTTATTAAAACATTACTTTTTTAACGGCGTTGACATAACAACCTATAAAAAAATCGAACGTACTTTATGTTAATTTTTATTTTTAATATTTTTAATTTAACTCATTTAAATATGAAATTGAAAGCGTTGTTTTTGATGTATTGAAAATAAGCTCGATTTATATTGTAACTAAATCTCATGTGTATCTTAACCTAATAAATCGAACACATTGAATCTAAAAGATGGATAACAATGCACAACGACAAAGTTGCTGTTGTTATTATTAATAATTTCTTGTTAGCATGGAGGAACATTCCCCAGCTTGATATCCTCTATAAAATAAAACATACAAAACGACATAAATTTAATCTAATTATTCAATCGGTCACACTTGATTCGACTAAAAAATTCATTGTCTGTTTTAATTTTTTTTAAAGTGAAATTTTATTTGAACTTCTAAGAATATCTCACGGTTTCAATGTCTCATTAAAAAATCTCTCTAGACCTAAATAGAGAAAAAATAGTACATTGAAACCGTGGTGACAATAGCTCGAGACTCTGCTAAAACCACCTATACCCCTCGAGAACCAGCTCTGTAGACAAGTGAAAAACCAACCATCTATACCCCCATACATTACAACACACACCCTTTAATCTTAACTGACAGGAATAAAGTAAAGAAATATTATAACACCCTGTTTCAATTATATGATTGTTTTTTTAATTATAATTTCGTGGACAAAAAAGAAGATAATCTATTTACCCATTTTTCATATCTAGGTTAGATTTATGTTGACAAAAAAGATGAGATTGAGAACCCTTTTGAGACAAAAAAAGAAATGTTAATTTCCCTTCAAATACGAACGTTTTAATGTCACCTTCCGATGGGACACATTGGGATGGCACGATAAGACATACTTATGAGTTAGTGTATTTTTTTTTTACAAATTCCAAGGCCTACACAAAACAACATTACAAATACTATAAATTTGGAAATTTCTTAAACGGGTATCCTATGTCACTTCTTAGATGATTTTCTAATTATAATCTGTAGTGATATCTTTTCGGTACTAGCTTAGTTATATAATGATTTTTTAAAAATATATTAGAAAATTTAAAAACTTATCAACATTCTTTAGGGTTATAAGTAATCACAGTACTACTTGTTTATGACATTGTATTTTGGCAAGTCAGATTTTGGATTATAATATAACTTTATTTTATTTTTAGGCAAATTACGTAAATCAACTCTACTCTCAAACCTATTTTGGTCACTAAAGTTTCAAAACGTTTAATTTACTCACTGAAGTTGAGACATTGAACGTTTTTGGTACTCATCTATTAACTTTTTGATGACGTCCATTTACTGGCAAACGAAGAAACTTCTCTAAAATTTGAATGATGGAAACTTCATGGGCATTAAAGAAGCAACATGCGACATTGGAGGAGGAGGATCGACGAGAGAGAAACCAGAAGATTTTTTATCGATTCGTGAACTTTAGAGCACTTTCCGGCAAAATAGAGGTCAAATTTAGTCTCAGGGGGCAAGTGAAGTGACTGGTGAAATTGGGCCCCGAGCGACCATCATCTACTACCGTTTGAGGTTTAAGAGTGACCAAAAGCGTTCAATATCTAAACTTTAGTGACAAAAAAATTCAACGTCTAAACTTCAGTGAATAAATTGAACGCTTTAATACTTCATTGACCAAAATACGTTAAAAGTAAAGTTTAATGATGATTTACGTAATTTACCTATTATTTTTTTAAGTTTCGATTCGATTTGCATTCAGGCCGCTTCACTTTTTATACATAATACTTTTATTATATAATTTAAGTTTAAATCAGATTAATTTGTGATAAAATTAATTATCCAAACCCTGTCTCAACAAAATGGAATACTTTATTGATAAATCTATTTCTTTTTCGTTTATGATAGGTGTGATTGCATCTAAAATTTAAAATATTAAGAAGTTGAAAATTCAACTAAAAAGGATAGTTTTAACAATAGATTATAATTTTGCCACGTTATTCACCGAATTAAAAAAATGTTGATACATAAAAGTGTTGGCAAAAACAAACAAATTCATAATTAAAATCCAATAATGGAGTGTGTGGCGAAGCCGCAAAGGGGCGAAGACAAAATCGTGGTTTGACTCGAAGGGATTTGGTATGGGTTGGGGTCCACAACTAGGTACGGACAAAATCCGACCGTCTCTGACACGTGGATGCAAAACACGTGTGAAGTCGACTAGCTGCAAACTTGACAAATAGGGGTGGGAATTGTCGGTACCCAGAAAACCGGGTACCTCATTAAACGGCCCGTGTCCCGGCCCATTATATTCGGGTACCCGAGATTCGGGTACCCGTAAAATTCGGGTATTCGGGTAATCGGGTACCGGGTATCCGGTTTCTATTTTTTTTATTTTTTATTTTAAAATTAAAAAAAATCACATGTTAAACACAAAAATATTTTAAAAAAAATTAAACTTAAAACTTAAAAGAATATAATACAAACATAGAAAAAATGTAGGGATTTAAACTTAATTTTAGAGTGAAAATATTAAGAAACATAAAATAAAAATATAATTTTAAATATAAAAATATATATTTGCTGGAAATTTGCTGGGTCGTCGGGAAATTTGCTGGGTCGGGTAATTTTTTTCGGGAATTACCCGATATTTTTATTTCGGGTCGTCGGGTTTTCGGGTCGGGTCAATCGGGTCAGGTCAATCGGGTCGGGTATTTTTTCCCACCCCTATTGACAAATCACGTAGATGCATCCAATGACGGTGTTATTATTATTATTATTATTATTATTATTATTATTATTATTATTATTATTAGGATGAGTCTACCACGTGCAACGAACATTGATGAACATCACTAACGATGAACACCGATGAATACCATTAATTTTTTAAAAAAAAATTTAAAAATTTAAAGGACTAAAATTTTAATTAAAATTATCTCTTAAAAAATAAAAATCAAATTTAATAATTACTTTATAATATTTTTTAATGGGTTAGAATCAAATATACACAATTCTCCTAAACCCTAACAAAATCAATCTCTTAAAAAAATAGAAATCAGTTTATATTTTTTTGATAGATTAGAATCAAATATAATCAATTCTCATATTATTGATTCTAATCTATTAAAAAATTATAAACTGATTTTTATTTTTTTAAGAGATTGATTTTGTTAGGTTTAGGAGAATTAGGTATATTTTATTCTAACCTATTAAAAAATATAATAAAGTAACTATTAAATTTGATTTTTATTTTTTTAAAAGATAATTTTAATTATAATTTTAGTCTTTCAGATTTTTAAAATTCTAAAAAAAAATAATGGTGTTCATCGTTAGTGGTATTCATCAATATTCGTCGACCGTTGTAGAATTTTCCTTATTATTATATTGAACAACATCAATCTATAAATTTTGATGAAATGCTGAATGGAGGTTGTTCTATTATCGTAAAACCCACATGTTATCATTTATTGAATTTTGAAATCTAATGATGGTGTTGGTTTTTTTTTTTTGATAATTCATGATTTATTATATTCGAAAGAAGTAATAAAGTATTACTGTATTTATAAAGCAGGCAAATTTAAATCAAAAACTTTTTTATTATTATTTAAAAAAAACATGCGGACCTATATTTGAAAAGATGACCCACAAATCTGTTACGTATGAAGAACTCGTTTTCTAGGAATAACGAGACCCAACCTCGCTTTCTGCAGAGAGCAAGTTCTTCATACATAGCAACACTTTTCAGAATAACGAACTTAACAGGAACTCGCTTTCTACAGAAAGCGAGTTCCCCGAGAATTTGAAGAGCCAGCTTAATTTATCGCGGGGAAATCGCTTTCTGCAGAAAGCGAGTTCTTTGTAAATCGGGCTGGCAGACCAAGCGTCCATAGGCATGTTCGAGCAATATTTCTGGGTTATTAATCGTATAATTTTAGTAAACGTTGAGTTTAGGTACGTAGTATTGGAACTTGTCTTTCATTCGACACCAACATGGGCAAGTTCGGTACATTTTAAACCGAGTAAAATTCGCGTTGAAAACGGTTCCATAGCTTGTTTTTATGAATGATTTTGCTTTTAAAAAGGTGTGATAGGCTTGTTCGGTTTATTAATCGAATAATGTAGGTGGTTGTTTATCCAAAAAACAAAAATAAATATAAAATATAAAAACTATGTAAAAAAATAAGGCAGAATAAAATATTGGTAATTATAAAATTAGAAATAAAGTCTTGCATAAATATAATTAAATTTCTTTAGACATCCTCTATCGTACTAATCATGCATATGTCTACCCGTTCCGTAGCCGGGTGCACGACGATCCCGTGGTGGATTCCTCCGAATGTCATGTGCTTCATCTGCGTCCTCATCAGCAATTTCATCATCATCGGCACCATGATCGTCCCCGAAACGCGAACCACGCTAGCACCGGGGCTGGTGTAGAACAAGCTTTTCGACGGTGTCTGCTCGACAATGTTGTAGTCGAACTGTGCTGCCAACAGTGGAACATCAAACAACGGAGGAACATATGTTGAATGCATCGACATGAAGAGACGAAAGGCGTCTGTAAAGCAGAATTCGGGTGGAGGCCTCATATTCTGAAACATCTTAGGACCACTCATCTGCAGAAACGATGACGAAGCGAAATGCATGAATGTCAGTCCTGATGCTGGTGTCGAACGTTGTTCTGCGGACTGATCTGCTACTTGCGTTGTTCTAGATGACGAGGCCCCTGCAGTGTGAGTTCATCGTCTCTGGCTTTCATGCCACATTCTGGTACCGCGCTGCGTCGGCTGGCTCTGGGTTGATTGACGTTGTGCGCGGGGGGGGGGGGGAGACACCTCAATTTCTCGCTCGCGCTCCTCCGAAGTTAGTATATGCGGCTTCCTATTTTGGTGGTACCACTGCATATAGTCGAATGTGACGTCCTGGTTCACAATGGGTTCACAAATGGGCGGCCGCTTGCCATACCTTGTCATCCATTGCCCGGCCCAATTAGCGTGATGATGGCCCCAATGGACTTCTGTCTTCCCATGCTGCGTCAACCGATGTAATTCGTCCAAATTGGGTGGCGGCTCTGGAACCCCTAGGACGTAGCCAAATTGTCACAAAACCCGGTCGGTAGGATGCCACTGGATAATTTTGTAGTTGATTAGTGGCACTAGTAGCAGCCAGACGTGAGAGGTGTCCATAATGTCATGCATAATACATTCCCGAATCAGAGGAGCAGTGAACGGAGTCACATGAACTGAATTTTTTTTAACGTGAGTTATATAAAGTTTGATTAGAAAAAAGAATTTGAGGAACTAAAAAATGGTTCGAATCTCTGACCTCGTCTTGTATCTTGTCGATCAGCAGTCTATAGTCTCGCTGTGTATCTGGCAGTCCCTGGGGAGTGAGTGGAAGCCACCACCTGTCATTAATGAAAAAAAAATTAATAAAATTGTAATAGTTTTAAAAAATATGTATAAAATAAAATAAATTAAATAGTACATTCGAATAAGTGGGAATAGGTACGAGGTCGGGTGTCTAGGTTGCGGGCTTAAAAACGGCATCTGAAACCAAGCCCAAGACTGCAGCAGTAAAAGACATCCTCCGATTTCGGCTTTGTCAAGGTCGACAGCTCTGCAAAGCTCCCTGAACAGAAAGGCCAAGACCGCTGGTCTGTAACATTTTTTTCTTGATTCGGCAAAATTATAGAGATGGTACAACCACATCAGATGAACTTTGTTGCGAGAATTGTCATGCATCAAAATCCCTCCAATAATTCGTAAGATGTGGGTACGCGCAAACCGCTGTGAAAATAATAAGTAGCGTTATAAAAATATTTTAATTATTAAAAAAATAGAAAACGAAATATATAATAAAATAAATATATTACCCGCTTTGTTTTGTCATCCGCATCAGGGGGAAGATTTTAAAATTCTGATCTAAAAAAGTTAGTAAGATTTTACCACCGTCGAACTTGTTCGGAACCACTCCCAGCAGGTCAGCACACAGGGTCGCCCAGTCACCGTCAGCAATACCAGTAATAACCTCGCTGTCAGTAGGTAAGCCAAGATAATATGCAACATCTTTCAGTGTAATTGTAGCTTCGCCACACAGAAGATGAAAGGTGTGCATCTCTGGCCTCCATTGTTCTAATAAGGCATTAATAAAGGGACGGTTCAATTTCGTACCGCCAACGATAGTAGCGACGTGGACAAAATCGACTTCGACAATAAACGAAATAATATCTGCATTTGGCGCGACCGTGATACGATTTAGATAGCATGTCAATGCTCGTTCGTAGTTCTTGAAGATTTAAAAGTAAAACATAATAATAAAAATATATATACAAGAAGAAATAAATAAAAGAATAAAGAGATAATTTAAAGTTAAAAAATATTACCTCCTCATTCGTCCGCCAGTAGTCGAAGACGTGTCGTGAGTCTAACCTCAATAAAGCTGCCATTTATAGAAAATAAATAGGAAAAGAAGAAGATAGAATGAATTTGAGGTGTGGGGTAAATCTGAATGTAGGGTCGCTATTTATAAGAGGCCTCGCACCCCTGGGAAGCGACATTAAAGGGAACTTGCGTTTTGCAGAAAGCGAGTTTCGTTGAAAAGACACGTCTTTGAGAATACGCGTCTACAGAACGGTCAGAAGGGACCTCGCGTTCTGCAGAAAGCGAGGTCCCTTAAATACCGCGTTTTTCAGAACGCGAGGTTACGGAGTTTTGATTTCAGTTTAAATACTGGATTCTTTTTCTTCTATTATATTTTTTTATTCAAATTAAATTTATTCACGCGGTGTTTTTTCTTCACTATAAAACCCACGCCCAAATTATGTCTATTTCACCAAAACATCCAACTCTTTGCTCCTCTCATGGCTAAATTTTTTGCAACATTTTATTTTCTCGATAACTATTTCGACTCAACAATCACCATCAATATGTCACTCCACGATTTATTTTAGTTGATATCAAACGAGGTTAGTAAACGCACTGACAATCAAATTTCTTACTTGGAATGTAAAATTCCAACACCGACGGTAGCTGAAACGCACCACATTTTGAAGCTTACCAACGAAATCGATGTACGTAACATGTATGACCGGCTCAATTCTGTAGGAGCTAAATACATCCATTTATATGTTAAGTTCGATGAGGTCAACACTGACGAAGATAGTACGTATGCACCCGTAGAAGCTGCTCCGTCCGCACTTGCAGCGACCACTAAACAAGCTTCGTCTTCACCGGATGTTGATGCAGCTGCCGATGAGTTGCAACTTTTTATGTACAGGCGCAGACAACAAAAACAACAGCTGATGGAGGAACTTAACTTAAGTTCATACATTTCAACTGACTACTATGATTCCGATTAACCTTTCAGTCCTCAAATCATGGTCAAATCATCGTCAACTGATTACAATGATTCTGATTAACCTTTTAACTGCCGACGATTTTTCCAGCACGTTACGATAGGAAGATACAATTTACCTCAATTATTCAAACAACATTACCTCTCATTACCTCAATTATTCAAACAAGCATTCCATTCTGTCTGATATAAGGGTACAAAGGACCAATATTATTCACCCAGAAAATCTGGAAGGATTTTGCTTTTGCAGACGTGTCAGACATGCTATGTCAGCATCTGACTATGCAAGGAACTTGCTTTCTAAAAAACACGAGATCTAGGAATATCAAAGGAACTCGCTTTCTACAAAAAGTGCGAGTTCCTTGCTTAGTCAGTAATCCTGACACAGCGTGTCTGACACGTCTGCAAAAGAAAAATTCTTCCGAATTTTCCGGATGAATAATATTGGTCCGCTTATAAATGCTTGTATTTTTATAGTTTTCATTAAAGTCTTTCAATTGCTAGGAAAATGTCGAGACGAGGAAGTGTTGTTGTTCTAGTATACTATGACGGCGAGATAATCGTTGATGCCTCACTCGATGTTGTTTTTCAGTCCACGAATATTTTTAACAAAAACGATTCCGAGGATTATCATACAAGAAGTTGATTAATGAAGTGGAAAATAGTGTCCCGTATGGCCTTGGGGAAAATCTGTACGAGTTGAAGTATCATTTACCGATCTCTTTAGAATTGTTAACCTACTTAGTATGCCGCATTAGGGACAATGGTGATGTGGAGTTGATGCTGGCTACCCACTTGGAGTATTCATTAGGAGGGCCCATCGAGCTGTATGCGTCGTTTTCTGATTCTAATGCTGGAATCAAAATCCCAAGCTTGAGACGGGCGAATTTCGACTTCGACCCTAATGCCAATGTTGATAGCCCGACGGCCAGTTTACTAAATGATTTCAACCTACCAATTACATACAGTCCACGCAATGAGTTTGGTGCATCGTCGTCTTCTGTGCCAAGACATTCGTGCGTAGCTAGTTTTGGGTACGACTTGAACCAGCCCCCAAACGATGAATTCGATGCACCATCCTCTCCATTGCGAAGACATGCAACGTACAATCTGTTTAGTATGGGGGAGGCAACGTTATCATCCCACAATTACATGAGGTCATCCGACCATGAAACGTCCAACCCATTCAATGATTTCTCATATGGACGATACTCAGCGTATGTCCCTAGTACGGAGTACGTTCAACCATCTACGGGGAGACATTCTTGTGTTGATGCGCTCAATTTTGATCTTGGTAATACGGTTCGTGAGCGATCTCGTGATCGACGACTAGTCTGCTCGCTTGAAAGGGTAGCAATCGACGACGCAGAACTATACAAGTTTTAGGGGGATATTTCTGACGAAGAACCAGTTAGGGAGGTTGGACCCGATGATGACGAGAAAGGGCCTTTCTATGAAGAACCAGCAGACGTGAAAATTCCAGCTAGGTCCTTTGAAGATTTAGAAGGAAACAAAGAACACCCGGCAGAAAGCAACGTTCCAGTATCGGCCACACCTATTTCTTATTACCAGCCACCGTCCCACTTCAAAACGGTTGATATGGATGTCTTAAATGTTCCAGAATTTTCACAATACCCAACAATTGACGGTTACAACCACCGTACTGATGGTGAACTGGCCATTGGGATGACATTCTTGACAAAAGAACTGGTTGTGGCCGCTATTAAGCACTACAACATTTGCCGGGCAGTTACGACGACTGTGAAGAAAACCCAACCGAATTTCTACATTGCGGAGTGCGCCTACAAGAAACAAGTATGTAAGTGGAGGGTTCGTGTATCATCCTTGAAGATGCTAAGCGGGCTGTGGAGAATCACGAAACTGGAAGGGCCTCACACATGCACCGTGAGTAGCCTAATTCAGGATCACAAGAACTTGGATGTGCACGTCCTATGCGACACCTTCATGCCACTGGTAAAATCAAATCCCCGGGTGACGGTTGCCACATGTATCGCTGCAGCTAAAATGCAGTACGGCTACATTCCTGATTACCATAAATCATGGTATGCAAAGTGGCGGGCCGTACAAAAACTGTTTGGCCAATGGGAGGAATCTTACAACGAGTTGCGCCCGTGGCTAAAAATGATGTAGAAATACATACCCAGAACGATTCTGAAACTTGAGACGGCTCTGATATACTAAAATGATCATGTCGTACCAGATGTTTGTCAATTCTACCGGCTATTTTGGACATTTCCGCAGTGTATTAATGCATTCATGCACTACAAGCCGATGGTTCAGATCGACGGTACTTGGTTGTACGAGAAATATACACAGGTCTTACTTCTGGCGGTTGCACAAGATGGCAATTGGAAAATCGTTCATGTAGCATTCGCAATAGTCCAAAAGGAGGATATCGAGTCTTGGGTGTTCTTCATTAAGAACCTACGAAGACATGTTCTTTTTCCTGTAATGCAGGCAAGGGATGATGAGATATGTGTTATTTCCGACAGAGGCACAACGATCAAGTGAGCAATAGAACATTTGAGCCGGTCTTGGTAGCCTCCCCATATTTACCACCATTACTCCTTACGACACATTGCGGCCAACTAGTTGCAGAACTACAAGAACCAAGATGAACATGCTATGGTGCTTTGAATGGGTATGTCGTTTAGGTCATTTGCATTTACGATATCTTTGCATGTCTTGTTCACCCCTAACTATTCAACTGTCATTCCCTAAGCAACTCATATTACGTACATGAGGTAGACCAACTGTTCGAAGAACTAAGAGCCAATAATAAAGATGGCGCAGACTACCTTGCCAAAATCTCGAGGGAAAATGGCTTCGATCATAAGATGGGGGTAAATGATATGGTCACATGACAACGAACTTGGCTGAGGCGGTCAACTCAGCACTCAAGGGAGTCAACATTTGCCTATCACTTCCATTGTCAAAGTGAATTACTATCGTTTGGCTACCCTATTTGCAGCCCTAGGAAGGCAAGAAACTGAGTACATGGTAGGTGGCCACAAAGTCCACCCGGACCTCCTCTAACAATTGCAAACTTATGTGCGTCATTCAAATGCGATAACTGCAACTCTCTTCTCTCAAGAAGGCCATTCGTTCCGTGTTTCAGAATTTTTGAGGTCGTTGGAAGGCATACAACACAACGCGTAAATGGTAGTTCTTAGGCACAGAACCTGCGAGTGCGGAGTCTTCCAAACATTCAAATACCCGTGCGAACACGCCATTGCTGCTTGTTCTTCCCAACGGATTCACTACATGTGATTGCTTGATCCGGTATAATTACTAGAAACGGTATTTGAGGTTTACGAAAATGATTTTCCTCCCATCAGAAATGAAATTGATACGTATGTTGTTGACGCTGAACCGACCATACGCCCAGATCCTGCACTACTACGAGAAAAGGGACGTCTACGATCGACATAGATTTACTGTGTGGAAGATATGGTCGAACATAGAGAACGAACCAGAAAAAAGAAGCTTTGCACCATATGTAGAAATATCGGACACACGCGTAACAAGTGTCATAATCGCTCGGGCCCTCGTATCGACTAAGTGATTGTAATTTCTTACTATCTGCGTCCCTCAAGTTTCGGTTTAAATAATAAGGTCTAATTTTTTAAAAAAATTCTCTTTCTTGCTTGTCGTTCCTGCACAAAACCAGGCTTTGGAACCATTTTCAACGCAAATTTTATACCCTTCTCCATGTATCGCGCGTGCCAATATCAGTCTCAGATGGAAGACAAGTTCCACTACAACGCCTCCAAGGTCAAAAATTGCGATAATTCTCGGATTAAAAACCCAGAAAATTTAATAGAGCAAGCCTATCATGCCATTTTATATTTTCATTCATTCACAAAACAAGCTATGGAGCCGTTTTCAACGTGAATTTTACTCGGTTTAAAATGCACCAAACTTGCCCATATTGGTGTCGAATGAAATACAAGTTCCAGTACTACGTACCTAAACTCAACGTTTACTAAAATTATATGATTAATAACCCCACAATATTGCTCGAACATGCCTATAGACGCTTGGTCTGCTAGCTCGATTTACAAAGAACACGCTTTCTGCAGAAAATTAAGAATTTTTGGGTGTTTGAGTTGGTGGCAAAAATTAAGAATTAAACACAAGGATTTAGAGTGGTTCGACTTTCTAACCCAAAGCCTACATCCACTACCTTGGAACCCTACCAAGGATTTCCCAAATTGACTAACAATTTCTTCCCCTTTTCTCGGATGAGGAGCAAATCATTACAACGATTAAGCTCACAAGTGTTTTGTCTATACAAGAGAATGGCAATTAAGCTCTAGAGACAATTTGACATCATAATGTTGTTACAATTGAAGCATTAACCATCTTTTAATGCTTGGAGGTCCTTTTTATACTCCTAATTGAGTTTGTAGCCGTTGAGGACCGTTGGGGTTGAATTATAGCCGTTGGAGCCTTTATTTCTCACCATAAATACAGTTCTACAGCTTAGCGTATCGATACTCATCAAATCGTATCGATACGGTCCCGATAAATTAATATCCATTGAGCACTTCCAGCTGGTGCGTATCGATACACGTAGCAAACGTATCGGTACGATCCTGCAATTTAAAAGACCGTTGGGAATTTGGCCGTTGGGGGTAGTTGGGCGTATCGATACGTGATACAATTGTATCGTTATGCGAACTAGCCGTTAGATATTTAAAACAAACTGTATTGATACGGACAAAGCGTATCGGTACGGGTTTTGGCTACTAGAAAATCATTGTAGTTAAAACCCTAAATGGTATCGATACGGTAACATACTATATCGGTACAGTTACATTAAAAACTTGGTTTTGACTGGTTTAAATGCACTTTAAATTATTCCAAAGCCTTATAAAAACACTTAAACATATTTTCAAGTTGTTTTGACTAAAAGCATGTTTTAAATTCTTTTCAATTTAGTCCAAAACATTTTTCAAATATTATATCAAAACAATTAGTTCTACAATCCCCCATTTTTGATATAATAAAACCAACTTGAAAAATTGTTTGAGATTCTCCCCCTTAGTATTTTAAAAATTGTTTGGGATTCTCCCCCTTAGTATTTTAAAAATTTGAATAAGAGATTTTAAAATTTTGAAATTAAAGCTCCCCTTTATTCTCTTGAAAAATTAATTTTTCAAACCATTTAAAGCTTCCTCTTATTCTTTTGAAAAATCAATTTTTCAAATCATTTCTCCCTCTTTTTGTTATATCAACCCTTTATTCTCTTGAAAAATCAATTTTTCAAACCATTTAAAGCTTCCTCTTATTCTTTTGAAAAATCAATTTTTCAAATCATTTCTCCCTCCTTTTGTTATATCAAAAAGAATTTAAAATACATTAAGCTTAAAATAACATAAGAGGTTTAAAAATTTTGATACAATTAAAAACATTTGGTTTTAAAATTGCCTCCCCCTCACTCAAAGCATCTAACAATGTTAGTCTAACATATATTATTAAACTACTTGAATTAAACGAAATAAAACTAAACAAAAATAAATTCAACTAATTTTACCATACTTGAATCCAAGGGAGGATGTGAAGCCTTCTTCAAGTGCTCTCTTTGTGTGCATAGAGCTCCCCCTCAAATTTGGACTTGTTGATCACTCTCCATCACACCTAAACAAGACAATCAAGTAATTTTTGGTATCCAAATTGCTTTTGATCCATAAACGTTAGTAGCACAGAATTTTGTCCCCTTAGGAATCTATTTTTCAATTTCATCCTTTTTAGTTGAAGTACTTAGTCCTTTTGGAACCCAAATACTTCTAAAAACTTTACCATTCAAAAATCTAGGGGCACTAGATTGTCTTACATAAAAAAATTGATTTTCCCAAATTGATTTTCTTTTGTAGTTCATTGAAAATCAAATCTTTTTCCTTTTTAAGATCATCAACTTTTTTATGACATTTTTCCATCGTTTGAAGCAAATTTAGTAAATTTAAAACTTTAAGTTCAAAATCTTTAATTTTTTCTTCAAACTCTAGATTTGTTTTGGAAAGCAAATCATTTTCCTTTTTCAAATTTTAAAGCATTTTTTTTTTGTTTTTAGGAAATGATGCCTTAAATTCCAAAAGCAGATCATCATAGGCATCTTGTAACTCATCAAATGTATAAGAATTTGAAATAGATGAGTTAGAAGTTACCTCCCCCTCATTGAGGGTCATGAAGCGTAGGTGGGCTACCTCATTATCAATGGAGTCTTCATCACTCCATGTCGCCACATATGCTTTCTTTGAAGATGATCCCTTTTTGTTAGACTGTGGGAATCCTTCATCTTCTTCTTCGATTCATGCTTGGATTTAGCCATCTCACTCTTTATGAATCGGGTGAATTTCTTGAAGAGATGAACCATCTCTTCATCTTTACTTTCCTCCTCACTCAAATAAACGTGTGGACATGTGGAGGATTTGAGAGCAACGACACTCGCGTTGATGCCTAGCTCCATGATTTTCATCTTCCCCATCTTCTTTATCTCTTCATTCTTCTTCTCTTCTTCTTTTTCTTTCTTCATTATTTCATGAGTGAGAAGAGACCCCATGAGATCATCTAGATTCAAGGTCTTGAGATTTTTGGCTTCGATGATGGCGGTCTTCTTTGAGTCCCATGACTCGGGAAGAGAATAGAGAAGCTTTCGGACAAGCTTGTCTTCCAAAATGATTTCTCCATAGCCTTTGAGTCCATTTGTGATGGTGGAGAATCTATCGAACATCTTTGTGATGTCTTCATCCAGTTCCATCTTGAAGTTCTCATACTCGTGGTCGAGGAGGCCGATCTTGGTCTCCTTTACTTTGTTTGTTCCCTCGTATGTAACTTCAAGCTTGTCCCATACTTCCTTGGCATCTTCGCAAGAGGACATCTTCTCAAAAATGTTGGGGCTAAATGCACAAAAAAGGATGTGTAAAGCCTTGCAATTTAGCTCTATCTTCTTGCGATCATCCGCACTCCATTCCGCCTTTACTCTTTGTAGCACATAAGGAACTTCTTCAACAACATCCCAAAGCTTGTAGTCTTTGGATTTGATGAAGAAATTCATTCTAATCTTCCAATGAGCGTAGTTCGTACCGTCAAAGAATGGTGGCTTGTCGATGGATTGCGCCATTTGACCGATTGATTGAATTGATGTATCGAGCTTCTCGAATCACCTCAATAGGATGTTAATCCCCTTCGATTGAGCCTCTCTTTGATACCAAATGTTGGGCTCGATGATCACCTTCAACCGTTGCTTGCCAAGTGGTGGAGAAGTTGAATTTTTGGGTGTTTGAGTTGGTGGCAAAAATTAAGAATTAAACACAAAGATTTAGAGTGGTTCGGCTTTCTAACCCAAAGCCTACATCCACTACCTTGGAACCCCACCAAGGATTTTCCAAATTCATTAATAATTTCGTCCTTTTTTCTCGGATGAGGAGGAAACCGTTACAATGATTAAGCTATCTACCCTTAGCTTAATCAAACACTCTCTTACAAGTGAAATTCAAAGAAAACAAGAAATTACTCTAATATGTATGTGTTTGCAACTCTAAGCACTCACCCAAAACCTATACACTTGAGCATACATAAACATTTTAGCTCACAAGTGTTTTTTCTATACAAGAGAACGACAATTGAGCTCTATAGACAATTTGAAATCATAATGTTGTTACTATTGAAGCATTAACCATCTCTTGATGCTTAGAGGTCCCTTTTATACTTCTAATTGAGTTTGTAGCCGTTGAGGACCGTTAGGGTTGAATTAGAGCCATTGGAGCCTTTATTTTTCACCATAAATGCAGTTCTGCAGCTTAGCGTATCGATACTCATCAAATCGTATCGATACGGTCCCAATAAAGAAATAGCCGTTGAGCACTTCCAGCTGGTGCGTATCGATACGCGTAGCAAGCGTATCGGTACTGTCCTGCAATTTAAAAGACCGTTGGAATTTAACCGTTGAGGGTAGTTGAGCATATCGGTACACGAACTAGCCGTTAGATATTTAACACAAACTGTATCGATACGAAAAAAGCGTATCAGTACGAGTTTTGGCTTCTGGAAAATCACTGTAGTTAAAACCCTAAAGGGTATCGATACAGTAACATACTGTATCGGTACGGTTACATTAAAAGCTTGGTTTTGACTGCTTTAAATACACTTTAAATTGTTCCAAAGCCTTATAAAAACCCTTAAACATATTTTCAAGTTGTTTTGACTAAAATCATGTTTTAAATTCTTTTCAATTTAGTCCAAAACATTTTTCAAATATTATATTAAAACAATTAGTTCTACAGAGATTTTTGATTTAAAATTGCCTATAAAGCAACACTTAGAAAATGAACATTACAAGAAAACCTCTTATACACCTAGTCGATTCCCCGCTATATACACAAGGACATTACCATGTATAGGTTGAAAGGAGCTATTGTCCCTCCAAATTTTTTTGATATAATAATATTTGAGGTCTTTTATATTAGTCAAACAAGGAGGTTTTGCGGAAAAATAACTAGACGTCGGGATGATAAAAAGCTTAACACCTCTCATTCTTATTACTTTTTCAATATGACTTTTTTTCTCTTAAGTTTTAGATTTACAGGCTTAATGAACTCTTGTCTCTCTCAGTGTTTAATCTTAGCTTCATCAATGTCTATACATAATTGTCTATTAACAACACCAATCTTATTGGAAGTAGCATTGTTTTATCAACACAAGCAATTTCTCTTTTGTTTGCTTTTGATAGTCAAGCCGCTTATTGTTTATTTTTTTGGCATAATTTCAAAAATACTCCTAACGTTTGATTGGATAGCCACAGTTGAAAAATATGATAATTTGGAAGCTTTGAGCTATATTTACTATGGGTTAAGGTGGAGATTCGAATGATAGATTTATTGGTTCATATTCTGCTCCATGAGACCTTTACAACGGTACCTCATATGCTCAAAATGGTTGAGTGATAAATGAGAAATTGATGCTCAAAGTAAAGTACTTGTGAATTGTGTAAGGAAAATAGAAAACCCTTATCCCATATTGTTAGGATAACAAGCATGCGAAGTGTTTATATACACTAACTCACTTGTTGGGGCTTGCAGATATTTTACCCACTTCCAATTAAATTTTTTCCCTTAAATATGACATATCTTTTGAATATTCCGAATTAAAAGGATAATTTATGGTTCCTTAAATTCGGATATTAAAATGGCAACGTCTTGCAATCCACGAAAATATATTCGACTGAATATGATATTAATAGATTATTTCTGAAATTTGTCTTAAAGAAAATTGTGTAGCTACATGTCTCAACTCGTTTCCTACTGTTTTTCCTGATCGAATCAAGCATTTTTTTCTTTACTATTTTATTTCAATTACTTAATAAAAGTTTAATTTTTTATTGTCTCAGATTGTAATATTTGTAATAGTCACTTTGATCCTTTCAAAGCACTTTAACCTTTAACATTTTATTTTAAGCCAAAATGATCCGTGGATGAAAATTATTAGTCAACTAATGATAAATGACTTGAAATGATGTGACAAACCTACATGATAGTGCACACTGACATAACAATGTCATATAGACAAATGTGATAACTTGGTAGAATGACACATCAATAAAAAAACTAAGTTTATAAAACTATATAAAATATAAAATTATTTTTTGTTGGTGTGTCATTCTGTCAAATCATTCCAAGTTGTTTATCGTTAGCTGACTAACAATTTTTATCCACGGATGAGTCAATGTTAAGAGTTGAAATGCTTCAGAAAAAAAAATAAAGGGTCAAAGTGGCTATCCAATCAAACGTTTGGGGTTATTTTTTGACGTTGTGCCTTCCAAACTGCCTATTGTTTCTTTCTCTCCATGTCTAACACACTTTTTATCCACGGATGAGTCAATGTTAAGAGTTGAAATGCTTCAGAAAAAAAATAAAGGGTCAAAGTGGCTATCCAATCAAACGTTTGGGGTTATTTTTTGACGTTGTGCCTTCCAAACTGCCTATTGTTTCTTTCTCTCCATGGCTATCCAATCAAACGTTTGGGGTTATTTTTTGACGTTGTGCCTTCCAAACTGCCTATTGTTTTTTTGTTGGTGTGTCATTCTGTCAAATCATTCCAAGTTGTTTATCGTTAGCTGACTAACAATTTTTATCCACGGATGAGTCAATGTTAAGAGTTGAAATGCTTCAGAAAAAAAAATAAAGGGTCAAAGTGGCTATCCAATCAAACGTTTGGGGTTATTTTTTGACGTTGCGCCTTCCAAACTGCCTATTGTTTCTTTCTCTCCATGTCTAACACACATGAGCCTTCCATGCCAATCTTAATTACCAAGTTCTCTTCTTAAAGTACAAAGCTTCAATATATCCTATCAAAATTTTCTATAAAAAGAACACTTCGATAAAAAAAGATCTCTAGATTCTTGATCATTACAAAAATTGCAACCACAGTCTAAGTACATTCCCCAACTCCTAAGTCTATCCTTAGTAGGCAACATATCAAGACAAGCCAACAAAGAAATAAAAAAACACTTAGGGATATATAAAGGACACCATACTACCACTCTGCACCAAGGAACCTTTGAGGACTTTGGCCTGATTTCTCTCTATATTTTACTGATTTGAAGCTTTTGATTTTGTTGCAAGAGACCTTTTTCAAGAAGCATTTTTTTTCTTCCTCTCTTAATCTCATTAGCTTCTTCCAACACCAACTACAGTTTTAGGCCAGTGAAATCTGTCATATGTCTTTACCCCTCAACAAATAGGCACTGATACAAGCAATACAAAGATTACCAGACTGCATGAGAATTTCCCAAAATTGGTGTATGATCCAATTCCAACCAAAAAGTTCCTTCAAACCATGGTCACCTTCTTCAGCTTTCGGCTTACAAACATGGTTCCAACTTACCTTTGCACCCTGAGCTTTTGAATATGCCCCCTATTACAAAAATCTCAAAAAAAAAATGATTAACTTTTCTAAACATTGCCTTAGAAAGCAGAAAATACCTAGCCCGGTAATTTTGGTCTTGAAAAAGATCATCCTTAACCAATTGCAATATGCCAGCACAAAATAATACCTTATTAGGATGTCCATTAATTCTTTTTCTTACCTTATCAAACAAAGGTTCTGAATTGAAAAATTAAATTAAAATTTAAAACATGATATATATTTATGCATAATGAACAACTATAATGACCAAATTATTTAGTAAATGAGATTAAACTCTCTACAGTAAAATAGGTTTTTAACAGACTTTTAGTGGCGTTTTATGAGCAAACGCCGTGATAGACTGATATATGGTAGCGTTTGTCTAACAAATTTTGCAATAGGATTTAAATGTTTAAATCCACATCGAATTCATTTTTATATTATTGAAACTTTATAAAGAAGTGAAGTACAAGTATAAATCGCTGAGCTAAGTAATGATTTGAGAGACGAATATATATAGTCAATAGCGGTGTTTAGAGGAACAAACGCCATGAAAGACAAAAGTATTTATCGACGTTTGTAGTAAATTACAAACATAGATCACCGTTAATTGTTGCGGTGTTTGATTTAGTGGTGCTCTTTCTAGCTCTAGGATGACTTTTAGCGGCGCTTAAACGTTGCTATAAGTCTAAAAACACCACTAAAGACTCTTTTTTTGTTGTAGTGATTTTATCATTTTGTTCAATATAAAATATAAGATGTATTAAGATATGTCATTACTATAACATGAAAAATAAAATAAAAACATGTAAAATTAACATGAATGTGAAAAATATTGATACATCGAGTATGCCAATATTAATATAAACCAAATTATTACGTATAAAAAATTCATATAAAATATAGGAAGAGAACAAAAAGAATGTATACAAATCTTTTTTTGGTAAATTTTCCAGCGTGACTACATTAGAAAGGGATATAGAAGATGTTAGTAATCATGGTGACGTTAAATATGCATTCATTCCACAAAAGAGGTCAAAGAAAGGTTGACTCTATAGGTTTATTAAAGTATCAACAATGTGAGGCATGAAAAAAGCAGGTAGGTATGCGGTGCGGCAAAGTCGCGGTGCGGTACTAACCGAAAATGTTACAAAACACGGAACTTAAAATAAAAAATGTTATATTTTTTTATAACATTTTAGGTTGGTGTCTCACGAAAGTATCGATACTTATAGACAAGTTTCGATACTTACAAAAACTTAAAATGTTCTCAGAATTGATAAGTATCGATACTCAAAGCTAAATTTCGATACTTTCGTGAGACACCAACCTAAAATATTATAAAAAAATGTAACATTTTCGGTTTTAAATTTCGTGTCTTGTAACATTTTTGGTTGGTGCCGCACCGTGACCATGTCGTACGTTAGACTCACCCGGAAAAAAAAGCTATGAAGCGTTTACATGAATTTTGGATGGTATTGAGCACAAAATCAAATTTTAGAGGTATATGATGATTCAACATTAATAATTTACCAAATACATAAAGAGTGAGAATCAATTTTTTTTAAAGAAAAGATGAGTCTCGTTAAAAACCCCTCTAAAGTCAAAACCAAACCAAGGTTTGATAGTGACCACCTAAGAGGAAAAGAGTACCTGATATTCATTAACTTGGAAGGGATGAAAAATCATCACGTACAAAAGGATAAATATGCTCGGGACAAACCGAGTCAAAGAAAATAGAGGAAACAGACCGAAGGGCCCAAGTTGCCAACGAGTGAGCTACAATATTTGCGGACCGAGGTACAAAGGTGATAGAAAAATCCGAATGTGCATGGATCAAGTGACGAGCGTGCGTCAAATGAGGGTTAAGGACTGATAAATCACCATGAGGTCGGTTCAACTTGTTGATGAACAAAGCGGAGTCGATCTCAATGATAATGCTAGTCATGCGCAAGATGAAGGCCTGCAGTGACAGCATGGGCCTCGGCCATGGCTAAGTCTGTGCATCCAATAGTGTGTTGAGCAAGCCAACCCAAAACCATACAGTGGTCGTCACGAGCAATAACCCCAATGGTTGTCATACCATGGGTAGGGTTGAAAGCACCGTCAGTGTTAATTTTGATGTAACTAGTCAAGGGAGCTTGCCATAGAGGATCAGCTAGTGCCTTCGAATCACCCCGAGAGGTAAGAGAGGGCGTAGCCATAGCCGCGGTGTAGTCTCGTAGCAAAATCTGGGAATTGATAATTGTAAGCCACGGTGGTTGCAATCGCTCCTCATGGACCCACTTGTTCAAGAGGTTCCAAAGCACAGTGAGCAAGAGAGCGAGCGAGTCAACGGAGAGCAAGGAGGCGGCATCCTGAAGCTAAGAAATTATGGAAGACGCACCACTGCTGATGATGGCAATCGACATATCAGCAAGGCAGAGAGTCTCGGTCACAGTCGGACAGTCTCGCAAAGGATGTAGGATAATTTCCGGAGCTTGGAGACAGATGAGACATAAGCCTGGGTCTAAGTTGGCAGCACACAACCTACTTCTGGTGGGGAGGGCTTCACGTCTAATCCACCATCCAAAAGTTTGAACTTTGGGAATGACCAACAATTTAGAAATGACCTTCTAGATTCGAGGGGGGCTGGCTACAAAAGAAGGGGTCATTGTAAGAAAATATAAGTAGATTTAACCAAATAAATACCTAAATCATGATAAATCCAAAGAATAGTGTCATGAGAGGCAATATTGGAAATAGGAATGCGAAAGATCAAGTCTACATCTTTCGGGGGAAAGACTTGACGCACTTTCGTTTCATCCCACAAAGGCCCGCGAACCATAAAGTCTCGACATCATATAGGCAATTCAAATTTGTCCATATATTCCTCCAAGAGAGTAATAGCAGTTGTTCCACCCTAGCGATCAACATGCATGTAGACGTTACTATCAATCCTGGGCTTCTAAAAGAAACTGAGATGAAGGTATTGCAGGGCGAGGTGAATACCCTTCCATGCAAATGAAGCATGTCTATTAGACTCAACATTTAAAATGTTACCCAAAAGAAAGTATTTGGCCCTGAAAACACGAGAAACAAGAGAGTCAGGTTCAGTAATCATACGCCAAACTTGCTTACCTAACAAAGCAATATTAAAATTACGCATATCCCTAAAATCGATGCTACGTTCACTCTTAGAAGAGTAGATGGAGTTCCAAGCAACAAGGGGCCAGTCTCACTTATTACTACGGCCAGAACACCAATATCGCCTTATAGATTTAGTCATGTCATCCACGAGATTCTGAGGGAGAAGGTAGTAGGACATGATGTACTGAGGCAAAGACTGAGCGTCAGACTTAAAGAAAACTTCCTTTCCACTAAAAGAAAGTAGATTCTTGGTCCAACTAGCAACATGAGAGCCCACTTTGTCTCAAATATAGCCAAGGGCCTCATATTTATTTCAGCCAACTTTGTCTCGAATATAGCCAAGGGCCTCAGATTTGTTTCAGCCCACTTTTTCTCAAATATAGCCAAGGGCCTCAGATTCTTCGTCCTCAAATTTTTACATGGAATAATGTTGTGATCATCCACTTGTTCTTTTCCTCTCACATGGTACATCTGTACAGAAGCTTTAGATTTAGGTCGGTACGATGCTTTGGATGAACCTCCAGATTTTTCGAAGGATTCTTGTCTCGATCCCTTGCCTCGAAAGGGTTGAGCAGGGGACGAGTTAGCAGATGCAGAGGCAGACTTATTCTTAGGGAACTCCCGAATGAGATGTCCCATCTCGCCACAAAAGAAGCAAGCTCCCCACTTTTTTCAGCATTTCCCTTCAGGATGCCTGTGTCGACAGAAATTACAAACTGGGAACTTTGTTTCTTGTTTAGAACCATCAATGCTCTCAATGGAGTTAGCACTATGTAAGAACTGTGTTATAACTTGTGGTTTAGCAAGGTTTTTATATTGGGAAGGCTATGAATACCCACTCGGTTTCGAATCTTGATACTTCCCTTTCTTGAAATATTCATAAGGTTTATCTTGGTGCCTTTTCTTAGATTTGGTCGACCCACTATTCTTGTGAGCCTTTTGAGCACCTTCAGTAGCTTTGACTCTATTCACAAGGTTTTGAAAATTGGTGATGCACAAAGCTGTGAATATAGGGCGTAATTCATCGTTCAAACCGTTGATGAACATTCTACATTTCTCTTCTTCTTTCTTAATATATTCAGCCCCATATCGGCATTACTTGCAAAAGTCGTGAATATACCACTCGATAGGTCGATCACCTTGCTTTAGATGAAGGAAGATATCACGTCCTTCAGCAAGGTAGTATTCACAAATGTATTTCTTTCAAAATTCTTGTAGGAAGAACTCCCAGTTCACAGTCTCTTCAGGGACATCCAGGACCATTGCTTCTCACCAATACAATGCTACATCAACTAACAAAGAAAGGGCACACTCAAGCATGTGTTCATCAGAACACTGTAACTGCTTATTCAGAATCCGCAAAGTATTGTCTAACCAATACTCAGCAATTTCAGGGTTATCATCATTTTGCCCGGTGAAAGAGTAAGCCTGATGTTGAGGCAACTTATCAATAGGAGCTCATTTACTCGGAATAGCAACAATGAGAGTTTGAAAAGTTTGCTCAACCTTCATCGATGTCATAAATACTTTGAACATGTCAGCCATGTTCCTAAAGCATTCGGTTTGAGCCGATTGTATTTCAGGCTCAGGGTTTCGTACTGGAAGGTTTTGCGGACTCAAAGGATCCCTCATCCCAACTTCCTCACTATGATTTGAGGAATCAGTGATATGCTCATCTATTCGAGCTTGATTAGAGTTAGACATCTATAAATAAAGAGATCAGATTAGCTGGCAAGTCACAATATACAACAACATAACTCCTAGGTGGCAAAGTAACACAATAAACAATACAGACATGCATAGGTTTAGTCAAGAACCGACTAAATTCTAGCTCTGATACCACAAATGTAACACCCCCTTCCCAGCCTGGTCAGGAACCAGGTCAGACGGTGCTACCTATGAATAGTACAGTGACCGGTGCAATAAAATTTCAATTTATAATCAATACTTGAACAATGTTATACAATAATACATTACCAAATATGCATCTTAGTCCAATTAATCCATTATGAAATAATAATTAACAATTTAGGACCAATTCTTAACTATTACAAGTTTTAGGGACTAAACTGTAAGTCTGAGAAATTAGAGGTCCATTGATGCAATTGATTATACTAAAATGAAATTCAATACAATAGTAGCAAGTTTGTGAATTTTCATACTATTCAGAGTTCATTTACTCATCCAATTGAATCGTTCTAAATTCAGTGACTAATCTGTGATCAATGCAAACCTTCAATCTAGGCCTTTTAACCAACTTAACTAACCCTGTATCAAAGCACCTTGATGCCGTTTCGATACAGGTGTACGATGGTCAACCTGGGTTGACTTTGCCCATTACCCGTATTTATACAGGCAAGCCCTGTTTTGGTACTGGTTGACTTTCATTAACTTTGACTTTGACTCGTTCCGATATAGCTTAGGCCCGTATCTAAACAAGAAATTCCAGTGGCAAAACGTCTCAATAAAGCTCCAAACTGTATCGATACGCCCTGTTTCTTAGGTTCAATTATGCTTAACCGTATCGATACGCCATTACCCTGTATCGATACGGCCTGACCTGTAATGACAGAATTTTACTGGTTTTTAATCGAATTGACTTATCATACAGTGTTCAAATGCAATGAAACTTTACCAACAAGTTTTTAACCATTTAATCTACAACCATGCCAAAATTCGTAGCCATTCAAATCTATTTACTAGGTTTTCACCTTTTTAAGCCAAACATGCATATTAGACCATTTTAAGCAACCTTTAACAAGTCATTTAGGGCATTTAAATCAGTTACAAACCACAAACTACTTATACATCACGGAAGGGCTAAAAGCAACTTATCAAACTACTTTGCCATCATTCTAGGAGTTAAAAAAGTTAATGTACATTACTCTTAGCTTGGACGTGACTTGAAAAACACCAACTAGTCACGATCTCGATCCGTTAGTCTTATCAACCTGAAACGTATGAACAATGAATGCATTAGACTTATGTAGTCTAAGTGAGGTAGCCACAAACAATGAATGAATATATCATGTAATGCAACATGACTCACAATCATCAATATTATTATGTCATGAACATAAACATCATTTCTATGCTCAATAACAACAATAAATGTCATAACATTAATATTCAATGTCATAGCAACAATGGTCAATAGCAATAATCAATATTTTCCTTGGATCAATTCAACCGTATTTGGATACACGAATTCCACCACAACACCAACAATAACAATAATGGTCGTGTCATATTCCCTCCGCCACAACAATTGACCAACACACAACACATCCCTCTGTCGCACCAATGGCCGAAGCCCAATACACGCACCAATGAGCTCATGAATTATATGGCATTCCAATTGTATCCAATACTATTGAATCCAAGTTTCAATAATCGATAGTCCAATTACATTATTTCAATAGCAATATATCAATAACAATAGCAATGATTCAACGTAATATCCAATGACAACAATATCAATGCTACGGAAAATGATTCGATGCAATACTTACCAAGACTTATCAATATAGCCATATATGATGTCCTTATGCAATAACCTCAATACACAATGTTAACAATACAATATACGATATTCAAAAGTTTGGGAAAGACACCTAGTCTATTCCTGAGACTCCGACTACACTCACCTCGATAATCTGAAGCTCCTACGGCTCTCGGATGACAATTCCTTTGTTCCTAGCTTTCGATGGTGACGGTGGATAATCTTTCTCCACTTCTTGAGCTAGGTAAACAATAGGAAATTATTAGAATCAATATGACAATATCGATACTTGGAATAACTATTAGCTATTAGACAAAAGCTTATCTTAAAGCTTTTAACTTGAAATTGGGCATTCAAAAATCAAGAGAATCAGTAATTGATTTAGGGTTTCCATTTACTCGATCAGTAGCTATGAATTGATGTTCTTAAATCAAAGAAAGCCTAAGCTTATGGATCACAAATTGAGAGGTGTATGCTTAGAAGCTCAAAGTTGAAGACAATGGAGGTGTGTGCTTATTCATTCAAGGCTAAGAGATGGATTTGGTCTCAGTGAAATAAGAATGAAAACATTTTTCCCTTTATTCATTTACTAAACTTAATTATTCCCCACCTCCCTTGTAGCCAATGAAAAGGTTTCCCTTAACCAAAGGTAAGCTTAATATATTAATTCTTATCTTTTCTTTATCTTATCAACACTAACCATAAAGATGACTATAAGTCATCCTTTTGGATTACTTCCACGTGGAGAGGGGCAGCAATAAGCAAGTGAGTCACCACCTTCTCATTTCCTTTCTATTTAACTTTCGAACAGATTTGAATCAGAGAACCCGTTTCGAAACGCGTGAAGCTGTATCAAAATGGCTAAGCAAAAGTCTAAAAGTTAGTTAAAACCGTTAGAACTGTATCGAAACACTCTATAGTTTTTTTGAAACGCCTTACCTAGGCCGTTTCGGTACAGGTCTTACTGTATCGAAACGCCTAGCTCAAAAAAATCATTTTAGGCATTCAAAAGTTTTCCATATCAAAAGTTTGGACTCACTATAGTCCCTCATCAATAAAAGAGATCATAAAACTTAATATAAATGCAACGCTTAAGCTTTTTGGTGTAGGATTTTAGATCGTCGGAACCTAATTCCGACTAGACCAGTTTTCGGGGTGTTGCATTGAGCCTCGTAGCTTCCACAATACTATTCCACATGAAAATCATGTTATCATCGGCATAGAGAATGTGATTTACATGGGGATCGTAACGACTAACACAAAATCCTTTAAGGCGCCTTACATGTTACTCAACCGTGAGAGTGGCAGAGAGACCTTGAGTGCAAATGAGGAACAAAAAAAGGGAAAGAGGGTCCCCCTATCGCAAGCCACACTGAGGAGAGAAGGTCAGAGAAAGGGATCTATTAACCCGAGCTATAAAGGAGATGGTTGAAATGCAGTGCATAATAATGTCCACCTAGGAAGGTGCAAAGCCCATCTTCAACATGACATTCCAGAGGAAGGGCCACTCAACACGGTCAGAAGCCTTCTCCATATCCAAATTAAAAGTAACGCCCCTATTAGAACCTGGCCTCAGTGAATGAAGAGAATGCACAAGTTCATGGGCTACTAGAATATTGTCTAAAATACTCATGCCTTTTACGAAAGTCGCTTGGTTCTCAATGATGCAAAAGGGAATAACGGGCTTCATATGATTAACAAACACTTTGGTAACGATTTTGTAAATGAACGTACACATGCTAATAGGGCGTAATTGTTTCATGTTGGTGGGTTCTGCTACTTTAGGCATGAGGACCACCACAATCTTGTCAATAGTAGCCATGTCCTTAGTGCCCCGAAGGAGATTTAGACAAAGATTGACCACGTCTAAGCCAACGGTATCCCAGTGCTGACGGAAGAAACTGCTCGAAAGGCCGTTAATACCACACGCTTTCTTAAGATTGATATCCTTAAAAGAAAAAACAACTTCATCAGCGGTAAAATCTCTGGTCAAAGCAGCATTCATCTCCTTAGAAATGGTTGGAACAATATTATTAAGGAGCAAAGGGTCAGTTCCGAAGAAGTAGAAGCAAAGAGAGTCTAAAAGTAAATTGTGACCACCCTCATAATATCCTCAGTGCCTTCCTGCCAAACCTCATTTCGATCAAACAAGCCTTTAATATAATTTTTCTTTCGCCTGCCAGTGGCTCGGGCATGAAAGTACGATGTATTCTTGTCTCCCTGAGAGAGCCAAGAAACTCTAGACATTTGAGCCTAGTAAGACTCTTGTTTATCAAGAAGATGTCTAAGTTTGCTTTTGGCAGCAAAGAAAATTGCCATGTCGGAGTCAAAAAGATGGCGGTGTAGGCAAGAGTTTATTTGGTCTTGCAAATCCCTAATACGCTGATGAGTTGTGTCACGTTGTTGATCCTACTAGGATTTGAGGGCCTCGCCTACAAAACTTATCTTGTCAAGAACTGAGCATGCAGTCTTCAACCAAATGTCATGTACTGTTGTGACACAGGCCTCCTCATTGGCCTAACGGTTTTCAAAATGAAAGTAATCTTCTCATGCACATGAGACATGGGCCGGGCAACTCCAATTAGTATCCATAAGAATAAGACAGTGGTTAGAATCCACATTACAATCTGAAATAGCTTGGAAGTCTAGATAAGAGGGGAGCCAGTCTCGATTAGCAACGAATTTGTCAAGGCGCTCATATATAGGGGAAGCATGTGAACTGGACTTAGTTCATGTGAACCATCACTTCGTAAGGTTGTAGTCAAAAGGCTGATTTCGGGATAGACAATCTCCGAAATTGTCAAGAATGTTACGAGCTTTACAATGACCCCCTTGTTTCTTATTATTTGAGAGAAACTCATTAAGGTCCCCTCCCACGAGCCAGGGAAGAGGCGAAGCAAATCGTAAGCAATCAAGCAGATCTCGCGTCTTGTATTTCATATTATTCTCAAAACATCCATGAATACCAGTGAAATGGAATTGTTCTGAATCTGAATGGATAACAATATCAATATGAAGACAAGAGTACGAAAGAAAATCTACTTTAACTTCATTATTCCAAAGTAACATTAAACTTGTGCAACCATGACCATTATCAACAGTGATACAACCATCCATATTTAAAGCATATTGAATCCTATCACTACTACATTTTTTCAAACAAGTTTCACAAAGAAAAATAACTTGCGAGCAATAACTTTCCCAAAAGAGAGAACCGTCTGAGGTTTCCCGAGCCCGCGGTAGTTCCAGCATAAGATCCTTATTTCTCTCGGTAGGGTCGCCTAGCGACCTCCGCTAGAGAGTTGGTAACGCTGATCGTGCCTTTGGAGTCGAAGAAGAAGATGGTCAAAGCCGATTGGCTTTGACAGCCTTGGTAAAGGATGTACTCCTTTTAGGGATGCGTGAGGACGATTCATGTCGAGTACGACTAGAAACAGGGGCAAACTTTGGTTGAGTTTCCAGCCACGACTTAAAATTAGAAAGAATAGCAATAGATGGCGGGATTAGGAAAACAATCTCACGTTCACGAGCTCGAGCTGTCTTTGGTTCAGATCCAGCAAAACTTTTCCCAGCATGTATAACAATTTTTTTCTTAAATACAATGTAAGCCACAGATATCAGAGAAACAATAGAACCTTCTGGAGCCACATCGATCAGAGTAGTCTTGGCAGTAACCGGTACAACACGCTTGTTCGTCTCGGTTCTAACATATGCACCACTCACAGCAGCCTCGCGCAGCTCGGTCACAACATCACCAGCAGGCAGAACAAACTCGGTCCTAGGCACCGCGACAGCAACATCAAACGCAGAAGTCTCGGTCTCAATAGCACCAATGATCTTGGTCACAACATGCACATATGGGACCATTGTCTCGGTCGTTTCCTGCGTAGCTGGTACAACATTCTTGGACACCGCCTGCAAATCTAGGACATCAGACTCGGGCATCAACTCGTCCTCAGCAATGCTATGCCAAACAACAGGATCAACAGAAGCATCCTCTTCAGTGTCATCTCCCGATGCATCTTCAAACATGACAGTTTCGTCATTCACACCGGGATCATTAGAGATTGCCTCAAGATCAGCCCCTACATTTTTACTCATAAAAAGTTCTACCGCAACAGTCAAGGTCGTTCCTTCATGATAGATGATTCGGCTTCTCGGACGGATGGATTCTTGCGGCTTAGGAGGGGCCACCGGAGCCAGTCTCCACACTGGAGTTTCGTCGAAGCAGTAACTTTGACAGTCTTGCATTCAAGAACAAATGGCCAATCAAACCGCATCTGTGGCAAAACTGGGGAAGTCACTCATACTGCAAGGGGCACATTTGTGGTTTGTTACCCGTCCTTCCAAGGGAAACGCAGCGTCGAATGGAATTCGTAATGTTAATGATCACTCAGACACTTAAAAATTCTACCATGTTTCCATCTAGAACTCGAGTGTCAGTCCCAATCAACTTTCCAATGCAAGCACCGAGAGATCGATCAAGGTCCTCAGTTATTAGGATGATGGGAATATGGTAGATACGGACCCAAACCCACATGTGAGTGAAGGAATAGTCATGGATGGAATAGAGCGGCTCCAGAGGTAAGAGTGTGAACCAGTCTTCATTGAAGACCCAAGGGCCTCGTTTGAGAACATCGTTCCTCTTAGCTGCAGTAAAAAAAATTAATGAGAAAGAAATTTGGATTCAACTATGTGATGATTTGTACCTTATCTTTCTTCGAAACCGAGCGAAAAACACGAATCAAAGCCGCGCCATCAACATGTTTGGTAGATATATTTTTCCCGACCAAGGAATGGGCTGGATCCTCAAAAGGCACCTTCATGCTTATTGTGGGCCTAAACACCACTCCCTATTCCTCAACAGTGAAGCTTAGATCACCCATCTGTTCCAAGAGAGAATCGGTCGTAGTCATGAACAAAAGGGAAGGAAAGAAAATATGTGTGTGATAGAAGTATGAGACCCGACAATAGAAAGAGTGAGAATCAAAGGATTCAAAATTGGTCAAGCATGACAAGCTTATCCTCAAATTGATCAAGAGTTTGAGGAAATTAATTTCAATTACCTCTCACGAGAAGAAAACCAAATAATTGATGTTATAGCTACTTTAGATGCAATGTTTAAAGCCAATAAAGAAACTGACATAATATCAATCAAAATAAGCTTTAACGAATCACCAACTTGTTGTTATAGTATTGAAGAGAAATAAGATGATATTATATGCTTATAGAGGTTGCTAGAGAGAATGATCTTATATAATGCTTTAAATTTGAATAATGAATGATGAAAGAAGTATTGAGAACAATTCGACACCTTGTCGTTCAAAGATGAATGATGCAGTAGAAGTGATATTAACCTATGTGTTGTTATTTTCTAGAAAAAGAGAGAAGCTGGAAGTGTATTAGCCATTGTATGTATTAGTCGTTGCATATTGTTAAAGTACTGTTGGATATTGTTAAGTCTGTTGTAAAGTGGTTATCATAGCAGTTAGGTTTAAGCTGAGCTGTAACCTAGCCTATATCGAGTCCTCCTCTTGTATATAAACAGCAGCTTATGCTGATGAATGAATCAAGTTGATCTTGAGTTTCCTTTCATTCCTCTTGTTATCCTAACATGGTATTAGAGGGTTCACAAATGGAAGAAGGATCCACTGCAAAACCTTTCAAGAACAAGACAATTTCCATTAGGCTCGATGATTCCAATTTTCTTCTTTGGCGTCAACAAGTCCTCTTTTCCATTGAAAGTCTTGCTTTACTGGATCATATTGACAGTACACTAAAAGTGCCTTCTCAACATGTTCTTGATTCTGAAGGTTCCAAGAAGCTCAATCCTGAGTATGTTTCTTTTCGGAAACAAGATAGTGCCCTATACTTGTGGCTGCTATCCTCTACTGGGTCTTCAATTCTACCTTCTTTGGTGAGTTGCAAGACTGCTTTAGACATCTGGGAAAAGGTTCAAGAAAATTTCTCAGTCTCGTCCACTACAAAATTAATGCATCTTCATTTCTCTTTGAAGACTTTGCGCAAACGAGACCAATCAATGAAGGAATACTTGTCCCAGATTCAGTCCATTTGCGACCGTCTTGCTGCCTGCGGTCATCCTCTCTCGGAGACTATGCATATCTCTGCCATTCTGTCTGGTCTACCGCAGGAATATGAGCCGGTGGTGGCCGTCATCACCTCAAGTCAACAGTCGTACAAGATAGATGGGGTGTGTAATGTTCTACTGGATACTAAAACGAGACAGCAAGAGTTTTTAACTCAGTCTTTTTCGGTTAATATGGCTCATGGCCCAAATCAGAGTAATGGCCTGTTTAATTATAGGGCAGCCCGGTCTTTTTCCAATTTTCCTAATGGTAACTCTAGCCAGAATGGGTGCACTTCTCACAATGGTGGTGCCGTCAATTTTTCTCAGCGGGTTCAAGATTCCTCAAGGTTTGGTCCAGATCAATGATTTCGATCTCAGGGAGGTTTTTCGGCCTACAGTGGCGGACAATCGGTCTATCGTGGTCGAGGAAGAGTCTTTGATGGTCGATCGTGGCCTCAATTTCAGATTTGTGGGCGTCTCGGTCATCTTACCAATCGGTGCTTCTTTCGCTTCGATCAGTCTTTCGATGGGGCTATCAATTCTGCCAATAATTGCCATTATAGTGATGAGGTTGTTGAAGAACCAGTCCAGTCTGACGACTTTACGTTTGCTCAAACGTCTGTTGATCAAGGAGTCATGGCGAATTTAGCTGCGGTGTTTGATGAATGCAATCTTGCTGGTTTTAATGATGCAACATGATACCCAGATTCAGGGGCTACCACTCACATCACTCCCGATGCAGGTGTTGTTTCAAACCCTAAAATCTATTCTGGGTCTAGTAAAGTTTCTGTAGCCAATGGTGTTACTGCTTCAATTTTGCAAATTGGGGTTTCTTCTCTAAACACTTCTTTTAAACCTTTGTTATTAAACAATCTTTTACATGTTCCGTCTATTAAAAAGAATTTATTGTCTGTCTCTAAATTTACCAGAGATAATAATGTATCTATAGAGTTTTTTCCTAATTTTTGCACTGTGAAGGATTTGGCAACTCAACAGGTGATTCTTCAAGGGGTGCAAACTGAAGGACTTTACAAAATTGCTTCTGATTCTTCAGTTGGTTTGGCGTTTAATTGCGCGTTTCCTACTAATCTTGACATTGTTGCTTCTGATCCTGATTCGAGTGGCTCTGCTTTGCCTGTTGGATGTACTAATCACATGTCTTGTACTAGGAAATCTTTAGATAATAGTTCTAGGGATTGTTCTGCTAGTGCTGATCACTTGGTCTGTAATGCTGTTAGTATAAACAATTTTGAGACTTGGCATAGAAGATTAGGTCACCCTTCTGCTAAGACTCTGGTTAAGCTTTTGAAATCATGTAATGTTTCTTTTAATATCAATAAAACATTTTCTTGTGTTGCGTGCAAATTGAGAAAGAGCCATAAACTGCAATTTCAAAGTTCTTCTACTGTGTATGGTGAACCTTTGCAATTAGTACAAATGGACTTATGGGGACCTACCCCGATATTATCCAAAAATTCCAGTTATTATCTTAGCATTGTTTATGCTTTTTCCAGATACACCTGGATATACTTTATATCAAAGAAATCTGATGTTCATAATATTGTGGTATCTTTTCATAAACTTGCTGAACATCAACTTAACTGTAAACTTAAAGTGATTCAAACTGACTGTGGTACTGAGTTCAAGTCTTTAATTCCTTATTTTAGTCAGCAGGGCATTATGTTTAGAAATTCATGTCCTCATACGTCTGAACAAAACGGCATGGTTGAGCGCAAGCATCGTCATATACTGGAGCTTGGCCTTACTCATATGGCTCAAGCTTTAGTACCGTTTAAATATTGGAATGATGTGTTTTATACCTTTTTTCTTATTAACAGGTTGCCAACACGTGTCTTGAGTGGGTTATCTCCTCATGAAAAACTATTTCACCGCAAGCCTGATTATAGTTCTCTACGTGTTTTTGGAGTTCAATGTTTTCCACTGGTTCGAGCATATAACCAGCACAAGCTGCAGTTTAGATCAAAGCCCTGTGTGTTTCTAGGCTACAGTGAAACTCGAAAAGGTTACAAGTGCCTTAGCAGTGATGGTAGGGTCTATGTGTCGAGGCATGTACAATTCGATGAGAGTGTCTTTCCTTTTCAAAATCAGGACGAGAAAGAGTTTTCTTCAACATGAATGTTGAGTGGTCAAGTTACTTCTACCTCAGCAAAGTTCTTTTGCCCAAAGGTTAAAGTAACAATCTTTCAAGACAACAACCTAGTGGTCAGATTACTATTTCTCCTAGTACATCAAGCTCGCCTGATACATCAAATTTGGATTCGGCTGGCTCATCCTCAAGTTTTTCTACTTTTTCAGAAGTTC
This sequence comes from Hibiscus trionum, assembly GCA_030270665.1. Taxonomy (NCBI): domain Eukaryota; kingdom Viridiplantae; phylum Streptophyta; class Magnoliopsida; order Malvales; family Malvaceae; genus Hibiscus; species Hibiscus trionum. Next base: position 572,167 of record BSYR01000018.1, read on the forward strand.
CTGTTGTGAGTTCTCCTGTTACATCTAGTTTAGCTCCAGTAACTGCTAGTTCTCCTGCTCAGACAAGTTCAAGTCCAGTTGTTGCAAGTTCTCCAAGTTCAAGTTCAGTTGCTGCAAGATCTCCCATTGCAACAAATTTAGTTCAAGTAGTTGCTGCTAGGGTGGCTCCTGGTTCGACAGCTCTCGTGGAATTGAGTTCAACACTAGTTATTGCTTCCAATAATAATGGTGGTACTTCCTCTTCTATTGGTTCTCAAGCTTCTGATCAAGAAGGTGTTCTCTCTGGATCTTCAGCTGAACATGCTCCTAAGCAAGGGAAACATCATATGGTAACACGGTCGAAAGCATGGGTTTTCAAACCCAGAATTTTTCATACTGAAGTTCTTAGTTCTAATTCCGAAGAGCATAAGGATATTAATGAGGCTATGAAGACATCTCATTGGAAAACAGCTGTGGAAAATGAAGTAACAGCCTTGATACAAAAAGGCACCTGGGATTTAGTTGAGTTACCTGCTGATAGAGTCCCTATTGTATGTAAGTGGTTATTCAAAGTTAAACGGAATTCAGATGGTAGTATTGCTCGTTATAAGGCTCGCCTTGTGGCGAAACGGTATGCTCAGCGGGCTGGTTTTGACTATACTGAGACTTATAGCCCGGTTGTAAAACCTGTAACAGTTCGAGTTATGCTTAGTCTAGCTCTTAGCAAAGGGTGGAATCTTAGGCAAATTGATGTGGATAATGCTTTTTTGAATGTTGATTTGACCGAAGAAGTATACATAGAGCAGCCTCCTGAGTTCCAACAACTTAGCAAAGATGGAGAGCTATTAGTCTGTAAATTAAAGAAATCATTATATAGTCTCAAACAAGAACCACGTGCCTGGTTTGAGAAATTCAGAAACTTCCTTGTAGATAAACTTCAGTTCACTGCATCCTTAACTGATACATCTCTCTATTTTAAGAATTTAAATGGCTGCAAAATTTATATAATGGTATATGTGGATGATGTGGTAATTATTGGGGACAACAATTTGGAGGTGGACTCTATTGTTAAAGAGATTAATATGACATTCTCTTTAAAAGACCTTGGCAAGCTGAATTTTTTCCTTGGAATGACAGTTCAAAGTGTTGAGCAAGGAATCATCTTGAGTCAACGAAAGCACATTGTTGATCTTTTGGACAAAACAATAATGCTTGAAGCTGCACCAACTCCTACACCTATGGTTACTTCCCCTTCTCTCTCTGCAAATGATGGTGATTCGTGTCCAGATGTAAAACTCTATCGACAAGTTGTTGGCACTTTGCAGCATATATGTACTACAAGGCCGGACATTCAATTTGATGTTAACAAGGTAAGTTCATGCAATCTCCCTTAGACAAACACTGGAAAGTTGTGCGAAGAATTATCAAGTACCTAAAAGGAACAATAGATCATGGGTTGTTCTTTAGCATGCAGTCTACGTTGACAACATTAAATGGGTTCTCTGATTCAGATTGGGGTTCTAATTTTGATGATAGAAGGTCAACTGCAGGCTATTGTATGTTCCTTGGTTAGAATCTAGTGTCTTGGAGTTCAAAAAAACAAGGAGTTGTATCTCGGTCCTCCACTGAAGCTGAGTTTAGAAGTCTTGCAAATGCAATGTGTGAGGCTATGTGGATAAAGTCTCTGTTAAGTGAGATTGGCATTCAACTCAGTTCAACTCCAGTATTATAGTGTGACAATACAAGTACTATAGCTCATTCCGCGAATCCAGTTCATCATGCAAAGCTAAGACACGTTGAGCTAGATCTAAGTTTTGTCAGGGAAAAAGTTGTAGATGGATTGTTTCAAATCAATTATTTTTCAGCCTTGAATCAGATAGCATATGTTTTAACTAAGCCATTATTAGCATCATTCTTCATTCACCTCAGAGAGAAATTAAAAGTATTTTCTGCAGATGAGCTTCGACTTCAAAATGTTACTAATCAGAGACAAGTTTAAATCTTAAAGTTGAAATGAGTTGTTGGGACTACTTTTCTCTTCATCAGAGAAAAACTGGATACATGTCTATGTCATTCTCGAAGAAAAAAAAATCTTCAGAAAAAGAAAAAACTGGGAGTATCAAGCTGGAAATCTTTAAATCTTTCTTTTTAGAAAATGGAAGAGCTGGAAGCATATTAACCTATGTGTTGTTATTTTCTAGAAAAAGAGAGAAGCTGAAAGTGTATTAGCCATTGTATGTATTAGCCGTTGCATATTGTTAAAGTATCATTGGATATTGTTAAGTCTGTTGTAAAGTGGTTATCATAGCAGTTAGGTTTAAGCTGAGCTGTAACCTAGCCTATATCGAGTCCTCCTCTTGTATATAAACAGCAGCTTATGCTGATGAATGAATCAAATTGATCTTGAGTTTCCTTTCATTCCTCTTGTTATCTTAACAAGTGACCAACAAAAACATCAAGAAAATTGTTCAAAAAACGTTTCAAACTTATAAAGATTGACATAAAAATATTTTTTTTCTTGTATTCATATCTTACCTCCGCACCTACATCTGCATGGATGACCCATTTTCCCTTAGTTTATGAGATAAAGGTCATCTTGCCAATCGAAGTTGAAATCTCATCTCTCCGAGTTTTGATGAGGCAGTAAGTAGAAGTTGAATGAGTTCATGTTAGATATGATCGACTCAATCGGATAAAAAAAAGGAGAATGATAAAAAAATTAATCATACAAGAAAGTTCAATCAAGAAAATTTTGTAAGGGGGCCAATGTTAAGGAAGATTCTTCTCATCCAAAAAAATTTGTCGAGGAAAATTGATGTCAAATTAGGAATGATTAGGGGTGAGCATTTGATTGATTTGAGCCGAGTCAAAAAAATTTGAGTTAACGCGTCATATTTTACAACTCAAATTTTATTTGAAATTTTTTCGATTCGAGTCGAGTTTTTGAGTTCCTATACAAATTTAATTGTAATTATTTATCATCTTATAGTACAATTTGATTCTAATTTAAACGAATTTCTCTAATCGTATAATATATGCATTTATATTTCTTCATATTTTTTATATGTAGCATATATTTCTTTATATCGGTATATATATACTAGAAAAAATTGATAGACTTGATTCGAACTTAAAAATCAATCCATTAATTTCTAAAAATTTCAAGTTATTCGAATTTCCATTTTATAACTCAAACTTTATTTGAATTTTTTTTGAGTTGAGTTTATAAAATTTCGAATCGAGTCAAGACGAGTCAAATTTTTTCGCCTCGAATTGAGTCGAAAATTTTAGTTTTTCGAGTTGAGTCGAGTTTTGTTCACCCAAAAATATCTTATGTTGTGAAAAATGTTTTCTCTTGAGCAGCCTTGGTATTAACTGAGTTAGACGAAAATGAGCTTTCTAATCATGTATACTAATATTTTTTAGGTTCATGATTTTAGGTAGATTTAAAAAAAATAGTTAATTTTTCCTTAATTTTTTATATTGATTATAATAATCCCAAAATCCGTTTGACTAACATAAACACAATTTAAAAATATAAAACTAACAAATAATTTTTTTAAGCAATCTAATTTTTAAGTATATGGAAAATCATTTTTTTTAAATTGAATCCACTAATTTTATTAAACGAGGAAATATCCGAAATTACAATAAAAGTTTACTACTGAGTAAACAAACACTTAAATCCAGACGCAAACCCAGAAAACCAAATTAGCGGCTCTAGATCATAAGAGGGCCATACAAGGAACATGTAAGAACATAATCCAAAGACTCGAAACAAAAGACGGATACAAACATCCCCAAATCGACGATGATGGGTAAAACCATCAATAAATAACATTGACAAATGCATATTACAGTGAACGTACGTTGATAATAAGGTCATTACCACAACTCAATCGCGAATAAACGGTAGATATAATCGTGTATTCAAATCTGATTCAAGGGCTCGAGACAAGGGGATCAACAGCATAATGAAATGAGCAACATCTTGATCAATCGTGGCGACGTCAGATCCAACCTTGATAGAAAACAAGTAATAGAAAAGCGTGCCAAGAGACAAAAAAGCGTGCTAAAAGCAAAAAAAAAAACATTCCAAACGGTAGAAGAAAGCATGTCATGAAGACAGATTTATTGAATTAAAAGACTGAAAATTAAAAGAACGAAACAAACAAATAAAATGAGTGACCGGCGGTCGACAAACAGCCCTAAAGTTGTTGCCGCCACCGACCTAAATTCAACCAAAATGATCTTAAGGTGAGCACAAGGTAATATAGGTTAAAAAATCATTTATTTTTTCAGTTATTTTTACTTACTATTTTTGTATAATGATATGGTAATTTTTTAAGAAATTCGGTTTAAGCTAAAGTTTATAATTAGTATAATTAATTTGATTTCGAATTTAACTTTTTTTTGTTCTATATCAAATGGGATTGTGTGGTGTAGTGTGGTTAAGCATTTGGTGGATTTTTCGGACCTAGACTCCGAACTCCAACCGTCCAAATTCAATCTTTTATTTTTTAGGGTAAACTACTTATTTGGTACCACACTTTTACATGTGTTTCTGTTTTACTATCTCAAGATTATTTTTTTTTTTGGCAAAACCATACTTAATTTTACGTTTTGGTTCTATTTTGGTACCATGCCGTTAAAAAATTCATGACATGCTAACTAGGAGAGAGAAAATAATGTGGTAGCCTGTCACGTGTGATTTTCTCTCTCCTAGTTAGTTTGTCAATTTTTAACGGTGGGGTACCAAAATAGAAAGAAAACTGTAACATTAGGTACCATTTTGCCAAAAAAAAGTAAAGTACTAAAACAGAAACAAAATAATAGGTTGGGTACGTTTACCCCTTTTTCAACAAAGTAGATGGTGACATATGTCATCATATTATGTTGACACGTGTCACTAACATAAATTATCACAAAGGACTAAAATGAAAACATAAGCTAATATTGATGTGTAAAATAATTTTTTAAAAGATTTATGACCAAAATGAAATCTTTTTAAATTTAGCAACCACTAATATAGTTTACCCTAAATTTTACTTTCATCGCACCTACAGAAAAAAAAGATAAACACCACAATCCTGCTATGCCCAAAAACAACCCCTAGAGTGGGTCACGAGCGTCACTCACGCGTCACTATTATCGAAACCATTTTTCTTTTTTCATTGCCAATATTAATATTATTTAATAAGAAAAATGAAATTCCGGTTCCAAAAATCAAATCCAAAATTTTGGTTTTAAATTAAAGTTGATAGATGAAATGGACCCGTCATGTTATAAAGAACAAAAAGGATGGGTACGACATATTATTACGACTAAAGTAACTTTTAATGTTTATTCGTTCTTGAATTTTACATCTATCTGTAATAATAATAATAATAATAATAATAATAATAATAATAATAATAATAATAATAATAATAATAATAATAATAATAATAAATTGTCCAATTTTCGATTTAATATATGATACTATTTAGTATTTAAGCTATACATCTTTACTCTATGCTACTCTTATATACATGGGTAGAATAATAACATATTTTAAAAAGTAGATGTAAAAAATATGAGTAATTGACAATCTGAAAGGAAATAAAGGTTAAAAAGAAAACAGCTCAATTACATAATTTTTTTTAGATAATGTTTATGAACTATTTAAATTTCTTCGCCCTTAAATTATAGGATAGTGTTTAAACACGATTGAACTCAATTTTTGAATGTTGAAAGAGTAATTGTGTTAACTGAATTAAGATTCAGATGGTGATAATATAATTATTTTAAAGGCTTAATTAGGGGTGAGCAAAACTCGACTCGACTCAAAAAAATCGATATTTTTTTTAATTTCGAGTTATTCGAGTCGAGTTATTCGAGTTGTTCGAGTTATTCGAGTCAACTCGATTAACTCAAAAAAAATTCGATTTCGAGTCGGTTTGGAATTTGCCCAACTCGAAAAATCGAAAAACCGAATTTTACAGTTTTGCAATTTAGTCACTGATTTCATATTTCTTCAATTCCTCTTTCATTTTAAGTCCATTTTTTACCAAATTTGAACCACGTATTCCTAAACCAGCGTAGAATACGTATTTATCTTCAATTTCATATTTTTTCAATTCAGCCCCTTAACTTTGTATGATTTCCTCATTTCTTCAATATCTCCTTCGTTTTAATTCAATTTTGACCAAAATTGAACCACATGCTCCTAAACCAATGTAGAAACTAGAATACCTATTTAGCTTCAATTCATATTTTTAAATTAAATTTCCTACTTTTGTAATTTAGCCCCTCAACTTTGAATGTTTCCCATTTCTTTAATTTCTCTTTCGTTTTAAGTCTATTTTTTTTTACCAAAATTAAACCACATGATTCACTAACACTATATAATATCTATATAACTTCAATTCATATCTTTAACAAATTTATTCTTTTTTTTAATTTAGCCCTTTAACTTTATATTTTATTCAATTTGATCATTCAATTGAATTTTTTGTATTTTTTTTCTTTACATCAATTCATTGACTCATTTATACCCCCATCAATACTTTATCCTAAAAAATTCCTTATTTAAAAATAATATTATAAATATATTTTAGAAGTTTAGATGATATTTTTTTTATTAAATAACATTACAAATCTTACTTATGCATGTGAAAAATAATATGAAGATATATATATATATATATGCATATCTTATATGAATAGAGAAAGTCGTTTAAATTGGAATCAAATCATACTATAGCATGGTAAATAATTACAATTAAATTTGTATAGAAACTCGAAAACTCGACTCGACTCGAACTCGACTCGAATTTCATAAACTTGACTCGAATAAAAAAATTTGAAATTAAGTTCAAGTCGTAAAATATGACGCGTCAACTCGAATAACTCGAAATTTTTTGACTCGACTCGACTCGACTCGCTCGAATGCTCACCCCTAGGCTTAATGATCCGTTTGGCCCCTAAAGTATACACAAAATACTGAACTGCCCCTTAAAGTATTTTTTTAGGACGTTTTGCCCCTTAAACTTTTTTGCTCGGCGAAAGAAGTATGATTTATTAATGTAGAAATCATACAACCATAACCAAGTTGTAGGCCTCGTTAAAAACCTCTCTAAACATAAATGTAGGAAAAGAGTACACCACAACCGGGTAAAAACAAAAAGAAGAAAAAATTAGAATACGATCATTTCAACATAGCACGAAGACAAAAGCAAGGCCTAACCCCACCACCCAGGAAAGCACGGCCGGCTGCACCAACACACAACCAACAACAAAGCAAACCAAAGTCGCCAAGCACTAAAACTACCAAAACTAAACTCCTTCTATTGTAACAAAGCAACCAGACATATAGACACAGCCCGGATCAAAGACAAGCTCGAAATAATGCCACTCAATCAACACCCTCCTTTGCCAACACATCCGCAAGAGCATTAGCCTCCCGAAAAACATGGTGAAAACATACATTCAGCGAAGAAGTACACAGAGAGTCGATATGCACAAAAATATCCCATAGTCTCCACGGGCGTCGATGTGAATGCAAAATCCATCCAATAGCAACGCTAGAATCAGACTCAACAATCAAAGGTCGATCAGACCACCCAGACTCGGACACCATAGATAAGGCAAAATTGATAGCCTTTAATTCAATCACAGTCAAATCCAAAATGCCAAGAGGGCCAGAAAGCAACGCTAGAATCTTCCCCGAGTAATCCCGAAGCACCCAACCTGTAACACCCGGGTTTAGGGGTCGGGTGAAAATAATATTTTAATATTGTTTCGGGTTTCAGTTTTATAATTAAAATAATAATGTATTATTTTGGTCTTCGTATTTTTTTTCAAAACAAACAATTGTGTTGGACCAAATTGGATTGAAACTCAAATTCATGGATTTTAAAGTAAATGAGATTGCCATCTCATTAATGGCATTTTTGTAATAAAATGGCCATCCAAATTAAAAACCCCTCTTTTTTATTTAAAACAAAAATTGCCATCTTCTTCCCCAACCCTTCCCATTTTCATGTCAACTTCCCCTCCCCCTCCTTGGTGCTTTTCCATCAAATCTTGCCTCCATTTTTGGAGCATTTTGAAAGGTAATTACATTTCCGACTTGCTCTCATCTTCCTCTACTTGGAAGTACAAATAGATTTCATTTTCATCAATGTTTTAGAATTTGGGTTTTTCAAAGTTTTGGTTAAAGGTTGTGACTTTATGAGTTTTTATCAAGGCTTTTGGTTTATTTATGTTAGATATGTTGTTTGTGAATCAAATAGTCCAACATATATGATTTTTAGAGTATTTTAAATGAATTCTCGAATTTGAGCATAAATGGGGTTTTTGGAGGGTTTTGGGTGAATTTTGGGGGTTGTTTTAGGTGGGAATTGATAGCCCGATGGTAGTACTATGGTTAGGGGTTGATTTGGGATCATTTGTGGGTGCAATGGGTGTTGGAAACATGGATTTTGGAAGGGGTATGTGGGCTGTCCGAGATTGCAAAATATGGAGTTTGTTCATGGTTTTCAATATTGTAAATTGTATTTGAATTGTATTCCGGGTTGGTATATTGATGTTCGGCTGATTTGAGGATTATTTGAATTGTATTGAGGTTGTTTAGAAGCGAGAACTTGCGTTGGAGAAGCTTCGGAAAGAAATCCGGAAACGTGAAGGTGATGCTTGCTTGGTAGTTGAGCTTGGAGGTAGAGGTGAGTGGTTAAATATTTTTAAAAAGGTTTTGAGTATTTGGTTCAAGCATGTGAACCTAGGATGGGCTTGGTAAACCCACCTAGAGTTGGGATTAGAGTGGTAGCCTAATCCCAAGCTTTGATTAGAGACTTTGGTTGCACTCTTAAATGGTTGTATATGCCTCGTGTTAAATTGTGATGGTGTTGATTATGTATATGTTGTATACATGTATTTTGAGGCATGTTGGATGCATTGTTATATGCATGTTGATGATAGATATGATATGGTTATACACATGTGCAAAATACGATGTGATATGGTTGTTAATGATGTACATGTGGTGTTGTCATGTGAAATGAGTTTAGGAGGCGATTGCTTGATCCGAGGATCATGGTGAGTACATGCCAGGCATGGAGATGTGGTTTGTGCATGACGGTAAGTCATGGTGAGTACATGCTAAGCACTGAAGGTTGCTAATAAATGGTATTGTGGAATGTGTTAGTATTGGCACTAGTATGCTTGGGTACAAATGATCGATCATTAGGATGTTTAGTGTGCACACGTGAGTCAAAATGCGCGCGTGGTCTTGATGATGGTAGTAATCAAGATGGAGTACGGGATTCGCCCGGAAATCTTCTTATATATTTATATGTCGGTGATGAGTGGAATCCCATCGACGGGCGTGAGGATGAGTGGAATCCCCTCCGCGTGAAATGAGGCGTGAGGATGAGTGGAATCCCCTCCGCGTGAACGGTGATGAGTGTAATCCCACCGTCAGGTAATGGTTGTGTTGTTGGATGTGAGTTCCAACGGTTATCCGCGTATTCGAGTCATAGCTAGGTGCCAATACGGGTTATGGTTTATGTTGCCAATATGTGATTAATTGTGAGCCAATGTGATTTGGGATGTGTCGCTAACATGGTTTAATATATGTGATTTCATATGTTGTGGATTTAAACATGTTGAGCATGACATAATATTGAATGTATGTTCATGCATCATCTATATTTATGGCTCATGTGGATCGATGGTAAGATCATGCATTCTACCTTGGTTGTATGCTCGTGCTTGGACCCTGCATTGTCGAGGTTTGTTTTATGAGCTACCCTCACTAAGCTTTTACGCTTACGCTCTCTTTTGTTCGACAATGCAGATCAATAGCTTGTGGGTGGCAAGGGCAAGGAAAGGCCTCCAAGTGTTGCTTACGGTTAGCTCAAGTATGATAGTTAAATTTAAAGATTGTAATAGTAAAGCAATGGGATAGGTGTTGTTGATTTGTGCTATTGTTGGATGCTTAGGAGCATGTTTAGACTCCTTAATTATGTTGTTTTTGATTTTCTTGTGGATGCCATGTTTGGATTGTAATCCATGCCTAAATTGCTTATCATGAATGTTGGCTATGTGCCTTTGAGGTTGCCTTTATGTTTGAATGCTGAAGTATGAGACTTTGGATGCTTAAATGTCATCTTTGATTCAATTGCATGTTTCCCTTGATGTATGTACATGTTGGGTGTTGGTATGGCTAAACAATGACCTTTAAATGTTGTATGAATGCTTGTTTGGGTCTAGGGAAGTCCTAAATTGCATCTAGGTCTGAGTCTTGTTCGTTTTAGCTGAGTTTGAGAGTTTTGCAGTGCAGGGGTATCGATACGGTTGGTCCCGTATCGATACGGCCTTCTTGTTTCAGGCCTCGTGTATCGATACGCGAGGAGGAGTATCGATACCTTTTTGGTCACTGAAGCGACTGCCCATTTTGGTATCGATACGGGTCTCTGGCGTATCGATACGGTCATCTTAGCGTTGACCGTGAGAAGTCAATCGTTGGGGAGAGTATCGATACACTCCTTGGGCGTATCGATACGGTCTCCACTGGTTGACTCTAACCAGTTGACCTAGTCAAGGGGTATCGATACACCCCTTAGGTGTATCGATACCGCCTGCAGTTTAAGTTTAAAATTGGGCTGTTAAATGTTGGATTGGGTTCGTTTAATTGTCTCGCGTATGTTGTTCCGTTGTATGATCACTTAGGATTTAATACTCCTCTAGACAAGATTAAAGTGAAAAAAATAGGGTTGCTAACTGAAGGGGAATCCTTAAGGGGGTTTCACTCAGTTTTCCCCGTGTGGCCCACTCGGACCGGTCATCCGGCCAGACCGGGACGAGGGGGTTACACAACCATAACCACTCGATCCAGGCTTTCCTATCACCGAACAATCCACATTAAACTTTAGTGATCCTCGAGCCGACACCTCCCATTGTACACCACATCGTGAAGATCGAGCAGCCCCCGAGACAAAACAATCGCTTGGACATTGCCACTAAGCCGCCTCCACAACATTTAACTCCTCATTCAGGACTCTCATCCAAAAGAACAGGCGCAACTTAATTAAGAAACAAATTTCTTCACATGTCATATGCTTCTTGTTAAACATCAATTCATTACGCGCTAACCATAATGACCATAACAACGATGTCACACTCGAAAGCCACCACTTATGCTTCTCACCCGAAAAAGAACAAAGACAATCTGAAGCTAGAAACTCTGATAGGAATTGAGGAAACACCAAGCTAACCCCCCACCACTCCACGAACTAACACCAAATTGAGCGTACAAATGGACAACAATACAAGATATACTCTATCTCGTCCTCGCTCAAACCACACCAAACACAAAGACCCTGATTCGCGGATAAAACTATGCCCCGATGACATAAAAAATGAAACGTAGGTAATCATTGTAACTAGACAAACCACAAAAGCCTGCACCAATGGCGGGACAGGCACCTTCCACGCAAAACAAGTTCCAACAACATCGTCACCAACCTTATCAAGCAATAAAAGCCGCGACAAAGTTTTTACCGAGAAACATCCATGACAATCTGGTTTCCAAATCAAAGTATCAACCATAGAAGCTTGCAACACTGTCGCTGACACCAATTGCATCAAAGCAACAAGTTGGCGAGATTCAAAAACCCATAAGTCTCGGCAGAAAAATCATGTGCCAATTGAAACGAGACAAAGAACCAGCAGTAGCATAATCACAAACCGCCGCAAGTTTGTTAATGATGATGGAAAATAAACGCGAGAAAGAATCCTTCAAAAGTAACTCAGAACACCACGGATCAAGCCAAAACAAAAATTTCACTCCACTCCCCACCTTCCAAATGTAACTTGATTCTCCCATATGAGAAACAATACCCTCACTCATAGATGTAGCCACGATTTGTCTCTAAATGACCGACATCGAAGACCGACGAGTGGTGTTACTAATAAACAAAAAAAATCAGATGACTTGTTTTAAAGGGTTAAATTGTTGATCAATCAGAACATGCCACATGTCATTAATAAACAAAAAAATCAGCTGACTTATTTTAAAGGGGTAAATTGCAAGCTAAGTCTGTAAAGTTTTTATTTTTGTTCAATTTAATCCTAAAAATCTTTATTTAACCCACAATTTATAAAAATTAGTAAGAAATTGAGGATGATTTCGGGTTAAATAAAGATTTTTTTGGACTGAATTGAAAAAATATAATTATAATTAAAATATTGGACTAAATTATAAAAATTAGAAGAAAAAAATGGGGTTAATTCCAGGTTATAAATGATTTTTTACTAAATTGAACAAAAATATGATTATATTTAAAATATTAGACTAAATTATAAAAATTATAAAGAAATATGGGTCAATTTCGTGTTAAATAGAGATTTTAGGACTAGATTGAACAAATAATATAATTATATTTAAAATATTGGACTAAATTATAAATTTTATACAGCAGTAGGAATCAATTGTGGGTTAAATAAAGATTTTGATGACAATATTGAATAAAAATAATAGCATATTAAAAATATTAGACTAATTTATAAAAAATATAAAGTAGTAGGGGTCAATTGTGGGTTAAATAAAGATTTTGAGGAATAAATTGAACAAAAACATCAGCATATTAAAAATATTGGACCAATTTATAAAAATTAAAAAGAAATTTGGGTCAATTCGGGTTAAATAAATATTTTTAAGATTAAATTGAACAAAAATAAAAATTTTACAGACTTAGCGTGCAATTTAACCCTTTAAAATAAGTCAACTGCTTTTTTTTGTTTATTAGTGACACGTGGCATGTTCTGATTGGTTAGCAATTTTCTTTAAACAGAAGATAACGAAATGTGCCAACTAAGGTCACGATTTAAAGTTTAGAGGCAAAACGTCGCAAAGAATCTTTAAAGGACAGTTCAGTATTTTGTGTATATTTTAGGGGCCAAACGAGCCCTTAAGTCTACTTTAAACATGTAAAGTTTTAAAATAATTCAATTAAATAATTAATTTTAAAGCTAATTGAATATTAGCTTAATTGACATCGATGCTACTGAAATAATTTGAAAACTATTTCATTCAATTTAAAATTATATTGTCATAAAAATGACGATTTATAGTATATTTTATATATGTGAATAATATTTACTAATTTTTTGATGAAAAAATTAATATTTTATTTTAATTTTTAAAGGATCTCAATAAGGGTTAAGAGTGTGAGATACATACATACAATAATATATGAACACAAAACTTTGTTTGCACAAAAAAGAACACACAAAACTTTGTAACATGGAAAAATACAAATGGATATATTTACATATGGAGCAGTAAAAAACAAAAAGTAAAAGTGAAAGAAAGGGATTGGAGATGAAAAAGGAGTGGAGGGGAGCGTCAAAGATCGAGTCAACATCCGGCTCTGTTACATAGTTGGCAATGGCATGCGCGGTTTTCTCTTTCTTTTCGGTTCGGCTCTCGAGAATCTCAGTTTTCTTTAAACAAATACAGTATACTATATATATATATTTACCTTTCGTGAGATATTGGAGTCCTTACGATATTTTAAGTTCGTCAACGCCTTTGGTTTTATGTAGTTTGGTTCCCGAAACAATGAATTTTCTTCGTTTGAATCATTTGTTGTATTCTTTTAAACCAGAGAGTTAATTATTTAGGGCATATTATTTATTAAATATTTTTATTTTGTGTTGGTTTAACATTTAAATGGTGTCGTATATATCTAAATAATACTTTAATATTTAATATTTTTTAATAGTTTATGGTGTTTCCAAGGTTTTATGTGTGCAACATTGATCCAAAATAAAATTAAAATTATAACTTGTCAAATCGAATTATTTTCTCTTGATTTAATCGAATACTCACTCAATATGTCCTAATATGATTGTTAGAGGAAGTAGACTTAATCAGTTTTAGTCTAACTTCTGGATGAGTTGTAACCGAAATGGGCTCTGGTTGTAACTAATTTTGGTTAAGTCGTTGGGTTTCATTGGAGGTTATCAGGACCTATTTATTTGTTGTAATTGGACTTAATAACAATGATAATTTAATGTTAATTCTTCGGATAATATTCTTCACTCTCCATGTCTAGAACTTTCTCACAATTGTCACACTTCATTTTTTTAGCTCAATTCATCATTTTTTTTGGTATACTCTTAGCTATTTTACACCAAAAACACATTTTAAATAAATATCTAGAAAAATGGCCTCCACAGACTATTATTTAGAAAAATGACCCTCAAATCTGCCACGTATGAAGAACTCGCGTTTAGGGGATCGCGAGACACGACCTCGCGCTACGCAGAGAGCGAGTTCCACATACGTGGCAACACTTTACGGAAACTCGCGTTCTGCGAAATGAAAGTTCCCCGAGAATTTGAAGAGGCGGCTGAATTTATCGCGGGGAACTCGCTTTCTGCAGAAAGCGAGTTCTTTGCAACTCGAGCAACCAGACCAAGCTTCGATAGGCATGTTCGAGCATTATTTCAGGCTTATTAATCGTATATTTTTGGTAAACATTCAGTTTGGGTTCGTAGTACTGCAACATGTCTTTCATTTGACACCAATATAGCCCAGTTCGGTCCGTTCTAAACCGACTAAAATTCGCGTCGAAAACGGTATCGTAGCTTGTTTTGTGAATGTATGAAAGTATAAGATAGCCTCATAGGCTCTTTCTGCAAGAACGACAAGCCGGAAAAATAAAATTTTAAAACGAATAAGACTAAATTTTAAAACGAATAAGACTTAGTTAATACGAGGGCCCGAGCGAGTAGGACACTTGTTCTTTGTGTGTCCAGGATTTTTACATATACTGCAATGTTTTTTTGTCCGGTTTTTTTCTCTATGTTCGATCAGATCCTTGGCACAGTAAATTCGTGTCGATCGTGCATGCCCCTTCTCTTATTAGTGCTAGATCTGAGCGTATGGTCGGTTCAATGTCAATGGCATAAGGATCAATTTCATTTCCGATGGGAGGAAACTCTTTTTCGTAAACCTTGAATACCGTTTCGAGTAAGTATACCGGATCAAGCAGTCTCATGTAGTTAATCCATTGGTTTGAACAAGCAGCAATGACGTGTGCGCACGAGTATTTGAATGTTTTGAATACTCCGCAGTCGCAGGTTCTTTTCCTAAGATCTACCACGTACGCATTGTGATGTATGCCTTCCAACGGCCTGGAAAATTCTGAAACACGGAACATATGTCCTTCTCGCGAGAAGAGAGTTGCAGTCATCTCATTTGAATGGCACACTTCAATTTGCAATTTTTTTCGAAAGTCTGGGTAGACTTTGTGGCCACCTGTCATGTACTCAGTTACTTGTCTTCCCAAGTTTGCAAATAGGGTAGCCAAACGATAGTAGGTCGCTTTGACAAAGGAAGTGATAGGCAAATGCCACACTCCCTTAAGTGCTGAGTTGACCGCCTTAGCCAAGTTCGTTGTCATGTGACCATATCGTTTACCCCTGTCATATGATCTAAGCCATTTTTCCCTCGAGATTTTGTCAAGGTAGTCCGCGCCATCTTTATTTCTAGCTCTCAGTTCTTGGAACAGGTCCTCTACCTCCTGTACGTAATGCAAGTTGCCTAGGGAATGACAGTTGAATAGTTAGGGGCGAACAACACATGCAAAGATATCGTAAATAAAAATGACTTAAAAGACGTACTCATTTGAAGCACAAGAGCACGTTCATCATGGTTCTTGAACTGCTACAAGTAGTTCGCCGCAATGTGTCGCAAGCAGTAATGGTGGTAAATGTAGGGAGGCTTCCAAGAATCGCCCAAACGTTCTATTGCCCACAAGATCGTTGTGCCTCTTTCGGAAATAAGACATATCCCATCGTCCCTTGCCCGCATTAAAGAGAAAGAACATGTTTCCGTAGGTTCTTAAGGAAGAACACCCAAGACTCGAGATCCTTATTTTTTACAATTGTGAATGCTACAGGCACGGTTTTCCGATTGTCGTCTTGTGTAACCGTCAGAAGTAGGACCTGTGTATATTTCCCGTAAAACCATGTACCGTCGATTTGGACCATCGGTTTGCATTGCTTGAATGCATTAATGCACTGGGGGAATGTCCAAAATAGCCGGTGAAATTGACAAGCACCTTGAACGACACGGTCATTTTCATATGTCGGAACGATATGAAGTTCGACAACTGTTCCGGGTATGTGTTTCTGCATCAGGTTTAGCCACGGGCGCAACTCATTGTAAGATTCCTCCTATTGGCCAAACAGATTTTCTACAGCTCGATTCTTTGCATACCATGCTTTATGGTATTGAGGATAGTAGTGGTGGACCTGTTGAGCTGTAGCTTGACAGACGTGAACCGTGACCCGAGGATTTGCTTTTACTAGTGGCATGAAGGTGTTGCAGAGGACGTGCACATCGAGGTTCTTGTGATCCTGACTTAGGCTAGTAACAGTGCATGTATGTGGCCCTTCCAGTTTTGTGATTCTCCACAGGCCGCCCGCCTTCTTCAATTGAGATATACAAAATTTCCACTTACATCCTTAATTCTTGTGGACGCACACCGCCTTGTAGAAACTCGCTTGGGTTTTCTCCACATTCGTCGTATTAGTCCGGCGAATGTTGTACTGCTTAATTGCGGCTACCGCCAGTTCTTTTGTAAGGAATATCATCCCAATGGCCAGTTCACCATCAGTACAGTTGATTTTACCGTCAATTGTTTGGTATTGGTATTGTGAAAATTCTGGAACATCCAACATATCCATATCAACCACCGTGAAGCGGGATGGTGGCTGGTAACAAGAAATAGGTGTGGCCGATACTGGAACGTTGCTTGTTGTCGGGTGTTCTTCGTTTCCTTCTAATGCATCCATATCAATTGTTGGAATGATCACGTCTTCTGGTTCTTCATAGAAGGGGCCTTGTTCGTCGCCTTCGGGTCCAGGTTCCCTAAGAGGTTCTTCGTCTGAATTATCCCCCTCGAACCGGTATAGTTCAGCATCGTCGATCGCTACCGTTTCAGGTGAGCAGGTTGGTCATCGATCGCGAGACTGCTCATGAGATCGCTAATGAACCGTATTTCCAAGATCAAATTTGAGAGCATCAACACAAGATTGTTTCCCCATAGATGGTTGAACGTACTCCGTGCTAGGGACATACAGTGAGTATCGTCCATATGAGGAATCATCGAAGGAGTTGAATGCTTCATGGTTGTACCTCATGTGGGATGATGACGCTGCCTCCCCCCATAGTATATTGACTGTACGGATTGTACATTACAGGTCTTGGCGCATCGAATTCATCGTTCGGGGGCTAGTTCAAGTCGAACCTGAAACTAGCTATGCACGAAGGTCTTGGCACAGCAGACGATGATGCATCGAACTTGTTGCATGGACTGTATGTAGTTAGCAGGTTGAAATCATTTCATAAACTGGTCTTCGGGCTTGGTGAATCTCGCAACAAAGTGCATGTCATATGGTTGTATCATCTAATTAATTTTGCGAAATCAAGAGCAAAATGTTGGGGAGCAGCGGTCTTGGGCTTTCTATTCAAGGAGCTTTGCAGAACCGTCGACCCTGACAGACAAGCAATCGGAGGATGTCTTTTGCTCCTTCAGTCTTGGGCTTTGTTTCGGATGCCATTTTTAAGCCCGCAGCCTAGACAGCCCACCCTTTACACATTTCCACTTCTTCGGAGTACTATTAAAATTATTTAATTGAATATATTTTTTGAATAATTTTTTTAACGATTTTATTTATTTTCCATTAATAACAGGTGGGGCGGTACAGCCACCCACTAAGGACTGCCAACCAATCAACGAGACTACAAGCTTGTAATCGACAAGATGCGCCACGATATGGTAATCTGAAAATTTATTTGTAGTTCCTCATATTATTTCTCTAATCAAATTTCATATAACTAACGTTCAAATGCATTTTTTCAGTTTGTGTGGACTTCGTACGCTAGTCTTGCGATTCGCCAGATTACTCCGCTAGACATTGTGCAATCCTCTCACGTATGGTTGCTGCGAGTGCCACTCATAACTACGAAATTGTCGAGTGGCATCCTACAGACCGGGTTCTACGACAATTTGGGTACATCCAAGGGGTTCTGCATCTGCCGCCTAATTTGGACAAATTACATCAGTTGACGCGGTAGAGGAAGACATAAATTCATTGAGCCATCATCACGCTGACTGGGTCTAGCAATGGATGAACCGATATGCCAGTCGACCGCCCATCCTCACACCCATTGTGGATTGGGCCATGTCCGTCACTTTCGATTATTTTCAGTGGTACCTCCATAATGGGAAGCCATATATACTTACTCCGGAGGAGCGCGGGCGAGAAATTAAGGTGCCTCCCTAAAACCGCCCACGCCCCCAACGTTGACCCAGGCAGAGCTAGAGCCAATCGAGGCAGCACAATCTGAGACCGCGAACTGACACTGAAGGGGCATCATCTTTTGGAACAACGTTTCAGAATTTCACTAGTCATTCTATGTTTCAGTAGATGAGGCCTCCACCCGAGTTCAGCTTCTCAGATTCCTATCGTCCCTCCATGCTGTTGAGTGGTTCTCCGGTGATCGATGTTCCACCGTTGGCATCACAGTTCGACTACAACATTGTCCAGCATACGCCGTCGGCCAGCTTGTTCTCCACCCGGTCCCAGCATGAGTTCGCATTTCGAGGACATCTTTGGAGCCGATGATTATGATGTCGTTGCTGTTGCTGCTGCTGCTGATGATGATGAGAACGAACCTGGAGCACATGACATTCGGAGGAATCCGCCACGGGATCGTCGTGCACCCGTTGCGGAACGATTGGACATAGACATCATTAGGGCCTTTTTTCAAATTTATATTTAATTATGTTTTAATTATATTTATGAAAGACATTACTTTTTTTAATTTGTAATTACGGAATTTTAATTTTCTTTAGTAATTTCTTTTTTATACTTTTTCTAATTTATATTTAGTTTCGTTTTTTATTACTATTATTCGATTAATAAACCAAGTCTATCACGTCTTTTTAAAGGCAAATTCATTCAAAAAATAAACTAGGATACCGTTTTCTAAGTGAATTTAGGTCGGTTTAGAGTGGACGGAAATTGCCCATATTAGTGTTATATGAAAGAGAATTTCTAGTACTACGAACCCAAATTGAATGTTTAATAAGCCCAAAATATTGCTCGAACATGCCTATCAACGTATGTTCTTCCACCCAGATTTGCAAAGAACTCTCTTTCTGTAGAAAACGAGTTCCCCGCGATAAATTCAGCTGCCTCTTCAAATTATCGGGGAACTTGCGTTTCGTAGAACGTGAGTTTCCGTAAAGTTCATTATTCTGAAAAGTGTTGCCACGTATGTGGAACTCGCTCTCTGCGTAGCGCGAGTTCGTGTCTCGCAATCCCCGAAATACAATCTCTTCATACGTGGTAGATTTGGGGATCATTTTTCTACATAATAGTCTGTAGGGGCCATTTTTCTAGATATTTATTTAAAATGAGTTTTTGGTGTAATATAGCCTATACTCTTCATTCGTTGATCTCTATATTTTCAGTCAATCACCATTTTTAACATAGTATTAGAGCTTTGATATGAACTCTGAGCACATTATGGACCACTGTTGCAGTCTTTATAGTCAATGACAACTATTGAATTATTTGAATCTGACATTTCAATCTCAGATGTCATGCATCCTTCAATCGTTGGACATGGTGATGAATATGACGATTTCGAGATCATTCAAGTTGTTGATGATCAGATGATGCAAGTATTCACCAACAAGTGTGTGAACGTTCGAATCGATGACGCAAATTTCCTCTTTTGAAAACAACAGGTCACTATGATGATATGAAGTCAAGGACTTGAAGATTCAACAACAATTATTGACAAGTAGTTTAAAAGATTAATTTTTTATCTTTAATTATGTCTTTAATGGTTAGTTCATTGTGCTGATTTGGATGTTTTTGTGTGTTTTTTATGCATGACTTCAATTTTGTAAATTACACTTAAAAGGTAAAGTTCTGCAGTTTTATTTTCTAGAATTAAGGCTAGGCTAGTGGGCCTCTGGGCATGAAGTATGACGTGGCATCCAGTCAGCAGCTTCTAGAAGATCCAGTTAGCAGCTTCCATAAGGTCAAGTCGTCAAGAGCTGGTAAGCAGGATCGGATGCGTTTTAAATTTCAAACTTGGAATTATCTTTTATTTTTAGGATTTAATTTGACTATTTTTAAGATTTATCTTTTATCATTTCCAGGTTATTTTTAGGGTTTAGAATACTATAAATACCCCTTCGGGTTAAGATAGATGATATATCTCATTCTTATATTGTTCTTGCTTTTGAAGTTTTATAAAATCCACTTTTCTCCACGTTCTTATTTTAAAGCTTTTATTTATTTTCTTTTAAAATCCTAAGTATGATTTTCACCATAATCATGCTTAGTTAATTTTCCAATTAGCCGAATGCTTAAAGCGATGCCTCAGATCATTTTGTGAGAATGGAAAAATACTTAATATCTTCGGATAACATTCTCAATTTTCTGGAAACTGAGATTGGCAATCGACCTTTCTTTTAAAAATCTTTACACTTTCATTTCAAAAAGCGTGCGTTGGTTTGAATGTTGTTCTGATTTAAAGTTGGGAAGAAGGATCAACTTGTAGCATATTCGACTTCCTATGAACACACTTAGCGACGAATTCGCCAAGGGAAATTGAGATTGAATTTGATTCTCATTGAGACAACATAATCCGAGTTGGGCTTTTCTAACACTTAAACTACATTGGCGCTAGCGACGATAGTTGTGTCTAGTCCAAGTAAGAACCGAATTCCAAAGATTGCCTTAGGATTGTTGGTTACAAAAGTGAAAAGTAAGTTACAAGGGTTGTGCCTTGTAGACTGTAACTGGCATGTATCCGGTGAAAAGATCTTTTTCGATGATCAATTTGAATTAAGGCTAAGCTGAGCTTGAGGCTATTCCATTCAGTTAGTTTTCTCTTCAAAATTTACTTTCATCGTTTTCACTATTACTCTACATTTATTTTTTACTTTCTTGATCAACCCCCCCATTTACTTTATTTTCTCACAAAATTCAGAACCAAGACCTCTCGATATCAGAAGTTCCTTAGTCCCTACGGATCGAACCTTCTTCTCTTTACTATGTCTTTAATTTATTTATTTGAGATTAAGGATTATTTTATTTGACAATTACGACACTTGTTAGTTCAAACTAAGTTCGTGACAACTATAGGTGAACAAATCCTAAATATTGCATATCTTCGCTTTGTAAACAGGTAACTCTTTAGCTTCATGGTTGTTTTCTACCGTTAACCCTACAATTTTTCCACAATTTGTGGTTGCGAAAACATCAGTATCAATTTGGAACTCATTCTTAAGCTATACTCAAAACTATTGACAACAAAAGTGATGTATCTCCACTGCAGACTCTAATCCATAAAGAAGAGCAACCTATCAATGAGGGAGTACCTGATGCAAATAAAGGAGGTTTGTGATCTATTGGTTATGTGTGGGCATTCAGTTTTAAAAGTTGAGCAGATTGCAAGCATTCTAAACGAATTACCCCATGAGTTTTATCCATTCGTAAAAGTTATTACTGCATGTCGCAACTCCCTCCACACTAGATGAGGTCTCTCTACTCAGTGCTTTATGATGTTAAAGCACGAATTTTAGATTCGATACAACTTTCAATGAGTATTTACTCCACTCAGTGTAATAGTCAACCGCATGGTGATTCAGGTAAAAGGAATTCACTCAAGTTATTAATCACGTGGTTCCAACTATAGGTATTACACTAGATGAAGATTAAAAGGGAGGTCTAAACCTCAGTGTCAGCTAAGTAGGAAATTGGGGCACATGGTTGGTCGTTGATGGAATAGGTTCGATGAAAACTTTAAAGGGGTTACCTCTCAACAAACCAAACAATCTGATGAGACTCAAGCCAATGCTTATTATTGTAACATCCCAAAAAACGAGCCTAGTCAGAATTAGGTTCCAGTGATCGGAAACCCTACTCCGAAAAGGCCCAAATATTGTGTCGATTTTGACTATGATGTCAATTGCATTGACATTAGACTTTAAATGAGTCAATTTATTGATCTTGGACCCCTAATGAATATATTGAAAACCCTTTTAGTGACCATATTGTGAAAATTGAAAGTTTGAGGTGCAAAGTATAGAGTGCTAAAGGTTGAGGGACTAACCTTGCGATTAGTCCCTCCTCAATTACAATCACCACATACGTGTGATTTTCTGAAGGGATTCCTTCACTTGAAGGAAAGCTCCTAATTAAGAGTAGGAATAATAAAAAAATGAACAAAAGCTAAAAACTTACCCGATACTAAACAAGCAAGCACCTCTACATTGCTATCGTCTTCCTCATCCAAGCTATCACCTCCATTGGAGCTAGGCTTCAAGCTTAGATTTTCTTTAGTTTATTGATATCGAAACGTTGTTATCGATCGGGTAAGTCATTTTCCTCAAACTACTATTGAAATCCATGGATATATTGAGCTTAATAATAAGTTAGGGTTCGACTACATATGGTAACCTAGGTATTTCAAGTTATAATCCATGGATATACTTTAGCTAATAGCTATAATGAAATTAGAATTTGATTTTGATATCGTTATGTGGATTTTGATATCATATTGGTGATTCTAATAATTTCTCTATTGATTTTCCTAGCTCAAGAAGTGGAAAGAGATCATCCACCATCGCCAACGCAATCTAGGAACAAGGGGATTATTATCCGAGAGCCTTGAAAGCTTCAGATTATCGAGGTGAGTGTAGTCGGAGTCTCGGGACTAAGCTAGGTGCTTTTCCTGATTTCATTGTCATTGAAATTATCATTTCTAACCCTATTATGAAGGGAATTTGTATCGAATCAATTAGTGAGTACATTGGTAAGTATCGATAAGCATATCATAGAACATTGGATATCAATATTGTTATTGCCATTGAACCATCGCCATTGCTATAGTCATTGCCATTAAGCGTAGATATTGTCATTGTTATTTTTATTGAAACATTGTGAGTGAACCATCGATCGTCGGTATTAATATTGAGGTCATTGTCATCGAATCATAGAAATATAGAAAATGGTCATTGCTACTATCATTGATATTGCCATTGAACATGAATATTGAACCATTGCTTATTAATAAAGTCATTGCAAACATTAGACACTGCTATTGCTATTGAACACCGATCATTGATATTTTTATCGGACCTTAGATTCAAAGGACATTGGATACAATTGAGATGCCATAGAATTCATGAGCTCAGTGTACGGGTGGACTACGGTCCTAGGGCCACGGCCTATATTGATTTGGAGAGGTGGAGGGATGTGTTGTGGTTTTGGTCAT
Organism: Hibiscus trionum; assembly: GCA_030270665.1. Taxonomy (NCBI): domain Eukaryota; kingdom Viridiplantae; phylum Streptophyta; class Magnoliopsida; order Malvales; family Malvaceae; genus Hibiscus; species Hibiscus trionum. The sequence goes on from BSYR01000018.1 coordinate 595,508, forward strand.
ATTGGCGAGGCGGAGGGACTATACCATTCATTGATTTGGCGAGGCGTAGGAATTCGCGTATCCACTATCTGGAATCGATCCAAGGGTTATTGTTAAAATATGGAATATCGGTGATAAATATGATCATTGCATTGATATTAATAGCTCATTGTATTATTATTGTCATCACTTGAATTGTAATGCATTGCATTGTCATGGTTATCGTTTTGGCTACCTCACTAGGCAATATGTTGAGTGTGTAAAAGTTCTACTTTTTACCCCTTATTTAACCCACATTTCTGCTGCATTCAAGCATAATTCATTGCATTTAGGTAAAGTTTCATATATACATCACAAACAGATAAAATGGCCCAGTTGCTACTGATTTTGGCTGCTTTTGCAGGTATCTGCGGTGGCAGACTTAGGACAGCAAAAGAGCTGAGCTGGAACACAGGACTGGAGTCGAGAAGGACGATGCTACCGTGGCCACTGCCGTGGCAGCTATGACGACAACATTGGTGAAGGGAAAAGTGAAGTGGAGCTCGACAGATAGAGGAATTTAAGCTGGTCTGTCGTGGACCACTCCTATATTTTTCTGAGCCCCAGATCAGAATGAAGGCCAAGCCCAAAAGTTCAAGGAAGAAACCCAAAGCAAGAAAAGAGGACGAATTAAAGGCATCTACTCAGAAGATTTAATTTTAATTAGAGTTTTACTTTAGTTTGGACTTGTATTCTTACCTTATTAGAAAACTTGAACCCAAGGCCTATATAAAGGCATGTAATTCGACCTAGGGAAGGATATCTAATCTCTAGCCGACTTCCCCAAAACCCTAGTCGTTTTCCCCCTCTCATCATGTTCTAAACTTCCCCTAGGGCTGAGGGTTGATTCTGTAAAGTAGTTGCAAGGATTGTACTGTTTTAGGAATTTTCTGTTCAATAAAATAAAACTTCAAGTTTGCTTATTCTGGTTTCAACATCTTGCAAGAGTATCGGGAGAGCATTGTGAGATTATCTATTTACTTAATATCGGGAGAGTTAAGTATACGAAAGGAATAAGTGTGGGTTCTCCAGTTTATGGTTGAACTATCTCAGACCTAGGGATAGGACGAGGTTAAGTGGCTAAGGAAGAATTCAACAACATCGGTGTTCATCCTTCGATTCACGCCGGGAGGTATCATCCAAGACGTGTTCATCGACAGACTTGGACCTAGGGATAGGAAGAGTCACAACAGGGATACTTGCCAAGCTTGAAGTACAGAGTTGTGTGATCGCTGCCGTGACAACAACAGACTGCTATCGCAACAGGTGCTACCGCGACAGGGACGACGACAAAACAGGAATTTCTATATAGTGCAACACCTGCACTACCGAGCAAATCAATACCGATCTATTTCTTAACCCTAAATCTTCAGTCTTTTATATTCAATATTCTTCAATATTATTTCCCAAACAATTTAAACTCTCTTCTTCCTCTCTTGTGCAGCAAATCGAGGATAAAGCTATTTCCAGTCCCTGTGGATTCGACATCCGATACTTCGTGTATCACTTTACTACTTGCGTCGTGTACACTTGCACTACATTGCGATAGGACTTTTGACACGCAACAAGTTTTTGGCACCGTTTCCAGGGACTGGCAACATATCTTTACCCTTATTTTTACTGCACTTCTTCTTTTTAATTTTTCTGTTTTTATTGGTATCATTTACCCTGTGCTTTTCACAAGGTTTTCTGTTTGCTTATGCGCAGATCTAGACGAGGCAAAGAACCTGAGTATAAACTAGACCCTGAAATTGAACGTTCGTGCAATCTCAGGAACCGAGTCCGCCTCTTGGTAGCAAGAAACGACTATCTTGAGGAATAGCTAGAGGTAATGGTGAACGGAAGACAGGACAATGGGGTAGATGATAACAAAGGGGTTATTGGAGATTATCCCCAAGATGCCCGAAACGGACGGCCTGCTGCCGAGGCTGCACGACGGTCCTGTCGTGATTACATGATCAACGATCATGTGGAACTGGAGGCCACCTTGCCAGACGTGGAAGCTGAGAATTTTGAGCTGAAACCTGTTATGTTCAGCATGATCAATTCCGCTGGCCAATTTAGTGGTGCTGCAACAGAGGATGCCAGAGAACATCTGAAAACGTTCCAAGAAATATGTGGATCACTTAGACTACTAGGAGTAAATCCGGAAATACTGAGGCTCCGATTATTTCCGCATTCACTAAGGGACAGAGCTAAGACTTGGTGGAATAAACTAACGTCGGGTTCAATACGAACTTGGGCAGATCTTACTCGTGAATTTTTATCTCGTTTTAATGTTTCTCACTTATCTGAGCGATTACGTAATGAAATTGCTACTTTTCAACAGGAAGATGACGAGCCAATGCACGAGGCATGAGATAGGTTTACCACTCTTCTAAGGAATTGCCCGATGCATGGATTCCCGGTATGGAATCAAGTCATCAAATTCTACAATGCTGCCAACACTCACACTCATATGAGAATTGATTCAGCAGCAAATGGACTGTTGTTAGATAAAGACCCAGAAGAAGCCATGATAGTATTGAAAAATCTAGCAAAGAATGACGAGCAATTTCCTACAGCAAGGAGAGGTAAACGAGTGTTAGCTGTAAAAGACTATGAAGCCGACAATTCCCTAAAGACACAGGTTGCATACCTCACAAAGGTAGTGGAAATTTTTTTGAAGAAAGATTCAAAACATGTCTACTCTGCAGAAGAGGTATGTGAAACTTGCAGTGGGAATCACAGTTCGGAAGACTGCCCGTTACAGCTAGAGGAAGGGATGTATGTTGGAAATTACAACAAGCCTAGAAATTACGACTCCAACAATTACAACCCCAAACTGGAGGAAAGATCCCAAGTTCTCTTGGAGCAATCCAAACAACGCACTGAATCCTCAAGTGCAGAACAACCAAAACCAGGAAGGACCCAGAATCCTGACACGGCAGCAACCACAACAGCAGCCGTAACAACAGCCAGTAGCCACACCTAGTATACTGGAGCAGACATTGGCCACATTTATATCACAAACAAGAGCTTACATGGCAAACATGGATCACTTCATCAAGAAGACTGAGACATTCATGGACAAAATAGAGATGAGAATGACTAACCATGAAGCTACACTGAAATCACTGGATACACAGATGGGCCAGGTTTCCTAGCATATTAAACCAAGGCAAAACGGCGGATTCCCTAGTGATACTGAAGTTGCTAGAAAACCCACACATGAGCAGTGTAAAGCAATCACAACTAGGAGTGGGAAACAACTGCCAGGGCCGGAGATGAAAACCATATCGATTGAGGAACCAGCCCTACAAACACCTGCCGCGAACACTGCCCCGGCAGAAGAAGAGAAACCTGCTGCCGACACACCTGTCACGACAACGGAAGGGACAGAGGAGAAAGACCAGAATGCTGAAGAACTTAAGCCTCCTCAAATCTGCATACCGTTTGAAGGACGTCTGGAAGATTACCGTCCTCCACCTCCTTTTCCACAGCGGTTACAAAACAGAAACAAGAGTACCAGCTCAAAAAGATCTACGATATTTTTAAGCAGGTTCACATCAATATACCGCTATTAGAGGCCATCAAGCAGATGCCTGGTTATGCGAAATTTCTCAAGGATGCTATGTCAAAAAGATCTAGACTTGGGGAATTTGAAATGGTAAAAATGACAGAGGGATGCATGACTATCTTGCACAAGCATCCACCCTAGAAAAAGAAAGATCATGGGAGTTTCATCATACCGTGCATAATTGGTGACAAATTCGTGGGTAAGGCACTTTGTGATCTAGGTGCTAGTATAAATTTAATGCCAAAATCTGTATTTCAGAAATTAGGTATTGGACGAGCACGACCCACGACAGTCATGCTACATCTGGCAGACCGCTCTTACGTACAACCAGAAGGGAAGATCGAAGATATTCTGGTAAGAGTGGATAAGTTCATTTCTCCTGCTGACTTTCTTGTTTTAGACTGTGAAGCAGATGAAAACGCACCAATCATCCTGGGGCGACCCTTTCTAGACACAGGCAGATCATTGATTGATGTAGAAAAGGGAGAACTGACAATGAGAGTAAACGATCAAGAGATCAAACTCAATGTTCTCTAGGCAATTAAACATGCTGATGATGAAGAAGAATGAAAGGCTATCACTGAAGTAATCCTTGATCAACCCTGCATCAGGTCAAGCTGCCATGACATAAAATTTGGTCACTGCCACGACAGTCATCTGGAAGACTTTCACGACAACAATGACGACAGTGACTCCTCTGATTCAGACATATCCGACACTGAAGGTCATGAGGAGGTAAATTGGATAGGAAATCGTCCAGGTAAGTTATTCGAGCCCCTAAACTATACCTCGAATGAACACATAATCCAAAAGCCTTCAACTGTAGAACCACCTGTTTTAGATCTTAAGCCCCTGCCAGGGCAGCTTAAATATGTTTTTCTTGGTTTAAATGATATGTTGCCCGTAATCATGTCTT